>JAGSMZ010000024.1:2038272-2712697 GCA_029286645.1 Papilio protenor
AAGTTCAGACTACATTAAGCGAACTTAAATCGCTTAGATACTCTTAATGTATACCTTATCTGATAATGTCATAAATCGTTACTTCGTAAAGTTATTAAGGGATATGAAGGATCTTTTTATCGACAGATACAGATCATAAATGTTTCCTGTTTTTGGGGATACTGAAACATTATTTAGTAATCCTGTATGATGCTAATTAGTAACTTATATCGAGTCTTTTGTAAAACTGTGAAATGTTCACACAGTATATTAATACTTCAGACACATTGCTGGATATATTCGATGAATGCTTTGTCAATTTAAGAAATTCCCCTTATGTCAAATCACACAAATCTATGGTAAGCGAATCTTGTTACAAACATTTTTAAGCGATGTAAAAAAAACTAAGCATTAAAACGTACGAAATGTCATGTCTGCTATTAGCCATAATAACCGCAATGGACACTATCACGTCCTCTTTGAATGAACGTCTGGTTTCTCGGTGTATCGTTGCCGAGCCATTGTTGTCAGTTCCGACATTCTATATTCTATACACATTAGAACGAGCAGACAGAGCGCACCTCGTCCATGCCGGGGCCTCGTGTATTTTAACCCTTTGCTTTATTTTGGACCGCCGTCTGACGTCTATCGACCTAAAGTCGCATATCACTATTGCTATTGGCTAGACTGTTTTAGCGATTCCTATCATATGAATGCAATAAATACTCTTATTAATAGGAAGGTTTGATTCTATTACGTCTTATATACCAGTCGCAATGATTTGGCTGTATAAGAGCATGCTCACCCCTAAAACTAAACTATCCCACAACTGTTGTCTCGCTTTGATTCCTATGAGCTTATCTGGAAGGGCGGGCACTTCTCGATTTTTAGTTATGCAACTAAACAGTTGAATTGGCTACGAAACAATCGACAATCGCACAACAGTTGTGGTATAGTTTAGTCAAGTGTGCGCCCGCTCTAACACGTTAAGAATCTGTCTACTGTTTACTGTTGCGCTAAACATTCTTTGATCGTTAATGTGACGTCAGCATTGTGTATTTAAACTCGCGTTTTTATAACTTACACCTTTAGTATAGAAAAGCATACACTGAATTTTGATGAAGGACATCTAAGAGCTTTGGTTTGTCAATCATGTAGTCAAGGAATCAAATGTCATGCATGTAGTTAGTGCAATAGATTACAGGGTACAGGTGGATTCGCTATCATTTATGTTGGTTTACCTTTCTACACTTTCTCGACTTTCGCGGCGCATACGCAACGGTAATTTCACTGCTATTTAATGACAACTTGTTTGATATCTGAGAAAGATGTTAGATTATTTTAATTTAATTGTATAAGATTCGATCTAAACATAAGATTAACTTAAAACTTGAAGAAACACAATTTATTTTAGAATCCGGGAACTTACAAGTATTGAATTGATGTTTTTCTAGTCTATTTTTATCTATACTAATTGCATAGCGGTTTCTATCTCGGTAAAAAGAGCTTATTGAAAACCGTTAATGTATACCGTCGGCGGCGAGTTTATCTTTCCTTAGTAACCTAAAAAAGTGTCTCGCTGGATAGATTACAAATCTTGATTGGCTACTTTGATAGTTGTTATAAACAAAATTTGAACTCTCATGTTTCTTTAGGTAGTAAATTTAATTGACTTATTTTTCTAAAATTGTGTTATCATAAGACAATACCGAAGTAATAAACTAACAAGGCGATAACTTCATTACCTTTTAGTTAAAACGATATAAAGTTAGCAAAAATACCGATGACCTAACGTTATACGGAAAGGTCATTTACCGCCCTGTTATAGTGATAAGGAACGTTAAAGTTATGGAACAAGGTCATCCCAAGGATATTGTATAATTAAAATTTTCACAGTTTATCCATACTATACTTCATAATTATAAATGTAAACTAAGTCATCGCCCTACGTAGGCACGATAGAGTAATGAAAAAAAAAAATTCAGATATTGCCTACTAGGGTAATCACCGAATCTTAGAAATGCGAACACGTAAGAAACTTTGTACTGTAATAGTAAGAGATTCAAAGTAAATATTGAGTTAGTAGAAAACAGCAAACTTCTCGCAAGAATAAAATAGGCATCTATTTGAATTTCTTGAAGAGCCCATATCCTCGAAAGAAGTAGTAAATATTTGTAGAAATATCTCGCAACTTTCAATTTGTATACAAATAACAACGAAAAAAATATTACGGAGCTTCTTGAAAAAATAAAAAATATCATCATCGTCCGTATAAAATAGCAAATATGTACAAACTTATTTAATAAACATTAATATGATTTTAACCGTTAATATAATAATGACGACATTAAATTTTAATTATTATTGTATATTGCAAAATCATACTCATTTAATTCATTTACTAAAGGTTTATTCATAAAATTCATTAGTGAAATGGTAGATTCCATTAATTAACTTGAATAGTAAAAGTTACGCGGTGTACTTTATTGGCAAACGACCAATACTTCGTTGCTATTACCCCAGCGTTGATATTGCTTTGCCAAAAGTTTGCTTCTTGTTTCTTTTAGTTTGTTATTTCTTCCATTTGCTCCTTGTGAACCACGGATATGTGATTATGTTTACATTTACGGATTCTATAGTTTTAAAACTTTCCTTTAATCAGTCGAGTATCATGACTTGCCTATTATGGATTATTTTTGTATTCCTGAATGGTGGCAGGGAGATTAAATTGGCAGTCTCCCCACTAGCTCACTGGAGCGGAGCCAATTATGCTGCCGGTGTAACTCGCCCATTGATCTCCGAACGTAACGAATATCACACAGATTGTTTTATTGCATTCGTATATAGCTTTTGTTACTGAAAAAGACACCTAGAATATGCGAACAAGTTGCAATAGTATTCGATTTTTGTTGTACCAACTTCTATAGTACAAAAGTATAGCAAATTTAACATGAAAATAGACAAGAAAGATTTCATCTTCAGATTCATCAATACTATTTGATTTATATTGCGAAGAAAGGTAATTTATATTATCTGTCATTTGAAATTGCCCCGGGAAGGGAAATGGTGCGGAAATGGTTAACGCCCCAAGCATTGACCCGACGGAAATAGAAGAGGGGGCTGTAACCATACCGCACATGGTGTATTTTGTGTTTCGTATCTATCCACGGAGTTTACGATGTTTGTACACGCTGTGCGGATGTCGTTACGTGATGACTACGATGAACCCTGACGTCACTTACAAGTAATTCGTAGTTACAATCAAATTTATATAGCTCAGATGTTAAGATGGTACCAAACATGTGTTCAGCATGTGTTTTGTCTAGTAGTCGTGCTGTTTTTGTAGTTTCATTACTTTGATCAAAATGAAACAAAGACCAAACTTTTTTCACACTATGATAAGATTGTCTAACATTTATTTATAGAGAAGCTTCTTTAATTCCCCTTGAATCGTCTTTCTTGGCTTCAGACTGTATGAAAATTAAAAGCCTGTATTATCTATTGTATTCTGATGTGTTTATGTTTCTAAACTTGTTGACGATGAGGTAATTAAAATGTTGCTTGTGAATTATTAAGTTCATAGCAGTTCGCTAATTGTGCGAGTGGCGGTGAGTCGTTGCGAAATTGCTATCAAGTGTTCTATAGGGGATTACGTCACTCCCGCCTCCGAGCTCCTCTTGTACGGCTCCTGTGTAAAGTACGGCTTTTGCTACGTTAAAAATCTTTTCATACAATATTTAATTTGGCCTCCATTTTTCACAAAGCTACACCCACTATCTGATCTGTTGCTTGTTGGAATTGAAAAGATCCTGGTAAATTAGCGTAGGAACTTAGTCATGTTTTTTTTTTTTAATTTTTAGAGAAATCTTTCTCCGATACCATCATACTTCATACTAATATTATAAATGCGAAAGTTTGGACGGATGGATGGATAGATGTATGTTTGTTAGAGTTTGTAGCCTAAACAGGTAAACGGATTTCAATGAAATTTGGTATAGATGTAGAGCATAGTCTGGAAGAACACATGGCTACTTACTTTTGTTTTTTTTTTAATTCCACGCAGACGGAGTCGCGGGCGAATGCTTGTTATTTAATATTCTTAGTGTAATGCCAGTGAAATAGGTCTCCAATAGAGCGTATCGAAGAAAGGGACACGTTTAAGAACCATTGCTTATACATTATTCGATTTGCATGGTTCAGAACAGGGAGACGGCGACGGCAGGCACCGACCCAATTCCGTGCTTCCACTTACCCTCGTTACAAGTTTACGTTGCATACCTTTAAATATTCAATAATATCGACCAAACGGATTGGTATGTGAAACGAGAGACGGCGTTTAATGTTTTCGTGTTATGTCTACATATTGGGGCCATGTTTAATTATTTTTTTGAAAATATCTACTGTATTTAGACGTGCGTTACTGTGGTTATACTCATAGTAACTTTTATGTTACAGCTAATCTTAATTCTTTACATTTTTAAAAGTTACAACTGATAACAATTATTTTCTGCCAAAGAACTTTAGAATTAAAGGTTCTACTTTTTCATATCACCAAAAGAAACAACTCTCTTGTAAATAATACCAACCTAATTATTTATACAATTAAGGTAGGAGTTGTATTACAGAGTTCAATGTATCAATTGGGCCAATCAATTCCTTAAATCAAAGGCAATTATTGACAGAATGGTATTACGTGATCTTTGATTGTCTCTATTTCAGTATGTTTCGTAATCTCTTGAAAAAGTTCTTGTTTTATAACCATTGTTTGTTAATTCTTAACTTGCTAGTGGCATATTTGACGTAAAATAATTCAAAAGGAAATATTCGTCCAACTGAAAATTATCAGATCCATAAATATTAAATAAACATCTTCCAGTTCAAGTTTTATTTAATACGTATTGTTCAATTTAGTTGTTAGATTTTAATTGTCTTTCAATCTGTACTTAACGTTACGTAACTTCTAATGGTTACAATTTTATAAAATTTCAACCAAACTGAAGTATCTTGCAAGAAATAACATCGACGTAAAATAAGAAATTAAACGAACAATTCTTATCTAAAAGTTTTGGATATGTAACTGTTTGTTTCTACGACATAAATTTTCTGACAAATAACACCGATAACTTCACGACCTAGAGTATAGAAATCTAGGTCTGCAAGTTATACTGGTGCTGTGTTTCATATGAAACAAACAGGTATTTGAATTTATCTATATCTATACTATTATAATAAAGCGTAAACACACACTTCTTTGTTGCCTAAGATGTCAGCAATTACAGCATATTTTTGAATAATCCTTTTCTTAATAAAAAGCCCTACACTTACGTCATGTTTTAGGCTATATATTTTTACGCCATTAAACTTAGGGGGTAAATATTTTGGATAAAAACCTAATGTGGGAAAGAGACCATAAGTTGCTGCCAACATCAAGAAAGAGAGATTGCTAAGGTTTGTCATGTCATGTCATTTTGACATTTGCTATTGATAATTTGACAAATGTAAACAATAAAATAAAGTTTTTATAATGTCACGCGGATGAATCCGCACGCGAACAGCTAGTAATGGATAAACTCTAGCAAATTCCATCTGATTTTGGAAAGTAGCCTGCTTAGCTGTCATGCGGCTCTAAGTGTGAATTGTATTAAATTTAATACACCAATTATTTTTTTCATCAGAAACTTGATGATGTGCAGATATTGTAATAATATTGTCCCCCTTCAACACCGTAGAGTACACAGGGTGATTCTAATATGCAATCTAGCTTTTATACTGAACAAAATCTCACACATCTTTCTTATGTAGGAATCGAATCTAAGATCTAACATGTTACATCTGGATAGTTTAGTAAACTACGGTATTATTTACTTATCTCTCTTTGTTCGTTTATAAGATCGGGATTTGTAATGAATGCTGTTTTCTAACATTTATTTATACAATTCTCATTTTCACTTTCATTAAAATTTAAATATTTCACACGGCTGTACGATTTCTCTGAAACTTTTGCATTCAATGCACATCTTGATAGACTGTTACTGTTGTTTTAAATTTTACTATCGCGTAGACGTTTGTAGAAACGATACGTTGAGATTTTTAATTATTTTTTATTGCCAATTTGGTCAGTTATTTACTAACTGATAACAATACAATCATCATACCGAAAAGTATCATATAAATTACTCCTCGGTATCTGTGTATTATGGATAGCTAAACATCATCTGCCTGCCTTTTACGGATGGTCAATACACTATTACTACTCTTCCATACATCACTAGAAATCGTGCAAACAGAATTCATACCCTATTTTTTTTATCAACATCTACAGACTCTTGGTCCGTACTCTTTTTTGCACAGTTTGTATCTTTTTTCTTTTTTTTTTGTTGCGTATTCCTTGTGCAATCCTACATTAATGAGTTCTCTTATTTTCTCTTTTAACCGACTTCAAAAAGGAGGAGGTTCTCAATTCGTCTGTATGTTTTTTTTTTATTCAATTATTTTTATTAATATTTTAAGTTCATACCCTATTTGTATATTCTCTTTCACAATCTAACTACACATTTTTTTTTTCGGTCTTCCCTTTGTAGCCATTCACGTTCAATCTCATTACGAAATGAGGAGATAATATTTGTGTACTGTTTACTTGATACTAAGTTAATTACTGTATCACAATACGGTTCTCCAGAGAATTTTAAATACGCAATTACGTCTATTGGCGCGAATACTTGGTGTAGTGAATTATTTACATTGATATCAGCTAACAGCTGTAGGAAGTTGTAGCTGCGATTGTAATCGATTCTTGATAATGTCTATTATTAAATATCTTATCTATTTGTTCTTACCGACAGCTTTTTTTATTAATTTGAATTTTCAAATATATAGAAGACGTGTGATTTTTCCATAGTCAGTCAACTTCCTTGTTTTTTTTTAATTCGCATCGTTACTTTTCAGGATTAATTTTCGCATCATTCTTGAATTTAAATATGTAATATTGTAGAATTCTTTGAACATCTATGTATACATCATTCAAGTAGTATACAAGATTATGTACAGCTTGAGGTGTACATAATTAGGAACCGAAAGTTGTTGAGCAAAAGAAAAATTCGCAGTAAGGGCCCTTGTGTTATCTATATTTAGCTTGGAGCTGAATCTAGGCCGGCGGCACTTGTACGTGTAGATTGCGGATTGCAGAGTTATCTCACCGCTAGTATTTAAATATGACATTAGTTACGTAATATCGAAGTCAGGCACAATTTTTTTTTTATTGAAAATATTAGTAGATTTTTGTTAATTTACTAATATTTCCTATAACCATTCCAACTAAGCTCTAGGCTTGTGCTAGGATATGGTTCACGACAACAGTCGAATCACGGGATTCGAAACCTCGATCCATGATCGGTAGTCCGTACCCCAAACCATTAGGCTATTGGCGCTTAATTATTAGGTAATACAATGAAAATCTAATATCCTGGTATAGGTTATCAGAGGACTAGATAATTAGTGATTCAGACCAACATACCTTTATCGGAGATAATTGGGAAATTAATGAATTAAATGCATACTGTTTATACACTAAACAAGCTAAATACATTAAATTGTAACTTTAAGTTCGACGTAGAAAGAACTTAATTATATTACTGTGTTCATGAGAATAGTCTCGATATATGATTTCTTTTTCGTAATGTAAATATTGCTTTTATGTTTTTAAGGCTCCGATTAAATAAAAATATAGTATCCGTTGCTCATGTTTATTGTTTACACAATACATCTTTACTATATCGGTCAACACATATCGATTTGAATGTAAGCCGATTTAACGGATAAAGTCCACGCTATGGTATATCACTTTACTCGACATGTCATTTTTAAATGACCCAATTAATAATTTAATTGAATGTCCGTTATTTGTACATTGATTGTTACTTGCTCATAGATTTATCGCATTGGTTAAATGTTTGTTTATAACTAGTTTAATGTGGTCTAAGATAAGCTTAAAAATCATTGTTTTCTTGAGACCAATTGTTAAAATACTGTGTAAATAATGGCTAACTAAACCTTAGTTTTTGACCGACTTCCCAAAAGAAGGAGGTACTCAATTCGTCTGTATGTTTTTTTTTATTTTTTTTTTTTACTTAAGAATATTATAAGTATTACTTAAGAATTTAATAATTACTAAATAGGTGTGTAGATATAAGTTAAAAGTAATTAAATATAATGGTAATACTTCTGTTTTGTATGTTATTGTTCGTAACATAATAGTTGTCAAAGTATGTTTTCTTTAACGCTTTGACCTATTTTCAAATATAAAAGAACACGTTTCATACAACTGCTGGTGATTTTTATGTAAAACATTAAAAAGGCAAAGTTCAAGTTTTATTTTCTCCCATAGATTGTTATCTTGTGACTTAGCATTTAAACAAGGCCATTATTCTTGGTATATGACATTTAGGTAATTACTATGACTATTATTTTGTAACCTTTAAATACAGTTAATCTATACTTCTATATCTATACTATTATAATAAAGCGTAAACACACACATCTTTGTTGCCTAAGATGTCAGCAATTACATCATATTTTTGAATAATTTTTTTTTAATAAAAAGCCCTACACTTACGTCACGCTTTAGGCTATACATTTTCACGCCTTAAACTTATATTTACCATATTTTGGATAAAAAACCTCTGTCTTGTCATGTCATTTTGACATTTGCAATTGACAATTTGACACATGTAAACAATAAAATAAAATTTTCATAAATTCATGTGGGTGAAGTCGCACGGGAACAGCTAGTAACAAAGTAAATTACGAATAATTTACAACATTTGTACAACAATAATTAAAAAGTAAGTACTAATTCAGAAAGTTGACTTGCAATTTCAAGCTGTATAAAATTCTACCGAGAATTTATATGTATATGAATGTGATTTAACTTTTAAATAACTCAACGAACGTTTGAAAGTATATTCCCACTTCTGTTGGGTTTATTAGAGCCAAATTAGAAAGTTTCTCGTCTGCTGGAAAATATCGAAAGTGGATGAACCCGCGGAGAAACGATATCCGACTCAAAGGGACCAACTTTAATTAGAATCGATTGCTGTTTGATGTCAACGTTTACTAACTTTTCCACGAATTCACCCAAGATTATTAATTAGACTTCGTTATGTCCTTTTAGCTCATCACCCCTCGCTTCTTCTAACTGCGCTTTTATTAGAGTTCAAAATATCGTTTTATAAAAATTTGAACACCCGTAACTTGTTAATTTTATATTAAGAGAGCTTCGGTTCATATTAGAGTAACTCGGAGGCTGCTGGGCCGATTTCAATATCTTTCACCGTTAAATAGCTACGTTATTTGTGAGTAAAATAGTCCAAGTTTCTTTATTACTTTTATATGTTATAAAATAAGCGACCAGTGGTTACACATAAATCCTGTGGGTTTCTGTACCGCTTATAACATTTTTTATTGTATTTTTTTCAATTTATGTTTTGTCTAATAAAATAAAAAAAAATATGACGTTGGTCACTTTCAGTGTAAGCCATAACCAAACATGATAATTGTGATATATCATTAAATTCTCGTGTTAAATGTTCTTAATTAGATTTTTTTCTTTTTTCCAGTTGAGAGGTTGAGGTGAGCTCGGCACGATGGGGAAACTTCTATCGAAAATCTTTGGCAACAAGGAGATGAGGATATTGATGCTGGGACTCGATGCCGCTGGAAAGACTAGTATCCTTTACAAAACGACTAATAAATATTAAGATAAAACCTATCTATACTTCTATACTTATTATTATAAAGCGTAAACACACACTTCTTTGTTGCCTAAGATGTCAGCAATTACAGCATATTTTTGGATAATTCTTTTTTTAATAAAAAGCCCTACACTTACGTCATGCTTTAGGCTATATATTTTCACGCCATTAAACTTAGGGGGTAAATATTTTGGATAAAAACCCTAATGTGGGAAAGAGACCATAAGTTGCTGCCAACATCAAGGAAGAAAGATTGCTAAGGTTTGTCATGTCATGTCATGTCATTTTGACATTTGCTATTGATAATTTGACAAATGTAAACAATAAAATAAAGTTTTTATAATTCCACGCGGAAGAATCCGCACGCGAACAGCTAGTTTAAGTATAATTGAGTTGTGAGTTTCGTCATTTTGCTTTGTGTTATAATAGTTTATATTCCAAATCATACTTTTAGATAGTTAAACATTATTTGAATAGTCTTAGTACAAGATTTTGAGACGGCCTAACCTCATTCGTTGTTTTATTAAGCTTTCTAAATCGTATATTTTTTCAGTATAATTCTGCAATGCCATTAGTTTGTCTTGAACCTTTTTACTTTCGTTTCTGTTCTTTCAATTTATTAAACTGGGGTTTGATACGGACTGCAATTTATTAACGCCAATCGAGATTATTGTTTTTTTAAAATGGAAAAACATAAATTTATAGAGTTTTATTACAGATATGAATGATGCTTAGTAATATTGGACCGTCATTTTTAAACAATCCGTAATCACGTTTCTAGTATTATTACTAGTATGTACCTGTAAGTTGTGTGTTGCGCTCTTTATTAATAATTAAAATATTCAACAGTTTATAGCTCTCAATAATTATCTTAACATTGTCTCCTCCAGCTATTTTATATAAGTTAAAATTAGGTCAGTCAGTCACAACGATACCGACGGTCGGTTTCAACGTGGAAACCGTCACGTACAAGAACGTCAAATTCAACGTGTGGGACGTCGGTGGGCAGGATAAGATCCGACCGCTATGGAGGCATTATTACACAGGTATGCTTTTTTTTATTAAAACAGATGAAACCAATCTGATTTCACGCTCTATTTGAATGTCTTTCTTGATAAACTCGATGTATTAATACAATTTCTTTCACTCCTTACTAGTTTAAATATGATTGTGTCCAGAGGGTCTACCAAGAATTTCCTTGAAAGTTGCGAGAATGTATTCGGGACGTCAAATCTCGGTAGAGGCGTTACATATCTGCTGCAAATTTTATCGTTGACGTTTCGAAAGCGCTCTCACGATTATTCACGATAGACCGTTGGTATTGTAATTTTGTTAACTGACTGGAGGGGATTTTTTTTAGCGAGTATTTTGTATGATTCTCCGTATGACGGATGAGACTTGTCAATGTGAACCAGTTCAAAGTTTGTATGATGGTTTGTATGTTTCCAGGCACGCAAGGCTTGATATTCGTGGTGGACTGCGCGGACCGCGACCGTATCGACGAGGCGCGCCAGGAGCTGCACCGCATCATCAACGACCGCGAGATGCGCGACGCTATCATACTCATCTTCGCCAACAAGCAGGACTTGCCAGACGGTAATACACTTTACCAAAGACTTTTTTATCTTCTTACTAATATTATAGATGTAAAAGCTTGGATGTTTGTTAGAGTTGGTAGCATAAACTGGTGACGGGATCTCGATGAAATTTGGTATAGATGTAGTGGATAGTCTGGAAGAACACATAGGCTACTTTCTTTTGTTTTTATAACTCAACCCGGACGAAGTTAAGGGCGATAGCTAGTGATATTTTAATGAAATTTGCAGTAGACAATTGTAGTTGTTTATAAGATTAATGAAATAAAACGTAAGTAGTGAACACAAGCGTAAAAAGCGTCCTTGCGCAACTGTTTGATAGTGAATCGATTTTAAACATTATCCGATAATGTTTGTAGTACTTGAACATTAATTCTTTTACTTTTATTTTTTTTTGACCGACTTCCCAAAAGAAGGAGGTACTCAATTCGTCCGTATGTTTTTTTTTATGTTTTTTTATGTGTGTTACGGCATAACTCCGCCCCTGGTAGACCGATTTTGAAAATTCTTTTTTTATCCGAGAGGTAGTGCTTGCAGGTGGGTCCCATTTTTTAAATAAATAAATCTACTTAACTAGCTTAGAGAAAAATACGTGAGATTTTAATGTGTTGGTAACATATATATCTTCGCTACAAAAAACTGCAAGGGTTATCAGTATGTTGTATAATTTTCAGCGATGAAACCCCACGAGATCCAAGAGAAGTTGGGTCTGACGCGGATCAGGGACCGCAACTGGTACGTGCAGCCGTCGTGCGCGACCTCCGGCGACGGCCTGTACGAGGGCCTCACCTGGCTCACCAGCAACCACAAGTTATGAGCTGCGGAGTAGGCGGCAAGTCGCCGCCAACACTGACACGGTACACACCATGAACACTGTTTTCTCTTTTCATCCTCTTCTCTCTCCACTCTCTTCCTCTCTCTCTCCTCTAATAGCTCCCTCTCATGAATCTGCAATACCAGTCATACAATCACGCGTCTTTTGAAAGTAGTTCTATGTTTTATTGAATAGCATTAAGGTACTACTAAGGGCCTGTCCCACCACTGGCTGATAGAGGCTCAGATATCTTAAAAATGACGTCACTGTCAAATAAGGTAACAAAATCCGATATTTCCATCACATATTTTATACGTTGGATTGTTATCAGACAATTTGGTGGGACACGCCCTAAGCCTTTCCTCCATTGTCTGTTAGGCATAAGTAAGTGAACGATACAATATCGGCTCTACAGATTATAGATGACTAGCTGTTCCGATGCGGCTTCGTTCGCTTGAAATTATAAACACTTTATTTTATTGTTTACATACGTATAACTTTCAATTGCAAATGTCAACGAAGGCTGTGTTGACATTGGTTAACAATTACCGTTACCATGGCAATCTTGTTGCTTTGATGCTACTGGCTTGTAGTTTTTGTCCCTTTCCCGCATTACATTTTTTCCAATTTATTTACCCCCTAAGTTTTATAACGCGGAAATGTATAGCGTAAAGCGTGTCGTAAATGTAGGGTTTTTAATAAAAAAGAATCATTCGAAAACCTGCTGTGATTGCTGACATCTTACGCCACGAAGTAGTGTATGTTTACGCCTTATTATATTAGTATAGATTACGATTAGATATTGTAGGTCTCTTTGATATTAAATTCTGTTATTTTGTTTGTTTCCAGATGAGGATGCCATTTAATTTAAGTAAGCTGCGCCCACGCCGTCGGACAGAAACCTCGTGAACCAGTGCCGTTGTATGGACATTGACTCGTATGTATGTATGTATGAACCGCTGAGTGTGGACTGTGAGTGCCGCGGCCGCGGGTCTCCGCTAATGTTACTTACAAAAACAAAGTGAACATTGTCACACTAAACGAAAATCTATTCCATTATTTAATTAAAATATTAGAGGTTTGTTGTAACGAGATATTTTGATTATTTTTTTATTTTATTTAAAAAAGCAAATAATTACGTTTAGTAAACAATTTTTTTATTATTAAAATATTATTGAAGAAAATTAATTTAATGTTTACCTCCTTTTTTGTATAGTAAGGTAGAAATTAAAATTTTGATAATAGTAATCAATTGATAAAATTAAGTGTCGATGAGAGGGTGTAACTATTATAAATATATTAAAAAAGCAATAAAATATTGCACGCCTGCGTATTTAGCGTATTGTATAATAGCTTCGTTTGTAACGCATTCTGTGGGTGATAAAAAAAAATTAAAACAAAGTTATTATTGTAAAATCTTTATTCTTTTCATTTACACTACTCCCACACAGAGATTAAAAAAAAAAAATTAAAACAAAGTTATTATTGTAAAATCTTTATTCTTTTCATTTACACTACTCCTACACAGAGATTAAAAAAAACATAGAGTAGGCATAGTTGACGCTTCACTTGACATTTTTCACATAATCCAAGCCCCAAAACCATATGTGCAATATAGATAATTCTATTAAAATTAATTGCCAATTGGAGTCATTAAATATTTTTTTTTATTTTATAACAAAAGATGGAGCTTATCATAATTTTCTAAAATCTCTTATTACAATACTCGAGGTACCAATAAACTTGACAACTAACATAGCACCTTTCAGAGAAAGTACCGGCAAAAAATTCTATTCACTATGCCTAGTCTATACATTTTTAAATGTCTGTCGCATTATTACATGGAGGTTTTATTTCTTCCCTACTAAAGTGAAATTCAACTCAACGCGTGTATGTTGTCCCTTTTCTTTTTAAAGACAATAAGAGGGATAGTAATATGTTTATAGTGGAAATCGCGAGGAACATTGTATTGCCTTCAATGATTATTTTGCAAAAAAAAGGTTAGACTAGAACGTCGTAGATCTTATAATATCTGTCTTTTATAGAAAACTGTGATCATCATCAGCTTCTATCCAACTTTACATGGTCATATTTGATACTAAACTGCTTATTTTGCCTTTTCCATACTAAAAATGTTTATTATCTTAACAAAATTGACACAAATTTATTCGTTTGCGCTCCTAAAGTAGCTGGAACATTTAAAACCCACATGGTAATAAATATCACCGAATTAAATTACCTACAAATAAAATTTACAATCAGAAAAATGTTTTTATTTAAACCATGTATTACCATGATCTCTAATCATGCTCCATGCTAATATTATTAATACGAAAGTTTGGATGGATGGATGTTTTCTAGAGTTTGTAGCCTAAACGGCTGAACGAGTTTTGATGAAAGTATAGATGTAGAGGAAAGTCTGGAAGAACAAATAAGTTACTCACTTTTTTTTATATCCACGCGGACGGAATCGCGGACGCAAGCTAGTATGGATATAATTTCTTGGAAATGACAGCCTTTGCTTCGTTTCTACTTATATATCTACAGGAATCATGGTAGTTGGCTATTTCTATACTTTTCTATATCTATACTATTATAATAAAGCGTAAACACACACTTCTTTGTTGCCTAAGATCTCAGCAATTACAGCATATTTTTGAATAATTCTTTTTTTAATAAAAAGCCCTACACTTACGTCATGCTTTAGGCTATATATTTTCACGCCATTAAACTTAGGGGGTAAATATTTTGGATAAAAACCCTAATGTGGGAAAGAGACCATAATTTGCTGCCAACATCAAGAAAGAAAAATTACTAAGGTTTGTCATGTTATGGCATTTTGACATTTGCTATTGGTAATTTGACAAATGTAAACAATAAAATAAAGATTTTATAATTTCACGCGGATGAATCCGCACGCGAACAGCTAGTTTAACAATAAGAGAGCGGCAACTACAGGGATGAATGTCGTTATTTTTTTAACTTTGATATTCCGGATAAAATAACACGTGCTGATCCAGAATTTTTTTGATGACTAGTTTTCGCTTGCGACTCCGTCCGCGTGCAATTTAAAAACAAAAGTAAGTAGACTATGTGTTCTTCCAGACCAGACTATTCTCAATATCTATGCCAAATTTCAAGAGTTTCGTTTAATAATTAAATCGTATTAGAAATTAGTGTAATAGTGTTTTTTTAAAAAACTATATTTTTAGGATCCTGCAATTATGCTTAAAAAATACACAATTGTAGAAAGTTGTAAATCCACTACAAATGTTAATTTAGAGATAAAAAAAAATTGCGTCTATTAAAGCTGGAGAGAGAAAAATGAGGTAGTCTTATTTTTATGTCTATTATAGCTGGGCAGAGTGAGAGAAAAAAGCAGTCTTTCACAAGGTGGAAAATAAAACTATTACAAACATCAATAAAACTTTTATTTTGGATACAAAAAGTAAATCTTGTTGCTGAATTTCAGTCCAGAAGGAAGGTTTGGGTAGTCTTATCAGTATTGTATTTATAAGAATGATGTCTAGCACAGTGTTTTGTCAGTGGCAGTTGTGATCACAGACTCCGCGCCGTCGTCAGACCGCGGCGGCAATATTATCTGCAACTCCTCGTTCAGCTGAACCTCATCTTCTGGGAGTACTATTTCAGGCACCGCGGTGTCATAATCTTCTAGAGTTGATGCATTGCTGGAACAATTACCATATGTTTAAGTCTAAATTCTTGTTTTGTGTATGATATTGTGAAGTTCGTTAGTTTTTAATCTGATTATGAACTTGAAGGTGCCACATAAATTGGTAAAACTATATTTTATTTGACAAAGCATAAAAATAAAAGTCTATCTTGTCCAATCTGTGGCATACTATTTTAACGAACTTTAACAATAATACCAAAATTCAAAGTACCAATATAATTCACTCAGATTTAATATAAATTTAAACTGTCGTGGTTTTTACAAATTTAATGTAAAAACAACCCATTCGTGGTAAGAAACCAATATCTTACAAAACAGACTGGCTTTCGCCCGCGACTCTGTCCGCGTGGAATTATAAAACAAAAGTGGGTAGTCTGTGTGTTCTTCCAGGCCATCCTCTACATCTATACCAAATTTCATCGAAATCCGTTCATCCATCCATCTTAACTTTCGCATTTATAATATTACAATTAAGTACTATTAGCATGATTTAGTCTGTTCACAAACTGGCGAAGTTCACAATAGGACGGTGGCACAATATTCCATGATATAAAAACATCTATTACTTAAGTTGGTCCCCAGCTTTAGTACCAGCTAGTACTGAGGTGTAGAGCCGCGCGCGAGTGCCGTGCAGACGCATACCGACAGGAATCTCTTCCTTTGCGGGCCGAGCCTCGGATTTAGAATTAAGTGTATTATCGCCTATAAGAAAAAAAAATTAAAGAAACTATGTGGTGAGATGCGTTCTCGCCAAATAAAATTTTGTAAAATGGCTACAACTTGGATTTCGGGCGTGATTTATGTTGTTAAAGGCTTAAAATCACAAATATTACGACTACAAAATAAATAAAGTATTAGTAATGTATTAGTATGATCTTTTTTTAAAAAATGGTCTTACTGCGTTCTTGTATAGTCTTTTTTGATAAGTCAATAGTCCTCAAATCCTGACCTCGAGTGGAAGCTGATTTCGAAGTTTCGTCGTACTCTTAAAAATTAAAAATTTATCGTAAAATATACATAAATAAATGTTTAAAGAATATCGTTTTTTTATTACCTTATACAAATGTAAATAAAATATACCTTTTGCAAGAGTGTCATGTGAGGGTAGGTCAGCGTAGCCGCGGAACAGCATCTCCAACTCGTCGGGGCTCAGACGGCGTAAGTACGGCACCCGCTTCAAGTCCGGACGATGTAGGGAACGGAACGAATTACGATGCTGAGGAAAGCGAAAGAATTAAAATTGTAAGAAATTTTGATATCGCCACTAGATGGCGTAAGTTGCTTGTTTGGTTTATCTGTGGATTTTGTCTCTCAATTTATAATAGTTATGCTATCCCGAGAGATGGCAGTATTCTTTAAAAATCCCGCCAGTAAAAACTTACTGTAACATTTACGTTGGGAAAGGGAGAAAGAAAAATTCATACTAGACACTGATGATACTCATACTAGAAACTAAATGCTAAAAACTTCAGAATAAAGAAGCAATAGTGTTTAGATTGAGTTTTTTACATTAGAAGGGGCAAACGAGCAACAGCTCGCCTACGATTATATATTCGTTAATTTATCGTGCTTCGTTACCTTAACAAGTCCAGGAAATAATTGTGATCTCTCGGATGCTTGGGAAATGCTCAAGCATTGCATTACGCTTTCATGTTTCATGGAGATCGCGGACAGCCCGCTTCGCACCAAATCTTGATTTATCTTAAAATTTAAAATTATATAGAGTGAAGGACTCAACATAGAATAATTTGTTTCATTGACTATTTTATCCTTTGTATATCAAAGTCCATACATAATTCATCGCTTCCGACATAAAAAGATTGATTAGACCGTGTTCAAGTGTGCGACAGAATAAATCGAGTGAAAAGAATTTGGAGTATTGTCTGATTGATGAGGCGAGAGATGCGGGTGTCTTTTATCGACAACAAAACATTTCTTTGTAACAGAAAGCTGTTTTAATGTTACATTCTTAGGAATGGATTTAGATTTATATAGTTTAAAACACCCAGTTTTAAACTTTGTTGGTGATTCTGTGTACTATCTCGTATTCAGATTTATATCAATTTTAAGACAAATATAAAAAAGAAAAACAAATCTACTCAAGGCGTTTGTATCACTGATGACGTTTTGATATACGTCATGACATGGCGAATGTAAAAGGAAAAATATGTAGTACAGACCCATAGGCATCGCCAGCTATCTTGTAAGTCTAGGGGATCTTTTTTTAAGTACTTTTAATATGTACTTTCCATTTTTGTACTGTGTACTATTATACCCAAGTACTGACCTGTAACTCTTTGCCCTCGCAGCATGGTACCAGTAGCGGCATCTCTTCCTTCAGTTTCGGTGTGGTCAGCTCGGTGGCTACATTGTCACCGCTGGCCACCGGGTTCATCAGCCGTAGCGACGAGTCCGAAGACCGCTTCTCTTTGATCTCTATATTGTGGGTCGAGAGGTTCCTCGTGGATAGGTTGACGCTCATTTTTGCGATGTTATTTATAAATGGTTTCTGTTCGTGAAGCAACTGCATACCGGATATTATGTGTTTGTTGGGTTATTTTATGGGTTGGGTTTGTGGAAATAACTTTGCGACGTTCAGAACATTTTTCACCTTTCCATATTTGAAATTTAATGACAGATGTCGTGAAAAATTTTTCGGCCGAGGAAATTTTTTTAATCGTAAATGTATTTTAATTAAATAGTTCCGATACGAATCTAAGGAGGTAGAGTTTATAAGGTCATTATTATTTTATGAATTTAATTTCTCTAACCTTTAAATACATTATACAAAATTATAATGCTTGTAATGTAATGTCTTTATTTAACGCGCGTTAAATTCAATTTAATAAAAATCAATCCACTCACCCCCATAAGAAGGGTATAACGGACATTAATCACGTAGAACCACTCAAAAAATAATGGCCATAACGTGAAAAAAGGGCATATTGAAGAACAGGGAAGTTAAGTATTCCGTAAACTCCTTCGATCACCAATATAAAATTGTCTTGAAGTTAAATTCATATAAAACAAAACATAGTCTATCAATCTGTATTTTTTTTTGTCCACTAATATCAACGGATTGTATTAATGAGATAACTAAAATGTCTAAGGTTGTAAAATATGATTTATAATCTAACTAGGTATTGCCCGCGACTTCGTCCGCGTGGTATTAGAAAACATACGAACTATATAAATAACAAAAAGCTACGTATCCCTCGGGAACCGGACATTTCTCCGGGATGAACCTTATCCCATGTGTACTCCAGACTTTGTTTTATATCTGTGCCAAATTTCAATAAGATATGTTAAACCGTTGCAAAATGATCGAGTAAACATTAAAAAACTAAATTAATGAATCCCACGGGAACCGTAACTATTCCCGGGATAAAAAGTAGCCTATGTGTTCTTCCAGACTATGCTCTAAACCTGTGCCAAATTTCATGGAGATCCGTTCAGCCGTTTAGGCTACAAACGCTAACAAACATTCATCCATCCATCCATCCATCTAAACTTTCACATTTATAATATTAGTACGAGTATGAAGTATGATTTACTTGTTACCCAACCCCTGTCGCAAACACGAAACCAAAAAAGTAACGTATGAAAAAATAAACCATGTGATTTATCACATTTATTTTAAACCAACAAATGAAGACGTAAAATTTTACAAAATCAAAAATTCGTAAAAATCATTAAACAAAATTATCTGAAAACTATAAATTAAGCAACATCGGAAATAAAAATGTTAGTCACCAAATTACAAATAACATGTAATGTAAAAATAATCAAACTTGAAAACGTAAATCATAAAGTTAAATCTAAGATTTCGTTTTTAATCTAAAATTTAATTCTCTTCAATTTAGTCGGATAACATCGTCATAAAACTTAAATTACCTATAATAAAGTTCTAGAACTACCAAAGACTTTAACCAATGAACATAATTCACTTTCAATTTTGCTTCACTTTCTCGGGAACGTAGAAGTCACCTTCAGACTGTGTACTGATCTTCTTCTGCAAAAAAAGATAAAACAAACATTTAATCCTAAAAAAATAAAAACCACTGAACTAATCATACTAATATTATAAATGCGAAAGTTTAGATGGATGGAGGGGTGGATGGATGGATGGATGTTTGTTAGAGTTTATAGCCTAAACTCTTGAAAGGATTTCGATGAAATTTGGTATAACCGTAGAAGATAGTGTGGGGGAACACATAGGTTACTTTTTTAATTCCATGCGGACGGCGTCGCGGGCGAAAGCTAGTTAATCATAAAAAAACAAGTGTGTAAAGATAATTATTCTTGCTTTTGGTTTGATATAACGAAGTGTCGAAGGCACCTATACTTTTCATTTTAACCTCGAAATTTTAAACCACTTCTAAAATACAAATCCGGAATTTTTATAGTTCTAAATGTTGATATCCAGTGACTTGTTTCTTTGATTTCTATGAAAGTAGCATTAAACAAACTATAGTATACAATTTGAATATTGACTGTTACCTTCTCTTCCTTCATCTCAGCATTTAATGTTCTGAGTACGCGGCTTGCGAGGTACTCGGAGGTATGACGCACCTCCACAGCGTCCACGTGCACGCGGTTGTCCACCACTGCCTCCGTCATCCCTTCCACTGCCTCACCCCACTCCACTAGTAAATTAAAAATAAAATCCATTTCTATTTCAAGAACTTAGACCAAAAGAATAGACCTGACAGGTTGCAGGCGTTGATAAGATCACTCTCTAATATACTTCACCTTTGTTCGCGACGTGAATTCTACTCAAGCACTGCCTACCTTACATTGAACTTCTTGCAGTTATTGGAAATTCTATGGAACATACGAAAATCAAGACTTGACTGTCGACTTCCTTATCACAGAAAATAGGTTTCTATCCTAGTTTTTTTTTAATACCCCCGAGGGGAGCCCTAGTAGTACCTGCTGCTATTGCTGAAGCAGCAACCTTGGTACCCAGGATATTATGTTACTAAAAATATTAATATTAACACCTATCTTTTCTACTAACACCTATCTTTTCTATCCTAGTAGTGTTATTTGTTAAAAATGAATACTAAATGATACGAACTGGCTTGTCTCAGTCGAGGCAGTGTAACTTTGCCGAGTGTAACGTCCATGCCTTTAACAACTTTCTGACTAACAGACCGAGTCAGTAACTTGGCTCCAATGTTGATCATCTGGAATAAGACGAAACATAAATGGAATTATAATCTACGTTTACGATTATCATTTCTGTCTGTTTGATATTCTACTTACCTCGAGAATTTTTCGTCTTTCAGGTAAGAAGCTTGGCACAGAGACCGGATTCGGTAGATCTTCTAATCGATCTAAGAATGTCACTTCTGCTAATTTCGTTTTTGATGGCTAGAAATGACACAAATTAAGGATGTAATATTGCAGTATTTTGGTTGAAATAGCTTGCATTATTTCGAATACAGCACAAGAGAGGTTACACACAATTTAGTTAAAAATTAATAAACAAGCTTTGGCCCGCGACTCCGTTCCTGTGGAATTAAAATAAAAACAAAAGAAAGCAGCCTTCCAGACTATGCTCTACATCTGTGCTAAATTTCATAGAGATCTGTTAAGCCGTTTACGCTACAAACTATAACAAACATCCATTATCTATCCATTCAAACTTTGGCATTTATAATATTAGTTAGAAGTAAACATACGACAGGCGTTGGTGGTCTATCTTTAATACTCTTCATCTCTACTTCTGCCTCGAAATCATTGGAAATGGTTTCCACATTGCCAAAGTCCAGGGAGGTGTGGCGATGGCCTGTCATCTGGACAGTTGCCATCTGAGCTGCGACCTGCACTGCCCAGCGAGGCTTCTTCGGCACGCTGTGATCAAGGAAAGCAGGACATTTACAATATAGTGGAATTGATATTATTCTTATTAGGAGTGATAACTTTGTGTTAAATGTGAGTGATCTCATTGTTTGGGTTTGTTGAATATGTTAGTCATTACTGCTTGTGAGTGTGTGTGAAGTGATGATTTTGATATATTTATTTAATCAATAAACGTACAACTGTTTCTTCTCAGACGGACGAATGTTTGAGAAGAATATGTTGGCCGCTTTCGTGTGCACCAAATTCTCCACTCCTCGCAACATCACGTGCACGCGCTGTCTCGTGAACTCCATCACAACTGACTCTATCACCTGGAATTATGATAAATATATAGTCATCACCCTCGTTTCTTTTCTTTTAATAGAGACAACGACATCACAGTTATATGGTACTAGCTATCGCCCGCGACTCCGTCCGCGTGGAATTAAAAAAAACAAAAGTGAGTTGCCTATGTGTTGTTCCAGACTATGCTCTACATCTATACCAAATTTCATTGATATCTGTTCAGCCGTTTAGGCTACAAACACTAACAAACATCCATCCATTCATCCATCTAAACTTTCGCATTTATAATATTAGTATGAAGTATGAAGTATGATATAAATCAGCATAATTTTAGCTCTTAAGCTTACTTCTTCCAGTAGCTTCAATGGTGGCGACGGTAGGACAGTGGCGACATCCATCATAGTACGAGCTTGTCCTAAAGTCACCAGCGGGTCTCCCTGCGTCGACACCGCGCTTGTCATCGCTTCTATCGCTAGCGATTGTGCTAACTCTGGACTCATGCCTTTAGCCCCGCGTTTTGACTGCAAACAACGTAAGTTAATTAAAATTTGTACCATCAAGTAGTTCCAGTTTTTCCATCTATTTTTAATTAAATTTAATTCAGAAAAGGATGTCATTTTTATATGCGTCAATTTAACTACATGCACATATCGGCGAAGACATTCAAAGATATGCGTGAAGTCAACCAACACGCAGTGTACCAGTGTGATTGAATAAGGCCTAGTCACCCCTTACTTAGGGTAGGCTCCGTACGCCCTTAGCGGAACGTATAATGAGCTGGTGATTATGATGAATTTCAGTATTTTAATGGTGTTCAATTCAAGTTACCTTTTCAAACTCGACGCCCATCTTCTTAACTAGTTTGGCTGCCTTCACGTCTCCGCCGTGCAGTAACTTCCAGTTTGCTAATCTGATACGCTGCAGCTCCAAGTCCGTGTTGTATGCGTAAACTTCCGCTTTCCTACAATCCAAGTATTACTCATTATCTCCTCCACCTTATTCTACTCCCGTAGGGTCGGCGCACCGAGTTTTCGTCCTCCAAATATTTCTATCATCCGTCATCTCAGTCATCACTTCCTTCTTGATCATGTCTCTCAGGCAATCCATCCATCTCTTTCTAAGTATACTTCTACCGGTGAACCTCCACATTTATAACTAACGTCCTTCTTGTTACATGCGATTCATCATACCATGCTAACCTTTTACTCCTTAATTTCTCAACCACTGGGGCTACTCTCAAACTACGAGTAACTTCAACTAACGCAAGTATTACTGTCAGTAGAAAAGTCAATTTTGTTTTGTAATCAATTTAAAGTGACAAAACCGATCATATCAAATTTGTCATATTTACGTGTATCTGCGGATTCAATTTTATACACCTCATGAATATTTTAATTAACTCTGTTATTTAATTTAATGACGACGTAACTGTAAATTTTAAACATCATTTGGTAGGAGAAATAAAACAAAAATTAGCATTTTTACTCCCGTGTCTTTAGAGTTGGATATCTCGGGACATAAAGTCAGTCTGGTCTATAATAAATTTTAATGGGGACGGCAAGTAAGGATGGTTTGAATGCGAGCCAGCTTTTTTTAGTTTCGTGTACAAAATGATAAAGATTGTTTAGTACTTAGAATTTCGAAGTAAGGTATACATTTACAGTGTAAAGAAATAATATGAATGCGTAATTTTACTGGGAGATTATCTGGAACTAAGACTAAGGTGTAAGAGCTATTATTTCAAGATCAAGGATAAAAGATTCATATAATATTGTAGATAATATAGACGTTTAAACCGCGTAATAAAATATATCATTGTATACTCTGTGCACTTGAACGGTGGTATTCCGTTTCGCGGTTTTAGTGTTCAATTGACGGAAATATTTATAACACCTCAAGTTATTTGAAATATCTATAATTTAGATACAGTTTTTTACGTGGTTTAAAATTCTTTCTTGCCTGTGGATATTAGGTCTACTTTAAATATCAATCGCCTTTTGTTTATTATACTTAAAGTTTAAGCACTACAAGTAGCAGTTTTGTTAACGCATACATTTTAATTATTATCTTACTTGGCTCTCCTCATAGCTCCAGCTTTCATATCTTCGGTGTAGATTTTAAGAAGTAAGGTTTCTTCTTGAATTTTAGAATTTTGCGCATTAATTCGATCCGCCCATTTTCTATTTGCCTAAAAAAATCAATCACGTTCTTGTTATCGTTTATCATCTTATTATATAGCAAAGAAACTATTTACTTAGATGTTTTTAGATATTACTAAATTACTCGTATATACAACATTCACCTACATAGAGATATCTGGAGTAAGTCGTAGAACGTTTCAAAACAGAATCGAAGAGAGTAGAGACTTGTGAAAAACCAGCATCCTAAAGAAGTCCGTAGGTCATTGGGCCGCTATGATTCTAATTGTAGATAATTACCTCGTCTTCTAACCGCTTCGTTTTAGTTTCTCGCTCCTGCTTAAGCCTTAACAACCGTTGCCTCTCGTTGGTCCGCCACTGCCGCACCATCGTGATCTTCCTCCTCAGCTCCAGTTCTGCTGCAGCCTGCACCCTCTGTTTGATTCTGTTCTGTTTCTCGTGAGCACGCGCCGCTCTCTCCTTACGTTGCTTCTCGTTGAATTCAGCTAGATACTTCATTCTTTTTTTGATCTTCTTTTCTTGTTCTTTAGCTCTGAAAATGACACATGTTTTGGTAGATGATTTTTTTTTGTTTGTTTGCGTTTATCTTATTAGGAAATTTACAAAGATATAGTGACACTAATAATAAATAAATGCTTTTAGAATTAGGAGACAATGTTCTACCAAGCAAAGAAGTACTTATTAGGCTATAAAATGTGTCGTGTTTATACTTGAGGCGACAATTTTGTTTTTAATAACAAAATTAACAAAACATCGCAAGAAGCGTTAATAAGGAACACGATTTTTTTTTTCAGAAAGTCTGGCTGAATATTCTGTGTGTTTGAACACGCGAGCAGGCGTTAAGGCAGCGGTCGACGGTTGGCGGTCGGTGCGCTCGGGTGCGTACTTTTAATTAAGACGGCTGCGCTGGTTTCAACTTCCTTTGATTTACGTTTTGCATTCGTGACATCAATTCCTCTTTACAAACTCACCACTCGACATCTTAAAAATTTGGCAGGTAACGACCTTGCTGGAGACCAAATGTGTAAAATCCGTGTCATGCCCTAGTTACTAAAGACATATTTGCACACGTAACTCTTACACTATGATACGTTGTAACTCCTGTAATTGTAAAAACTGTAAGACTAAATTAGGACCACTATCAATTGCTATTCTACGCTAGGTTATTCATGTGACATGTATTGAGACACACTTAAGAGACTTTTAGATCTATCTCTAGGTATTTTGTAATTGATTTTGATGTTAATATCCTGTACAACAAATTGAAAAATACGTTCACAGTTTAGCTCAGTAAGGTAGGAAAGCTCGCGTGGATGTAAATAGAAATAAAGTGCCACTGTAAATCACTCCGCGCGTTTAACGCAAAGCCCGCGTTAACTGCTTCCGTTACGTTTACCTTTGCAAAATTAGATGCACCAAATACTAAGAAATAGCAGCTTGTTGTGTTTTGTGTAACTCAACAATTCCTTGATGTCCTTTAAATTAGATAAGCATAGATAGAATTTTGCATTTTAAAATAAATAATAAAACAAAAACTGCATTTATTAGGTATATTACTCTACTGGTCTTAATAATCATGACTAATGTTATAAATGCCAAAGTTTAGCTGCATGTCTGTCAGAGTTTGTAGCTGCTGAACGAATCATGATAATTCTTGGCACAGATGTAGAAGTCTGGAAGAACTCATAGGCTACTAGTTAGCTTTTTTTTAAATAGCTAGTGTAACATAAAATTGTGGACAATATGCTGGATGATGTTTGATCAGTTTTTACAACAAAAAATCACAGCGAACAAGTTCAAGTAGTTAAAAATTTGCATTGTGCAAGTCATCTGAAATGCATAGTGGACGGCTCGCACCGCGGGGGCTGAGGGCCATCGAACTTTTCTAAAGTGAAATTGAACCGAGAGCGTTTGTGTCAAAGTGAATTTTCAAGGCTTTTTCCTGCGATCAACCGTAATACTGACATATGACTAAAGAGAACAGAATACTGATGCGGATATTTTCACGAACAATAATAAATACTCCTATATCTGTCATCCGTCATCGTGTATTAATTTGCAATTACTTCTTTGATTGTATTTATATATTAATCTAATTGTTTTACAAGTAATTAAAAACCTACAGAGGGTCTAAACCCAATATTTGATGTTACGAAAACGTTCTCACGAATATTCATGATAAGTCCTTAAGACACGTTAACGAAATATGATAATGTCTTTAAAATGTGTAGCTATATAAATAACTTCACTGTTGCAACGTTCATCCTATACAAACAATACTAGAAATAGTGAAAATATAATCGGATTGTTAATATGTAGTTATTGTTTACTAGCTGTTGCTCGCGACTTTGTCAGCGTGAAAAAAAATATAGCCTATGTTACTCACGTAGTGTTTTAATGGTGAAAGAATTTTTGAAACCGGCCTTGTAGTTTTTGAGTTATTTCAATCCTTTCTGTATTACAAATACTTTCCTACTAGCTGTTCCCACGCGACTTCATCCGCATAAAATAATAAAAATTTCATTTTATTGTTTACATTTGTCAAATTATCAATTGCAAATGTCAAAATGACATGACATAATGTCAAACCATGGCAACCTTGCTTCCTTGATGTTGGCAGCAACTTATGGTCTCTATCGCACATTAGGTTTTTCATCCAAAATATTTACCCCTAAGTTTAATGGCGTGAAAATATATAGCCTAAAGCGTAAGGTAAATGTAGGGCTTTTTATTAAAAAAAGTGTTATTCAAATATGCTGTAATTGCTGACATCTTAGGCAACAAAGAAGTGTGTCTTTACGCTTTATTATATTAAGTATAGATTTACAATGTTAGTATAGACTATGTGTATAATTAGTATAAAAGGAAGGTAGATTTATTATGTAAGTTTTAACGGATTAAATCCTATAGCACAATAATTTTAATTAAATTTCTCGTCGACTCGCAAACTTTGCAGTGTTCGTTCGCCGGGGACTGAAATGTTTACTGTCTCGATATCATAGTTGCTATGCGCTGTTGTCACATATTATTAATTAAAGTAAAATCTCACAGAATAAGAGGCAACACTTCGAGATCTTCACACAATGTATAAATAATGATTTCGACAATTTCTCCTTTGAATGCAATATAGTCGTACAATTGAAAAGTAAAGCTCGACATGCATTTGACTGAGGAGATAAACAAGCCGAACAGTTGACAAACAGAGGCGGCGACTGAATGCAAATATTGAACTAAATAATTTGCACAGCTCCGAGCGCAGATGGTCAATACACGGACAAAGTTTAAATTCATTTTGAATTTCGTTTAGTGTTTTATTTTGCTGTGGCGAAAACGTTGGAACAGGCTTCTCCATTTCATACAAGCTAACGAATCTGAATTATTGTAATTACAAAATTACTTCTAAGGTTTAGATGAAAATCCACTTTAATACATTTAAATTATGTATATTTTTAAACACAACTTGAATTTCAAATGCATTTGAATAGTGCAAAGTTTATTGCATTCCAGAAAGTTCTTTACTACATTCCACAATGTTCGACAAAGTAGGTCATTGTGAACCTTGCTGAGAAATGTTTTGGAGAAGTGGAAAATAAGTTTAAGATAAAAGTCACAAACGTGTTGTGGAGTGGAGAAAAGTATTTTTTTAAGAAAATGTAAATAATTATTATATAAATGCGAAAGTTAAGATGGATGGATGTTTGTTAAAGTTTGTAGCCTAAACGGCTGAACAGATCTGGATGAAATTTCGTATAGATGTTGAACATAGTCTGGAAGAACACATTGGCTGCTTTTAATTTTTTTTTAGTCTCGGACGGATTCACGAGCACATCCAAGTTATAAAGTGTCTTATCATGGTTGATTTGATAAAGAAATATCCTGATTAATAGATGATTAAGTGATTCGGAAAGTGACTTAACTTGAATACGGCGTTAATGTCTACATTATATTAATTCACAGGTTAAATTTTCGACCGTCTTTTCACTTGAAATCAAATTAAGTAAATTCATCCTCAGAGAGAAATCTACCGTGTTAACAAAGTGTAAGCTAAAATCTAGTATTTGTACTCATCGAATGGGTTATGCAAATGCGTCTGTCGAGTTTACGATAACGAGGGGTGGGATCCGAGAGATGGGGCGAAGTGCTCGGGAGCAGCCACGGGGAGCTCGGATGCAAATATCGCTGCAAACAGTTTGAATTGAAAAGCACTAGATAATATTGCATAGAGCGGAAATATAAAGGATAGATGAAAAAGTATTTTGCTTTTTAAATTGAATTTTGTAGTGTATTAAAGAGCTCACTGAATGGTAAATTTCTGTTGACGCATAATAGAGAAATTTTAAGTTTCGTTTCACTTAATATGGGACAAAATCGGTATATAAAATACATGTCATTGTTGAAACTTTAAAAAAATATACAAGGTCAATAAAGTTGGCAAACTTGTACAATTGCTACAGCTAAACTTTACTGTTTTACTAATAATTTCTGAACTTGCAAAAGAGTTTTGACATACAGATGTTAACTTTAGACTTCCATTGTTTGCAAACTGTTTTTGTTTGTAGTTTCTGTGTCGAGTCAACAAGCAATTTGAATTTGTGTTGTTGAGCTACGTGACAAACTCTTCAATAATTAAGAAACTTTCCTTTGGGGTTTGTACAAATTAAGGACAAAATATGGTATACATTTGGATGTTAAAAATGTTATAACCAATATTTCACTTGTTTCAGTAATTAGCAGTTTAAACTAATGTCAAGATGTGATGAAATTATAATAGCTACTCGACATTTGGGTTACAAAAACTGAAAATTGCGTGAAGTAAATAGAAATAAAGCGTAGTCATTAATCACAGGCAGACCGGTCACGTAGTTTGTAGAGGCCGCTAAGTCTGGCTGGAAATTCGTTTAAGCGCCGCCAGTCCCATACTTCAGCAACTAATAAATTTACGTCGACGCGCAACTCAAAAGAGCTACACGGTTGAGAATTTGCATTCAGTTAGCACTAATTAAATCGGCATGCATGCAATGCGATTCTAGTTACAAGTACAATAGAAAACCTATTTCATGTTTGAGATATATCAAATTATAACGGAGAATAAAGCCAAATTTTGGATTTTTTTCGGCCTAACCATCTCGTATCGATTGTCGTAGTAAGTAATTTCAAGAATTTAGTCAACAAAGGACCCTTAGTGACCGTCCAATGACTGCGTGCCGCAGTAAGGTAGATATTTAATATATGGTGTTTTACTTACAGCCTCTTCTTCTCTGCCCACTCGTCAGCGTGCTCCTGCGCGATGCGTTCGAGATGTTCTCGTGCGCGCTCCGCCTTAGTGAAGGCTTGCTGCCGCCGCGCCACGTCAGCCTCAACACGCTTCAGTGTCAGATCATCACGAGCTCGTTCATCCTGAAATATTCGGAAACTCACTTACTCTGTTACAAATAAAGTAACTAAATGTGCCGCTTCTATTATTAAAGGAAATCAAAGTTAATTTTAATTAACACAGGATTATTTAGATTTCTATAAGGTAATCTAACAACTCTCTGATATATATTTTTTTCATTTACGACATATTTTGCAACGCATTGTAAATCATTAGAATATTATTGTTAAAAGACCACCAAGTAAGATGAGATTTAAAAATACCACTGATCGTATGAGAGTCGAGCTTACCAGCTTCTTCATTTCCATATGTATTCTATCCATGAAGCGATTGTAGAGATACTTTCTGTATTGATTGAATTCTTTAAGCGAGCAGACCGCGCGGCCGTCTTTTGTGCAGAAGCCGAGCTGTTTCATTCTATTCCTTGCTGGCTTCTGTGCGAAATGGTGCGCCAGGTGCGGATCATGCATCGGCACGTAATCGTAGGACACAGTGTAGCAGTTGGGATCCGAAAGGTCGAAGGTCGGGTGAGGCGCGTCACTACCCAGCCCGAGGCGACGGACCTGGAATATAATTTAAATTTAATCGCCAATAGCCTAATGGTTTGGGGTACGGACTACCGATCTTGCGGTCAAGGGTTCGAATCCCGCCATTCGACTATTGTCGTGAACCATATCCTAGCACAAGCCTATAGCTTGGAATGGTTAAAGGAAATATTAGTAAATTAACAAAAATCTACTAATATTTTCATATAAAAAAAATGTCGGAATTACCGCAGCTGTTTGATAAGCCGTGGATATAAAATAATAACCTGATCCAACCACTTTATGTTCGACATTATTAAAGCAAGTTTGATATTATTATCATTAACATAAGTTATGTTAAAGAGTAAAAACAGCTGTGAGCTCTTTGATATCAAAATGGTAAAGATTATAGTTTGTAAGTTTTAGCTTAATAATTATAAAACTATATGAAGTCATGTTAATGTTGGGAGGCGTGTGACGTCATCTCATTACGCATTACAAACACCGCGGTTGCGTCGCGAATTTAATTTAATACGAGATTACATTCCGTTAATTTGATAGGATTGAATGTTACGTGGTAATAATATTGTACAATACAAATTAAAAACTACAAAATCAGAGAACTAAATAAAATAACGAAGCAGTTTTCATACAATTAGGTGTGTATTTTCAAACTATCCAGACTTAAAAATAGTTATAGAGGCGTTAAACACGGAAAGGAGCAACAAGTTGTAAACATTGTCACTGCGCTAAGCTTGTTATTCTTAACGTGAACAGAGAATAGATATCGATAATATACTTAGAAAGTCTTACAAAACACTACTTAGTTCAATATAACTTTTATCAATATTACAATGAAAACAATTACACGAATTAAAGGACTAAGGCTATCGTTTTAATTGACTAATTTCATTTACAAAACCACATATTTAATGTAGCTAATTTTGCTTTTTTATTTTTATAGCAGAAGGGGACAAACGTATTAAAAAATATATCCATATTTTAATTTAAGATTATAAATTTACATATTTCATATTTAAAACTTAAAATTAAGATTTTCATCGAGAAATATTCACGTCACAATATTTGGCAGGGTTATAACGAAGGAACTTTGAGAGTGCGGTGTAAGTGACAAGAGAAAATTGGTTATTACGTTTTGCAAACACCTGTTAACGATGTACCGAGCGGGCACGAGTTCGTTGAAAATCTGCTTTAATACTTTACATAATTAACTTTGGCAGATTATACTAACGTTGAATTATCACTTTGATGTAATAATTATAGCGAAAGAGTGGTGTATAGTCATTCTATGAAAACTAAATTATAAAGTATTTAATCATCGTCAGCCTGTATTATTCCCCTGCTGAATATAGGACTCTACCACACAACAGCTACAGCAAACCGAAAGAAAATTGAAAAGATCTTTTTTTTATAAGAGTAGGGAGCAAACGAACGGCCGGGTACACAGAGGTGATCTTAGTCGTCCATGGCCATCCGCAATACCAGAACTAAAGGCCGCCAGCCTTTGAGGAAATGCTATGCTCGCTTCTTAAAGAATTGATTTTTCATATGAAGCATAAATGTGGTTCCGCCCACTCAACTATTTAAGTTTTTCATGCATTAAAACGTTAATGTTAGAAAGAACGGATGCTGTTGAGACATAAAAATATATCGTTTTACATATGATAAATGACACAAACCTATTAATAGAGTTTCTATCTAATAAAATTACGATCTTATTATAATTGAAGGTGCTTTTTGTGGTTAAGAACATCTTGATATCACGTTAAGAACATGCTTGATGTAACAAAATAATGTTTATACATTTCAGAATTATAATACAATTATTAAAATAGAACAAACAGGAATCGTTACTTCATCAATTCCTTTTAAATTTCACTTTGTTAAAAAGCAAAATATTGATAACAAGGCACTTTAGCATAAACAACTTTCATAATGATACTAATATTATACATAAATGCGAAAGTTTAGATGGATGGATGGATGTTTGTTAGAGTTTGTAGCCTAAACGGCTAAACAGATTTAGATGAAATTTGGTATAGACCTAGATGGTAGTCTAGAAGAACACAAAGGCTACTTACTTTTGATTTTTTTTATTCCACGCGGACGGAGTCGCGGGCGAAAGCTAGTAAAGCATAATTTACAAATTAAATTGAGATAAAACATTGTCTGGTACTTCATCACGTCGTCCCACCATGAATACACTCATGGTCGGAAGTTTTAATTAAAAACGTCATCAGTTTGCGCATTTCCTTAATTTATGAGTGCGTGACGTCACTGTACTCGAATTCCCTAATAATTATGACACGACATAATGAAGTACACACATAAATAGAAAATTTTCGAATAACCACTTTGTGAATTATCTTAGGAACTTTTTGACACCTTCCATACTTTATTGAATTGTACATTTGATAAAATAAAAATTGGAAAGGTTACATTGAACTATTCAAAATACGTGATGCAATTCATATGTATATTTATATACGAGTATATATCACTAAACAAATTGTAACTATTTAAAAAAAAAGCGACGCTGACAATAGTCGAGTGGAAGGATTCGAACCCACGATCGCTAGATTTATATCCTTAACCAATGGGTTGTTGGCGCCTAAGTAGTGGTTCCAATGGAAATCACATCTACATAAGTACATATTTCCATACGGGACATTTCCTAGAAGTAATTACTATTCATCATCATCATCATCATCATCATCATCATCATCATCATCATCATCATCATCATCATCATCATCATCATCATCATCATCATCATCATCATCATCATCATCATCATCATCATCATCATCATCATCATCATCATCATCATCATCATCATCATCATCATCATCATCATCATCATCATCATCATCATCATCATCATCATCATCATCATCATCATCATCATCATCATCATCATCATCATCATCATCATCATCATCATCATCATCATCATCATCATCATCATCATCATCATCATCATCATCATCATCATCATCATCATCATCATCATCATCATCATCATCATCATCATCATCATCATCATCATCATCATCATCATCATCATCATCATCATCATCATCATCATCATCATCATCATCATCATCATCATCATCATCATCATCATCATCATCATCATCATCATCATCATCATCATCATCATCATCATCATCATCATCATCATCATCATCATCATCATCATCATCATCATCATCATCATCATCATCATCATCATCATCATCATCATCATCATCATCATCATCATCATCATCATCATCATCATCATCATCATCATCATCATCATCATCATCATCATCATCATCATCATCATCATCATCATCATCATCATCATCATCATCATCATCATCATCATCATCATCATCATCATCATCATCATCATCATCATCATCATCATCATCATCATCATCATCATCATCATCATCATCATCATCATCATCATCATCATCATCATCATCATCATCATCATCATCATCATCATCATCATCATCATCATCATCATCATCATCATCATCATCATCATCATCATCATCATCATCATCATCATCATCATCATCATCATCATCATCATCATCATCATCATCATCATCATCATCATCATCATCATCATCATCATCATCATCATCATCATCATCATCATCATCATCATCATCATCATCATCATCATCATCATCATCATCATCATCATCATCATCATCATCATCATCATCATCATCATCATCATCATCATCATCATCATCATCATCATCATCATCATCATCATCATCATCATCATCATCATCATCATCATCATCATCATCATCATCATCATCATCATCATCATCATCATCATCATCATCATCATCATCATCATCATCATCATCATCATCATCATCATCATCATCATCATCATCATCATCATCATCATCATCATCATCATCATCATCATCATCATCATCATCATCATCATCATCATCATCATCATCATCATCATCATCATCATCATCATCATCATCATCATCATCATCATCATCATCATCATCATCATCATCATCATCATCATCATCATCATCATCATCATCATCATCATCATCATCATCATCATCATCATCATCATCATCATCATCATCATCATCATCATCATCATCATCATCATCATCATCATCATCATCATCATCATCATCATCATCATCATCATCATCATCATCATCATCATCATCATCATCATCATCATCATCATCATCATCATCATCATCATCATCATCATCATCATCATCATCATCATCATCATCATCATCATCATCATCATCATCATCATCATCATCATCATCATCATCATCATCATCATCATCATCATCATCATCATCATCATCATCATCATCATCATCATCATCATCATCATCATCATCATCATCATCATCATCATCATCATCATCATCATCATCATCATCATCATCATCATCATCATCATCATCATCATCATCATCATCATCATCATCATCATCATCATCATCATCATCATCATCATCATCATCATCATCATCATCATCATCATCATCATCATCTAGAAACTTGTTTTTGTGTTTACTTGGTGTTAATATGTTAATATTGAATAGACGATTATAAGTAGAAGGAAAAAATAAGTCATACATTTTGAAGACCTAAGCTGAAACATCGATAAAAACAACTTTCAAATACAATGCCTTCGAATTTTTTTTCTTTCTTTCAGCAAAGATTAATGTAATTTAATATTTCTTATACCTTAGATAAGCAGTGATTTCGATCTAAATCTCGTTTCAAATTCTTATAACCATTAAACTTGACATGCTTTCAAAGTGGCACCCGGCCGTCACTTCGATGCTGTAGATATAAAAAGTAGGTCAATAAAATGACTTTCAGGGTATGACACCCTCAGGGTAAAGTGTATCTTTTGATCTTTTATAGAGAATATTTAATAGTCAGGTAGGTGATAGGTTTTGTAACTAAACACGATGACTACATATCTGCTCACGGTTCACATGAATGCAGCAGATCAGTGAATCAGCTCGCAGTTCGGTTCGATTTATACCTGCATAGTTAAGATTTGCGTACAAGCTGCAAACGTCGAGTCACCAGCTTGCGGCTCGTCAGCTGATATAGTTATAGTATATCACATTAGCCGTGAGCTGACATTGAGTTGTTGAGCTGCAGCTCAAAGTTTCAAGCTATGTAAACTGATTTTTGAATCGGTTCAGATTTATACCCGTCTAATTAAAGCCTTCAGTAAATTTAATATCGCATTTACTTGGACCTTTATAGAATATTTTTCGCTTCGCTATCTTTTTTCTGTGTACTAGATGCTTAAGGTCAGGAAATAGGATACTTACAAAACAAACAAACGGCAAGAAAAGTCATCAAGTCGTAATGTAATAGAATTTTTGATGAGATGTGACGTCGCCTATCAAGAAATAGATTGTTTGAGATAAATTAAATGACTTTCATTCGTCGAAAGTAAAGTGCCTACCTTATTATTGAGCGACTGAAATAAAGGGCAAATTGCGAATCGAGACGCTTTCCTGATGAATATAACGCCGAAGTAAATTGAAATCGTTTAAGTCGTAAATTTAACCGAGACTTTAAAGTACTGCCTTAAAATTCGGCTGGAGTTCCTCGATACCTATGCTAGTAAAAATAGCCTTCAAAATTTTCTTTAAAAGTAACAGTTTTGAAGAATGTAGATACATTTTATGCGTTCTTCTACGTCTACTCTCCTAGTCATCTGTGATTGTAATTAAAATAAAAAATAAATTAACATTCTATTCAACAGACATCGCCATCGGAAAAAACGATTCGCATGAAAGCGTGAGTATAGACACAATAAACCCTTGCTGTTTTGTTTGAGTCTAGTCTGAACTAAAGCGGGCGCAAATGAAAAAAAAACTGGAATAAAAGATTGTTCTCATACCATTCAATGTGAACCACAACAGAAAGCTTTAACCTTTAGACCAGGCGCAAACAAGCGTTGGGGCTTTACTGACCCCAAACAATTTAACTGGATAGCACGTGTGCTAGGGTTGAAGCGATGCGGCAGCGGGACTATGGATTTATCGCGCGAAAGCCTCCGTCTCCCCATTCAACGCTTGAATACGACGCATTAGCATAATGAAAGCTTGGTCTTCTTAAAAAGGATTTCAAACACCCTCACGGCCGAGATTCGGTTGAAATGTGGCGTGAATTTGTCTGCGAATATTTAAATATTATATTCCAGTTTATCTACGTTGCGCGGTGAAGGAAAATAAATGTCTGGTTTAGTTGTAAATTTGATGTATTGTGGAAATGTTAGATAAAGATTTATACAGTTATATTTGCATATATTTCTCTACCTTTTGATATAGTTTAAAACTGTTTGATGCACGTTAAAGACATTTAATACAATGGACATTTTTATTGTGATCACGATGATTAGACAATACATTTCCCGTAGTCTAGTATGAAGTCATCTGGAGTAGAACTCTTATCTTTTGTGTTTGCTTGCTTATTGAGGGATTAACTGCTTTACCGGTGACCCACTATTGAAAACAATGATAAGGTTTTTTATAAATTAAAGCAGGTATAGTCTGCACTAAAAATGCAGACACCGAAAATATTAACGCCTTTTATACAATTGTGTTTTTTTAACATTCTACTTTTTAAACGTACCTTTTGAGTACTCTACAGAACGGTGTAAACTGAAAGGTTGGGGAAGAATTTAGGTTAATTTATGACTTAACTTAGAGTCGCGTCTTACTTGTTAACACGTCTACGCTCGTTAACATCTTAATTTACACAAATGTATTAACATCGCAAAATTTACAGCCCTGTTTTTTTTTTGATAATTTGAGATGTAATAATTATATACAACTTCGCCCGCATAAAATTAAAAAAATATAGCCTATGTTATTCACAGATAAAATATCTTTCTAACGGTGAAAGAATTTTTAAAATCGGCTCAGTAGTTATTTCAATACATACAGAAATACAAATCTTTTCTCTTTATAACATTAGTATAGATATAGATTGCACGCATATTTTAACCTTACCTATAAACGTTATTGGAATGCATCTTATTTATGACCCACCTACATTTAACCATTCGTTAAAGTTTTTGGTTGATAACTTCAAGAAATGCGTTTCCGAACTACGTAACTTGAGTTTTGCTAATCAATCACTAGGTAACGATTAATTAGCTACTTCAGAAACTCAGCATTAATAGCGATGAAATAACTAGAGGCTTATTTATGTGGTCGTACATAACTTAAAAATTAAGGTATTAGAAACGAGTGTGTCCATTTTATCGACAATAGAATTATTGATTACGTTCGCATTCACGCAGAATACAGATATTATATTTTATTTTAGCACATATTCTTTGATAGAAACGTCGCTTTGAACTTACAATACTGCAGATTTACTATTGTGTCTTTATCGTGTGTCTTTTGAAAACCTGATGCGATTATAGAACTCTTCATTCTAAGATAGAATAAGGTAACTATCGCTATATTTCTCTATGTGTTTAATATTATTGATCTAAAATGTATTTTTAGTAAAGTTCTATCCAAATTATTATTAAAAGAAATATTATTGATTTTGAGAATTCCCAAGGGGAAATTAATAAAGTTATTTTTATTTTTATAAAAAAAAAATATATATATAACAAAATCTAAAATTCAAACAAGTAACATAGGCGTAATGGGTTTTTATAGGAATTAACCCTTATCGTGGCAGGAATGCTTTTTGAAGAAAAGCAAAAAATGTAAATAGCTAAGATAAAAATTAGTATGTAAAAAATTACATAGTATACTATACAAAATGTACACAAGGGTTAAAATGATAGTTCCCAGTACCATGATGTGACTGGTCAAGTAATCCGCGATTAATTTGTATTTAAAATTCATCTCCTGTAACTAAAAGAGGTAAACTAATAATTTAAATTAAAGGACGCTTAACGAGAGCTGAATAATAAATTGCCATGAGATTATATAACTTTTTTTTTTACTTTCTAGGGGTAAAACAACTGGAATTAGAAATTATATTTAGAAGTGCAGTTGTCAAATATGTTACATCAATTTACATTTTCTATCTATACTCTGTACTACTGATTTGTATTTTTGTATGTATTGAAATAACTCAACAACTACTGGGCCGATTTCAAAAATTCTTTCGCCGTTAAAAAGCTACTTTTACATTGTACGCGGGTAACGCGGTAAGTAGTGAAACATATATTAGCGGTATATTTTCTTGTGTAAATAAATAAATAAATAAATAAATAAATAATAAATAAATAATAAATAAATAAATAAATAAATAAATAAATAAATAAATAAATAAATAAAAAATAATGAGAAATATTATATTTATATTCCAGAATAATATTATGCAAAAATGTGTCTGGATGTCAATTTACAAAAGTACTTACATCTTCACCGATTTTCCCGCGCGCAAACACGACTTTTCCGAGCGGCATTTTCGGCATGGGTAGTTTGGATTCGAGCCCCAGTCGGAACCACATCGGCAAACCATTTTTAGGGACTGCACTAACAGGCTTGGGTACTGATTCTATAACTTTTTTCAAATCAGTCGGTTTTCGTAGCATCATCAACGCTATGTTAACTTCCGATGAATTATCGGCCGCGAATTCCGAGGTCTTAACCGACGACATCTTTTTAATGTTTTATGTAAAATTTATATAAAAATAACCTAAAAATAATTGGAACAAAGCGCGCTTTGACTTTACACAGAAATACTGAAATTTCACATTTTGTACGTGACGTTCGTATACAGACGTCCGGTTGGCGTTGATTGCTTTTTAATTGCGATTCAAAATGGCCAGTGCGAATTGTAAAGTTCACGTTCCTGCAGTTTATATTACACAGGATTGTTTGTTCATGAATTTGTGTGAACCGTGATATTTTTTTTATTTAAAATTCTAACTTATTCATTGTACTGGTAAATATCGCATGTTCAGAATTTCCGTTGTGCTTAACTAAACAATAGATGGCGCTGTGACAACACAATTTCTTTAGATCGCGGTATTGAGTTCTCATAAATATTTATTGTGCGTTTTCTAAAGAATAGCCTTAAATATTAAAAATATATCTATATATCTGAATATGATATGAAAATAAAGATACATTTTCATATATCTAATAAAAAAACCTTACCTCTAACCGTCAAATAGAATAGGAAACAGGTTATATTTTTAATAACGCAAACCCGAGCAATATTCAATATTCTCGCATCGGCAGGATCTCAATAACATAGCAATAGGATTCCACTTCCACCACTCACCTCCAATTGGGTTATCCACATTCAGATATAACTTTATAAAGATCTATAACTTGCTTCTATTGACTATTGAATTTTTTATGTAGTGAAAATATGTTCAAACAAGATTGCATATTAAATCGTACGTGTTACTTTTGATATGAAGTTGTATTATTTTTAAACTAGTTGTTGCTTGCGGCTTTTTCCGAGTGAAATTAAAAAAAAACATAGCCTTACTCACTGATAACGTAGATTTAATGGTGTAAGTATTTTTGAAATCGGCCCAGTAGTTTTTGAGTTATTTCAACACTTACAACAAATACAAATCTTTCCTCTTTATTATTTACTAGCTGTTGCTCGCGACTTCTCCCACGTGAAATTAAAAAATACAGCCTATGTTACTCACAGATAAATTACCTTTCTAATGGTTAAAGAATTTTTAAAATCGGCCCAGTAGTTTTCGAGTTATTTCAATACATACAAAATCTTTCCTCTTTATAATATTAGTATAGAAGTATAGATATACTCGTAGATATAGATTACTAGCTGTTGCCCGCGACTCCGTCCGCGTGGAATTAAAAAAAAACAAAAGCGAGAAGCCTATGTGTTCTTCCAGTCTATCCTCTACATCTGTACCAAATTTCATCGAAATCCGTTCAGCCGTTTAGGTTACAAACTCTAACAAACATTTATCTATCCATCCATCCATCTAAACGTTCACATTTATAATATAATATAATATAATATAATATAATATAATATAATATAATATAATATAATATAATATAATATAATATAATATAATATAATATAATATAATATAATATAATATAATATAATATAATATAATATAATATAATATATGATATGATGTGTGACATGTGACATGTGACATGTGTGATGTGACATGTGTGATGTGTGACGTGTGACGTGTGATGTGTGACATGTGACATGTGACATGTGTGATGTGACATGTGACATGTGTGATGTGTGATGTGTGATGTGTGATGTGTGATGTGTGATGTGTGATGTGTGACATGTGACATGTGACATGTGACATGTGTGATGTGACATGTGTAATGTGACATGTGTGATGTGTGACATGTGACATGTGTAATGTGACATGTGACATGTGTGATGTGTGATGTGTGACATGTGACATGTGTAATGTGACATGTGTGATGTGTGATGTTGTGATGTGACATGTGTGATGTGTGATGTGTGATGTGTGACGTGTGATATGTGACATGTGACATGTGACATGTGACGTGTGATGTGACATGTGTGATGTGACATGTGACATGTGACATGTGACGTGTGATGTGACATGTGTGATGTGTGATGTGGATGTGTGATGTGACATGTGACATGTGACATGTGTGATGTGACATGTGACATGTGACATGTGACATGTGACATGTGACATGTGTGATGTGTGACATGTGTGATGTGTGATGTGTGACGTGTGATGTGTGACGTGTGACATGTGACATGTGTGATGTGTGACATGTGACATGTGTGATGTGTGATGTGTGATGTGGATGTGTGATGTGTGGATGTGTGACGTGTGACGTGTGACGTGTGACGTGTGACGTGTGATGTGTGACATGTGACATGTGACATGTGTAATGTGACATGTGTGATGTGTGACATGTGTGATGTGTGGATGTGTGATGTGGTGATGTGTGATGTGACATGTGTGATGTGACATGTGACATGTGACATGTGACATGTGACGTGTGATGTGACATGTGTGATGTGACATGTGACATGTGTGATGTGACATGTGACATGTGTGATGTGACATGTGACATGTGTGATGTGTGATGTGTGGATGTGTGATGTGACATGTGTGATGTGTGACGTGTGATGTGTGACGTGTGATGTGACATGTGTGACGTTTGACGTTTGACTTTTGACGTTGACGTTTGACGTTTGACTTTTGACGTTTGACGTTTGACTTTTGACGTTTGACGTTTGACGTTTGACTTTTGACGTTTGAGGTTTGACGTTTGACGTTTGACGTTTGATGTGTGATGTGTGATGTGTGACGTGTGACGTGTGATGTGTGATGTGTGATGTGTGATGTGTGACGTTGACGTTTGACGTTTGACGTTTGACGTTTGACGTTTGACGTTTGACGTTTGACGTTTGACGTTTGACGTTTGACGTTTGACTTTTGAGGTTTGAGGTTTGACGTTTGACGTTTGACGTTTGACGTTTGACGTTTGACGTTTGACGTTTGGACGTTTGACGTTTGATGTGTGATGTGACATGTGTGACGTTTGACGTTTGGACGTTTGACGTTTGACGTTTGACGTTTGAACGTTTGACGTTTGCGTTTGACGTTTGAACGTTTGACGTTTGATGTGTGATGTTGATGTGTGATTGTGATGTGTGACGTGTGATGTGTGATTGTGATGTGTGATGTGTGACGCTTGACGTTTGACGTTTGACGTTTGACGTTTGACTTTTGACGTTTGACGTTTGACGTTTGACGTTTGACTTTTGACGTTTGACGTTTGACGTTTGACGTTTGACTTTTGAGGTTTGAGGTTTGACGTTTGACGTTTGATGTGTGATGTGTGATGTGTGATGTGTGTACAGAATCCCAAAAAACCACGAACTGCCCGATGGTAAAATAAAACTCCAGGGTCTGGTGGATGAGCCAACTTTATTCGTCGCTTGTCGCAAGCGCATAATAACAACGCGGCAAAACCATAGTGGGCATTTAAACAGTACAGCGCCATCTAGTGATAAACTATACAATTATATTTTATTGGCATTTTGCTGTACAACACAAACATACCGCCCACCATGGACAGCATGTCCATCACAAATATACAAAAATTTGAGACATTTACAGATTTAGCGGCAGCTGTACAATGCTCCATAATGGGGCGCAAAATCAAATTAAACAACAGCAACTGTCCGCCCACCATGCCGGAATGCAAAAGTATACAATAATAAACTTAAGGAATAACTAAAGAAATAACAAACATAAACATAGTAAAACAAGTGGCATTGCAACATAAATAAAATCGACAAAAAAATTAAAACTAAACACAAATAAAACTTATGACTACAATGATAGCAATTATTCTAGTGGACTGTATAATACAAAATCTAAATTTAATAATTAAGTGACAGGTAATATTACTAATTTTGACAATGGTCGCTTTATGACACTGCCCTTGCATCTTACGCTGACAACCCTAGTAAATTTGTCCAAACCAGTATGCTTCTTATCGATAACGCCAAAAAAAAAACACTTGGAAGATCATCTTCACGAATAAGCACAATATCGCCTAATTTGGGTTCCGAAACCTGATCTGTCCATTTGTAGCAATGTTGTAACTGGGTAAGATACTCCTGTGACCATCTACGCCAAAATGCATGGATGATCCAATATTTGGATCTGAGATAGTTGGCCGTCAATTGAGGGCCACCATGCAACAATTTTTGATGTGCGTCGTCTATCAATAATTTCGTGAAGTGCGAACCTTGAGGAATCAATATGGGATGCTTCGTGTCATTTTCCAGTGGAGCCTTTTGGAAACGACCACCGACTCTCAAGATGTTGTCCGAATCAAGGAAGGGATTCAACGAGGTGAGTCTACTTTTCTTGTTCACCTTGCCATGTTTCTTTAAATTATCTATCTCTTCTTGGAAATGATGCCGTTGACACATTTTAATACAGGTTTTCAACGCTAGTCCCAGCTCCGCTGCCTTTAAGGTACCCGTTGATTTTGGAGACAAAAACCTTCTACAGTAAGCTACAACTCTGGTAAGTCGTGTTAACGACGAATACTTGGTAAGTATACTATTCTCTATTTTATTGCTTGTAGTAGTGTGACATTTTAGCTTTCTTTCTTCAATTGTCGTATCCATAACTTCCCTTTTATAATCGATGATTTTCTCTTTCAGGAACGCCGGGCCCTGCTTCCAAATCTTGACATCAGGGCATACTGATGGTTTCACGCCTCTGGACGCGCAATCGGCAGGATTCTGCTTCGTCGATACGTGGCACCACTGATCTCCATCCAGAACGGTAAGTACTTCTGACACTCTATTGGCTATGAAAGTTTTCCAACGACTGGGGTGGCTCCTGAGCCAAGCCAGTACTACCAAGGAGTCAGTCCAAGCGTGTATGTGTTGCTTGGGTATTTCTAGAACTGACGAAACCTCCTTTAAGAGCTTGGCGAGCAATACTGCTCCGCAAAGCTCGAGCCTCGGAATCGACACCTGCTTGACGGGCGCCACTTTAGTCTTAGATGTTATAAGATTGACATGAATGGAACCGTCTCTGTCAATAATGCGAGTATACACTACGGCTGCGTAGGCGACGTTGGATGCATCAGCGAAGCCGTGCAGCTCTACGAGGCTGTCATCGCTGGATGAATGAGTCCAACGAGGTAGGCGAAATCGGGTAAGTTCTTTCAACTCTCCTCTATAATTAAGCCAATCTTCTAACAATGATGGCGGTAGTTCCTGATCCCACTCGATGCCTGACAGCCATAACCGTTGTATGAATACCTTTGCCGTTATTATGGCTGGAGCTATCCATCCGAGGGGGTCATACAATCTCGCGATGTCTGAAATGACTCTACGTTTGGTTACAGGTGTTTCCAAGGGAGGAAGATTTACGGTGTACTCGAATTCGTCAGACCTTCTATTCCAAGTAAGTCCTAGAATTTTACTAACTGTGTCTGTTTTAAGTTCCAGGTGTTCTTCGGTTGCTCGTAGGTGGTCTTCCTGTATGTGATCCAACAATTCAGAACTATTGGTGGACCAACGCTGAAATTCGTAGCCACCACGACCGAGCAATTCCTTCATCTCATGATAGATCTGAATGCCTTCTGCAACATTCTGACATCCTGTCATTAAGTCGTCGACGTAGAAATCCTTCAACACGCGATTATACGCTAGCGGAAAATCTGCTCCTTCATCTCGTGCAATCTGCTGCAAGGATTTCACCGCTAAGTATGGTGCCGAGGATGTGCCGAAGGTCACCCGAAGAAGACGGAAATGCTGTAATTCATCTTCTGGATATTCACGCCACAGGATGCGTTGAAAATCGACATCTCTTTCAGACACCTTAACCTGTCGATACATTTTAATAATGTCTGCAACGAGACATATTGGAAACTGGCGCCAATTCATCAGGATGTGACGCAACTCAGGTTGAAGAGTTGGACCGACCAAAAGATCCTGATTCAACGACGCTCCATTTGTTCCCGGGCACGACGCATCGAAAACAACTCTCACTTTGGTGGTAAGCTTATCATTTCGCACTACTGCGTGATGTGGCAAATAAACCGCACCAGCCTTTTCTTTATCCTCGACCTTCTCCATATGGCCGAGATCCAAGTATTCATTGATTACCTTGACATACTCTTTTTTCATATCAGGGTCTCGTAAGAACCGCTTTTCTAAAATAAGAAACCTTTTCTGGGCAATTTGTTTCGAGTCACCATATTTACATTTCGGATCCGGTGTGCGAAAAGGTAAGTTAACCACGTAACGACCAGATTCATCTCTACGAGTCGTTTCCGCGAACAATCTTTCACACAACTGCTCTTCTTCCGTTAAAAATGTTTTTTCGACATCGTAATGGTCAGACTCCAACTCCCAGAACTTCCGTAAGAGCTCATTCTCGTTCGAATGAGCTGAGTGCAAACTAACAATAATGTTGTGACACTTTTCAGAATGGCTGCCTGCTTCTTCAACTTCACCAGACAGGATCCAGCCAAATCTAGTGTTCTGCGCAAGAGGGTAGCCCGGTGGACCCCTAATCAACCCTTGCAACAGAATTTGGCTGTAAACCTCGGCACCCAACAGAACATCGATTTTATTGGGTGTGTCGAATGAAGGGTCAGCTAAAACTTCATACGATAATGAAGGGAACAATGGGACGACGATCTTCCTATCAGGCAAGAAAGTCGTTACTTTGTTCAAAACATACGCCTTGACAGAGATAACAAAACTGGGGTCGTGACGGGACTGAATTTTCATGGGAACCATGAACTTACAGGCCAAAGATGCTTGGGGGTCACCGCCCAAACCCGATATAACAGTTTTGATGGGATGTTTCTTTAATCCCAATAACTGGACTGCGGACTCCGATATAAACGAAGCCTGAGACCCCTGGTCTATCAGGGATCTTAAACAAATCAAAGATCCAGTTCTCGCTTCCACATTTATCAAAGCTGTGGCCAAGAGTACGTGAGTACTAGCCTTGGCAAAACACGTGACAGCGCGCGTGGGCTCACCCGCTGAAGATGACGCTGCTGTCTCAACAACATCGGTACTTATGGCATGATCAGGTTGACTAAGATCAGTTTTCGAGGTACTTTTAGGATGAAGAAGTGTATGATGTCTTTTTCGACAAAGATGACACCTTGTGGACTGTCGACAGGTATACACGGAGTGGCCTGGGTTCAAACAATTAAAACACAGCCGACTGGTTTGGACAAACTTACGCCGATTGTCTACATCCTCCTGGGCAAACTTCTTACAGTTATACAATTTATGTCCTTTGTCAGGACAAAAAGGACAATCAATGGCATTGTGAGTGTTAACATGGGATGCCGTGGCATTTTTTTGCTTAGAGTTACATTTATTAACATTATTCGAATCTAGGCATTCTAGAGCTCTGAATCTATTTTCTAAAAACTTTCTAAATTGTGTCATGTTTGGCAATTCATTGGTACCGTCGTTAATCAAGGTTTCCCACGATTTACGAGATTCTGGGTCAAGTTTTTGGCTGATAATAAAAATGACTAATATATCCCATGAACCAACGGCAACTCCCAAGTTTTCAAGTGCATGTAAACATTCATTAGTAACATCAAGTAATTCCTTAATGGCACTTGAAGACTCTATGGTGACGTTCCTTTGGTTCATAAATCGTTTTAATATACAATTGGCCAAGAACTTTTTATTGTTATATCTACTCTCTAATTGAGACCAACAAGTAATATAATTATCGGCAGTGATGGGAATATGCCGTAACAATTGCTCGGCTTCTCCTTGTAAATGGCTTTTGAGATAATGGAGTTTTTGTACATCGTCCAAACTTGAGTTATTATGAACTAGAGACACGAACAGGTCTCTAAAACTAGTCCACTCGACGTATTTGCCCGAAAAAGTTGGGATGTCAATTTTAGGTAGGCGTACACAGGAACCTTTAGATTCAGTGTTTAAAGATTGCGTTGTCGGCGTAGTCGCCCGCAATTTCGCCAAAGCACCTTTTAATTTTGATTTAAAATCAATATAAATCTCCTCAACTTCATCGAAACAATCGGACTTATAATAATCAGACGATTCTAACTCTTTGTCCTCTGATTCAAAAATGATCCTTTGATGAGTCTCTTTGAACGATGTCCAACATTCCTCCAAATTATCCAAACGCGTTTCTACATATGAAAATGTTATTTTATATCCTTAGACTGTTTACCAAAATTTATTCTGTTTTTAAGTATTCTACTTTTAAGACTATCCTGACATTTTACTAAACGATCCATAATTAACAATAAATGAGATTATCTTACAATAAAACACTAGTACACAATGTAAGCTAATATAAAACACTCACACATTGACACTTCACTGCTGTCCTGTTGTATAAGATGGCGGATGAGGAGGTGCTCTGCTCCCCCCGCTGCTCTCCAGTTGTACTGCCTTGGTGTTGCTAGTGCGGCCTCTCCGCACCAACTGCTGCCCGAACTCTGCTGTCACTGTCGCAGGTTACTGCGGAACTCGACGTAGCGAGTTTGTCCCTTTTATTTAGCACCAAGGAACCTAATGGTGCGTTGGATCTGCACATGCAACTGCCAACTGTCCAAGACGCCAATATCCGGCGATCGTAAGGACCATGTACAGAATCCCAAAAAACCACGAACTGCCCGATGGTAAAATAAAACTCCAGGGTCTGGTGGATGAGCCAACTTTATTCGTCGCTTGTCGCAAGCGCATAATAACAACGCGGCAAAACCATAGTGGGCATTTAAACAGTACAGCGCCATCTAGTGATAAATTATATAATTATATTTCATTGGCATTTTGCTGTACAACACAAACAATGTGTGATGTGTGATGTGTGACGTGTGACGTGTGACGTGTGATGTGTGATGTGTGATGTGTGACGTTTGACGTTTGACGTTTGACGTTTGACGTTTGACGTTTGACTTTTGACGTTTGACGTTTGACGTTTGATGTGTGATGTGTGATGTGTGATGTGTGATGTGTGATGTGTGATGTGTGATGTGTGATGTGTGTGTGTGATGTGTGATGTGTGGATGTGTGATGTGTGATGTGTGATGTGTGATGTGTGATGTTTGATGTGTGATGTTGTGATGTGTGAGGTGTGATGTGTGATGTGTGGATGTGTGATGTGGATGTGTGATGTGTGATGTGTGATGTGTGATGTGTGATGTGTGATGTGTGATGTGACGTGTGACGTGTGACGTGTGACATGTGACATGTGACATGTGACATGTGACATGTGACATGTGACATGTGATGTGATGTGACATGTGATGTGATGTGACATGTGATGTGTGATGTGTGATGTGTGATGTGTGATGTGTGATGTGTGATGTGTGATGTGTGATGTGTGATATGTGACATGTGTGATGTGTGATGTGTGATGTGTGATGTGACATGTGACATGTGATGTGTGATGTGTGATGTGTGATGTGTGATGTGTGATGTGTGATGTTGATGTGTGATGTGACATGTGACATGTGTGATGTGTGCTGTGTGATGTGTGAATGTGTGATGTGACATGTGACATGTGACATGTGACATGTGATGTGATGTGACATATGATATGATATGTCATATGATATGATAATTTTCAACTATGTTCGAAGAAATTCCATTTCACACATTTATGTTTAAGGTCAAAGAGTTTAAATAAATAGAGGAGGCATAGTTGACACTTCACTTGGGACAATTTTTTTAAATGTCCATGTGTAAGGTTGTAAGGCTTAAGTGTTGTAAGGCTATGTCTAAGTACTCGTATATTAACGACGAGCCGTTGCTCGCGACTTCGCCCGCGTGAAATTACAAATATAACCTATTACATTCGCCCTTTTTTTTCAACCTATTACCAAAAGTATTAACTTAGTAGTAATCTATGTAATAACAGAAATCTACCGATGCAAGATTCCAAATTTCTAAGTCCGGTAGCTTGTAAGCTGATTTTTCGGTTACCCTTATTGTTTGTGTTCGCGATATCTTCTAAACTATTAGTCCAATTTAATTACTGTAAGCGTACGTTCGCACGGGCAGACTTTGTACGCCGCGGTAAAATTCAAGGTCAGCAGACTTTCTACGCCCACGCGATAGGTGTTCGTACGAGCGTAAAAAATCCACTCTTGAATCGTATCTCGTGTCAGTAAGACGTGTAATTTGTTTCTTTTAAATTACTAGCCCGAGCCGAAAACTGCCGACTGAATCCGAAGTCACGTAGTTAGAGAGCAAACTAAAAGTAGACAGTACATTTTCTTTAAAACTAACATTTGCTAATGTTTAAAAAAAAAGTTTTTTCTACACGCACTAACAAAGCTCTCATGCAATGTTTTATTTTATTTTCACCCGAATATTGATAAAAATTGTTCTATTTGATACATATAATAAGTTTACATATTATGTAGAAAATTTATTTATTAGATTTCTATTAACCAGTAGCGGCTCGTGGCTCGTGGGTCCTGGAACTAGTGGTGCGCGATTTAAATTGTAGGAAATCAACCAACTATTTTTCTTTTGATTTTACACAAAGACATTTAAGAAATATATAAGACTAGGCATGTTTTCATCGGTACTTTCTCTAGAAGGTACTATGTAAATCAGTTGTCAAATTTAATATGCCGCCTCGTAACCTTGTATTGATATCTGATAAAACATTTTACAAAATTATAAGCTCCATCTTTTATTGTAAAATAAACAGTATCACAGAATAAAATAACAAATAAATTAAATTACATATAAATATGATTTAGTGACACTTACTGGCAATTAATTTAAATATAGTTAATTATATTGAGACGTGGTTATGGGGATCTATCAATAGACAACGGTAATGAGATTATGTAAAAAAATGTTGCAAGTGAAGTGTAAACTATGCCTACTCTATATATATTTTTAATCTCTTTGATTTTATACCACCAATCCCTAAAAAAAAATTCAAGTTAATTGCCAAACTAATCATCCTTATTTAGACAAACTATAAGATAAACTTTATTTTTATTTGCAAAGGGCAATTTAGGTACTTAATTTAGTTATGTGTGTTAAAATATTAAAATCTTTGTCGAGTTAATTTCATGAAAGCGATGGTTCCAGTTGGATAAAACATGTTACAGCTAGGGGTTTGGTCGCTTAAATTTGAAACGAATATGTAATAAAACAACTGTTAGCAAAATTATTTCAAGTCACTGTATTTATTTTTTTAAAAACATATACAATTCGTGTTTTTAATTTAATAACATATGAAAAGTACACAAAATACACCGCAATGACGTCACGCTATCACCATGACATTCATTGGTTACGTAAGGAATATAAGGCAGAGTCCGTGATAAATATCCAAATAACAGTGAGAGAATTATTATCAGGGTCCAAAAACACACCAAGATAATAGAAAAGAGGAAAATACGATCAGAAAATTTCTGACATTTTGGTTTCATTTACATTATTTATTTATTTAATTTTGACATGTGACATTACAATGTCAAAGCAGTAAAGAGTATGGTAGCTATTTATAGTTTGTCTAAATAAGATGGATTAGTTTGACAATTCATTTGAAATTTAGTAGGGATGGGTTGTGTAAAATCAGTCATGAATCTTATCGATTTTCGATTTTTATTCTTATAGAAGTTGAAATCGATAGATTCATAGTTATAAGTTAAGAATTAAAAAAAAAACACTGTTTTCTCAAAATAATAATGATCTGCAGAACTATTACAAATAATGAGAGTAAATATATATTTATTACTACTACAGCCGTACGTAATCGAATTGGATTTCGCTATTATTATTGTCATCGCTAAATTTAATACTATAATCAATACTAGAATTGTCCTCTAAATTAGTTAATAAGAAAATATAATTTTATTTAAGTTCGATAAATTTTATTTAAACTGAATATCCATAGTTCATAATTGTTCGCTATGCATGTTTGTTTCGTCACTAAGATACCTGTCTATTAAGTACGGTATTTCCCATCATACAAATTTAATTCGATACTTCATATGCGTCAATTATCAAACTAATGTAATCTTATTTAGATAAACTATAACTGACCGGTTACAAAGTTCAGTCGCCCTCTCCACTCCACGAGATTGCGCCACTGTCTATAGGACATTTTTATTCAATGATATAGTTTGCCCCTGTCACTCCCCTGATATTATCCTTGTTAGTCTATAGTTTAATGATCGAAATATTAACGAAATTCGTAAAAGATAATTTTTATTGTAGCTGAGGATTATAAGTTCTGCTGCCACATATTTTTCCGTCCCGTTAAATAAAATCCTAACTCCTATACAACAATTACTGATTGTCATAGAACGTCTGCCAAAGTTATAATAAGCTCCTTTTGTTAATTCGTATAAAATGAAAAGTATTATAAAAATCGTGTTTCGTATTGAATGTATTTATTGCGTTAATTACTAGGACAAGAAATCAATGTGTCCGAAAGTCCGTGTATGTTATGGATAATCTCCGAAACTACTGCACCGGATGTAACAGGACTTTAAATGCAATGTTATAGGTAGCCTAGTCTTTATAACATGGTATATTCAATCCAGTAACATAATTAGTAAATCTTATTGGTGATCATCTTTTGCCCCCCGCTATACTTAGAACTTTGGGATCTACAACCCACGACAGAGCTATGATAGTACAATATGTACACTTGTTAAAAGTTTGCGATCCCTAGCACTAGTTAATATGTTTTTCAAATCTAACTTATGAAGTATAACATATTATTGCTTTACTTTAAGAAAAAAATGTGGTTTAATTTCCTATAAGACATTACATACATTTTTTACATGTAAAGATATGTTACAAAACAGATCAATTTTTATAGCTAGTGATCGCAAACTTGTTTTGATCGGTGTAAACACAAAACAAACATGTTCGACAGCCAAACGCGGCGTATTTTTATTAAAATGGACCAATAAAATTTATCGCGGCGTACCAAGATACGCCAAGTCGAAAAACGCCTCCGTATGAACGGCTTCATAGAATCCCATACGTTCCATTTTGACACATTATTTATCGCCACGCGTTTTCACGTCCGTGCGAACGGCTGACAGCGCGTTGAGCGTTAAAACAATTACACTAGGCTCCAAAAATATTTGTCCATCTACATTTTGACTACTTTCCCAATAAAAAAATATTTTATAAAGACAATTTATTATGTTTCCTAGTTTGTATGATGTTCATTTTTGAAGCTGCAATTTTTGTTTTAATTTAGCTATTGTGAAATTAAAACAAGTAAAATATAGAATAACTACTAAAAATACTTCTACAGTAGTTATCTAATGTCATTTGACTAGAAAACACGCATTATATATAGTGCTTAAAGTCTACCGATATTTTTTCATTCTCAGATTTTTTTAAAATGTTTATTATTGGATGGTCTAAATAATTTTGGAAAGTAGTGTAGCGTAACGCGTGATTTCTCCTACGCTCGTGCGAACACTTGTATGAAGTTCCATATGTTGCATTTTATTTTTACGCTAACGCCCAATGCCCAAAATGGAACAGTGCGCGTAGAGAAATACGCCAAGTCGAAAAACGCCTCCGTATGAACGGCTTCATACAATCCCATACGTTGCATTTTGACACATTATTTATCGCCAGCGTTTTCACGTCCGTGCGAACGGCTGACAGCGCGTTGAGCGTTAAAACAATTACACTAGGCTCCAAAAATATTTGTCCATCTACATTTTGACTACTTTCCCAATAAAAAAATATTTTATAAAGACAATTTATTATGTTTCCTAGTTTGTATGATGTTCATTTTTGAAGCTGCAATTTTTGTTTTAATTTAGCTATTGTGAAATTAAAACAAGTAAAATATAGAATAACTACTAAAAATACTTCTACAGTAGTTATCTAATGTCATTTGACTAGAAAACACGCATTATATATAGTGCTTAAAGTCTACCGATATTTTTTTTCATTCTCAGATTTTTTTTAAATGTTTATTATTGGATGGTCTAAATAATTTTGGAAAGTAGTGTAGCGTAACGCGTGATTTCTCCTACGCTCGTGCGAACACTTGTATGAAGTTCCATATGTTGCATTTATTTTTACGCTAACGCCCAATGCCCAAAATGGAACAGTGCGCGTAGGGAAATACGCCAAGTCGAAAAACGCCTCCGTATGAACGGCTTCATACAATCCCATACGTTGCATTTTGACACATTATTTATCGCCAGCGTTTTCACGTCCGTGCGAACGGCTGACAGCGCGTTGAGCGTTAAAACAATTACACTAGGCTCCAAAAATATTTGTCCATCTACATTTTGACTACTTTCCCAATAAAAAATATTTTATAAAGACAATTTATTATGTTTCCTAGTTTGTATGATGTTCATTTTTGAAGCTGCAATTTTTGTTTTAATTTAGCTATTGTGAAATTAAAACAAGTAAAATATAGAATAACTACTAAAAATACTTCTACAGTAGTTATCTAATGTCATTTGACTAGAAAACACGCATTATATATAGTGCTTAAAGTCTACCGATATTTTTACATTCTCAGATTTTTTTTAAATGTTTATTATTGGATGGTCTAAATAATTTTTGAAAGTAGTGTAGCGTAACGCGTGATTTCTCCTACGCTCGTGCGAACACTTGTATGAAGTTCCATATGTTGCATTTATTTTTACGCTAACGCCCAATGCCCAAAATGGAACAGTGCGCGTAGGGAAATACGCCAAGTCGAAAAACGCCTCCGTATGAACGGCTTCATACAATCCCATACGTTGCATTTTGACACATTTCTACCGCCTAGCGTTTTCACGTCCGTGCGAACACTCGCTAAAGGACAATTTTATTCTACATTAAATTCTCCTGATAACAAACGCATTTATTTGGATAAGGATTAATATTGAAACCAATAAAAGAACGCTGCAAATAGCGTAGGATTTTTAATTCATTTTGTAAACAAAAAAGTGGTTATTGTAAGAAAACCGTTAAAGATAGATATATGCTATCGCGCACTTTTCTGTAGAACTTTTTAAGATCTACAATTCTTTCATACATCATTTTTATATACCTCTAACGGTTTAGGCAGCATAAGCCGAGAAAAGTTAAAGTTTAGTGAATTTTTAACGCCGGCGTCCAGAAACACGCTTTTTATTAATAGTTCCTAAACATTAGTAATAATAAAATATAGCCTATGTTACTCGCAGATAAATTACCTTTCTGATGGTGAAAGAATTTTTAAAATCGGCCCAGTAGTTTTTGAGTTATTTCAATACATACAAAAATACAAAAATACAAAAATACAAAGTTTTCCTCTTTATAATATTAGTATAGATATAGTATAGATAAGAAAATTAGGTATAAACATAGCTAGATTTGTTATGATTGTATAATTATTCAACATATTAAATATATGTGTGGCTGAATTAGCGAGTATTCAAATTACAATATTATAAATAGTATTATTTCCTGCTATCATGTTTTGCTTATATAGGATATAGGTATGCTAATTTCTTTAATAATTGCCTTTTCATCAAAATACAACAGAAACAAGTCATTTATTTATTACAATAAACTTTAAAAGGTTAGTAAATAAACTGATCTTACTTAACTAATTATTTTATGGCTCTTACTCTCGTTTACTTTTTCTTCGGTGACGGCACCGACCAGTTTCGGACCTTGCGGGGGTCCTTCTTCAGGGCGAGGCGCGACGCGACCGCGACACAACCCCATTAACCCTCGCCCTGAAGAAGGACCCCCGAAGGGTCCGAAACTGGTCGGTGCCGTCACCGAAGAAAAAGTAAACGTGAGTAAGAGCCATAAAATAATTAGTTATAAAAATGTCTCACGAAAGTTTAAATAATTTGATCTTACTTACATTATAGGTGTATGTTAATCGCATTCGTCATGTCTATGTCATGTATTCTTCCAGATTATGCTCTACATCTGTGCCAAATATCATCGAGATCCGTCCAGACGTTTAGGCTGTAAACTCTAACAAACATCCATCCATCAAAACTTTCGCATAATATTAGTAAGATATATACAGATTTTTTATTAACTTGTTAACGCTTAGTAGTGTAAGGAAAGTTTCTATAAAATGATTTTGTATACGCCATTGTTCGAAGTACTTAAAATTCATGAAAGAAACGCTTCGCGTTAAATAATGCAGTTAACGCGGCAATGAGATAGTGTGAAGTTACACGAAGTTGCTGATTTTCTAAGTTACATATAAAAATACATTTTCAATTGAAAGTCGAAGATTCAAAAATATATAACTTAACACAATCTTTTAGCATAACGTTGAATAATAAAATAAACAACTATGTTTCGATAAAGTTAACCTAACTACGCTGTGATGTCGCTCCGATATTAATTATTAGGATAGTAAATATTTCTAGCAAACATTCAGCGGGAAAACACATCATTAAACTTCGCTTAATTTTTGGAATTCCCCGCTTCGCTGTTAATTTTGGAACATAAATAATGAACGTAGCTAAACGCGAGCTTGTGTTTGAAGTGAACTGTACATTGTACATTTTTTTCGAACATGTAGATACATTTCCTAATATTCGAACTTAGTGATTATAAACTTTATACGGTAAAATATATTATGTTTGTCTTTGATTTGCTCTTTGACAGATTACATTTTGCTCGGAGCAAATCTGGCATATCAGTCATACAGGTGCACTCTAGATGCATTCGGTTCCTGTTTTCAGTCGCCGAGTGAATCCTGCAAGGGTGACGTCGCGGTAATAAAATGTCAGAGCGCGGTTTGTGTAGAAATTGCGCAGAGAGGCGGCGCGGTCGCGGCCGTGGTGACGAGCGAGCCGTATAGCGTCAGACGAGTCCGTACGCCCGCGCGCACCACGCGTCCCGCGAGCCCGCCCGCTCTCGCACTCGCCCGCCGCTCGCCCCGTGTGTGTGTATCACTGAAAAACTACTCTACGCATATCAAACTGCACCAACACATATCTTAACAAAGTTTGTGACTACTCGCCTACTGGATTACAGGTTAAAACACAACAGACAGAGCGCACAAAGTTTTTATCAAACTTTCCGTTCATACATGTCGCACTGCGCGTATTATAAACAAATCGAATGCGTTCGATGTTTATTACATTTGTTTTGTAAAAGGTTGAGTTTGTTGAACTTACTTTTGGACGCACGCGGCTTCGTGGTGACGTCAAATGCAACGCTAACTAGATTAGATACGTTAAGCCAGTTCTGTAAACGTACCAGTAGGAGTACTCAGAGCGCGGAGGACGTTGTATGCAAATAACTAGTTTTGGTCCTAGTTTTCATTCATAAAACTAAGATACAAAAGTCCTGAACCGAGAATCGAAGCGGTGTTATCGGTAGCGTACCACTTTCGACGACGTTTTATAAACACGAGTTTTATTTATAGACAAGTCCTGAACTCATTCAGTCTCGCCCCTGTTGATATATTTTGCGTATTAATTATTACTTTAATGAACAGTAACACATGAAAACAAAAGCCAATTAATCACCGTTTAGTAGTGTACTTACTTCATTGTAATTTTATTTGACAACATATATTTGCGACAAAATAATTCGCAGGTAACAATAAAAATGAATCGTGATTATGAATACAGGACATCGGTTTAACTTGTTGACGTTATTGGCGTCGGTAATAACACGATCATTGTATAATAAACTACTTGGAGATATTTCCCTTAGCACACTATGCATTACAATTTACATTTGTGATGTTGCGTCCAGCGTTAAATGATACATGTTTAAATTGTTTCTATCAATTTAGACATTGCGGGACCGGAAACTTCGAGTTATGGAAAGTTGAATTTAAATTTATTGAAATAAATAGTCTTATGCCAAGTATTTGGTTCCGGACGTTAACAGTTTGCCTGGAACGTTATGGGCTTAATAGTCACGTTTGCCGACATTGCCAAGGGATTCAAATTCGGTGAGAGAATTAAGATTGTAGACTCTTCGAAGGTAGAGACCTTTATCCTTTTTGTAGCCTCTTTCTCTCTTCTTTCTATCTCTTGTTATGGTCTCTGGAATACATATTGTCGATTTATTGCCGATCGTTTCGTTTCGAACTCAGCTTAACAAAATAACAATATAATACAACACGCATTCATGATAAGGTAGCGATAACTTCGTCCGGGCGTTGTCGATTTTATGTTCGACGAAACGTTTACATTGTCGAAACGTGTATTAAAAACATATCGCCGTCTCTCTTATTCTTTCTGATAAGATTGAGATAACGATATTTTTTTGTACGGAGTTGTTAGGAATGGAAGCCCACGGTAATAAAGTGCCCTTTACATTGTGTAATTTTTTAATCCCGCTTTTATGTTTGACCTTTTATACTTTTAAACTCATTTTAATTTAATTTGTGTTACAAAGTTTTTATTCATATTGTCGTCTTTGTGACATCCGGATTTTTGATAATTATTAGAAGAATCGGTCGCAAGTTCGAATCCATTTAACGTTTAACAATATTTTTTTCACGCATTTAAATAATGTTTTTTATTTATTTTTATCACAGACATATTTTATTATTCACTTAGTTTTGTTTAGCAGTATATTTTATATTTTATCGCCCTGAGTGCAGCCCTGTCCTATTTATGTATGTAATCATACAATTGACTTCTTAAAGTGGTATATAAACATTGTGTGGATGGTGTAACATCTAATAACACTTTATTGGAGTACGTACTTCGAGTATGTCTGTTAAATTAGATTCCGATGAAGACAAAGCAATGCAATATAATTTATCGTAAACATGTTTTAAACATCGTCTTATGACGTAGTATTTAGTTCCCATTACCATGCATTTTATGTCAATAGATTTTCTAACAATCTATACTTCTTACTAATTTTATGTTACTAATATTGTAAATGCGAAAGTTTAGATGGATGGATCGATGTTTGTTAGAGTTTGTAGCCTAAACAGCTGAACAGATCTCGATGAAATTTGGTATGGGTGTAGAGGATAGTCTGGAAGAACACATAGGCTACTCGCTTTTGTTTTTTTTTAATTTCACGCGGACGGAGTCGCGGGCGAAAACTAGTATATTATAAATAGGAAAGATCTGTAGAATCTGAAGGATTTTTGAATGTATTGATATAATGAAAATAGTACTGGGTCGATTTCAAAAATTCTTTCACCAATAAATAGCTACGTTATCACTGAGTAATGCTAGATTTATTTAAAAAAAAATCCGCGCGTACGAAGACGCGTGCAACAGCCAGGGTTTATATAATATAGTTGCTATTACTGTTATTGTGTGGTTACAACTATAAATAAACTAAGGATAAAAATAAATGACAGCTGTAATCATATTACAGTATTTGTTTCCTTATTTTTACAATACTTATTACTTAACAGGAAATAGGTGCAGATTAAAATATTTAAAAACCCTTTTTCAAATTACGTTCCTTATTACTGTCTTAATAAGATATTGTCAAATTAAAGATAAGTAAAATTAAAAAGTTTTGTTAATAGACATGGTTGACTCTTATTCCGAAATGTTTGTACTTATTGGTAGTACGTTAAGAAGTCTGGCTGCAAATTGGTGCCTTTGTCGCGATCACACGTGTCGTTGCCCGTCCGCGTCCGCGTCGGCCGTGGCTTCCAATACATATCAATTGGGTGTCATTTGTCTGCCCGCGATATCAAGATTGCTTTAGTATCGTTGGATTGTTATTCGATATTTATATAGTTATGGCGTTGCGACTATTTCGGAGAAATTATGGCGCATTTTGAACTAAGGCTGTTATTGTCAATATTGAGTTGAATAGAATTGTAGTGTTAAAATTGAAATACCGTACCGAGATTAAAATAAATCATACTTAATACTAATATTATAAATGCGAAAGTATAGATGGATGGATGGATGGATGTATGTTAGAGTTTGTAGCCTAAACGGCTGAACGGATTTCGATGAAATTTGGCGTAGACGTAGAGTATAGTCTGGAAGAACATACATATAGGCTACTCAGCTTTGTTTTTTTTAATTCCACGCGGACGGAGTCGCGGGCAAAAGCTAGTAACGTAATAATTTTAACCAATAGATGACATAATAATATAAGATTAATTAGCAGTTAAATTTTATTAATTTGGCGATAAGATGATGGTATTTTAATCGAGAGTGGGTCGCCAGTTGAAATTATATATCGATTACAAAGTAACTACGATATTTTCAACTTCAGTGGTTGAAGCTTTCAACTAAACAAACGTACATAATAAACCACTCAATATCCAGCGAATAGAAATAACTAACTTTCAAAGAAGTTTCACAATGTAGACCGCTTTCCATTTGTATCGCCATCTGTTGGGGGTTTTTTTAAAAGTTTTTTCCACCTCGACTTTTTTGTTCGTTTAGGGTCGAGCCTGATAATGCGTGTTCGGACCTTTGTCACATTAGGAACGTAATAAAAAGTAGCAACTAGTTTATTCTTTTTATGTTTAGGGATGGTGTAAATCTTTACTTTTAGATAAATGTAATGCTATACAAAAATATTTTTCTGACAAAACAAAAATGAAGTTTTATATTTTTAAATAGCACTTTGTGCTAATTATCCGAACAATCCTAGTTCTTGTACAATAAATCATTTTGAATACTGTCTGTCTGTCATTATAATGTGCAAAGTAGTATTATTAAGGCAGGTTATACAAATCAATAATTTCTTTGCCGCAGTTAACTTACTCTACATTTTATTGCATGCATTTCTTTTGAATGCTGACTCAGCGCGACTTGCCCACGATATTCAAGCATTAATACAGTTTTTATTGTACAAATGATATTCTAATACATCTTGAAAATACCTAAAAATGATTCCTTAGAAATCGTTAGCATAGAATCGAAGTTAAAACTTCGATTAAATTGACTTAAAAAATAAAAACGAATGCTTTAATTTTTTTGTCTTTAAATCATTAGAAATCACATTTTCTAGCAAAAGATTAGGTAGTTTTTTCTTTGTTTTAGTTCTGAATTTTGATGAATGTCGAACTTTATTTTGCTAAATTGTATTTTTACTTGCATTTACTCTTGATGTCTCTAAAAGATTCACTTTACGCAAACTATCCTAAACAACACGTTTAATATTATTAACATACAAATTACACATATGTTATAGTTAACTATGTTTCAATATCGACATTGTGACAATAACTAAAATCTTAGTGTATAATCTTGTGTTCAATTAGACATATCTATGTACCATATCAATAAGTGTTAAGTGTGTGTGAATTTAATTGAGTACGATTTGAGTGAAAATGTCCGAGCGCTTCAAGGTGACGAAGTTTGACGAGCCCTCAGGGAAGACGTATAAGAACTATGGAGCAACGTCGGCGGAAAGCGACGTAGAACTAAAGGGAAAACTCCTGCAAGACTCAGGTGAGTTTATCAAACGATCTTACGGTGTGTCTGTATTACATCTGTATTCCAATAATATTGACATCCCTGTCATTGTCTTTGGGAAAATAGATGACTGCAGGAACAGTTTAAATTCTCTGATATGTCAGTACAATCCTTGTTGAATTGAATTTCGATTTTATTTTATTGGAAAAGAGTGATTCGATTTGTCTGCATCGAATGTCAAAGGCAGTTTCGTTTTGAGAGAAAGTTTATTTCGATATTTTTCGTATCTAATATTTTAAATAGAAAGTATTAAGAAGAAAAAAAACAACTAAAATTGGTAGATATAGAGGATAATTTTCCATGTCTATTGGTTATTAGGTAGAAATGAAATAATTTCTCGTTCTACAGTAACAACACCGTCATTGTACTTATCCCCAACATACACGTGGATAGATATGGTCCAATTGCGGAGGGTTGAACCCTCTCAATAAGTCTATTGTGACTACTAAGCGGATAAAGTGGGGGAGAATTTGATTCTAGTAAACCTTGACCTCACTGTATTATTTTGCATGTGTATACAATATCGAGAAACTAAACATACGGTTAGATAGAGTTATTATTAGCGAACTTTATTATTAACGCTTTATTGAAAAACTCTATTCAAAGTATTGAGCTTGCGTGTTTCAACATGTTTGTTGTACAGTAACGAATGAGGGGTTATGGGGAATATGTACATAAGAAAATATCTTATAATTTCAAAATAATAACGATATAAGTTACAATTATATCAATTAAAGAGAATACATTTAATTTGTAGGTTATAAGTTCTGAGCTGATACTCTTTACTTATAAAGAGAAAAGTTTTGATTGTTCGTATATTTGTGAAAAGGCTCCGAAACTACTGGACCAATTTCAAAAATTCATTCGACATATGAAAAGTACATTATTACTGAGTACCATATATTTTAAATTGACGGGAAGATTATAGAAATGACAAAGATATACGTATATTCTTTACTACACAGGTGAAGCTGGGGCGGATCGCTAGCATATGTTGAAAAGGATACTATACCATTTGGTACTCTTTAAGTTACAAGTCAACCTTGCTGTTAAGTAACCTGACATTTATGTTAAAACATTAAAACCGGCACTTTTAATACAATAGTTCTTAACATAATTGTTAACTTAAACCCTAAAAATGTGCACATAAAATATTTAACAGCAATAAGAGATCACGTATTTTTACTACAAGCTACAAAATAAATTGTATGTTTGTTTACAAATGTATCGTATTGTGTTGTAATTATAATTGTTTTGTACACTTTGTTTTATGTATTAGGGTATACAAGATGGGCTATTAGTAATACTTACGTTTGCTAAAAGTTTTATGAAGTTTTGCAAAAAGTATAATAATTTCACATACATTTTAAACAGAGACAGTTAAAATAAACACATAGTTAGAAATACATAAACAGCGTTTTAAACAATTAAATACAATAACTTTTGGGCCTATTAAAACATTATTTTACTATTAGAAAGCTACTTTTTATATCATAAGGTGGCAAACGAGCAAGCGGCCACGTGAATCCGACGAAATGGCGAAGCGACCGCTGTCCATAGACATTCGCAATAGCAGATGCGTTGCCTACCCTTAAGCGACGAAGGAGGAGACGTACATAAACATGATATTTCCCCTTCCTATGCGTCTCCGCTACCGTCAAATCCACGTGCCCTTCCCATCCTTTTCTTATAAGAAAAAGAGTGGGAAGGAAAAGGGACTTTAGTTGGGTCTCCGGCTATATTATCACTGAGCAATATAAGCTTATATTATACTGTTATTGCCTTTTTTTAATCCCGCGGGGACGAAATCGTGAGCTAATTAATGCTACTCGTAGAAAAGAATAAATTTCATACAGGTAAAAGGACACTTTAGCTTAGAGTAAACGAATGTTGCATTCTACATTACATTCTACATTACACACTCGCCAAACTCGATATTAACTAATTTTGAAATATCATGGTCAAATGAATACTGCAAATTGGTTATGTAATAATTACGTACCAACCTCTTTTAATACTTGTGTAACTACGGTATTTAAAACTACTAGCACAAGTTCAAGATTGCAATATTTCGGAATCAAAAAGCAAAGGTTCCAACAAAGGTTTAATATTTTAAAGACCTTTACTCATTTTTTTTAAAAGATATTTTAATCAAAATGTCGTATTTCACAACCTGATTTGTCTGAAATTGGCTCAAATTGTAACATTTCTTATTAACACACGTAGAGTTCAGTACTTTCGGTTTATAGTGATTCCTCAAGGACATTTAAGATTGATTTGAAAGATTATAGTTTTGTTTAACTGTTTGTTCTCACAATCTATATTGGCTAAAATAAAAATACTTCGGGTGAAGAATGTAAATATTATATTTGTCTTCTTAATCCAACAATAATCTAAATTCGTCACGGGTTAAGGGTTAAATTATGTTATAATAAGTTAATTGTAATATTGCATAACCGTTTACAAAATAGGTTATTTTTACTTCTTTACTATATATGTGTTTAACTTGTTACCGACAGCGCGGCAGCCAAAAATACAAAACACTTTTTTCCTCAAACTCACATCATTATTTTTACTTAAATTCCGTTTTACCCCATGACACAATTCTTTACCCTGTTTCTCTATATATTTTCTTTTTCCCCCGAAAAATGTCTTGGTGGCCAGTATGCAACCTCTTTGGCTGTATACATACTGCTTGTCAGCCAAAGAGGTTGTATTTTGCATTCAACATACCGCCCACCAAGAACATTGTTAATGTTCTTCACAAAACTGTCCCGCCCACCATGCGATGTGGGGGAGAACTTAAAACGATGGTGACAAATACAAAAACAACATAGCCTCATAACTTCTTGAACAGTGGACTGTATAATCTAACTTGAAAAAACATCTCTTTTATAGGTAACTAACAATAAACTTTAATATCAAAAGACAACTCAAATACAAAACATCAGTACTTAAATCTTTGCTTATTTGCTAATAGCCACTCACAACATTTGACCTAAATTGCTAAAATTATTTAATTTCACAAAACACAAATACAAGTATCATACACATCTTAATGTCAGTAAGATTTAGTCCTAACCATTACGGTTTCCAGCAAGTTCACACAATAAACCACAGAAGAGAGTTTCCTCCCTAATAACTATAATACAATTCCCTGACGTTTGGCTATATGTTGTTAAATGTGGTGCGACTTGCTGTTGCTAAAAATCTAAATCTACTTGTTGCCTGCCTCTCTCATCCGCTCGCCAATAATTTTGCGACTTTTCTCATTCTTAAATCTTGTCATTACAATCTCTAGGATACTGATTATACCTAGGTCCTCCCTTTTTACAAAATGTTCAAACATCCACTTAAATGACACTCCGAACTTACATCATACACAATGCCACATAGGCCCAATATTTCGGAGAGTGCTCGCAATGATGTATTGAACGGTAAGGGATCCCTCTCAGTGCTGTACGTTGTTAAGACCGATGTATCCTAAACTATAGCTCTACTTTTCCGTTTGCTTGGTTCGGTTTGCAGGGAGCTTGTTATAACATTGAATACATGGTCACACTGGAAAACAGTACCTAGGATAAAATCATTTGACTTGAATAAACTACATCTTATTATCTTGTACTTCTTAAACTTACACCTGATATCTTTACTAATTGCTTTACATCTTATCCATTATGTATGTACTTATGGCCCGCTTAATCCCTTAACATTGCTAACACTGCCATAAAACAGAACAATAAAAAGTAAAAATCCTAACCTTATACATTTGCCACAATACAACAAAACATAACACACGAACATAGACATTAATCCTAAACACAAATCAAATAATATTATAATACATCATAAAATATTCTCAACATCAATTAAAACACTAACCTAAACACAAATATCAAATCTTACCAACATAACCAAAATCATACCTATTGTCAACACACAAAATTCAGAAAATAAAATATCACTCAAAATAAACCCACATTCTTTTAAAATAAACCAATTCACTTTTTAAATTTGCACAAAATGGCGCGTACACGCGGATGACGTCATCAGAGCGCGCACGAAGCGCTGCCCTTTGTGGCGCCATCGCGCTCACGCCCTGCTCGACCCTGCTGCGCTGGCCGTTGTAGCTTGCCACGCTGATCCCACTCACATGTTGCGGCAGTCTTCTACTTATATGTGCTCCTAACGCCCAACTCCTATGGCGTTAGTTTTGCACCTTGTGAACTTGTTGGCTGCCGGCTGCCGGCTCTCGGTTTAGTTGCTCTCGGTATTTCACTAATCCGGCTCTTATGGACCATGTTTAACTTGTTACCGACAGCGCGGCAGCCAAAAATACAAAACACTTTTTTCCTCAAACTCACATCTTTATTTTTACTTAAATTCAGTTTTTTATACCATAACACAATTCTTCACTTACTTTCTCTATATTTCTTCTTTATCCCCCGATAAAGTTCTTGGTGGCCAGTATGCAACCTCTTTGGCTGTATACATACTGCTTGTCAGCCAAAGAGGTTGTATTTTGCACTCAACAATATGTATTATTAGAATATTAATGGGATACATTTATATTCCAATTTCTTGATATAATGGGATCTTTTCTTCTTACTTTTTATTCTTGTATTTTAAAAAGTCTACAAATAATTCATCGAAATAAATTACCCTTAAAGTATTCTAAAGAACATTTTTATAAATGGCTTAACTCTCGTTTATATTTTGCTCGTTTTTTCCATTCTTTAGCAAAGTTTTTAATTAAAGTTATCGAGCGTTATACCTCCTGATAAAATTAATTATAATTCCATAGATTTTAAACGATTTTCTTTCATTTTTTGCTATGTTAAGAGCCATAATTACTGTATGATTTTAGATGTCCGTGGTTTTTATAATAAAAGCCATATTACTTGCTTCCTGTGAATCTCAACTGTCTTATCACGTATTATTACGATCCTTTTCATCCACTTTGAATAAGACAGAGATGGCAATAATGTTCAAATACACACGACATTTGAAACACACGGTATCACGAACACGTTAACATTCATTTTCAAAGGGCGAGGATAAGGCCAACAAAAATATATTAAAATCACAATTATTAAAACATAAACAAAAGTAAATGAGATTTGGTTTGTCGTATTTCGTACGGGTTTTATCTTTGTGTACACAAACCGCCTTGTACGAACTCGGCCAGTTGGTTGAGTTGAATAATTTTACACCTGAGTACATAATTTTCATTTCTGATGTTTATCATTAGTTACTAATATTATAAATGCGAAAATATTGACGGATGGATGTTAGAGTTTGTAGCCTAAACTGCAGAATCTCGATGCAATTTGGCATAGATGTAGAGTATATCTGGAAGAACACATAGGCTACTTACTTTTGCTTTTGTTTCCACGCAGACGGAGACGTGTGTGAAAGCTAGTTAAAAAATAAAGAAGTCCTTACAAACACTAGTGTTATTTTACCTTATGATGAAGTTACTATGTTCCTTGTGTTGCGGTTAAAATAAATGCGCATAAAATAATTGTAATTCAAGATCCGAGTTATTGTAATTAAACTGCATAATATGTGATCGTTAATCTTTTATAGCGTACCTAGGACATACAAACATATTCGAATCGTCAATAAATCATTGGGTTACATAATATATTGGTTTATATTTCAAAGAATAATCTAGATTTAAAATTAAAAACAAAAAACCAAATCAATGCTTACTAACAGATGGATGGAGGTTTGTAAGAAGGTATCTCCAGAACTGTTCAACGGATCTTGGTGAAATTTGGTACAGATATAGAACATTGTACGGAATAAAACTTAGGCTACTTACTATGATTGTTTAAATTCCGCGCGGATGAAAATCTATTAAAAAAATAAATAAAGACAGTGCTCTTCGACTAATGAAAATCGATACTGGATTGGACTACAACAAATATAAGAAGTCTACTACAATATTATTTACGAATTGTACAATCTAGTACTTAAGGAACTCTAAAATTAATTCATATTTACGTACATCAGAATCCCACTAAGCCAAGTCCAAGGTTAATATTTACATAACATTAAAACATTAAATAGCGTCGTTAATGTAGAGTTAGTTACGATACCGTACGTTAGTGACGACCTTCACAGTTCATGGTGCTTGTCGCTGTTAGGTGCGATTGTATTCGGAAATTACTCGCTTCATACCGTAGTATAGAACGTTTCAAATATCTTAGCCGCTCGGGCGCACGCACATGGCGCTGTACAGAACACAATATCAAGATTACAGATATAGCACTGCGCAGCGCGCTACTTAAGGTCCGCCAAAAAGATTGAGAATTATAGAAAACATTGACTCTAGTTACTTAAGCCCTCTCGTTCAGTTTTATCTGACAGTTTTTTCTGAACTGTCCGATCGTTCAGATAAATCTGACGTGTGTAACAAATGTTCAATTCTCAGTTTTGCCCACACACGTTAGATTTATCTGATGATCCGACTGTTCAGATAAAACGGAGCGTGTGTAGCGAGCTTTACTAGTATTTTAGTCATAAAAGATATAACCACACCAATACTTAATTGACCATAATAAAGGTTACCTTCTAATGAGTATATCATTCGTGTAGTTTCTTTGATCTCTGGTATATAATGGGTCGTTATTCAAGTTACCTCTTAACCGTAGTTGGTTCGTTATCTAGATCCGCCTGAGTTTCAGCGGAGGCCTCTTACGAAGGCAATTAGTAGGAAACGTCTTTTATGCTGCCTTTTGACTTTCCTACAGCTTTTCGGTGTTCATGTGTTCATACAAAGAATAGGCGATAAAGAAATAAAAGGTCTTTATATACAAAAGATAATAGATAAATTATATGATACAAATGGGCGAGAAATGACATTTTCTTTGTAAATACAGCGACAACATGTTTTTAAGTGTGTTTTGACTTTGAAAATTCTTTTAGGAAGTTACAAAGTTTTTTTTAATATGGTTATTTTATTTTATCCTCAATTTAAATATTATTTTAGTGTATTATTAAAAATATGATTTTACATTAATTAACAAAAAAATATAATACATTAATTATGAATGCATAAACTCGAATTCTCCCACTCCAACAAAATCATTGCAACTAATGATTTCATTTATAAATAGTTTAAACTCTTTTTACTATTATTATTAAGTATGCTATTAGAAGCTAAAAATATTTACGACTACTTAATAAAATAAACGTTAAACTCTTTCGCATTGACTTCTAGTACAATAAATCACGCATCGATTAGTGGCCAAGTATTGAAATGAAGCCCTCCAACGTTAATTGCATTCAGTAAAGGTACATTAGAGAAATAGTAAATGTAACCTTATTGAAACAGATTAACCTCCATTGTGAGTCCACAGTAAATGCAGAAAACAATACCCTACTCAGGATAATTAAAAAAAATGCCAAATGACTTTTTGTTACGTTCCAGTGATGAATGGAAAGTGACTTCGTTCTGCGTTCATTGTTGGCAACTGGAAATAAATCAACTACTCCTATTTAGACAATTTTATTTCTATTTGTTTTAATTAAATATTTCGTATTCACAGTGCAATTGAATTTAACTATTCAACGCCTTAGAAGACTTTTACAGTTTCTTAAACGATTATTAATAAAAATTTTTCGTTATAAAACATTGTACTCGTAGTTACTTTAGTCATGTTAATCCAACTGAATTGATATTTAGACTTCGCGTGGTTAGAACAATTCAGTTAATACGTAATCACGGACAGTCTACGAGCTTCTGTCGTAGCAGTTTTTGTCGTTTGCGCATTGCTCATTGCTCCGTTTGTCGACTTAAAATACGTCGCTTTACCGATGTACAGCGAAAAAGAACGTTGCCCGAGCGAACTCAGGGAAATTATTCAGTGACACGGAAACTACGGTGTACGTACAAGACGACAGACTTGATTGCGGACACGCTATTATAATTTAACTTTGTGTTAACATTCGTCTTCCGAAACACACCTTCTGTTTTAATGTAACTTTAGTTATTGTTTTCAACTGTGTTAGTTGTAAGGGAACACATGCTGGTAAAGTTAGGCCTAACTTTAGTCCCTTTTCCTTCCCACCCTTTTTCCTATACGAAAAGGATGGGAAGGGAATGTGGATTTCACGGTGCAGGAGGCGCATTCATCATCATCAATTTGCCCTTATCCCTTATCACTCCTTTCTTAAGCATATCCTCTTTCACACAATCCATCCATACTTTCTTCGGTCTTCCTCTTCCTTTGTAGCCATCCACATTCATTGGATTCATTCATCACAGGAGGCGCATTGGAAGGGGAAATATTTTTATGTCAATCTCCTCCTCCGTCGTTGAAGGGTAGGCAACGCATCCGCTATTGCGAATGTCAATAGGCAGGGGTCGCTTCGCTATTGTGGCGGATTCAGGTGGCCGCTTGCTCGTTTGTCTCCTTATAATTTTAAAAAAAGTGAAGTTGTTACTAGCATGCCAGTTAGTGACACAATGACCGCGTCAGTTAAATGTTCAAGAGATCGTACGAGATGAGACGTGTCATTTCTCAACCCCTAACTTGCATCCCCGCAGCTGTCATAAAATATCTTACTAGCCACTTCCATGCCAGGTACCGGTATACCAGTTAGGTTACACATTCCTCTTGCTGGCACGTGCTAGTAGCTTGCATACAAGTGTGCCAGCTACGTGCATCTGTATTCGCCTAATTTTCTTTATCAAGAGTTAGTTTGTAGTGTTCTGTTTTGTACTTTGTGTTAATCTAAACTTTGGTTGTCTATACTAATATTACAAAGAGGAAAACTATGTTTGTTTCATCATCATCATCATCATCACCAGCTCACTATGCGTCCCCACCGAGGGGCTCGGAGCCTACCCTAAAGTTAGGGTGACTAGGCCATAGTCAACCATGCTGGCCAAGTGCGGGTTGTTTGTTTAATTGTAATGAAATAACTCAAAAACTAATGGTCCGAATCAAAAATTCTTTCACCATTAAAAAGATACGTTGTCAGTGGCTAACAAAGGCTATGTTTTATATTATTTTTTAATTTCACGAGGACGTAGTCGCGGGCGAAAGCTAGTCATTTATATTTTACAGAATTTATATCGTCTCACCTTCTAAACAGCTTTATAAATTGCACAAATGAAGAACGACGTAAAGAACAAACAGTTACGAAATATGGAGTACGAAATTAGCGATAAAATGAAACATAACTACTCCATATCTCTGTAGTATCTTCATATCTTTGTTTACATAATATGCAAATATGAAAAACGGTGTTCGGACATCCGTCTTGCGGCACGAGAATTCTCAGACAATAACATCACATTCCTGTATGGGAATGTACGCGATTCACTATATACCGCATTAATATAAATGCTCTATTTCAATTCTGAAGAAAATAACGTAGATTTATTAATAAACTTGACCATTTTTAATTTAAAGGACAAAAATACTAAAGATATATTGATATTTACTTATAACGAAACGATGAATGTTTTCATCTTTTACTAGCAGGCTTATATTGTTTTAAACATATTTGAAGACAATTGCAGATTGAATGCGACAATTAATATGGACATTTGTTGGAGTTTGTAGCCTAAACTGCTGAACGGATCTCGATGAAATTTGGTATACCTGTAGAGGATAGTCTGGAAGAACACATAGACTACTTGGTTTTGTTTTTTTTTAATACCACGCGGACGGAGTCGCGGGCGAAAGCTAGTTAAACTATATTTGTATAATACTATTTGTATAAGGTTGACTTTTGATCGAGCTATCTTAACCTATACTAATACTCGTATTATAAAGAGCGAAAATTTATATTTTTGTATGTATTGATGTAACTCAAAAACTACTTGGCTGATTTTAAAAATTCTTTCACCATTAAAAAGCTACGTTACCAGTGAGCAACATGTGCTACATTTTTACTATTTTTTTTATTTCACGCGGACGAAGTCGCGAGGAACAGCTAGTTCTTAATATACCTTTTATTGAAGTTAACTACATCATATTTAATTTGATTATCATCAAATTACACCGATTTGTGCGTTAATTTAATAATCTAATAAGACTTTTAGAACCCTCTGAAGTAACAGACTAATTGGTACTCCAATTAAGTTATCTGTCGATGACTCAAATTAGTGGCTTTTATGAAATATTTTTTTTAAATTCCATTTAACTTCCAAAAGGAAAAAAATACAGGAAGGAAAAATTTAATCTAAATTACTTTATCTCTATTTTTAAAACACCATAAAGAAGAACAAGGTTTTACGCGTTTCTCTATGTCCACAAAGATTTTATTAAACTCCATTAAATTAAGGCCAATCTCTAAATCTCTCAAATTTCCCTAAATAAACCTCAACTCGCCGGGGACTAGGGGTATAATCCTATAAATCTATGTACCTGAAATCCATGTTACGAATTTTGGCCAGTAAGTGAAATCTTACCAATTAGAGTTAAAGAAAAAAAATGTAAAAAATTCAATTTCTTTACTTTCTTATCTTACTTATTACTAATATTATAAATGCGAAAGTTTAAATGGATGGATGTTTGTTAGAGTTTGTAGCCTAAACGGCTAAACGGATCTCAATGAATTTCGCATACATGTAGAGGATAGTCTGGAAGAACACATAGACTACTTGGTTTTTTTTTTTTTTAATACCACGCGGACGGAGTCGCGGGCGAAAGCTAGTTAAACTATATTTGTATAATACTATTTGTATAAGGTTGACTTTTGATCGAGCTATCTTAACCTATACTAATACTCGTATTATAAAGAGCGAAAATTTATATTTTTGTATGTATTGATGTAACTCAAAAACTACTTGGCTGATTTTATAAATTCATTCACTATTAAAAAGCTACGTTACCAGTGAGCAACATGTGCTACATTTTTACTATTTTTTTTATTTCACGCGGACGAAGTCGCGAGGAACAGCTAGTTCTTAATATACCTTTTATTGAAGTTAACTACATCATATTTAATTTGATTATCATCAAATTACACCGATTTGTGCGTTAATTTAATAATCTAATAAGACTTTTAGAACCCTCTGAAGTAACAGACTAATTGGTACTCCAATTAAGTTATCTGTCGATGACTCAAATTAGTGGCTTTTATGAAATATTTTTTTTTATTTCACGCGGACGAAGTCGCGAGGAACAGCTAGTTCTTAATATACCTTTTATTGAAGTTAACTACATCATATTTAATTTGATTATCATCAAATTACACCGATTTGTGCGTTAATTGAATAATCTAATAAGACTTTTAGAACCCTCTGAAGTAACAGACTAATTGGTACTCCAATTAAGTTATCTGTCGATGACTCAAATTAGTGGCTTTTATGAAATATTTTTTTTAAATTCCATTTAACTTCCAAAAGGAAAAAAATACAGGAAGGAAAAATTTAATCTAAATTACTTTATCTCTATTTTTAAAACACCATAAAGATGAACAAGGTTTTACGCGTTTCTCTATGTCCACAAAGATTTTATTAAACTCCATTAAATTAAGGCCAATCTTTAAATCTCTTAAATTTCCCTGAATAAACCTCAACTCGCCGGGGACTCGGGGTATAATCCTATAAATCTATGTACCTGAAATCCATGTTACGAATTTACGCCAGTAAGTGAAATCTTACCAATTAGAGTTAAAGAAAAAAAATGTAAAAAATTCAATTTCTTTTACTGTTCTTATCTTAACATCAAGTTACATCTTCATTTCACGTCATACTTAGTTTGAGTTTCCACTGAGGAAACAACTGTGTAAAACATTCACTTCTCTTTAGCTTGTTTTCTAAAAGATGACTATTGGATATCTATTATTAAAGATGTTTAGGTCCTTTCCCACCAAATTGTAAATTGTCTGATAACAATCGAACGTGTAAAATATGTGATGGAAATATTTTTTTTTTAATACCACGCGGACGGAGTCGCGGGCGAAAGCTAGTTAAACTATATTTGTATAATACTATTTGTATAAGGTTGACTTTTGATCGAGCTATCTTAACCTATACTAATACTCGTATTATAAAGAGCGAAAATTTATATTTTTGTATGTATTGATGTAACTCAAAAACTACTTGGCTGATTTTAAAAATTCTTTCACCATTAAAAAGCTACGTTACCAGTGAGCAACATAGGCTACATTTTTACAATTTTTTTTTATTTCACGCGGACGAAGTCGCGAGGAACAGCTAGTTCTTAATATACCTTTTATTGAAGTAAACTATATCACGTTTAATTTGATTGATACCAAATTACACCGATTTGTGCGTTAATTTAATAATCTAATAAGACTTTTAGAACCCTCTGAAGTAACAGACTAATTGGTACTCCAATTAAGTTATCTGTCGATGACTCAAATTAGTGGCTTTTATGAAATATTTTTTTTAAATTCCATTTAACTTCCAAAAGGAAAAAATACAGGAAGGAAAAATTTAATCTAAATTACTTTATCTCTATTTTTAAAACACCATAAAGAAGAACAAGGTTTTACGCGTTCCTCTATGTCCACAAAGATTTTATTAAACTCCATTAAATTAAGGCCAATCTTTAAATCTCTTAAATTTCCCTGAATAAACCTCAACTCGCCGGGGACTCGGGGTATAATCCTATAAATCTATGTACCTGAAATCCATGTTACGAATTTTGGCCAGTAAGTGAAATCTTACCAATTAGAGTTAAAGAAAAAAAATGTAAAAAATTCAATTTCTTTTACTGTTCTTATCTTAACATCAAGTTACATCTTCATTTCACGTTTTTACTTAGTTTGAGTTTCCACTGAGGAAACAACTGTGTAAAACATTCACTTCTGTTTAGCTTGTTTTCTAAAAGATGACTATTGGATATCTATTATTAAAGATGTTTAGGTCCTTTCCCACCAAATTGTAAATTGTCTGATAACAATCGAACGTGTAAAATATGTGATGGAAATATCGGATTTTGTTACCTTATCTGACAGTGACGTCATTTTTAAGCTCTCCTCTATCAGCCAGTGGTGGGACAGGCCCTTAGTGTTAAATAAAAAATACATACGTCGTTTATTACTTTACACGACAATATCAAATCGCATAAAATCTCCACCATATGCTTAGTGTTATAAAATATTCCTCGTGGCATAAATATGCATAACATTATAATACATCATTGTAATTGGCAATTGCATTTATTAAAATAATTCATTTGTTATCGACAATAAAACAAACAATTTATAAAGTTATGAATGACATTTTTATTTATCTGCATCTTCAAGTAATTTTCTCTTATAATATTAGTGTAGTTTAAAACATCAGTGAAATATTATTGTATTTTGGATAGGATGGTGGATAATTGCAATCTGCAGTATTAGGCAATGTATTTAGAATTGTCAATATTTACAAATCAGGATAGTTACGGCGTTGTCATACTGTACACAAGTTAGGTAAACAATTGCACATGTTAATTGCAATTACACTGATGATTCAGTGAATGTTGTACTGACTACATTGTTAACTATACATTTAGCCGTTACTTCCATAGGTAAAACAAATGAACAAAACGTTATGTTCGAGAACGATACGTATGACAATGTTTATTTAGTATTTTGGCAGTGGAACCCTATTGTGTAATTTACACATTACACACTTTATAATGCGAGATTATAATATGTGTAAAATGTAAATTTAGGTCTAAGATAATACGGACTAATTTAAAATACATATAAGTTTTGAGCTTGAACCTAAATTTGATGGTGTTAATAATGCAAGTACAGTGTGCAAAAAAGATTGGGTTATGACATAATCAAAGTAGATGAAGAAAGATAAACTAGCATCGTCGCACACTGTACAAACAACATTATACTCGGATAGATGAGACGTTAGCTTCACATTTCACGTGGCATGTTGTGTTGTGTACGCGTTGCATAACACAATTATATTGTTTTGACAAAAGTTGCATTACATTTGCAGGTAGATTAACAGATGTAGATGACAAGATAGATGTAACCAGACCGTACTTAATGAAGACTTATAGGGGTACATTGTTGTGTAATTTTAAATTACAAAAGACGTAGTAATAATTAGTAATACATTTATTATGACAATTTTGTAGTATTCGAAGTGTTCATTACTTTAAAATCCTGTGCATAAAATATGCATTTGTGAGTGCACATTGAAGCTATTTTTAAACCTTTTATCGGAGTTGAGTACGCGAGCTGCGTTTGAAAACGCCCGCACTTCGATATTTCTCAGTAAGATTTATACAGCTTTCGTATTATATTGATTTATAAGTAACATATGTGGAAATACATGATATCTAATGGAATACAATGGCTTGATAAAAAGGAACACATATATGGAGAGTTACAAAAAATGTACTAGAATACAATAACTGTAGATTTCCCTTTGCTAACAACTACAAAGAAAATGTATGTTATTTATATGTATGTAAGCAAGAGATTTTAGTCTTCCCAGTAAACATAACTTCAAGAATATGTATCCAAAAGTTAACTAAAAACACCATGTTTACGGATAAAATCTAGGACAGTTTATTTAAAAGCCCCCTGGTATTTGTGATTAATTGCGTATCGTTTAATTTAAAATTGCCAGGCGCTCTTGTACATAGTTTCTTTCTAGATGAATATGCTCTACTATTCCTATTGCTAGAAGTAACTCTATGAGATAATTTTAGTGCAAATTCTTAACTAAATTACATTACGCGAACACCTCACTAATATCTCCGCGTTACCAAATATAATATTCTTTTTAACTGTTCTGTACTAGACGGCAGTTTAATGAATTGAAAACTCCAATCTTACTACCAGATAGTGTGCTGTGCATTTCATTGAAAGTCAATAACAAGCACTGCCTCACAACGTTTGATCAATCTGTATCGAAACCGAGCTTCGAATTAAACAGAGCTTCTATTGACATCTCGTCTATATATGAAACATTTTTAATAAATTCTATTTTTAAATTATCTGACTGGGCATATCTGAAGAAGAAATAATGTACAATTTTGATAAATGTTGCAATATATTTTAAAAAGTCCCTTTAAAAAAATACTAATCAAATGTTAGACTTTTTAAAAATGCCCAGTTTAGGGTGCCAGTATTCTTAACAGATGTAATGCAACATTTCAAGCAATTGTTCATAATATACTGTATTGCATAAAATTAGTGTAATTCGATTTAAATCATTGAGGTCAATAATCCCTACTAAATATGTCATATTGTATGTATACATGAGTCACATATGACCTGTTGTTTACATACAATAAAGATAGGTTATCAAGTCATATGACTGCAGTGCACGTTTGGCGCGTTTGACCAACAGCAAAACATGTTTTATGCGGTTATTGCTTACGGCTAGTTCCAGTCTGTCGTCAACGTTGTTTTGACCACGAGTTTAACGTGTTAACCCTTTGTAAACACATGGTACAGTTTTCAGATTTCCTCAGTAGTATTATGATTACATTTTGAATGAAAATGTATGTATTTAGTTTAACAGCTGAAGCCGCATGTGTTGCAATACTATAATCAAATCATCAGAAGTCTCAATCAGAGGTTCCCAAACTTTTTTCCTCGTGGACCACTTTAAAGTTTCAGATAAACTGCATTTTTTGCTGTCAGGATTGAAGGAGGATGTAGTAGGATTTCCGATTCAATGTTGGAAATCAATTCAGTATTCGTAATAAGAGAAAGTTTTCATGGATCGCCATTTGCAACTCGTGAATCCTTAATTTGGTTTTCAGCGATCGTGGATCCCGCTGGGTCCTCTGTGGATCCTAAGGGTCGACCTAAGGATAAAATATAGCGCCCTAGCCCTTCTATTGTTTTACGTTCACCTCATCACCCCAACTACAACAGAGATACCAAAAGGGGTGATTAACATTTTAATTTTCCCACTTTATTTATCCTTATATTTCAATGACAATTAACTTATATCTTGGGGTTAGCGGTCACTTAATATAAAGCGATTCTTTGCTCCTTCATATCAATTATTCAAAAGGCGACACTAGACTGTATAAAATAAGAGTAAAATATAAGATTGTAAATGAATTCAATAACGCAATAGCACGTGATACTGAACAAAAACTTGTATGGAATGCAACTGTGTAGGACAGGTTGATTAAAACAAGAATCATTAAACGGCAATATATCGTTAATTGTGCAAAGCGAAAATCACGTGAAAAGTTCAAAGAACTATGCAATATATTCGTAACACCATTTATAAAATGAGGTTTATGAAAATTTATTAAGGTCAAATTTTAAAACGAAATACCTTTTTGTAATACAAAACATGACATCACTAACTTTCAAATAGCATCGTCGACATAAAAATGTCACTTAATTCAGGCTAAAGATGTAAGTTTGCGCGTATAGCAATAATCACGGGACTGAGTAATAAAGTTGACGGAAACCAGTCGGCCGGTCATATGACCAGCAGGTTGGATTAAGTGTCGTAAACACCTCAGGTCTCGTGACTTTACTCCGATACGGTGCCAATGATCTCAACGTATTTACACAACTGTTACAAATAAAACAAAAGACATATGTTTTCAATAATACGAGTATGAGTCGTGTCATCCGTTAGTTAAATGTGTTTGGGTTCCTTCCCTTCAGATGGCGTAATGACATAGTTGAATGCGGATAACATTGGACCGTATACTTGGGAGGCTTTGTAAGGCTTTTGTCTTAGTACGTACTAGTGATAGATGATATTCGACCCTACTTAATGATGACATTATTATTAATATGCTTGAGTTACTTAAGTTATCAATTCAACATAATTTATAGAATCTATTTGGAAATAAAGTATTCGGTTATATACTCGTAGTTTCAGCAAGTTATTAACAGATTTTTTAAAAAAAATCAGAATATTCAATTTAAATATCTGTTGGTTCGCTGGCCTGTGTAAAATAAATAAGACGACCTGTTGATGCCCCGGCTGTCCGGGTGTTCAGTGTTTTTGGCACATCGCCAACTCACGGACAAAATCAAATTGCCTAAACCTCAAACACTTCAAACAAGCCCTCAAGTTAACAAGTCAGCCATATTATCTCTAAGTTAATAAAGTCGAATTAATTGAAAATTAGATTACTTAATTTTCCCGTAAGAAAAGGTCCATAAAGAGCAAATTATAATAGGTTGTTGAATTGTAAAACATTTCATTGAACATCCATACATGAATTTTCTGTATGAAGCCACAGTTTAAGCGAGGTGTGGTTTCATACCACCATGAATTGGATGGTTTGAAAATGAAGGGAATAGTACAAGATTTATATGAATTTTAAAATATTTAATTGCGGAGTCGAACATTTTAGAAGTGTAAGAGTGGCAGGGGTGTCGTAAGCCGAATCAGCCAAAGAAAACAACAAAGGTGCAGCAACAGTCGTTTATTGGTTTCACATAACCAATGCGTTCGGGTCTGCGCGCGGACCCCAGGTTGGGAACCACACGCAGATACAAAAAGTGTTAAATTAAAACATCGGATAACCGTCACAACAGCAAGCGGCTATCTGCCGGATTAGGCCGTCACTACCGCAAGCAACCTAATCCAGCTACACTACTGTGCAAGTTCTGAGCAAAATTAGTCACAAGACAGCAAGCTAATATACTCAGAATCGCGTCGTAGGAACTAACTGAGAAGACAATATTTGTTATCCTCTTTTCTCCTCTTCTTCTCTTCTCCTCTCTCATTTGCGTAATGTACATAAAAATGACTTAAGCTAAGGCGCATGCAAAACAACATCGTGTTTGAAAATACAGGTGGCGCCATCTATCTTGTACGTGAAACAACTGGGTTGCAGCGAATATTTGCTACAATCTCCCCCTCAGTTTCTGAAGTCGTCCCGACGATGAAACTGTAAGATTCACTCTTCTGTTCACGTTGTCGTCTTCATCCTCCCCCTGGATTGGAACAGCTCCTGTGTTGGTCGCCAGAGTTGTAGTGGAGTACTTTGACTGGCTACTCGTTGTTTATGAAAATGTTTACTATGGATAACCGTCACAGTCCAGCAAGCGGTTATTAGGTTGTCACTGTCCCGCAAGCAACCTGACTTCCATGTCACTACACAAAAATGTCAATTGTGGATAACCGTCACAATCCAGCAAGCGGTTATCTACTGAAATTAGGTCGTCACTATCCCGCAAGCAACCTAAATGCTGTGTCACTATACAATTATGGAAAACCGTCACAATCCAGCAAGCGGTTATTTACTGAATTAGGTCGTCACTGTCCCGCAAGCAACCTGACTTCCATGTCACTACAGAAAAATGTCAATTATGGATAACCGTCACAACCAGCAAGCGGTTATTTACTGAATTAGGTCGTCACTGTCCGCAAGCATCCTAAATTCAGTGTCACTACACAAAAATGTCAATTATGGATAACCGTCACAATCCAGCAGCGGTTATTTACTGAATTAGGTCGTCACTGTCCCGCAAGCAACCTAAATTCAGTGTCACTATACAATTATGGATAACCGTCACAATCCAGCAAGCGGTTATCTACTGAAATTAGGTCGTCACTGTCCCGCAAGCAACCTAAATTCAGTGTCACTATACAATTATGGATAACCGTCACAATCCAGCAAGCGGTTATCTACTGAATTAGGTCGTCACTACCGCAAGCAACCTAAATTCATTGTCACTACGTTGGCCACGTTGATTACAAATATGTATATTTCGGATAACCGTCACAATCCAGCAAGCGGTTATGTAGAAGCAGCTGTTGAAATGGCTCAGGAGTAAGCGCCATGTTGTGCCGTCGTCCTGATCTTGCGTTTGTTACTCGGCTGATTCGTCCTGGTCTTGTGTTGTTTCTCGGCTGACTCGTCCTTTGCTGATTCGCCCTGCCCCACGTTGGGCGCCAGATTGTAAGAGTGGCAGGGGTAACCGTCACAATCCAGCAAGCGGTTATCTACTGAAATTAGGTCGTCACTGTCCCGCAAGCAACCTAAATTCAGTGTCACTATACAATTATGAATAACCGTCACAATCCAGCAAGCGGTTATCTACTGAAATTAGGTCGTCACTGTCCCGCAAGCAACCTAAATTCAGTGTCACTATACAATTGTGGATAACCGTCACAATCCAGCAAGCGGTTATCTACTGAAATTAGGTCGTCACTGTCCCGCAAGCAACCTAATTCGGCTACACTACTGTGCAAGTTCTGAGCAAAATTAGTCACAAGACAGCAAGCTAATATACTCAGAATCGCGTCGTAGGAACTAACTGAGAAGACAATATTTGTTATCCTCTTTTCTCCTCTTCTTCTCTTCTCCTCTACTCATTTGCGTAATGTACATAAAAATGACTTAAGCTAAGGCGCATGCAAAACAACATCGTGTTTGAAAATACAGGTGGCGCCATCTATTTTGTACGTGAAACAACTGGGTTGCAGTGAATATTTGTTACAGAAGGAGATTACGTCGTTCCATTAATTTTGCTTAGTTAATTAATGTTTGTTTATTTACTTAAACACCGGCGTTTATCAAAAGCTAAAGCGAAGCTCAGTTAAATCGCATTTATTACATTTGAATTTTAACGAAAGTGCTCTCACTCGCTTGGCTAATTTACATTTTGTTGACATAATTCGCTTTAATTTTTTTAATAACGTATTAAGTAATTAAAGTATGAATTTTATTAATATTTCACTGCTTATGTTATGAAATCATGACGTACATACCTACTATCTATCCCTATGGTGGTTTTCAGTGGTATTTCTTTGTACTAACAATTTAATCAGAAACGAAAAGTCTACTTATAAATAAATCGATTACCATTAAACAAAGGCCATAAGAGAAAATTCGTTTAAAGAAATAATATTGGTTTATCGTTTTTAAAGCTCGCAATTTAGTTCAAAGTAAATTGTCTGTTTTATTTTCGTACTTAGTTCAATAAACATAAGGTTTTTTTTATCTTAAGCTTCATGAGAAGAGTGTGAAAATTTAATGAAGCGTGCATTTACATCAGATTGTTATTTGAGAAAAGATTTCTTTCTCGTTTACGGCAGCATTTTCATAGCCGTTAGGTTTGTTTGGATTTGGTTTGTTCATTTTGAATTAATTTTCTTCAAGCGAACGGCTGTTTGGATACGTTTTGAGTGTGTTTATCTTTCTCAAAGATATGAACATAGAATTTTTGTACTAAGCGCGTAAAGTACGTTGTTTTGTTACTTAAGAAACAATTAATTGAAACACTAATTGATCACTTAGGATTTTAAAAACAACTTAACTTAAGTCGTGTTTATTGTCTTTAAATAAATACGGTGTAAACTATTTTATTATGAGAAAAACAAAGCCGACTTAAAAAATAAGTTAACATTACGTATTTTATTACGTCGTTTTCTGACAAGAAATTGAATAAATTAATGTGACTTTAATAGTTTGAGTAACATTAGTTGTTCCTTTGAAAAGCGAATCCGAGGAGCGAAATTCAGATGAGACGAGATTACACTCGCTGATGACGTCATAATTATACATCGGCGTTGGGAACTGCTTGAGATCGGTTTTGAACTCGTAACCTAAATGTTAAAGTAAATATTTTAGATATATTTAGCAGAGATATTATTAGAACTTTGTTTATTATTCTAGAATGAATGGTACTATTACGTTTTGCTTGCGTTTTACCATCTTATCGGAACCTATAGTCACTTTTACGTGCAAACACCCGAAGCTAAACTATCGCACAACCGTTTAGTCTCGCTTTGATTCCTATGAGCTTATAAGGAGGTGCGCACACTACTCGATTTTTAGTTGTGCAACTAAACAGTTGAATTGGCTGCGAAACAATTGACAATCGCAGAGCAGTTGTGCGGTAGTTTAGTCAGAGTGCGCCCGCTCTTAGTTTACACACTTTTTTTGAAAACTTTTTAAATATACTCGTGTTCCTTTTTCAAATTGTTATGTACAGAAAGTTCCTGACGTAATTTAATGCGGATTGATAATAATTTTTGTCATCTAATACCAAATGGGATTCCAATTAGCTGAGTACTTACGGAGATCCAAGAATGTTACTCGTCTAAAGTAAGAATATTTAAAAGGAAAATATTCAATCTTTTAAAACCAGCTTCGTCACTCCTACTTTAAGGTTCGGTGAAAGTGGTTTTCTTAGCAATATAAAAAGAAAACCAAACTAGGTTTTAATAAAACAAAAATTATAAAACAAGAGAGCGCGAATTTCAAAGATATTGAATAACGTCCTTGAGAACACGGAGTTAGGATTTAAGCACCGCTTACGCTACCTTCAAATTAAGTACAACTTATAAAAGTTTTGTTTACATAAATATTATGCATTTAAAGCAATAGTCTCATATGTTTTAAACTTGTCGGAAAGGCTTTACGAAACGCTGTCGACTTCATTGTCCTTTATTGATTTTAAAGGCTGTATATCCAAATTAAACAAGTATGTGTATATAGAATATTTTATTTTACATGTCAGTTTAGTTGAATATCGGTAGTTAAAGGCACATAAACACAATAATGGAACCTAACATACTGACATAAACGTATCCAAACTTTGCCAATTCCCAAGTTTTACGACCATTTCATAGATATGATAGTATCGAAGGTTTATTACGTATTTTATAGATTTTACACTGACTTGCAAAAGTATTGATCTTGTTTTAAGATTAGGATCACAAATATATCATTTTATGGAATACTTACACGTAAGTGAAAGATTTAAAGCAATTAGAGCGTATGCACACCTGAAACTAAACTATCACACAACTGTTTAGTCTCGCTTTGATTCCTATGAGCTTATATGGGGTGCGTATACTAGTCGATTTTTAGTTGTGTAACTGAATAGTTGAATTGGCTGCGAAACAATCGACAATCGCACAAATTTTGTGCGATAGTTTAGGCAAAGGTGTGCGCCCGCTCTTATAATTGTATACTAATTGTTTTGGCGTCTAAAAGTTTTGTCTCTGAATGATAATTAGGAAACAAACAAGTAAACGAAGAAAAGAGTTGGACATGTTTTAGAAGTACATCTATACTATTATAATAAAGCGTAAATACACACTTCTTTGTTGCCTAAGATGTCAGCAATTACAACATAGTTTTGAATAAATCGTTTTTTAATAAAAAGCCCTACACATACGTCACGCTTTAGGCTATATATTTTCACACCATTAAACTTAGGGGGTAAATATTTTGGATAAAAACCCTAATGTGGGAAAGAGACCATAAGTTGCTGCCAACATCAAGGAAGCAAGGTTGCCATGGTTTGTCATCATATCATGTCATTTTGACATTTGCAATTGATAATTTGACACATCTTAACAATAAAATAAAATTTTCATAATTTTATGCGGATGAAGTCGCAAGGGAAAAGCTATAAGATATAAAAATAAAAAATAAAATACAACAACATAACCACTACAACACAATTAGGAATTGGAGAAAAAAAATGTAACTGTTCCCGTCGCATGGGTATATCAACTCGTATCTCTAGGTTACAGAAGTGTTTTTAAACATAAAAACACTACTTCAGTAACTCTAATTTTAAAACTATTAAATTTACACATGCATCATCGTGTATAATTGTGTTTTAGTGACAGATAGTATGTGTAAATATTTGTCCATTTCATTTCATACGAATCATTTCTATTTGAATCTTGAATCAACACACAATAAGTGAAAGGAAATTGAAAGATCAAAATCTATTTCGAGCTGCTAAGTGTTTTTGCCGTAGACTTACACTGCAGAAACACACGTTCAATATTATGTTGCTATCTCGTTCCATGTCTTACACCAAATAGAGACAATAACATATTTTTCTTTGTCGGCTTTAGCAGTGTAAATTCACATTTAGAAATGCCTTGTTTAAAGCTTCTCTGTGTTAAATCCATAACTTATTATTTTAGCAATTCGTTATGTTTATTACGGTGTCGTGAATTTGTAATTTTAATATCTGCAGTTTTTTTGTAATAATAAATGTACACATTTTAATCCACTCAAAATATTGACGCTTCTCAAACAAACTCTTCGATTTCGGGTTCCAAATAATTTTGTACTTGTTTGCCTGTTTCTTTACAAAAAGGAGAATCGATAATAGAAATTAATTTGATGTTCACATTTTTCAGTTTAAACTTTTAATTACTGATAAAAGCTTAGTAAAAATTTCCTGCGTATACTCTGTTATGAAATATTTTCGGAGAAATTTCTAGAAATTCTGATCTATTTGTTATTTTCACGGAACATCCTGTATGTGCAACGCAGGCGCTACATTTTGAAACTCTCTAAAACAATTTTCGTTTGACCCATATACCGGGAAGCCGTACTGTACATCGCCAGATTAGACGTTAATTCTATTACTCAATACTCGGCTCAGCTATTTCGTCGTATTTTGATATAGTCCTTGTAGGGATAAAAATAACAAGTGATATTTAGCACCTTAGACACGCTATCAATGACATTACACGCTATTTCTCGCTTACAATAGTTCTAAAGATAATCTTATAAATACCAACAATAATGGTTAAACCACGCAAACTATTAGCCTACCCTTTTACCTACAGAGGTTCGGCACAATATGTGCTACTCTTCAATATATCTCATCAGCGTTTATACCTGAATTCTCTTACTTATCCACTTTCACATATACTTTCTTTGCCTTTTTACCAACGTCAAAACAATCTTAGGGTCCTTCAAGAAGCGAGCCTACGATTTCCTCAAAGGTCGGCAACGCATCTGTAGTTCCTCTGGTGTTGCGGATGTCCATTGGCGTCGTTGACCACCTCTGTGTTCCCACCGCCCGTTTGCCACCTTCTCTTATAAAAAAAATCTCGTTATCGTAAATCATTTATTTTCCTATGTGTTTATTTCTCTATTGGAGTTCGGATTTTCATCCAATTTATGTTGTTTTTAAAGTAGAGTCCTTCCGAGAATTTTTAGATGATTCAAGATCATTGTCTTGTTTTTAGAGGTTAAGAAAAAAACAGAATTATAAATACTTTTCCTTGATTAAAAATAAGAAAATTAAATTTTAATACAAACATTTTCTTATAAATTTTGAAAATTAGTTTTCTATGTTTTTTATATATGTATTAGTATTATTATTAGTTTTAGTAATAGTATTCAAATTCATAGATGTATTTTGTTTTATCTGAGATGAGAGAACTTCTAGAGGTCAAATAATTTTCCTTAAGAACACTAGTTATAAAGTCTATTGAAAAATGTAGTTACAATATTAAACTAAATACCTCACCACTTCGTGGTTAGCATGTTAGCTTAAAGGTAACGTAAGGCAAAGAGATTCTTTGATCTTTCTTGCTTATAAAATATTTTCTAAAAAGAAAATGAAAGCTTTGATTTTTTCATATTACAGTATTGTATTAGTAACCACATAAAACGCTCCAGCTGCTTTGATATCAAAGACTTTCTTAATAATGTGATTGGTTATTTTCATGTCTTTGATAAACATTTTTATTTATTAAAAGGATCTATATTAATATTCATTGAACTGAAATTAAGTATATCATACTAATATTATAAAGAGGAAAACTTTGTTTGTTTGATTGTAATGAATAGGCTCATAAACGACTTGGCCGTTTTTAAAAATTATTGGCGGGGGGAGCCGCGGGCATCAGCTATAGATATTAAAGAAAAAGAAATATTTTGATATTTTCTTATTGTTTTAATATACTTAAACGCATCTTGATGTTGTCTTGGCACGTTTAATGCTTTACTTATATTGGTGGTCAGAAGAAGTTGATTGAAAAGGCAGAAACTAAGGAAATTATTTCAGGTTTAACTAATTTTATTTAATTAATGTGTTCGCTTCTCATAATTTATCGTACGAAACTTGTATATACGAAAAACTTAAAATTGTTTGCTTCAAGTTGAAAACTCTCGTCCATTCATTACTTTGCCTATTTGCTGTTTTCAAAGAAAATAAATTCTAACAAAACTCGGCGGTGGAATCGGTAACATTCACAGCGAAAGGTCAGGCTAATTTAATAACATTATTACATGAAAAGAGATTTTCTTTTGTTGTTAAAATTATATTAGTTAGCTTTGTACTGCGGTTCCACGCGACGTATGTCGTTACACTATTTTGGACATTTAAATTAAGCCCGCTACATGCTCAGTTCTAACTGATAAAAAAAAATAGTTCGTGTATTTAAAAGTGGCTTAATAATGGGTTATCACGATTACAAGCGGCGAAGACCCGCATTTCCGTTTGCATAAAAACGAAGCTTTTATTGCAAGAAAAAAAAAACATGGGATCGGGTAATCAATTTTTAGTTAAATTGTCCGTCTTCGTGGAATTAAAAAAAAAACTTAGTGAGTAGTCGGTATTGTTTCAGACAATATTCTGTATCTGCGCTAAATTTCACAGAGATCCGTTAAGCCGTTTTGGAAATACGTAGTAACAAAATTTTCTTGTTTATAATATTAGTATGATTTACGATATAAGTATGATAAACAAAAGTTTCAATTATATGTAAACTCGCTAACGAATTTAGAAATTTAAAAGTGAATTAAACTGAAACTTAAAATATTTCTTTAAAAATTATTAACATTTACTTTAGTGAAACTGATTCTATGTAAATTGTGTTTTGTAATAAATAAATCCACCCTTTGATCCAAACACAAATCTTTTCTCTACAAAAACCTTTGTTTAATATTAAAATAATAGGTACGCTTTGTTCTATCCAAAGCCACTGGAAAATGTTTTCTGTTTTTCCCATATTGGTTTTAGGTTAGTTTATAACCTACATATTTGTTTTACAGATTAAAACTTTCGCTTTACAACGGTCTAATCCTTATTCTAAAAACATAATTATTAAGAATAAAGAATACTTTTAACTTTCATTAACGGGCCTTTTTCGTCGTAATTTTGTTTAAAGACATTTTTTATATCATAAGGTGGCAAACGAGCAAGCGGTAAGCAATCCGCCAATATGGCTAAGCGACCGCTGTCCAAAGACATTCGCAATAGCGGATGCCTTGCCTACCCTTAAAGGCGGAGGAGGAGACGCACATAAAGAGGATGTTTCCCCTCCGTATACATGTCCACCGTCAAATCCACGTTCCATTCCTATCGTTTTCTTATTAAAAAAGGGGGGGAAGGAAAAGGGACTAAAGATGGGCATCCGGCACCACACTCTTCAGATGAAACGCAGAATTGCTCCCACTTCACGCCTGTCTTCTGTTTGGTCGTGGTATTGCACCAGGCTAGCCGACCCATTCGTGCGAAGATGTTAAAGCGGGCTCTACCACTATTAAAAAATGTCGTTACTTATCTCCTTGATCCTTTTTAATTCATTTGTACTATTAATTATAGATATTAATTACTGTCTCAAAAATAGAGTAGCCATTTATAGCGATGATATATGTATATTTTATTAAACATTTACGTTACAAAATGTTGATCGAGAGTAAAGTGACCCAGATTAAAAGCTTTGAAGTAATCCTTTTATCAAACAGTCCGGGAAGTAATGCGCTTTAGTAAGATATACTTAGTGGTAGGAACTAAGGTATTATGTCCACTAAGCTACGTTTTCAAACCCTATGGACACACAAACATCTTAATAATGTAATTTAAGTAAACATTTATATTGTTTGTTATTTGTGTAAGAGTATCGATAGCTTAAGGCCTAAGCACTTGTAATCTGCAAGTCCCGCAAGGGTTCGAATTCCTATGTAATGTATTTTTTTATTTTCCAGTTTCTTATGTTATATTTATTTTTATCCTACGTTCTTACGATGAAGGAAATCATATTTTTTAATCCCAGATGAAGTCGCGGGAATAAGTTAGTAGACATGAAAATAGTTCAATTAAAATTTGGAATATAGAAGTTCGTTATTATCACGCATTTACCGCAATGTCTGATCGAGGCAGTGATACCTGACAACAGTCGATTACATTCCATTACGTACGTAAACAATGTCACTGTCGTTCTTGTAATGCCATTATGGGATATGATACCATACCTTTGACTTTTAAGGGACAGGACATGTCGAGCATTACGTCGTCCAATTAAAAATTAACAATAGCATTCAAAACTTGCTTGTGCGCTTTTTTCGTGTAATTGTTTAAATCGGCATGAGTTTTTAAAGACGCTTATAAATGCCAGATCATCTTTACCCCTTACTACTTCGGCGACTCTTTGCCTAGTCCACTTTTCTATAGTCAAAGTATTGTTCAGAGAGACGCTATTTCTGTATCGCATTGTGTACGGCAACGCCCTTCATTAACTTATTAATTGTATCTACATTTAGTTATAGTATGCGAAAATAGTAATTAAAATGTGCATTTTTCAGTATAATAGCTGGTTTTAAGCTATGTTTCAACAGTGCTGTTAGAGGAATAATGTTTTAAAATAATAATAAACATCCAAAAGTGTATTTCCGAAGTGATGATACATTTTGTCGAGACAGGAAATTTAATATCAAAATTGTACCAAACTCAACGTCTTATATTTGGAATATTTCTTCATTGATAATTTGCAAGAAATCTAGTGCTTTGAAGAAATTAATTTAAGACACATATTAACTTATCTATCCTATTACTTGAGCTTCTAATAAAGTCAGCTATATTAGAAGTAACTCCTCATGCAGTGACATCTGGCGCGTCATTTATATTAGAAAGTCAAATGCAATACGACAGATTGCCTTCCGAATTGGATGCAGACTTCATTAAGATACGGAATACGTAATGAATATCTGGTTCACACTCGTTACTACTGAATGACAATGAAGCCTAGTGAATGAGTTCACTGAACGAATTCACTGAATTGAATGAACGCAATTTTTCACACTAGCATTCACCAACTTGTCGAACTATAACTGTAGTATTATCATTCGATTTATTCGAATGCTAGTGTGTTTATAAATATTGCCGTTACTTTTTATAAGGCACTTTGCAAAGATATTACTGGTATTGTTAAATTTTCTTCAATCAATTACAAAATATCTAGTGAAAACGAAAACAAACTGTCAAATAAACCCCTTAAGAACCCAATAAACTAGACGACATTAACCTTTTAGTATGCTTTAAAATAAATTTATGTTCAAAACAAAGAAAGGCAATATTCATTTTATGCGATGGTTCTTTGTCCTTCACTAAGGCTGTTATTCTTAAACAGTGTTAGAGTTAGCTAAGAGTGTAAGCAAATGGAATAATCAAAATGAATTAATAAAGGCTGCTACACACTTTGTACAAATTTTACAGAACAATTGAATTTTACAGTGTGTTAAACTGCACAGTTCTCAGTTCTGTCAACACACGTATGATTTCCACTATTTAGTTAAAATTGAAGGTGGAAGGATTATAAAACATGTGAGATTTTTAGCTTATGTAAATAAGGTGAGTCACACTAGTGAAGAAGTATCGGGTAATATCAAGATTGACTAACTTTCAACATTTCCTAACTTAAGCTGCAACTATATCTTCACTTTGTAAACTAAACTGTATTCTACTGTGAACTACAGAGTAAGTCTGTCAATAAAGAGACAACTTCCAGTAAGTGTTTCAAATTGCGTATTCTGTTTCGCTTCTATCGTGACATTTAGTATAAATCTATTCTAGTATTATAAAGAAGGATTTATATTATTGTATGTGAAAATAAATTAAAAAACTACCGTTCCTAACATTAACAATCTATACTTCTATACTAACATAATAATGCGTAAACACACACTACTTCGTGGCGTAAGATGTCAGCAATCATAGCATATTTTTGAATAATCTTTGTTTAATAAAAAGCCCTACACTCACGACACGCTTTAGGCTATATATTTTCACGCTATTAAACTTAGGGGGGAAATGAATTGAAAAAAAAACCTTCATGTGGGAAACGAACCATAAACTATAAGCAATATTATATATGGTAACGGTAATTTTGACAATTGCAATTGAGAATTTGAGAAATGTAAATTAAAATATGGTTTTTATAATTTCATGGGGATGAAGACGCACGGGAAAAGCTAGTTTAATATATGTCTATTCTAGTATTATAAAGATGGATTTATATTATTGTATGTGAAAATAAATTAAAAAACTACCGCTCTTAATATTTACAACTTTAATATAAAAACTTACTATACGTACCTTTGTTTTTCTCGAAGAAAAATGTACATGAAATTGTAAGAACTTGACCCTTTTCGTAGACCATGAAGCGTGTGATTTAACGTCCTTCAGTCGTTCGTCTGCGGCGAGCCCTTGTCGAGAACACGTCTCACGTCACCTTACGATAATCTCTGTGAAAAGGGTTCCATTGAAAGCGAATGTTTAGTTGTTTGCTTCTCACAATTGTTTTTTTCCAGTTCAACTGTTTTAAAAAGGTTTATTATTTCAGTTTTATTTCTGTTAGTGTCAAAGTTTAACATAAGCACAGTTTCTTTTAAAATGCTATTTAACTATTCTTGCTTAGTTGAATTAATAACTAATATCGTTACTGAATCGGAAAATGATACCTAACCTATATGAAAAAATCTTAATTCTTACAGTCTAAATGTAAAGTATTACCATTGACAAAATCTTCTTTATTTGCTGATAAACACACACACACACACTATTTACAAAGATTGTTAAAACTACATTGATAAAATAAAAACGTCGTTACATTGTTTGGTTCACTTGCACTCTGGTTCGCGCCAAAACCATCGTTGTTTTTTTAATACAATTTTGTCTATGGTTTTCTTGGTGGCCAGTACGATATTTTTCCAACTTAAACAATTATAATTTCACGATTAACTACCTTATAAAACAAATTACTATTAAATATAAATAGGTATGCTTTTAATTAATAAATAACGTTTAAATTAATGAAAATATTTTTATTACTGTTCTCAGCGCCATCTATTGTCAGTTATTACTTAACTATTTTTTATTGTAAAACATGATCGTAGTTTCAATTCAATTTATGTCCTATCTTCATAAAGTTCATAAATCTGCTAGATGACGTTATATTAGAGATTAATAAGAAGCTATAGAGATCCTGGGAGACTTAATTAAAGTTTAAAAGATATTGTATCTTGTGGATAGTTTAATTAAGTTTGCAAAATATTAATTGATATTTTATCTTGCTTCGACCTCAAGTATTTAAACTTTAAATTTCAATTTATTTTTGCTATTATAATTTACTAGCTTACGCCCGCGACTCCAATCGCGTGATATTTAAAAAAAAAACAAAAGTAAGTAGCTAATGTGTTCTTACTGACATATTTCATCCAGATCCATTCAGCCGTTTAGGCTACAAACTCTAACAAACATCCATCCATCTATCCATCCATCCATCCATCCGTTTAAACTTTCGCATTTATAATATTAGTAAGATTTATGATTGGATATATTTATAACACAATATTTACACATATTCATTGACAAATTAGATCGTGGAAAGATGCTAATTCGGCGAAAGAAGTATTTACATATAGTAATTCATTTTACCGTTTTTTTGCCAGTCGAGAACCAAAAATCCGATGTTATTATTTTTAGTATTTAATAGACAGTATTGCTTAACATCAACACCGTTTAAGCTTTTACATATTTTTAATTATTTTTCATAAAACATTTTATTATTAACTTGACGATGTTAGATAAAACTAAACTATTCTCGTTACTTGAAGTTAAAGTGACGTACATTATTTGAATTACCCAGCTAAGTCGAGCGTGTCTTAGGTTCCCTTTAAAATAATTACTTGAAACTTGTCCGTGTTAGGCCGAAATTGGAAGGATCTCACAAATTTAATTTAAACCACAAGGACTTAGTGTGACTGTAATCTTGTAATATTTGCATTAAATTGAAAGATATTAGAAAGTTCCCTATATTCCAACTGCATAAATTTGCTGAGAGAGAACTATCAAACTTACTGTGGGTTTCCATTGCCATATTTGGACAAATACTGTTATCTCATATTTTGAACATTATGAGGGAGATTCTCTCTTAAATAGAGTCCCGTATATGGTAACCTACCATTATGAAAATCCCAGCGTTAATTAGAATTGCAGGGTAGTTCTTACACACTAAAATATCGTTGAAGCTCTTTAAATTGAAGATATAATAACACAGAAAATATTTTCCGTTTTGAAATATGCAATTTAACAATAACAATGGATCCTTGGCAACGTTTCTTTGAAAGGCGTTTTACAGAAAGCGTCCCGACGTTCAAAAGCGATATAATTAAACGTTTGCTGTGATTTAAATGACGTAAAAAGATTGATATCAATTTTCTTTTTAATATAAAACCGTTTATTTATGCGTCAATTCTATTGTTGTTTATTCAATTACAATAGAAGAATAGATAGGCTACTCACTTTTGTTTTTTTTTTAATTCCACGCGGACGGAGTCGCGGGCGAAAGCTAGTATTTAATAGTAAGAAGTATAATAATAGTAATAGTATGATTAATTATTATGACGACGTTTTCTTAATATTGAATGGCCCATCTTAATATAATTAGGCGCATCTCTGTTTCCTCCGTTCTAATATTATTACATACAAACTTCTTTATTCAATTAATCTCACAAGAAGGTCGATAAGCGGTTAGTAGCAGTCTACTCGTATAAGCTTCATTAGATGATTATTGAATATTAATATTTAAAAAGGTCCTTAACTAGCTTGTGTTAGCGACTTTATTTGAATTAAAAATATAGTCTTTGTTACCCAATAATGGGAATAGAATGTTTGAAATCGGTTCGGTTTTTTTTTAGTTATGTAGTTACATACGAAAATGCAAATATTTTCTCTTTATAATTTCAGTATGCCAGTGTTTTGTTTTGGGTTTAAGTGTTTGAATATTTTTTTTTGTACTTTTCAATACTTTGAACATTTGTGTGAAACATTTAAGTCGCTAAAACTAAATAATTTTGTATTATAAATAAACTTATTTATGTTTATATTAGTTAAGATATCATAGAGTGGATTCCTAGATTCTTAAAAGAAATTAAATTGACAAAATATTATGAAGGACGATATCATAGTTTACCGACTAACGTGGACTATACGTTTATTAAATTTAAAAAGAGCAATATTGTAAAAGCATCTCGTTAGACCTCGAGGCCGACGACAAAGGGTAGAGTTGACAATAAAACTGGGTCATATTTCAACTTCTAAACAAGCTTCATCTGGTTTCACGTTAATTCAAAAGTTAGTTAAAATTATCACTATTTTCTCAAAAAAAAAACTGAGTTTAAATTATTTTTCAAATTTTCTTCGTTAAATCTAAATTCTTTCTAGGTTTTTAATCATTTTTGTAGTAATAAATGCCTCTAATAATTTGAAAATCAAGCGTAAAATGACCATGTCGTATATTGTGAAAATGTCAACACACTACCTTTAACTAAGCCAGGGTTGCAATCTTACTAATATTATAAATGCGAGAGTTTGTAGCCTAAACGGCTGAACGGACTTCGATGAAATTTGGTATAGATGTAGAGGATAGTGTGGAAGAACACAACATAGGCTTCTCACTCTAGTTTTTCTTTTAATTCCACGCGGACGGAGTCGCGGGCGAAAGCTAGTATTTAATAGTAAGAAGTATTATAATAGTAATAGTATGATTAATTATTATGACGACGTTTTCTTAATATTGAATGGCCCATCTTAATATAATTAGGCGCATCTCTGTTTCCTCCGTTCTAATATTATTACATACAAACTTCGTTATTCAATTAATCTCACAAGAAGGTCGATAAGCGGTTAGTAGCAGTCTACTCGTATAAGCTTCATTAGATGATTATTGAATATTAATATTTAAAAAGGTCCTTAACTAGCTTGTGTTAGCGACTTTATTTGAATTAAAAATATAGTCTTTGTTACCCAATAATGGGAATAGAATGTTTGAAATCGGTTCGGTATTTTTTTTTAGTTATGTGGTTACATACGAAAATACAAATATTTTCTCTTTATAATTTCAGTATGCCAGTGTTTTGTTTTGGGTTTAAGTGTATGAAGTTTTTTTTTGTACTTTTCAATACTTTCGACATTTGTGTGAAACATTTAAGTCGCTAAAACTAAATAATTTTGTATTATAAATAAACTTATTTATGTTTATATTAGTTAAGATATCATAGAGTGGATTCCTAGATTCTTAAAAGAAATTAAATTGACAAAATATTATGAAGGACGATATCATAGTTTACCGACTAACGTGGACTATACGTTTATTAAATTTAAAAAGAGCAATATTGTAAAAGCATCTCGTTAGACCTCGAGGCCGACGACAAAGGGTAGAGTTGACAATAAAACTGGGTCATATTTCAACTTCTAAACAAGCTTCATCTGGTTTCACGTTAATTCAAAAGTTAGTTAAAATTATCACTATTTTCTCAAAAAAAAAACTGAGTTTAAATTATTTTTCAAATTTTCTTCGTTAAATCTAAATTCTTTCTAGGTTTTTAATGATTTTTGTAGTAATAAATGCCTCTAATAATTTAAAAATCAATCGTAAAATGGCCATGTCGTATATTGTGAAAATGTCAACACACTACCTTAACTAAGCCAGGGTTGCAATCTTACTAATATTATAAATGCGAGAGTTTGTAGCCTAAACGGCTGAACGGACTTCGATGAAATTTGGTATAGATGTAGAGGATAGTGTGGAAGAACACAACATAGGCTTCTCACTCTAGTTTTTTTTTTAATTCCACGCGAACGGAGTCGCGGACGAAAGCTCGTATAATATATTTTCTAACCTTAATTAAGATTTAAAACTGTTCTTATTCATATAACGCGTATAATCACAACTAAGATGAGAATAGCATTATGTTTTTGTAAATATTTAATAGGACGGTGCGTTGTTCAAATTCTGAGTAGTTATTGCACGACAAAAACGTAATTCATACTTTCTAACAAACAAAATAGGTCGAGACGACTGCCAGGAAACAAAAGGTAGATTCACCGGAACTTCACTCAGAAGTTTTCCGCTTCAATAAGCTGCTTGTTAAAAAGAATCGCTTTGCGTTTAAATATTTAGTAACACTTTGGCTATAAAGTCAGACAAGACTTTATTTTTTATGTTATAAATACCCTTAAAGTTATTTAAATGATCTATTGAACTCAAATCTTAATTTCCCTCAATTAACGTAATCCAATTATAAGATTAAGGGCCTGTCCCACCAAATTAGAAATAGTCTGATAACAATCCAACGTGTAAGTATGGAAATATCGGATTTTGTTCCCTTATCTGACAATGACGTCATTTTAAGCTATCTGAGCCTCTATCAGCCAGTGGTGTGACAAACAGAGAATAATTTATTCAGAATGAACTAGAACTAATAATCTCTTAAAAATTTACTAATTTTAATATCTGTGACTGCGTTTTTAATTCTACGAGCTCTGAGACCCATCTCGGAAATCCCTAAGCTCATTAAATATTATGCATGTGCAGAGCTCTCTGGGAATTACTTTGTGATATTACGTTACTAATTTCGAAACTGTGGTAATATGAGATTTTTTCTAGCAATTCAAATAGTATGTCTATCGAAGTTGGAGATTTTTCTATAAATCGAATTTATTGCAACGGAATCACTTGAAAATCACCGATGTTCACATTGATGTTGTTGTTGTTGTTCATCACCTTTGTTGTCGTTATTAATCACCGTTGTTGTTGTTCATCACCGTTGTTGTCGTTGTTCATCACCGTTGTTGTCGTTGTTCATCGCAATTGTTGTTGTTCATCAACGTTGGTGTCGTTGATCATCACCGTTGTTGTTGTTCATCACCGTTGTTGTTGTTCATCACCGTTGTTGAACTCAATTTCTTCCTGGACTTTCTCTGCATATGATACTAAAGGACGTCTAGTTTACTTTTTAAATGTTCTAAAATCAAAGACGTATAGTAGAAAATTGATTTAAAATAGATTTTTAATATTTATGAAAAGTGGCTTCGCAATGGACTCTGCGCTTCAATTTACGGTATCGTAATATAATCTGTCAGTGAATTAGATTACTCGCATCGAATGCGTCCACGCTCATATTGGATTCAGACTTACTGCCGACATCTCTATTACAGTTTTAATACTCTATGTTAAACCAAAGATATTAAAATAAATTAATTTACAGAACGGACGTTAGGAATATAACTAAAGATTTTTTTACAATATAATATTTCATTAATAAATAGTCAATTCTATAAGTATTTGAAGTACGAATGTTGAATAAGGTAATTGAATTTAAGTACCTTGCTTAAATCAATTAAGAAGTTTCCAAATTTACTTTGAATTGAAATCGATTTGTATCGAAGATTAGTTCGTCTGCTTCGTCTGAACTAATTTCCTTTGACGTTAATTAATAGAACTACAAACCTTCGGTAAATAATTATTTTTGATTCTGTCTGTATTAATTTTCTTGTACATCTTCGGAGTAATAATTTACAGTGTATTTATATCGGTCTTTTTAAATATTGTAGATCTTACTTCTTACTGACTACTACTATTATAAATGCGAAAGTTTAGATGTTTTTTTTTCTTTTAAAAAAAATTAGTAGGTTTTTGTTAATTTACTAATATTTCCTTTAACCATTCCAACTAAGCTCTAGGCTTGTGCTCGGATATGGTTCACGACAATAGTTGAATGGCGGGATTCGAACCCTCGACCGCAGGATCGGTAGTCCGTACCCCAAACCATTAGGCTATTGGCGCTTAAATTGAATTGAATTGGTTGAATGGATGGATGTTTGTTAGACTTTGTATTCTAAACGGCTGAACTAGATGAACTTTGGTATAGATGTAGATGATAGTCTGGAAGAACACATACGAGTATGCTACTCACTTTTGTTTTTTTGCTTCCACGGAGACGGAATCGCGGGCGAAAGCTAGTATGCTATAAAATGTTTGATTAATATAGCTAAAACTTCTAACATTGATTTTTTAGTAAAGTATTTAATAAAAAAATACAAAATTACTTCGTAAAGATCTCAGCATTCATATTTTTTTACACTAATTCCTCAACGTCTCGATCAAGTACGTCACTCTAAAAGATGAATCGCCTATTAATTATGACGCGTCAAATTAGTTCACTCACCCTAAAGCGCATGGGATGAAAAAAAAAAATATTTTCACCTTCTCTTTTTTACTGTTTGTTAAGCTAGCACTTGACCACGATCCCGTCGATTCCGAAATCAAGGTACACGCTTATTTAATTAATAGCTGTCTACTCTTCTTTTGAAGACCCCCACGTTAAATTTGGACGGAAAAACTGACTCCGGCTTTTTGTTCCAATCCCTTGCATACGCGTAAGGAACGATGATTCAAACTTCTTCGTTCGAACTCGCGGTACATCAACTACAAATGGATAGATTCCTGTCGTATCTCTTCACTTAGACTATGATGTAACTAAATTGTCATTATTAAAAAAATCAAAATGTCCAACTAACATCAAAATCTTTCAAGTCGGTTACTGGTTGTTATAAATAGAGTCGGGTAAATAAACATAGATATAAAAGTCAACACAATCTTTTGATATACATATAGGACTTGATTGTAAAACAAAATATCGACCAACCATAATCATTCACAAATTTCAGGAATAAAAGCTCGATTAAAGCGGTTTGATACTTGAATTATTTGCATTTAAGTTGCAATAGGCTTTGGCATTCGTGCAAGTCTATTTGTCACTGCAGCATATGCAGCTTGGGGCAATGCCAATGCAAAGTCACATATGAACCTCAAACCGATCAAAAATAATTAACTTACTCTTTTCACCAAGATCAACTCCGTGGTGGAAGAAAACTGTCGGCAAATAATTTCAATAGACGAATGGTAAAGTAGTCTATAGCATCTTTCATTATAAAAGCCCTTTTAATATTCTCAGTTGTCTCTGAAGATTACAAAGAAAAGCAATCACATCGAATCTGCCAATAACCGACGCCGATGCTTATCTGTACGATCAATCATAAAGCGAAGGGGAATGGATGGATCTTGTACGACTTAGTTCATACTTACTCGATACTTTTATTAGAAAATATTTGATATCACTAAAGATTACATTACTGTGTTTTTTTATTCAGGTGGCAAACGAACAAGCGGTCACCTGAAACCACTGAAATGGCGAAGCGACCGCTGCCCATAGATATCCGCAATAGCAGATGCGTTGCCTACCCTTAATCGACGGAGGAGGAGACGCACATAAAGAGGATATTTCCCCTTCCTATTCGTCTCCTTCACCATCAACTCAACTTTTCTTTCCCACTGTTTCGTTTTAAGAAAAGTGTGGAAAAGGAAAGAAACCAAAAGTAGTGGTATTACACCAGGCGAGCCGACCCTACAGTGCGAACATGTTAAAGCGGGCTCTACCACTGTAAAAATGTTTTACAAACATTTTCCTTTAATAGGCATAATTTAAAAGTATCCGTAAAAACACGTGAAAAAATAATAATTTTATGCATTGAATTGTGGTCAGCCAGATAGGTTGAAATGATTATTTTTTGCATAACATGCTCGTATCTGTTGGGGTTGATTACACATTATTTATAGAGCACTCGGAGCACACCTGTCCTATCTCTGGTCAGATTACGCGGCCTTTCAGAGCTCGCTTAATTGAAACATCCGACACTGATAAACACAATCTGTATACAATGAGTTGGTTTATTTGAACAAAAACAAAGGCGTAGAATAATTAGTTGTTATTGTCACGTTTAATTCGCTTTATAAACAACTTTCCGTCCACACGGAATTTATAGAAAAACTTAGTAAGTAGCCAATGTGTTCTTCCAGACTATGCTATCGGTGCCAAATTACATCGACATGCGTTCAGAAATTTAGGCTACAAACTCTAAGAAACATCAATCCATCAATACTTACACATTTCTAATATTAGTAATTACTATAGAATTCCGTTTTTAATAATAAATAGAAGCTATGTTTAGCCTAATGTCCGTAAATGTAATACCTAAATAAGCTTAATTTTCTTCTTCACGTCCCTTTCTCTACTGGTTTTAATTATCTTACCCTTCATTAAGTTGTCTTATTTCATTTTCAACAATGCTGATAGTTTATTTTCTGTGGTTGAACGTACATTGTGTTCATAATTTATGATCACTAATTCTAAGACTGTCTTAACTCGTGTGAACAATAGTTACGTATTTTGTTAACGGACTTACAGTACAGAGCTCGTGTAGACAACTATGATTAATTAGCTTTCGCCCGCGACTCCGTTCGCGTGGAATTAAAAAAAAACAAAAGCGAGTAGCCTATGTGTTCTTCCAGACTATCCTCTACATCTATGACAAATTTCATCGAAATCCGTTTGCCGTTTAGGCTAAAAACTCTAACAAACATCCATCCATCCACTCATGTAAACTTTCGCATTTATAATATTAGTAAGATTAAATTAATTTTTATTAAGCTGTGATTTTTATTGTGCAAGTTATTTAAAAAATGTTTATTCCGTATAACGTGTACAAATAACTTTTTTGTACTTTTACCTATATTTGAAGTAATATATGAAGGTAAGACAAACGTTCGTCGTTTATATGTCGATTTAGCTCACGACACGTAATAACGACGGCGATGATCGCCGCATATATACAAACATTATATACTTAAAGTATGTTCGTAAATATGTTTAGCTAACCTTACTAGCCATTATTTACAATGAACTCTTGTTAACTTTAAGTATATATTTATTTTATGAAGAAGGTACAATTGTGATACGCCTTAAAACATTCATATTTTTTTATCATAAGGTGGCAAACGAGCAAGCGACCACCTGAATCCGCCGAAATGGCGAAGCGACCGCTGCCCATAGACATTCGCAATAGCGGATGTGTTGCCCATCCATGATCGACAGAGGAGGTGACGCACGTAATGAGGATATTTCCCCTTCCTATGCGTCTCCTCTAGCGTCAAATCCACATTCCCTTCCCATCCTTTTCCTATCAGAAAAAAGGGTGGGAAGGAAAAAGGGACTAAAGTTGGGCCTCCGGCACCACACTCATCAGACGAAACGTGGAAACTCCCACTTCATGCTTGTCTTCTGTGTGGTCGTGGTATTGCACCGAGCAAACCGACCCATTCCTGCGAAGATGTAAAAGCGGGCTCTACCACTGTGGAAATTAGCACGATTGGGTTGTTTTAGCTTCCGATATTTCGGCACAGTTCCATGCGCCATGTTCACGTAAGAAGAAACCCGTATCATAGGTACATTATATTTGTAAAAACCACGAAAGTTTAAAGTTAGATTCACAATTAGATTATGTAAAGCTAAGGGCTCTACTTAAATGTTTAGTGACGTCCTTAGTGGTCATTAAGCGACCCTAAGTGTTCAGTAAGCAACGGTAATTTAAGAAGTATTTTCCAGCACATAAATTTATTCACAGATGTGATTGTAGAGGACGCTTGCAAAGGCTTTAGCGGCTTAATTGAATTGCCCTACAAAGTGCGACTGCGTGGTTCGCGGGAACTAGAACGTTACTCGTTAGTGCATTTTAATCTTATTTTTCAATCTACCTCTTTTAATGTATTGGTTTATAGTGAACTTAATTCTAATGAAATTAAATTTAATCAAAACATAAAGATGCATGAAAGGGAAGGTTAGGGAGAGACGACTAAAATTATGGAAGATAGGCCGATCTGGAGGACAAAAACCTGGATTGTCGACATAAGTGGAATAAGGACAGGGAGTTTTTTATAAGAGAAGGGGGCAAACGAGCGCCGAGATCACCGAGGTCGTCAATGACGCCCATGGACATCCGCAACACCAGAGGAACTACAGATGCGTTGCCGGCCTTCGAGGAAATTGTAGGCTCACTTCGAGATGATGATTTAAAGACAAAATTTACTTGTGTCGTTTAATTGGAGAAGTGTGCGCAAAATATACGATTAGACAAAGCATGATTACATCTTTTCTATTCAATATAAAAAATATAAGAACGCAGTCGGTAGAATATTGTATCGTATGTTCCACGGAAAATACTTTGCTCTGTAAATTCAATTTGTTCCTCACCTTAGCCTTGTTAAAAGAGCGTCTATATTGAATTCCAATGGAATGGAATGATATATGCGAAGTCCTTTGCTACCAATACAAAACTAAAACGCATTTAAAATAACTTTGTGGGAATAAATTTATTTTGTAGTTTTATTTTTTACTAGCTTTCGCCCGCGACTTCGTCCGGGCGGATGTAAAAAAAAAACAAATGTAAGTAGCCTATGTGTTCTTCCAGACTATCCTCTACATCTATACCAAATTTCATCTAAATCCGTTCAGCCGTTTAGGCTACAAACTCTAACAAACATCCATCCATCCATCTAAACTTTCGCATTTATAATATTAGTATGATGATTTATACACTTTAACGCAAGCAAAGACATGGGTAAAAGTCATATTAATTCCATCGTATGTCTCATAATTCAATAAAGGCTGGCAACAGTTTTGCATCGATAGATCCGTGTGAATGAATCGTAAATTAATTAAACCCATCCAACATTCAATTTCTTCATGTATATTGGTAATCAATTCACTAATTACAAATCAAATTACCAGTATTAATGGATTATATTCGACATGTTGATATCGTTGTCAAATAAGCAACATAGCCTGCTTCGCCTAGTGTATGACCACACAGAAGACAGAATTGAATTGTAATCAATTCGTCATGTTGTCTGAATGTGGGTGTCGGAGGCCTAGTTACAGTCCTCTTCCTCTTCTCACCTTTTCCTTATATAGGACAGAGGAGGGAAGCATGGAAGAGAAAATATCCTCCTTCTACGCGTCGCTTCCTCCGTCACTAAAAAGCAGGCAACGCATGCTATGGGCAGCGGCTGCTTTGCTATTCCGGCGAATCACTGGTCGCTTATAAGTTTGTGACTTTGTAATAAAAAAGGGAGAAAGACAGAAAGAGGAACATTAACATTAAGATTTACCTCTTGTAAAGGGTTTTTTATAACCTTGTCTAGAAATAATAAGCATAAGACAACACACAATACACATTTAGTAGTTCTTTAACACACTATATCTTTTAGTAGTCGTATAAGGGCCAATACAGGTGAACAATATAAACAATTTAGCGTCGAATCACACGGCTGATTGCATCGCTAGTGGAGGACGTTCCGATAGATAAACTTCGCCCTAGTTTACTGAAGCACCCGACAATGTCAAATCATACGCTTGTATAAAGAACTTAATTGGAATCAAGTCATCTAAGATGTTACTTTAGATGAAGGTATCTTTTTACTGCAGCAATTATAATCTTTAAGTTAGCATTAAGGGAAACCCTTTAGATTTAATATGAGATTATTTACTTTTTACATGATTGATTATATAAAATTGTCTTTTTTGTTTCAGGTATTACGCGACTTTTTGTTCTTTCTGTATAGTTTTACAGATATACATTATTTAGTTAACCACAGAGGCATTTGGCACTGAGGATATAACGCAAATAAAGTATTTCGTAATTTCCAATATCTTCAGTGATTAGTTAACACCACTCAGCTCCTCTAACACTTTTGTTTTAGGAGTAAAATGTTAGTTCCCTATAGTTGAATATGGAAGAGACATCTAGGTAAGTTATATTTATTTATTTCCTTTCGCCCGCGACTCTCGAATTAAAAAAAAACAAATGTAAGTAGCCTATGTGTTCTTCCAGACTATCCTCTACATATATGCCAAATTTGATCGAGATCCCTTTAGCCGTTTAGGCTACATACTCTAACAAACATCCATCCATCCATCCATCCATCCATCTAAACTTTCGCATTTATAATATTAGTATGATGATTTATACACTTTAACGCAAGCAAAGACATGGGTAAAAGTCATATTAATTCCATCGTATGTCTCATAATTCAATAAAGGCTGGCAACAGTTTTGCATCGATAGATCCGTGTGAATGAATCGTAAATTAATTAAACCCATCCAACATTCAATTTCTTCATGTATATTGGTAATCAATTCACTAATTACAAATCAAATTACCAGTATTAATGGATTATATTCGACATGTTGATATCGTTGTCAAATAAGCAACATAGCCTGCTTCGCCTAGTGTATGACCACACAGAAGACAGACGTGAATTGTAATCAATTCGTCATGTTGTCTGAATGTGCGTGTCGGAGGCCTAGTTACAGTCCTCTTCCTCTTCTCACCTTTTCCTTATATAGGACAGAGGAAGCATGGAAGAGAAAATATCCTCCTTCTACGCGTCGCTTCCTCCGTCACTAAAAAGCAGGCAACGCATGCTATGGGCAGCGGTTGCTTTGCTATTTCGGCGAATCACTGGTCGCTTATAAGTTTGTGACTTTGTAATAAAAAAACCTGAGAGAAAGACAGAAAGAAGAACATTAACATTAAAATTTACCTTTTGTAAAGGGTTTTTTATAACCTTGTCTAGAAATAATAAGCATAAGACAACACACAATACACATTTAGTAGTTCTTTAACACACTATATCTTTTAGTAGTCGTATAAGGGCCAATACAGGTGAACAATATAAACAATTTAGCGTCGAATCACACGGCTGATTGCATCGCTAGTGGAGGACGTTCCGATAGATAAACTTCGCCCTAGTTTACTGAAGCACCCGACAATGTCAAATCATACGCTTGTATAAAGAACTTAATTGGAATCAAGTCATCTAAGATGTTACTTTAGATGAAGGTATCTTTTTACTGCAGCAATTATAATCTTTAAGTTAGCATTAAGGGAAACCCTTTAGATTTAATATGAGATTATTTACTTTTTACATGATTGATTATATAAAATTGTCTTTTTTGTTTCAGGTATTACGCGACTTTTTGTTCTTTCTGTATAGTTTTACAGATATACATTATTTAGTTAACCACAGAGGCATTTGGCACTGAGGATATAACGCAAATAAAGTATTTCGTAATTTCCAATATCTTCAGTGATTAGTTAACACCACTCAGCTCCTCTAACACTTTTGTTTTAGGAGTAAAATGTTAGTTCCCTATAGTTGAATATGGAAGAGACATCTAGGTAAGTTATATTTATTTATTTCCTTTCGCCCGCGACTCTCGAATTAAAAAAAAACAAAAGCAAGTAGCTTATGTGTTCTTCCAGACTATCCTCTACATATATGCCAAATTTGATCGAGATCCCTTTAGCCGTTTAGGCTACATACTCTAACAAACATCCATCTAAACTTTCGCATTTATAGTATTAGTAAGGTATTATTTATACACGCATTTCAAAATTCCAGAGGTTGTATAACACTTATATTGATAAATATTGTTGTCTCTAACATTCCTCTTGAGAAGATAGAGACATATGTATATCACGTCGATGGAAACTCACAGTTTTGTTCCACGTAGGTAGGATATTTCCGGTCATTTGGCCTCGCCGCCGCTACCCCTGACCTAAAGGCAGGTATTTCTGTTGCACCCGCTCTTGACATTGATAAGTTAATTAATTCTCTGTTTGAATTTGATTTCAATGTTTATTTTCAACTCCAGTTAATGGACATTTCAATCCTATTTCAATTGTAGAGTATATGTTGATCCTTTTTGGGTAAACGTGTTGTTTACTTAAAATTTTATTTTGATGTAATTTCGATTTGTTATTTAATATAAGAAAATTATATAAAGACCGGTGTTTTGTTATGACAAAAAAAAAATTTTTTTTTTCTAATTTGTTTTATGAAAGCAAAGTAAAAAACAGCTCGTTTATGAAAAATACATATTTACATTCTATGCGTAATGTGGTTACATTTTGTAAATACTGAATTTATATTTATGTTTTATGTACTAAATTGCAAAAAAATAGAGGGCGCTCATAGTAACATTTCGAAGAAATTACTTATAGCGCCATCTATTGCAATACCCTTGTACACTTTCTAGATGCTTTGAATTGACATACCAAAATTCCTTATAAGTAAGAGAATTGTCGCTAGATGGCGCTATGAGGAAATTCAAAGGAAAAATATTTGAATTAAAGGAGTTACTATTATCAATGCATAGAGGGCATTGTTTTTTAAAATAAAAATCCAAACATTTTTAACTTTTAATTAAAACAGTACGATTTCAGAAATTCGAAAACATTTGTAGACTTTTTAGGCTTTAGTATTTTAATTTCGAATAACATACCACTTTTTGTAAATCAGCATAATTTATTAAACTCTTATTAAACTCTCATAAATTATTATCAGCTGACCTGAGGTAAGGTTTTTACCATTTATAATGTACTATTTTATTGGAAACAAAATTTGTATAACGTGGGAAAGAATCTAGAAAAGCAACTTGGAGTTACCTTGTCTAATAGCTAATAGTAAAAAAGTGTTTAAATATGCCTATATTTCTACGGGTATATAATAAGTGAATTGTTTGCATAATCGTGATTTAGCATATCTGACATTGAATAAAATAAAGGCTAAATAGTTCAACGTCTTTCTGCTTTTATAGAATTTGCACTACGATAAGAATCTGACATTATCTAAAAGTATTTATAATATAAGATGGTGGAAATAAAAATACACAAATATGTTAATTTTCATCTAAAAAAAGTAAATTAATACCTGATTAATGGTTTCCGAACAGAATCATGGTTAAAATGGTAAAACGGTACATAAAAGTGGGCGTAAGTTAAATCATATTTTTAAGTAATTTTTTAAAAACTTTAAACTTAACGAACAGGGTTAAAAAATACAATTAATTTTCTTGATGAAATTTTTCTAATTTTAATTTGTTTAAATATACCGATTTTGCAAGCTAGATATGCTTAATAAAAAAAAACAAAAATGGAAATCATTTAACTGTGAAACAGATAGCTTGTAATTTGATCGTACATGTCACAGCAAATGAACCATAATGGCGTTGATATGTTAGATTCGCAGCAGTACGGGAACAACAATAACATCGCGCTAATGTACGGCACCACACTTGGCCGAATTCCAAATAGGAATCCGTTTATATGGTGTGTTCTGACTATATTATGACTTAGAATAGTAAAGTTTACTTGATGTGTAAGTAGTTTCCGTTTTTTGGGAACAAGCAAAACATTAGACCTACCTACAGTCGATACCATAAGAAAAGTCACAAGTTACTATAAATAAGAGACTGTAATAGTGTCTAGACCTCACCTTCTTGAAGACCGGCAACTTTTGATCACTATATTTTCTCGAAGCCGGCAACTCATCTGCAGTTCTTCTGGTATTGCGGAGATCCATGGGATCTCCTGGGTGTTCTCTGCTCGTTTGCCTCCTTCTCCTATAAAAGAGACTGCTCATTGACCTGAAGATCATTTTTTCTTTATTACACGATACAAGAACACCTAGAGCAAATAGTAATCCTATAAACAAGCTAAGCGTACACAGATGGCCAAAGCAGCAATGAGTAAGTTATTATAACTAGAATATGGCAAAACAGGAAAGTTTCGAATAACACCAAGACCAGACTCGTGCGTGGTTTGGTCTTCTCGATATTTCTGTACAAGTCAGAATCGTGGTCAATTCGTGCAGCCGACCGAAAGAAAATTGATGCCTTTGAAATGTGGTGTTGGAGGCGAATGTTGCGTATACCGTGGACTGCAAAGAGAACGAACAAGTTAATTAAATAAGTGAACAATTAAAAATATCTATCAGACTATCCACAATATGCTACCGACGAGTTCTGGGATACTTCGGCTATATTGCCCGTAGACAACCTGACAATTTGGATAAACTAGTAGTGGTTGGAAAGATCGAGGGCAAAAGATCACGGGGCCGTTCACCTACCCGATGGACCGATCAGGTTCAGTCCATACTGGGACTCAACATCCCAACTGCCGTGAGACGAGCCGAAGACAGGGCGGCGTGGAGGCAGCTAGTCGATGACTCAGTAAAGGCTTACCAGGGCAGGCACGACCTTCAGCAATGAAGAAACGAAGAAGAAACAAGCTAAGAGAACCTTTTAAAAATAGACATTTTTACAGGGGTTAAAAACATTTGCATTTTTATTGTTCAAGATTAATCTGGTGAAGTGAAGTGTAGGCGTTATTAATGTAATTTTATCTTTATCTGTCGTGTTAGATTTGACCAATATTTAAGTTAAAAAATAAACTGGAATTACAGGTTGTGCGCTGGGTGATAAACGACGCGGAATAATTCGCAGCCGAGCGATTTTAGATGTTCGTGAAATTGAGGATAAACACGATTAGGGCTGATTCTCGTTCCGAAGCATTCCAAGCTTAAATGTCAGTGGTAAAAGTTAATTTGTCAATATTACATTTGGCAACAGTTTTATAAGAGCTTGTTGCGCGTTTTGCGAGGTTTTCGAGCTCAAATTTGATCTAATATTTTTTTATGCTACTTTCGACGTTTACAGTCTGTTTTTAATTTAGGTAAAAAACCTGAATTTGTTTAGATATGATTAGCTTCGTCAACTTTACTTACTTTTTGGTATAGTTACATTAAACATAACTGCATACATAATAAATAATACAAGTGATAAAATTACAAATCTTACTTCACACTAACATTATAAGAAGCTTTCGCCCGCGACTCCGTCCGCATGGAAATAAAAAAAAAATAAAAGAAAGTAGCCTATGTGTTGTTCCAGACCATCCTCTACATCTATGCTAAATTTCATCGAGATCCATTCAGCCGTTTAGGCTACAAAATCTAACAAATGTCCATCCATACATTTAAACTTTCACATCTTACTTAATACTTATTACAAATGCGAAAGCAGGATAGTCTGGAAGACATAGGCTACTTACATTTGTTTTTTTTTTAATTACGCGCAGGCGGCATCGCGTGCGAAAGCTAGTTATAAAATAATATTTTCAATTACAATCTAAAGTAAGATATACTTTAACAATGTAATGCAGTCGAGTGTGAACAATTGATATGGCCGTAACAATGCATTTCACACGCTTTCTTGTTGGCACTATAATATATGCATTTCATAAACTTCCTCGCAATATACTAAGATAAAATTAGAACAGTTTGTTATACTTTGTTCTTTTCATAATATAATAGCTGTCGACCGCGGCACCGTCTGCTCGAAATTAAAAAAAATCCCTTTGTATTCTTCTACACTATGTTCGACATATATGCCAAATTTGGACGAGATACATTGAGCCGGTTTGGAGTTATGTAGTAACAAACATCCATCCATCTACACTTTCGTATTTACAATACAAAGAGATTAAGGGCCTGTCCGACCACTGGCTGGTAGAGGCTCAAATAGCTTAAAAGTGACGTCACTGTCAGATAGAGTACAAAAACCGATACTTCCATCACATATTTATACGTAGGATTGTTATCAGACAATATACAAGAATTGTGGGACAGGCTCTAAGAATAAAAGGGATGTAAAATAGAGAATCAATACTTCTCAATGAAGTAATCATGAAATAAATAGAATTTCCAAATAATTCTGTTCTCCATCTTTATGTACTTAAATTGCATAATCTAATCTAACTAATATTATAAATGCGAATGCGAATGCGAAGTTTGGATGTATGGATGTTCGTTAGAGTTTGTAGCCTAAACGGCTGAACGGATTTCGATGAAATTTGGAATAGATGTAGAGGATAGTCTGGAAGAACACATAGGCTACTCAGTTTTGTTTATTTTATTCCACGCGCACGAAGTCGCGGGCGAACGCTAGTTATGTATAATTTATTATTTAACGGTGAAAAAGTTGTTGTTGCTTAGCGTTATTTTTCTTTCCCGTCTTCGGCTTTGCTTAATATTTGGTTAGTCAAATGAAAAATACCCAAAAGAAGATATTTTTAAATTCCATTGTTATTTCTAAATACGTTTTAACAAAACAGAATCTTATTTTATATATTTAAATTATTAAAACGTTACCACTGTACAACAAAACTTGTTTTTATTTTATTACATTCTTTTCCCTATTGATAACTATGGTAATATCTTAATCTGGATTTAAGAAGATTATCTACGAATTTAAATATCAAATTACTGAATTAACCTGATAATATATTATACATATATTTGATATAAAATAATTTTCACACGATTTAAAGAATAAATAAATATATTATTACATTATAATAATCGTTACATTGAGAAGGTCGACACCGAAACAATTTATTTAATAATTTCCAGTTTATTGGTATGGTTTTTATTCCAATATAATAAGTAAAGCCTTTGTGTGTTTTCTGTAAATAATAACAATTTTTAACTAACTTTCGCACGCGATTTCGTTTGAGCGGGAATAAAGTAAACTTATTAGGTTAGACTGTGTTCTTCCAGGCTATGTTCATTTATAATATTAGTTAGTACGATAAAAAAAAACACTATTGAGTGCTATCTTTGACATCTGATATCTTTATCTCCATTTTTGTCTTTTATTAATGCTCAAAATGACGAAAACATATAAAATAGTATTATTTGATTGTTTATGGAAGATTGATATATTTTTTTTATTAAATTAAACAAAACAAACCAAACTTGCAAGCAAGTCTGGCAGACATTTTATAAACTGTAACAAATCGTTACTCTTTAAGCTGTTAACTGTGATTTAGTTTGTATGGGTTGTTTGAATAATGGACAATTTACTGATGAATCTAAATTATAGATCTATCCTAGGTTCCTAATTTATAAAAAATCACAGCTTAAAGCCAATTAGCTAATCGTGTTTAATAAAATTGTTTTGATAAAAATCTATTTTATATGCCAATCAAAACGCGAAACCACTTCGCGTTCAGGCAACAGATAGTTCTGTAATAAAAGTTGTGACAGACGATATTTTACCGCGACCTTATAAGGCACGCTATACACGAACGTACGCAATGCGATGGAACGCCTACAGAATACTAATATTGTGTATTCACCGCACATACATTTCAGAATTACTAACAAACTAAGGCCTAAAAGGTAACTTCGTGATGTAACTTTTAAGGGTTATTTTGTGCAGATAGCTTACATCATACTAATACTAATATTATAAACGTGAAAGTTTAGATGGATGGATGTTCGTTAGAGTTTGTAGCCTAAACTGCTGAACGGATCTCAATGAAATTTGGCATAGACGTAGAGGATAGTGTGGAAGAACACATAGGCTACTTGGTTTTGTTTTTATTAAATACCACGCGCACGGAGTCGCGAGCGAACGCTATTAAGTTATAAACAAAATAATAAACTTAGCAAAAAAAACAATTAAAGCAAAGTTTATGTTCGTAAATTTCCCCTACATTTTACTGGAATAAAATTTATACCTGAAGATTGATAGTTAGTTTTTATTAGATATGGATTGATGTTTGCTCTGTTTTCTTAGTTCTTAGGTATATAATATTCTGCAATTTATAACGATTCTAGTTTAGTAAATAATTAAAGTAGTTTTATTGATAATCTAAATGTGCCATAAAAGATTTTTCGATGACCGATTAAAATATATTATGCAATTAAAATGCACGTCGTAAGTCTAATTTAAACATTTATAAAAGGTCAACATGGTTTTTAAATGTATTCAGGTTTCATGAATTACGTTACCATTTTTTTTTATTGACAACTGTTTTTCCATATAAGGCCTTTATGAGATTGACTACTAGAGATTTAATTGGGCTATAGAATGTTGTATTTTTATATTTATTTATTTTAATTTAGAGCAGTTGTAACCTTTAACTTCTCCATTTTCCTACATTTCTCTCTCTATATAATAATATAGTTAATAGCTCATATACTATCATCATCTCCCCTGCCTTATCCTACTCCCGTTGGGTCGGCGCACCGGGTTTTCGTCCTCCAAATAACTCTACCATCCGTCATCTCAGTCATCACTCCCTTTTTGACCATGTCACCTTTCACACAATCCATCCATATCTTTCTAGGTCTACCTCTACCGGTGTACCCCTCCACATTCGTAACTAACGTCCTTCTTGTTACATGCGATTCATTCCTTCTCATAACATGCCCATACCACGCTAACCTTTTACTCCTTATTTTCTCAACCACTTCGGCTACTCTCAAACTTCCTCTAATATACTCATTTCGTATCTTATCCAATCGTGTTACCCCACACATCCATCTTAACATTCGCATTTCCGCCATATGTATTCTCCTTTCATCCGTCCCTTTTACTGCTCAACATTCAGATCCATACATCAAGACAGGTCTTAATAGCTCATATACTATGCGGTTTTATAATACGTTATTCTTGTAGATACAATCCAGTTGCACGTATGGGGTCAGTCACAAGTGTAATTAAAATTAGCATTATTAATTACAATTCTTATTAATAATTTGATAAATTATACATTAAATTAGACGTCGCGAATAATTACTGACCAGTTGTTATATAATCTATGTAATACATATGAGGTTGCATATATGACTTTAGACAAAATTAATTTCATCAACTTTACAAGGACACCTTTACTATGTAAATGCACTAACTTCATAACTACCCTACGAAGGCTTTAGGTTTAAAAGAATTATGAAAGCATCGGAGCACATCTGTTAGATATTATAGTTTTTCTGTAGTAGATTTTCAAATTTTATTCTAAGAACTATTTTAACATTTGTAAATAAAATTTTACGTAAAGAGTATCCGAGACTGTCCTGTCTATCTGAATGTCTAGATTTACATAGGAATTTAAAAATAACATTCTATTCGGTTGATGAAGCTAATTTTGACCAATTTCATATATGCAACCTCATATTTATTACATGGATTATATTACAACCGGTCAGTAATTATTCACGACGTCTAATTTAATGTATAATTCATCAAATTATTAATAAGAATTGTAATTAATAATTAATAATGCTAATTTTAATTACATTTATGACTGACCCCATACGTGTAACAGGATTGTCTCTACAAGAATAACGTGCATTATAAAACCGCATAGTATATGAGCTATTAACTATTTTCATCATCATCATCACCAGCTCACTATACGTCCCCACCGAGGGGCTCGGAGCCTACCCTAAATTAGGGTGACTAGGCCATAGTCAACCACGCTGGCCCAGTGCGGGTTGATTGACTTCGCACATATCTTTGAATTTCTTTGCCGATATGTGTAGGTTGCATCACGATGTTTTTCTTCACCGTAAGAACGTCGGGTAAATTATGTACATATGAAAATTCAAAAAATCGAATATCACATTGGTAGACGGCAGGATTCGAACCCAAGACCTGTAGATTACACGTAAAGTGCATAAACCACTGAGCCACCGACGCTCTTTTAACTATATTATAGAGGGAAAATGTAGGAAAATGGAGAAGTTCAAATTAAACTACTTAAGTCTGTCCTGATTACTAAAAAAATTGTTCATGCTGCTTTCCGAGACATTTTTTTTCTAGTTTTCTGTATTAGTTACAGTTTTAAGATTTCGGTATTGTTAAAAGTATTACTAATTAGTAGAAAGCCAGTACTAGTTTTTGGTTGTACCTTTGAGAGTCAATTACACATATTACGATACGAAGCCAACTAGTAACAAAGTAAAACATAAAAGGCGCGTCGATCATGGCATATTTGTTTGTAAGACTACTGTGTTATTCAATTTTGAAGCTTGTGAGCATTGTTATAAAGTTGTTTTTTCATCATAAGTTTGTGGAAATGGCACAGAACTCGGCTGGGGAAGCTGCGGCTGGTGCGATCGATACAGCCCGCCCGGGTTAGGCCCGTCCTACGTTAATACAGAGCTAGCGATAATAAAAGTTTTACGTTTATATTAAAACGAGCCGTTGCTCGCGACTTCGCCCGCGTGAAATTACAAATATAATCAATTACGTTCGCCCTTTTTTTCAACCTATTACCAAAAGTATTAACTTAGTAGTAATCTACGTAATAACAGAAATCTACCGATGCAAGATTCCAAATTTCTAAGTCCGGTAGCTTGTAAGCTGATTTTTCGGTTACCCTTATTGTTTGTGTTCGCGATATCTTCTAAACTATTAGTCCAATTTTAATACTGTAAATGACAATTTTATTCTACATTAAATTCTCCTGATAACAAACACATTTATTTGGATAAGGATTAATATTGAAACCAATAAAAGAACGCTGCAAATAGCGTTGGGTTTTTAATTCATTTTGTAAACAAAAAAGTGGTTATTGTAAGAAAACCGTTAAAGATAGATATATGCTATCGCGGACTTTTCTGTAGAACTTTTTAAGATGTACAATTCTTTCATACATCATTTTTATATACCTCTAACGGTTTAGGCAGCGTAAGCCGAAAAAAGTTAAAGTTTAGTGAATTTTTAACGCCGGCGTCCAGAAACACGCTGTTTATTAATAGTTCCTAAACATTAGTAATAATAAAATATAGCCTATGTTACTCACAGATAAATTACCTTTCTGATGGTGAAAGAATTTTTAAAATCGGCCCAGTAGTTTTTGAGTTATTTCAATACATACAAAAATACAAAAATACAAAGTTTTCCTCTTTATAATATTAGTATAGATAAATTTGCCAGATATTAAAATGTAAATCGGACATTGTTAGAACAAGTTGGTTCCAACTTAAAATAATTGATCAAAGTAAAGATAATTTGTGTTTAAGAGTTTTTTATACGTGACCCGATGGTAAAAACTGTCTGATAAGGGTAAAGTGTTGATAGAAAAGGGATGTCAGGATCAAAATTGATGCATGCGTGAGCAAGGGGACAAAGAAAGGACTATAATGGGTGCATTAGGACTACAGAATTATAATATGATTTAAAAACAAAAATATAAATTATTTACTTCTAAGATACCAAGATTGCTTCCCAAAAATAAATAACGAAGTTTAAATAAGTATTTACTAAATAGTACATCAAAACAACGAATTCACAAAAGTTAAAAAATATACTAAAGATATGGATAAAGGTAAATGACTAAGTTCCATAGTCAAATATCTTTCATGTCTCGATCAATAAATTTGAATGTTCTGTTACAAAATTATATGAATAATTTCGTTTATTTATTACCAAAGTAAATTAATGTATCAAAAAATCTCTTTCGATAAAAGTAATTCTTAATAACATCCTTCGACCACGTTACTACTTAACTATAGGTGGAATCGTGGTCAAGCGCTGTTTTTAAAAATCATAAAAAAAAAATCATTAGATTGATTTCAAGGTTCGTTAAAAATATTTCCTTACTTTAGGGACGGCTTTTTCTTCCACGATTTTCGCGTCCTGTAATTGATGACTCTTCTTATAACGGCTTTAATTTAATTGATGAATTACTAAGTCGTTACAGGAATGCTAATTTTAGAACAAAAAAGAACCTTAAAAAGGAGATAATAATAATTTATGTTGAATACTTTTGTAAGATTTGATTTGATAATATTTAAACCTACACCTAATATTATATAAATGCGAAAGTTTAGATGGATGGATGTTTGTTAGAGTTTGTAGCCTAAACGGATGAACGGATTTCGATAACATTTGGTCTAGATGTAGATGATAGTCTGGAAGAACATATACTCCCTTTTGTTTTTTTAAAGCCCACGCGGACGGAGTCGCGGGCGAAAGCTAGTATTTTACTTATGAGCAGCTTTAGCCCGCGATCCAACCGCGTGAAATTTAAAAACCAAAGTAAGGAGCCTATGTGTTTCCCCAGACTATCTTCTATACCTATGCCATATTTCATTAAGATCTGTTCAGTACTTTAGGCTACAAACTCTAACAAACACCCATTTGTCCATATAAAATTTCTCATCTATATCTATATCTATATCTATACTAATATTATAAAGAGGAAAGATTTGTATTTTTGGATTTTTGTATGTATTGAAATAACTCAAAAACTACAGGGCCGAATTTAAAAATTCTTTCACCGTTAGAAAGGTAATTTATCTGTGAGTAACATAGACTATTTTTTAATTTCACGCGGGCGAAGTCGCGAGCAACAGCTAGTTTATAATAATAGTAAGATTATTAAGATGTAAAACGTAGTCCCACTCAATACCAAAATAATATATTAATGAAGTCCCGAGCGACGTCGTATTACACAAACTAATGATTAAACTTCGGTATTACTGATAACTTCGCAGTATTAACGAGATTCCAATTAAACGGTAACTGATTGGATGAATCTATATCTGTATTTAGAATATAGTAATTACTACCTTTTGCCCGCGACTCCGTCCGCGTAGTATTAAAAAAAGTTAGTAGCCTATGGGTTTTTCCAGACTGTATAGACATATATGCCAAATTTCATCGACTTCCGATCAGTAGTTTAGGCTACAAAATCTAACAAACATCCATTTGTCCATATAAAATTTCTCATCTATATCTATATCTATATCTATATCTATATCTATATCTATATCTATATCTATATCTATATCTATATCTATACTAATATTATAAATGCGAAAGTTTAGATGGATGGATGTTTGTTAGAGTTTGTAGCCTAAACGGATGAACGAATTTCGATAAAATTTGGTATAGATGTAGATGATAGTCTGTAAGAGCACATAGGCTACTCCCTTTTGTTTTTTTTATTCCACGCGGACGGAGTCGCGGGCGAAACCTAGTATTTTACTAATGGGTAACTTTTGCCCGCGACCTATCAGCGTGAAATTAAAAAATAAAAGTAAGGAGCCTATCCTCCAGACTATCTTCTACATCTATGCTAAATTTCATTAAGATCTGTTCAGTACTTTAGGCTACAAACTCTAACAAACACCCATTTGTCCATATAAAATTTCTCATCTATATCTATACTAATATTATAAATGCGAAAGTTTAGATGGATGGATGTTTGTTAGAGTTTGTAGCCTAAACGGATGAACGAATTTCGATAAAATTTGGTATAGATGTAGATGATAGTCTGTAAGAGCACATAGGCTACTCCCTTTTGTTTTTTTTTGTATATGTCTGTCGATATTTATTTTTCGTAGTGACTTTTTGTCAAAAATGAAATGTAGAAATGTCCATAAAGAGCTATATTATTGTGAAAGATATAATTTAATTTGACCATAATTGTTTTGACCTTACTTTTAATTGAAATACGGAAGATTTGCCCAAAATTGTCGTATTTCTTACTTGTTTTTTAACTTCATTTAATTCTGTGTTAACTTTTTAAATATGTTTATTGTAATTTTTAATTTAGACTATAATTATTTTTATACAGATATTCATTTTTTGCTATTATTATTTTTGCATTTCGTCATAGTTCATACGTATTTGATACATTAAACCAATTATTTTTAATTATTGTTAGTTGAATAAAAACTTTAACACTTTCCCAGGGATAAAATAAAATTAAAACTAGATCATTTTCTCACGATCGTTACATAGCATTCCAAAATATGAGTTTACGTTTCTGTGAACATTATTTGTTAATTATCTTTTAAAATACTATTCTTTCTATTTGGACCTAAAGATGTTAATATGAATTTATGCAAATATCTAGCTGTTATCTTGTTATGTTCGTATCACTGATATTTAATGAACATCATTTTCCAATTACTAGTCGAAAATGTCTCATTTTTTATTATAATAAATAGATTTAAACATATTTGCGAAATGCAATCCTTTTGTTTGCTGAATTAACGGCCTGTCTCACCACTGGCTGATAGAGGCTCAGGTAGCTTAAAAATGACGTCACTGTCAGATAAGGGAAGAAAATCCGATATTTCCATCATATATTGTACACGTTGGATTTTTATCAGACAATTTACAATATGGTGGGACAGGCCCTTATTCTTTCTTATTTCTCATTAAATGTTCTACTTATAATAATTATTTATGTAAGTAAATGAATGATTTTTAAATGTTAAATGTATCATATTGTAGGATATAAATTTGCATACATGTGTTACAGCTAACTGGAGCCGTGATATTTCAAAATTATTATTTTTATTTTAAAATCTATTTACTTGCTTTATTTTCTTCAACGGGTTTCTCACATCCGTCACGTGGCAATGCATGCAAAAACAACATAAAAATAAAGACATCATAAAGATATTTAATTTATTTGCATACGAGTCTATAGATTTATGTTATTTATTGGTTAATTATATTTTTTTACGACTTTAATAGGATATAACCTGATTTATTATTTAATCGGCAACAACCAACACAATAAATTGGATAAACAACTTGTGTAGGCTCTTATTAATCCACATATAATATTTGCAACTCGGTGAATTTGCATAACGTAATAATGTATGCTTTATCGTTTATCAGACAATATATTTTTCATTGTTATAACTTAACAACCTTATTTATTGACGACATATTTAGAAATAATTAGATACTGACAGTGAATAATTCAAAAACCACATTTATCTAATTGCAAATATGAGTTTCACAACATACATTTTCATTAGAAAATAACTAAATAGGGACTTCAATAATAAAATGAACAACCATTATAATAAATATTTATTTCCGTATACTAAGTGATTATTACAAACTTAGAAAGAATTACACACTTTGTGACTTTATAAGCGTATTCGAAGTAAAAAATATTATCCAAACCACAATTAATATAGTTTATATTTCTTTCTGTCCATCCATAATACTGATAACACAATCATTTAATTTTAATTCTTCATTGTTTAGTCATTACATATTCTATTGGCCAAAATATCAAACAAGGCGCACAACATGCGACTAAAGCATAAAATGCCGGAACATAATCTTGATATACGTCTTTCAGCAAACCTGTAAATAAAATCATACTAATATTATAAATGCGAAAGTTTAGATGGATGGATGTTTGTTAGAGTTTGTAGCCTAAACGGCTAAACGGATTTCGAAGAAATTTGGTATAGATGTAGAGGATAGTCTGGAAGAACACATAGGCTACTCACTTTTGTTTTTTTTTTAATTCCACGCGGACGGAGTCGCGGTCGAAGGCTAGTAAACTATAAAATTGTTCCACTCAAAGAAACTTTAATTTAAATCAACTTCAAGAAGCATTTTAAATTTCTTTATAGCTCCAAGTTAACCTAGATTAATCCGATATTGTCGGTAAGTTTCGATTCTGAATAAATAAGAAACGATACGATATTCAAGTTTATCGAATAAAGTTTTATTAAAGCTATCTTCTTTATCTAATTTAAATGTTTCTCAGATTATTATCATACCGTAATAATTCTTAGGTGTTTTATAAATTAATATAAAGAAAAATATAAATTCCTGTTTAGAAATAGTTGAGTGTGACAAATATTTCTGCTGCTAAAATACGCAACGGATCCTGATTTTATGCTACATTTAAAGACGCAGACTAGACTTTTCATAGGCCGCTACTTAGTAAAAATGTAACAGGAGGACATTTCATCAATTTTGTTTTATATGGTTTTAGACGACCCGATCAAACTGTCAGCCGATAAAAAGTCTGTAATCTACGACTGTTAAAATGATTTTACATGCCTTATACAGTTCAGATGATAGTCTTATTACTATTTATATAATTTAATTATATCAATGTAACAAATTATTGGTATCGACATCAAAATTATTTCTTTACCGATAAAAGGCGCAGATGCTACGTTCACGATACCAGCAGCTAGCATACTTAGCGCGTAAGCACCGGGGAAGTCCCCGTGAGGTACATGACTGGCTATCACCAACGGACTTGCAACGTGAAGCCACGCGCGAAGCACGCCTAATACACCAGCTACCACCGCGACATAAATGAATTCACGGACCTGCAGCATCACTGAAAATATAAATTTTAGATTAGATAGCATATACATAAACGAGGTTTAGGCTAAGCGCCATTTGCGCTCGGCCACCTCAAGCCCGGTGAATCTGTAAATGCCTCTTCATGACAAACAGTGGCAACTCAGTCCCAAAAAAAAACATGATATAAGTTATGCATAAGCATAAAATCTTTACTCGTTTTTCACTAAAAATATCTAGACTAGATTCTATCTATTACAAATTCAGAATATCGTCTAGAATGTTTATATGTTTTTTATTTCTTCAACACGTGTCATTTAAACTGGATGTCGTAGACTTAAAATGTAGATTTTAATGTTAGATTTCCTGTTAACATTAGATATGTTAAATTTGTGTGATTATACAAAAAGTCACTATCGAAAAGTTTATTTTTAACACCAAGAGTTCTGTCAGTCCTCGTTACGTCATCGACGTCGACATTATTCCTTTAATGTTATGGAACTTACCTATCCTTACTATAAGACCTTTTGCGACTTACCTATCCTTACTATAAGAGTGAATGCTGTAGCTATGTAGTAGAGAAGTCTTGTATTGATATCAATAATACTGCTGATAACAGCGAGGATGCAGCGACCGGCGACGTCAGCTGCCGCGGTGATAGATATGCATGTTGCTACTTGTGTCTGGAATATAAATAACAGAAAATTAACATAAACACAGAATTCTCTAGAACTCAAATGTTTTTTTTTTAAGAAATCTAACAAACTTAGATCTAATAAGCTTGCAACTTGAAGATATAGACGATTGTGTCCAGTTGAGCGTTGATGGATAAATTAAATTAAATCAAATAATGAAATAGGCACATTGATATAAGAACATTTAGTAGTTAACTTACCGCAGTATAACTATATTGAAACAAAAGCATCGGCAGCAAGATGAAGAATGTCAGATCAGAGAAACTCACAAAACTCTGTCCTACACAGATGTTGCAGAAAACTGGATCTCTTAAAACTTTTAAGTTCATTAATTTGCATAATTCGTGTCTGAAATACATTAAGCATTATTACTAAAATGGACCTACTACATGATTTATTTGAAGCTTAAAATTAAATATTACCTAATATCATTTAGTTTGCTTTTATCTCTTTGATCTTCCATTTCCTTCTCAGTATTTAGTTTTCCGTTTTCAATATTCAATAAGTCCTCTTGTTCACCAACATTCTTGACATCTTCTGTTAATTACAAATTATTGACATGAGCTGAGTTAATTACTGCATCAAAAAACCATCAGAAAGGGAAAAAATACTTGCGGTTCGGAAATTTCTTAATGGCTTAGACCTCATTACAGCCATGCCTGGTACACCATGAAGCGATATTCCCGATATTATTAACAACGTTCCCCTGAATCCGTATTCCGTCATAAACAGCTTTATCAATTGTGGATACCACATTAGAATAAATCCTTGGAGCGCTTTTATCACACTCATTACTTGCGTTCTTCTTTTCACGTAGTAATAATTTAATGTTGAATAACAAACTGGTACCATCATTCCGAAACCAATACCCTGTAGAACTCCAAATGTTAAGGGCAGTTGGTTAGTATTTGTTATTAATATGGTTGATAATGATCCGACTGAAAATGTAAACGCTCCTAACAGTCCGCCAAATTTTAAAGAACGTTTTTTTATTATCATGTTAAGGAGTAATCCTGGAAATGAAAAAAATCGGTTAACAGATGTTATCGTGGCGTATACAAATATAATAGATTATTTTTAATTATTTATTCTTATTGAATGATTTCTTACTACAATAAAATCACCAATAATGCTTGAAATACGAGAAGTTACTCAAAGTCATAAACTTCACAAACATTGTGCTTCCTTCTAGCTACTAGAGCTTTTCTTCTTTCTATTTCTTTCCTATTGGGATTCGAGCCAATTACTTATGCGAATCTTCTGCGTATTTCAACCACTTTACGCAGTTCCTTTAGACTTTTGCATTTTTATCTCTTACGAACTAAAAATTTCCATCAGTGTATAAGTTAATTAATTAAAGTGGATTATACGCATAGATTAACATTTATTAAGTCGATACAAGATTATAAATCCTGTTTACCTCCAATAGCCAGCATTATTGCGAACACTCCATGTGCGGTGGTCAATGACTTTGCTGTCGAATTTGTTTCAATAATAAAATCATTGTAAATCAGTCCAAATGAATTCACATGACCAATTCCTGCAATCTGATAACGTGAAATTATGTATGTTTTTTTATTTCCAAAAACATGTTAAAGCATTCTTATTTAATTCAGTATAGCGGAAATAAATCAGTATTAATACAAAAAAAGAGCTTCAACTGTCTACAATATACTTAAACGTATTTCTTACAAATGAACAATATTCACAAATAAATATATGATTTTAAACGAACTAATAAGGATCTAATTTGAATAACATTATTAACAATCATAGATGAAACAATACTTACAAATGTAATAATTGTGCCAAAACAAACAACGTATCCCCATATATTATTATCAGCGACATCCTCAGTATCTTTGATTTTTAAATTATTTTTTTCAACACGACCACCAGTCACCATAGTGATGTTCCTAACTAGTCTCACAATGAACAGTTCAAATATATCCGGTACTAGATAAAGTACAATACTATAACCGTACACACGTGAAGCGACAACTTTTCTTTGTTCCCTTGTGTATTTGCGTTGTACTGACACTGATAATAAATTACGTCATATTTACTAGTCTGTGCTCTTGACTTTGTCCCTGCTATTATTACGGACTGTAGATTTTCCTTTTCCAATTTTTTATATAGAAAGTAAAAATGGTATCTAATCATGGCAAAAAATATAATTGAAAACGATTATTTTCATATTTACGTCAGAATCTCTACTAGGAATTCTTAAAACATTTTTGTCGTATTACCATTGGTTTTTATATAGATAGGAATGTAAGTAGGTTACTCATGTATCAAAACTAAATTATTTAAATAGGAATAATTTATTAAAAGCATCTATTTCTTTATGTATTATCGTATATATTAATAAAAAAATCGTCATAATTCAAGCAAAAAAAAGTGTAATCTGATAAGATATTATATCTCGGCAAAATTATAGTAATTTAGATTAGACGTAAGACATCGTATAATATTAAGAATTAAGAGTAACGAACAGACATAATGTGGGACGTCATTAAGATAATAGTTATTGTTATATGTGTGAAAGAACACATACTATGTTTTTATGCAACGAGCTGTCGCCCGCAAACTTCGTTAGCGTAAAGGACCACCCGTTACGCCATTTTGACAGCGCGGGATTTTTAAAAAAAGTAGTCTATAATATGCCTATCCATGTCAGCTACCCTCCAGTGAAAGTACCGTCTAAATCGGCTAAGCCGTTTTGGAGATAACCCGGGACAAACGCGGCTTGCGGACAGACAGACAGAAAAGATTTTTTTTAAAATGCGATTTTCGTTATCAGCAACGCAAATACATCATCTTCCCGAAATCTGGATTTTTTCTTTTGATATTACAGACCCTCTAATTTTATTATATGTATAGATTAAACCACAGGGAAAGATAATATGCGAAATCCTTCGCCTTTCAATATTTTAAAATGTATTTGTAATCTTAATTATTCGTATATAAGGGAGTGTTAACACTCTTAATCGATTATTTCTTTCATAATATGTTTATTATTCATATTACTAAGACCAGAGCAGTATTATATTTTACCTTTTTTATTGGTATACTTTATTATAACCTCTGCTCTTTCCGCTGACATTGTTACTATCGACGGGAAGACCTTGTCTTTGTTGTTTTGGACAAAAAAAACGTATCTCTCAAATAAAACAATTAAATGTAATAAAGAAGATATTTATTTACAAAACATGTGCGTAGACAATAAAATATTTTACAAATATTGAACTATATTATTTATGTATTTACATTTAACATTAAATCTAATTGAGTATTTTAAATTAATAACTTATTTTGTAGGAATGTATTTTTATAAGATAATATAAAACTATTTTGATTCTACGATTTCTCGTAATATTTTTTTATACGGTACAAAATTTGACCACAATGTAAACTTTGACAATTAGTAGTACTGAAGTTAATAATAGTAATCGGAGGGCAAGACGCGGGCAATTTTTTCAGACAAATAAATCAAGTGTTACGTCGTCTTTATGTGCTTAATCGGTAATAATTGCACATTGCAGCAAACAAAGAAAACATTCTATTCTTTTACTATTATTGTGTGTCTAAATAAGATAGATTAGTTTGATAAATGATGTATATGAAGTATCGAATTCAATTTGTATGAAGGTAAATGCCGTACTTAATAGACAGGTATCGTAGTGACGAAACAAACACGCATAGCGAACAATTATGAACTATCGATATTCGGTTTAAATAAAATTTATCGAACTTAAATTAAATTTATCGAACTTAAATAAAATTTATCGAACTTAAATAAAATTTATCGAACTTAAATAAAATTTATCGAACTTAAATAAAATTTATCGAACTTAAATAAAATTTATCGAACTTAAATTAAATTATCATTTTCTTATTAACTAATCTAGAGGACAATTCTAGTATTAATTATGGTGTAGAGAATTTAGCGATGACAATAATAATAGCGAAATACAATTCGATTACGTACGGTTGTCGTAGTAATAAATATTTACTTCACTCTCATTATTTGTAATGGTTCTGCAGGTCATTATTAATTTGACTAAACAGTGTTTTTTTTTTTATTCAAGTTATAACTATGAATCTATCGATTCCAACTTCCATAAGAATAAAAATCGAAAATCGAAAAGATTCATGCTTGATTTTACACAAGCCATCCCTACTAAATTGTCACATGAATTGACAAGAATTGTCAAACTAATCTAATTTATTTAGACAAACTATAATAATGATTCCTATGATGATTCTAAACAAGTTGAATTTTAAAACTACATTATGGCACTTTCTCATTTTCAATTAAGATAAGTTATACTTTGCGTAAATTATAGGTTATTTTAATTAAATATTGCCGATTCCTTTGATGTGATTTTAAAAATGGTACAGAACGTAATAACAATTTTGGACGAATGGGCCGGCTCGTCCGGTGCAATACCACGACCACAGAATATACAGAAGTGGTAGAAATTCCGCGTTTCGTCTGATGGGTTCTGACAGAAATTTAAACGCTTCTTCAATATTTATTTTAGATCAATAGACACAACATGAGTAGTGAAGTTATTCTGAAGTGATAACAATTCTTACATTTACCCTTGAACACATTTGGGATTTTTTTTATGCCTCATATATTTGATTATAGCCTCCATCGTCCACGGAACAACACATAGAACATTGCACATTGTTAACATACTAAAAGCTAAAACGTAGTTTCCAGTGTAATCACGAATGAAACCTGAAAACAAAAATGAAATCAGAATAAAATAAAAAAAAAATCCTCCCAGACTGCATAACAATTTAAGTAAAATATTTTCTATAAATAAAATACACTCTCTTTGAATTTGGGTATCTTTATTTACTACTAGCTTTGGCCCGCGATACCGTCCGCGTGTATTTAGAAAATACAAAAGTAGCCTATGTTTTCTTCCAGACTATACTATACATCTATGTTAAATTTCATTGAGATCCGTTCAGCCGTTTAGGCTACAAACTCTAACAAACATCCATCCATCAAAGCTTTAGAATTTATAATATTAGTAAGATTAAACATAATTGCTTTCTCCAAATACTAATTCGAGGAACCTAAGGTTTTGTTTTAATAATAAGGTGTATTAAGAATGTAATAAATCATTCACTCAAAAAGCAAATATCATTACCGTGGCATTAATCTGTTGGCTTTGAGAAACACGGTTATTACATTAAGATTAGCTATGAATATTAATCAAGAAGTTACTGAGTCGAGTTGTTGTGACACTTTGTGAAACAGTTTTCTTATATAACTTTCTCCGCTCCTAGTATTATTCCATTACGTAGCGAGTGGGGCAGGCAAAACTTTGTCAGCGGGTGTTTTATAGCACTCATAAATTTTAGGCACATTTGTCGAAAAAAAAACTAAACCGTGTATCTTACTAATATTATAAATGCGAAAGTTTGCCGGAATGGATGTTTGTTAGAGTTTGTAGCCCAAACTGCTGAAAGGATCACGATGAAATTTGGCACAGATGTAGAACATAGTCTGGAAGAACACATAGTCTACTTATTAAGTTTTTTATTAGATAGTATAAAGTACTATTTATTTATGTTAAAGCAAACAATCCGACTAACTGTACCTCTACGACACTCAAGGGAAGAATGTTGTCAACCAGTATATCGGAGCCTGAGAGACTTTTAGTTAAGAAACTAGTGAGATGTTATAATTTAGTTTGACTTATGCCCACCGGATCAGTTATCCTTGTCGGTCTATACATAGATCGTAATGCAATACGCACAAAAAACATTAAATCATCATCTCGCTGACCTTAGCCTACTCTACGTATCATCTCCCATTCATAAGTCTTGTAATAAAGAAGAGCGTTTACCTATCATTGGTCCAATGGTTAAACTAATTCCTCCAGCTAACAGCATGTATAAACCGTAAGCGGGTGGATATCTCTCAATAGGAACATGTTCCGCCATCACAATTGGTTGCGCGATGTGTAGAAGAGACCTTATTGCTCCTAAAATCCCAGTCAATACTAAGAGCGGGATATACGACGTAAACTGTACGAACACTGAAAATAAAAAGATTGTTGTAAAATTTTGTACAACATTAAAGAGCAAATTAATCTTGATTTAATTGATTAGCATTAGACAACAGCAATAACGTAATATTGTGTTACAGATCAACATCAACTTGCCCTTATCCCTTATGGAAGGTCGGCACAGTATGTCCTGCTTTTCCATACATCTCTATCAGCCGTTATATCTGAATTCACTCCCTTCTTAAACATTTCCTCTTTCACACAATCCATCCATACTTTCTTCGGTCTTTCTCTTCCTTTGCAGCCATCCACATTCATTCTTAACACTTTCTGGTTTATGTCCCCATCATGTCATGTTTATGTCATGTGTTACAGATATTGAAGAGGAAAAAAGTAAACTGATTCTCCTTTTCCTATTTATCTTCTCCATCGATTGCAACCCTGTTATCCATATTTTCCTTACTAGAAATGGTCTAATTTACTAGTAAGGAAAGGATAGTAAAAAGGAATTTTTAGTATTTGGAAATCATGTTTTAACTTACCTATACGAAAGATGGCAGTTAGAAGAGCGCCGACATAAAACATGTAGCGACTGTTCATTCTGAAGAACTGGCCTGATACTCCCAATAGGAGACGAGCGGACATATCTGTCGCACCACCGGTTGCAATGATGTTTGCTATTTGCCCCTGTTGATGTTAGATTTAAATTATGAATCAGAAAAGGTACTGAGAAACAATAAAAGATGAGATAATGCCAAGAAGTTTATCGTAATAGGTTAACATTTGGTTAACGTTAAATTAAAAAGTCTTTATTTTTAAAGGTTTATTGACCAAATAAGGCACTTATCTATACTAATAATATAAAGACAAAAGATTTGAATTTCTGAATTTTCGTATGTATTGAAATAACTTAAAAATTACTGGGCCGATTTCAAAAATTCTTTCACCATTAAAAAGCTATGTTATCAGTGAGTGACATAGGCTATTTTTTTACTATTTTTTTATTTTCAAACGTGCGAAGTCGCGAGCAACAGCTTGTCTACTATACTAATAAAATAAATAACTTGAATTTACAAGTTAAACTTTAATCTTTTAATTTTTTGATAGTCTCCGATTCTTATCTGTAGATAATGGAAAGTTTTCAGGACGAGTATGTAAAGTAGCCTTTATCAGTCGTTAGATTTAGACCAGTTTGTCTCGAGCACGCTGTATTGACGCAACATTAAATGATCCTCGTTTACTTATTTATTGAAATAGTGCAACTTCTTAAGATCATTTTCTTAGTATGCTGGAAATTGATACTTTCTTTGTTTATTGTGACTGTGCTCATAATAAAATTGTGTAAATTGTAGATAATCAAAATGGACAAAGCAAAAAACTTAGGATAAAGAGCAACGGCATGAGTTGACATGTCTATTTTTTTAAATTGTTCTTTATTGAAAAAACAAAACATGAATTACTAAAATCGTGTATTATTATGATTTAAGACGATTGTGTTAACAAATTAATATATTTATGTAAATATATTACTATTAAAATGTGGATATTTTTAACACTTAAATGTCAATGATTTTTTTACACATCTAATTTTGACAAGTTTATAATAAATTCAACATAATTATTGGTATCGGAATATTATTAATAATTACTATAGTAACCTTGATATTGCATCTTCTAAAAAAAAACTTTCCAGCTAAGTAGTTCTTATAGTAGTATTTCATTATAATAATTTTCCACTTAATAATAAGATCCTGTTTATTATTAAGAAATCAATGATTGACTTGTATTATTAATATTTCGATTTGAGCATAAATTAGGTAAATATTAAATTTTGCCCATTATTATTATCTTTATTATATTTTAATTTCATCAGATTTGACAGCTTAACATGATTTAATCTGATTCTTTGATTTTTTTTGCATATAACACCGGATTTCGCCTAAATTTAAATAACAAGTGTATTATTACTATTTTTTGTTACATTGATACGTGTTGTTTGTTTTGCAGTACAAAATATTGTAGTCATAGGTTAAAAAAAATGCTCTCGGTAGCTTTTATATTGTATTTTTTCCTGTTTGATTAACCATTATAAAAATAAACTAGTGTCATTTAAAACTATCTTCTCATTAAAAAAATCAATTCTTACCCGATCGAGATGGTTTTTATCTAGAAACAAGGGCTCCAGTGTGAAGAAGGTCAGGTCAGAAAAGAATGTCAAGGCCATCCCTATAATTATATTATCATAGACCAAATCCATCAATAATGTTAAATCCAAGAAATCTGCTACCGTTTGCCTGTCAACAAAAGCAAATATTCAAACATTAAAAAGTGGAATAAAAGCTGGAGGTCCAATTATTAGTCATCTATCTCTTCCTTTTTTGGATAAGGAAGTGATGGGTTTATAAATGAATATCGAGTTGGAGGAGATGGAAAGGAAAAGAAAATACACTCTTTTCTTGTCCTCTCCCCTGTCTAATAACGGCAGGTAAATACTACACCCATGTATAGTAGTTACTTAACATCAAGTGGCCTGTATGTTGATTTGCCGTTCTATTACATAAAACAGTAAAATATTCTACAGCATTGATTAAAAAACTGCTTACCATTTTCCTTCTTTGTTTTTAATTATCGGCATTGGTTCCGCAGCGATACTACCAAAGTTACCTAAACTTGATACAGATGCTGCTTTGTATAGATTTTCTAAATAAACGTTATCATTAGAATTAAATTTACTATCAGTTCTTGCGTCATCAGGAATTAGGACAACGGGAATACTCAGTCTTCTAGAGTCCACTAATTTTGGCACCAGTAGTAGTTCTGATCGATCTTTTTGTTTATCTGTCGTAGCTATTAATAAATTCTCAACTGATTTCGCTTCATCTGTTTTATTCCCATTAAGTTTTGGGAAATTAAATTTATTTTCTTCGGTAGCTGTAGCAGGTGTGGGCGGAATTACTGAAAAATGAATTAAAAATGTATTACTGTGTTATACTAATATATGAATTTACAATAACATTGTAAATATTATATTAAACTTACGAACAATCTTTTCACAAGATTTTGTCTGTTTCACCATATGCCACTTCACTGGATGCATTACTAATGCTCCGAATATACTATGAGCAGATATCGCACATAGAATAGCCAAAGTCCCTCTGAATCCGTACTCTGTTATAGTAAATTTTATAAACAATGGATAAACCATAGTTATAAGTCCTATCGAAGCTTTACATAAACTAAGATATAGTACTTTTTTTCTTGTAAAATAGCTGTTGAAACTCGTGTACGAGATGGGTATTAGTAACCCCATTCCGAGTCCTTGTAGGAATCCATTTGTTACTATAAGTTGTGTTGTAGTCGTTACGAATATAGCTAAAAATGACGCTAAGGTATAAATACTAGCTCCTATTAGACCAACTTGTCTTAGAGATAGTTTCTTTAAAGCTATGTTTGCTGAAAAACCTGAAACAATAAAGTTTAGTTTAAGATATTTTCTTCAAATTTAAGGTTTATCTCTTGATCTGCATATAAACTAAGAGTCTACGATAACTTTTATTGTCCGTATCTATGATTTTGTCCGTTATTAATTGTTAATAATTCATGCTTTGTTTCGCCATTGAATAATACGTGAGCTCGCAAAATTGTACACTTAAAATATTATACAAATGATACGCTTTAAATTGATTGCATAATGCATTTATCAGCAAAACGAAATTTATAACATTTAGCAAAGATACTATTCTGCTTTTAACTTAAAATTTTCTTTAAAATTCTTATAAAACGGAGTACATTTTCAACTTAACTACCATATTGTACGTTCTTGAATAGCTACTTCATTTAAGTTAACAACTATCGCAAACTTATCTTACTCGTTATAACTTTAAACTTCAAGACTAACATAGATTTTCCATTTCAGATCCATTACTACTCAGCATTTTATATAAGATCCATTATTCGGATTGCCAATGTTATCTAAAAGCTTAAGAATCGACGTTATTTTAAAATGGCTTTTACTAAAATCGTACAATTTTTTTCATCAAAAATTTTCATAGCCTGAATTTCATTTACCATCTATCTATCTATACATACGAGTATAATAAAATTGAAGTGTCTGTTTCTAATATCAAAAGAAAAATTCCAGATTTCGAGAAGATGATGTATTTGCGTTGTTGATAACGAAAATCGCATTTAAAAAAATAATTGTTTGTCTGTCTGTCCGCAAGCCGCGGTTTGTGCCGGATAACCTCCGAAACGGCTGGGCCAATTTTGACTGGACTTTCACTGAAGGGTAGCTGACATAGACGGGCATATTATAGACTACTTTTTTTTAATTCTGCGCAGTTAAAATGGCGTAACGGGTGGTCCAAATTTGCGCTAACGAAGTTACCGGCGATAGCTCATTTGTAATATAAACAGTGAAAAATAAAGCCGGTCGTTCACAATTACTTGTACGAGTAGGTTAAATAAAATTCATTTGTTTACCTGCTAACGCCACTGTAACTTGGAATACTCCATAAACGACGGTAACAGCTCCCGTGCCTGCTCCCAGTTCATCCAGGAAATCATTATAAATGAAGCCAAATACAGGCTGATGTGCAGTACCCGCTATCTAACGAAAAAATACAGCTTTAATATTTTTTTTTTTTTTTTTTATAAGATAAGGGGGCAAACGAGCGGCGAGAACACCGAGGTGGTTAACGACGCCCATGGACATCCGCAACACCAGAGGAACTACAGATGCGTTGCCGGCCTTTGAGGAAATTGTAGGCTCGCTTCTTGAAGGACCCTAAGTCGTATTGGTTTGGAAATACCGCCGAGGACAGACCGTTCCACAACGCGGCTGTGCGGGGCAGAAAGTTCCGCGAAAACCGCACGGTTGTGGAATGCCAGCCATCGACATGGTGAGGATGGTACCTGGCGGTCTGTCGTGTCGTCCGATGACGAAACTCGGCGGCAGGAATCGTTCCAAACAGCTCCTCGGAACACTCCCCGTGGTAAATACGGTAAAAATGCAGAGGGAACTGACGTCCCTCCGCAAGGCCAGAGGATCTAGCCGATCGGTAAGAGCTCGGTCGTTGACGATTCGAGTCGCTCTCCGTTGTATGCGGTCAAATGGAAGAAGCTGGCATTGGGGTGCTCCCGCCCAGAGGTGCGAGCAGTACTCCATATGGGGCCGAACTTGCGCCTTGTAAAGTTGAAGGCGGTGGCCCGGCTGGAAGTACTGCTTCGCCCTATTGAGCACACCCAGTTTTTTAGAGGCCAGCTTGGCCTTGTCTTCCAAATGACCGCGAAACTGAACGTCACTCGATATGTCAACGCCGAGAATACCGATGCTGGCTGAGGCAACCAGGAGAGTGTTCTCAAACCGGAGATTGACGACGAAGGGATCTTTTTTAGCGGTAATGGCGCATACTTGTGTCTTTTTAGGATTGAAATCGACAAGATTTTGTCGACCCCAATCCGAGACTTCACCCAAAAGGGTCTCCAGCTCAGACACAAGTTTGTTCCGGTTCTCATCGGCAGTGGCCCGAGAAACATTAGCGCGGGCCGTGTACAGTGCATCACCGGTGCTATCATCTGCATAACAATGGATGCTGCGTATTCGCAGCATGTCATTGATATGCAGAAGAAACAGGGTGGGCGACAGTACACAGCCCTGTGGGACCCCAGCATTAATTGGTTTCAGGTCAGAGCATGCACCGTCGACAACGACCTTGATGCTCCGACCCTCCAAGAAGCTGGAAATCCAGGCGCAGAGTTTCTCGGGCAGCCCGTAGGAAGGCAACTTCGAAAGAAGTGCTTTGTGCCACACCCGATCAAAGGCCTTGGCCACGTCCAGACTAACTGCCAGGGCCTCACCCTTGCCCTCGATTGCATCCGACCATCTATGCGTGAGGTACGCAAGAAGGTCACCAGCTGAGCGACGTTGACGGAAACCGTACTGACGATCGCTTAACAGCTGGTGCTCCTCCAGGTACCTCATAAGCTGGCAATTGACGGTCGTTTCCATGACTTTCGAGAACAAGGGGGTAATGGCAATCGGCCTGTAGTTGGACGGATCCGAACTATCGCCTTTCTTTGGGATCGGGTGTATTACGGCAGTCTTCCATGACTTCGGGACTATGCCGATGGAGTACAGGAACCGGAACAGGCGCGTTAAAACCGGTGCCAACTCAGGAGCGCATGTCCTAAGCACAATGGGAGGAATACCGTCTGGCCCACTCGACTTGTTGACGTCGAGAGATTGCAATAAATCTTAGCGTAAATAAAGCTTAACTTTTAAGAGGTTAACAACCTTTAGTGATTGGGGCACTAATTGTACAACAACTATTGTGTCTTTCATTCTTATAAATAGCGGAAGTCCTTTATATCTTACGGTAATATATTTTTATTTTATAGTAATCTATGTATGCCAGGGAAGGCGAACCAATGGCAAGCGAATATTTTGGGCACGTCACTGATTACAAAATTAATTATGCATTCCAATTGTGAAGTGATTCCTACGCTACGAAATATCCACAATCACAATATTTTTTTTGTTAGCACGTCTAAGATACCGATAAATATTTTTTTTAGAAAAGGGCACGTTCGTTAAAAGGATCGCCACCCCTGGTCACAAGCAAATCTCACAACCTTTCGCGTGCTAAGCAGATCTGTAACTCTTTCGTCACTTATTTCTTCCTTGTAAAAGAAGGAATTATAAATTTATAATTTGTAATCTGAACCGTTACAATGACAAAGCTATTCAATTCTAATTTCAAAATGTTTTATGGAAATAATCCAAGGCTCCTGTTGTGTTTATATTGCATCAGATAATACAGGAAAAATAAATAGTAAAGGTAACCTGGTTTTGATTCATTTTTCCCTTGATTTCAAATACTTTTTACTTGGTTTAACTGCAAAACTAACGCGGACCATCTTTTGTTCTTATCACCTAAATGGGTGAACTACAATATGAAACGTGGTCAAATACTCGTCCCATTTATAAAAGGCAATTAAAATCATAGCGCCTATCATTATTGTAAGAGCATGTAACCTAAAATAAATTGCGTTATTATTTTACAAAGTAACTTGTGTCAAAGAAACATGCTGAAACTGTAACAAATTAAAAATTTAAGAGTTCAATTGTTCCTTAATTAATTATAAATCATCTCAATTGTCTTCGAACGCTGTCCTAAAATTTAAATAGTTAATGTATTATTTATTTCATTATACCAATATCTTTTGAATAGATTTAAATATATTGGTTTTATTTTTTTTACATGATTTCCTATAATGACATGTAAAGCAAACTATTAAACGAATATTTATAATCATTTTAAGAACATGATCCTGACAGATTTACAAATGTCGTAAATTATTTATGTCTTTATTACAAAGAACTTTTGACAAAATATTGAAATGCTGTTGCTCACGACTTACCCCGCGTAAAATTTAAAAAAAAATATCTTATATTACTCACTGATAACGTAGCTTTTTAATGGCGAAAGAATTTTTGAAATCGGCTTAGTAGTTTTTGAGTTATTATTATACAATACATACAAAAATACAAATCTTTCATCTTTATATTATTAGTATAGATGTACATGCACATGAGAATTTACAATAAATGTAAATTTTATATAATGTTTTTTTTTTTATAATATAAGGTGGCAAACGAGCAAGCGGCCACCTGAATCCACCGAAATGGAAAGCGACCGCTGCCCATAGACATCCGCAATTGCAGATGCGTTGCCTACCCTTCAATGACGGAGGAGGAGATGCACATTTATAATAATATATTATATTTTTTACTTATATATTTCTTACTTAAATAAATTATAATAAATACAAGTATATTTTGATTTTAAAACAGTTTATTTCCGAGTTTACACGTAGTAAACGTGTAACTTTTAACTTCAGAGTTAATTACATAAAAATTTTAAACAAGTTTTTTGTAATCATAAACACATGGACATTGACGCGTAAGGTTACAAATAATCGTATTAATGGCCCTGACATCGTTTAATATTTGAATAGCCCTAATACATTTTATTCAGATCTTTTAATGTATAATTATTAATTCTTGATAATACTCGATATTTATTGTGTCTTAAATTTTATTTCCAATGTTATTATATGATTCGTAATTTTAATTTAGATAATTTAAATAAAGTTTACTGAAATATCATGTCCAATAAATTTTACTAATATTTAATTTTTTAGCTCAATTATCTACATATCATATCACACTTCATACTAATATTATAAATGCGAAAGTTTAGATGGATGGATGTTTGTAAGAGTTTGTAGCCTAAACGGCTGAACGGATTTGGATAAAATTTGGCATAGATGTAGAAAATAGTCTGGAAGAACATATAGGCTACTTACTTACGTTTTTCTTTAATTCCACGCGGACGGAGTCGAGAACAAAAGCTAAATAAACAAATTAAAAAATGATTATAAGTAATTTGTCAACTATTTTCTTGATGTGTGTTACATAACTAATTCCTAACACGTGTCAAAGGTTTTCCTTCAACATTAATATGTATTTATTTCAATTACACTTATAAGGAAAAAATAATAAAATGCACAATATATGTAAGTGATGCAGTCTAAATCAAAATTAAAGTACAATGCAAAAAAAAACAAGAATAATTCATATTAGAAATTAGTTAAGTTACCTACATAGTCGTCGGTCATTGGTAAAAATATTTTTTTGTATGACACATTTGTTTGTGTAATGCGACTTCAGAACACAATCATTTAAGTACGATATTAATTCATCATTAGGTCCGAAAATAAGGTTTAACGCAATTCCATTTTTGGAATGTCTCATTTACATTTTTACTTGTCTATTTCACTTACTGACTCAATACCTCGAGGCTTCGTTCCAACTTAACGCGTCTGTTGATGACATTGACAGTTGAATTTATCTCTATTATTAGTTCGAATCCTTACCACTGCTACCAACTGCAACCGTCAGCGCCAAAATGGCGAAAATCATATAGGTACAAAATGCGATGCCTTATAGCCTGTCTATTTAAAAGAGGTCAGTGATACATCTACAAAGCCTAGCAACAGAGTCCCCAACTGATTGATGACTCGAAATCTAGCATGTACAACATACGTGATCGTAAACAAAGTACTTGCCGCTTTAAGGCAATCAATGCTAGGTTTTCGTGAATAATTTTATATTAAGAGCGCCCGCTCACGTAAACAATAGCACAACTGTTATGCGATTGTCGATTGTTTCGCAGCCAACTGTTTAGTTACACAAGTAAAAATCGAGTGTGCACACCCCCATACAAGCTCATAGGAATCAAAGCGAGAGTAAACAGTTGATGTGATAGTTTAGTTTCAGGTGTGCGCACGCTCTAAATGTTGAATTGCTTATCGAAGCGAAATTAAGTAGGCATAGGCCTCTGCTGTAACTGCTTACTCTACAACTTACAACTTTATTACTTACGTAAGATGAAAAATCAGCAATTTACATTTATACGCGTGAATCTGATTTACTGCTTGCATTACTTTATTAACGTTCAATGTCCTTGAAATTTCACTCATAATTCTAGGCCATCGATTCTCCTACTAACAAAAAAAATTTTTAAAACGTTGTTGTGCACAGAAATGTATCAGATGTTAAAAGTGGTTCACTGAACATTTCTGACCTTAATCCAGGAAGAAGACTCTATCGTATATTTCCTCTTTGTAATAATCGTGTTGGTAAAGATAGTTACATAGTAACTTAATAGGAGTAGCAACATAACTATGTACATCCTTGTTCCTATAATTATTTTGTTGCAAAACGTTTTGTCTTGGAATTTATCTCGTGACCTGTCGTAAACCGTTTTATAGCTCGGTCTCATTGACATCTCATTAAAATTAACTTATCTTTGTATAAGGATTATCAGTAAACTACGTTAAGTTTGAAATCGTAAAAACGTTATCAAAAGACGTCATTTGTATCTCTTATTCAATATACACGTAAGTGCAGTTGCACTTAACTCAATAAACCGGTTTTATCTGGTTTGATTTGGACCCTAAGAGTAGATATTGTGTCTATACGATCTTCATCACCCCTAACTTAGAGTAGACTAAAAGCCTTGGGCAAGTATAGTTGATGATAATAGTGATGACGATACAAACTTTTCCAATTCCTCTGTTACAATAATAAATATGTTTAATATTCATAAAGGAAATGTTCGTCTCAAATCGCCGATATCACCTTGTTTAACATAATCTAACTGAAATAAAATGGAAATTATATACCGGTTACAATCGTCAAAGGCTCTTAAGTTACATTCGATTTAGACCATACTAAAAATAACCAACTAAATTTGGAAACACTTATTTATATTTGGCATATAAAGATAACGTTATAATACTGTAATTTACTTCGTCTGATAGTGGACTTTCCATATTCTTTTTTCTTGTATGTTCCGGTTAAAATTACTTCATGGTTAAGTAACGTATGCTCTAAATTCGTATTTTATATTTATTTTACGATGCGGTCTTACTTTAAGTCCTTAGGTTATTATTATATGTTAGTTATTGCCTGAGAATACGTCTGCGCGGAATTAAAAAAAAACTTAGAAGATATCTTAGCAAATCAAATAATACAAATATTGCTTAGCATTTATTAATTCTCAGTTTATATTAATGTTAATTAGAAACAATTTTCGGACTTTAAACATTAAGGAATACAGATTTTTACTACTAGTGTCTACATGGTCATCGAAAACTGGGGATCGAACAGACGACTCGTAGTAGAAACTGTTTACTAACTATGACAAACACCATTAGCCGGTTTGGGGTACGGACTACCGATCTTGCGGTCGAGGGTTCGAATCCTACCATTCGACTATTGTTGTAAACCATAGCCTAGCACAAGCCTAGAGCTTTGTCGGAATGGTTAAAGGAAATATTAGTAAATTAACAAAAATCTACTGATATTTTTTTATAAAAAAAAAAATCATGGGTTTCTACTACTGCAATACTTGTATAAAAACTTACTGTTATCTTATTCTAATAGAAATAAAAACAATCATTCATGTAATGATTTAAAGATGCTTTAAAAATCAACGTTTTGTACAAATTGAACTGGGGATAATCAAAATAAAGAAGTTGCGGTGTAAATAATTTTACTCGTAAATATTAAAGTAAAACAAACTTTACACTTTTGGTTTTATTTGAAATGTCAACGGCCTATAAATTCTGACTTTAGGCTTATCAAAATAAAATAAAAACTTCAACAATTTATTATGGAGAGCTTTTGTTCAATTTTCTTTATTTTACAAACGATTTATGAATCAAAACCCACATATTTTGTACTTTAGGTTTTTGTTTGCTTTTTATTTCCTGATTGCACGAAAGGTTTAAAAGACTTAAGGTCTGATGAATACATTTTTCTTGCGCCATATTTATATTTGATCATTGAAAAAATAAAATAAAAAATCATTTATGTCATGTCTAAGGAAAACATAACAAAATAAAAATATAAACCCAAAACACGTAATTAGAGTCGAAGATATTACCTAACAAATACGTTGCAATTTTTCCCTAACTTTTAAGAGTTTATCATTGGAGTTAAAAATTACGATATGAAAATTCTAAATTTACCTTTGTAATTTTTCCTCCCATAAGATATCCACTATGTCTATTACAAAATGTTGTGAAATTCTGATTATAAATATCAATAAAAAAATTACAAAAAATGAAATAAACATTGCGACATTTTTATAAAGCGTAAAAGAAGGTACTTACAAAAATAACTGACAATCCAACGCAGACCAAATATCCCCATCCCCCTTCTGGGGGGACCATTTCGAAGTTCTTATCATCACATTCACTACCCCCAAAGTTCCCTCCATTAACACCCATATTGTTCACTTTCCTCCGCCGAATTCAGCGAATGTGTAAACGATCGACAAACAACAACGTTTTATAAGACAACTGCTGGTGGTCTTATTGATAAATATGCAATAAATAATCGCTTCTTCTGTTTGCTTATAGCTTTAACAACTAACACTAATAAGCTACGATACGTGCTCTAACATTTCGCAAACAGAGCCCTCGGAATTCCCACAACACAATAAACAACTGATACTCTGATTGAACGCGACACCAAGCCGCGATGTCTATTAAGGTACTACTAACGGTGCTTCCAAGTTTAAAAAAAAAGAAAAATAATTATTATCTCGATCGTTCCGTATATATTTTTTTCAACCAGTTTTCTGTTCTCTATGTTTGTTTCTCTCTCGCACATGTGTCGACTGGACGAATGCAGATGATCTACTTAATCTTTGTCACTCGTTACCCAATATTTTTACCAAATAATCGAAACTAGATTTAAACGGCATTCTTCAAGTTTAAGATAACTATTTAAATTAAGTTTACTTGTTAATATAAGATACTTTGAAATTAATAACTCATGGGATTATTAATAACTGGCTGTTGCTCGCGACTTTGTCCCCGACAAATTAAAAAATATAGCCCATGTTACTCACAGATAAATTACCTTTCTAATGGTGAAAGAATTTTTCCAATTGGCCCAGTGGTTTTTGAGTTATTTCATTACATATAAAAATACAAAAATCCAAAAATACAAATTTTTCCACTTTATAATATTAGTATATATAATAGTATAAAGTGTATTAGTACAATTTCAGTTTAAATAAACTTCTTTTGTGTTACCATAAGCACAACTATTAAATATTTAGATAAACATCATAAAAATGAGAATCGTCTCTATTATTTTATTAATAAGTTTATGTTATTCCTATTATCTTCGTAGATATTTATTTGTACAATGGGTATATTAAATAATAACTAGTACGTTATTACTATTTGCATGAAACTTAAGATAGATAATATTTTGCTAGATGCATAAATTTTCCTTGGGAATTCCGTTATTTCAGGGTACAGATACAAATATTATGTACGATATTTACCAGTACATAACCTGTACTTTCAGTCTTTTTAGGTCAATTATTGTTTATCTCACTTTTTAATATTAGTATTAATTACGCTAAAATTTCAAGACCACGTAACTCGATTCGTAATTTTACTTGATATTGTTAATCCACCCAGACGAAGTCGCGGGCAACAGCTAGTGATATAAATATTAATTCAAAGGTCTGTAGGGAGTTCGTTCACATCATGGTATTATGATTTTATGGTACAATGAACAGCCTTGTTGAGATTGCGTTAAAAGGAACGTGAACTACCTTTATGTGAATTGTTTTCATCTAAATGGTATTAGGTGGTTATTTTAACCAGTTCTTTTTTATTCGAGCGTAAATTCCAGTTTAATTTAAAAATAAATGTAAACATATGAAGGTTTTATATCTATTTCAATTTATTATCAATTTATTTGATTAGTCCCTAATGGGACGTTGACAAGATAACTTGTAGAAATGTCGTGTATTCAACTGGTTATTTTAAAAGAAAATTAAGTTTAAAATAACAGAAACTAGTTTCGGTCAAGGAGATAATAGTGTGTTAAAATTAGATAATAATTAAGGTGTGTTAATAAAAGTTGTAGGCAGAAATTGTGATTTTTTTTTACAATAGTGTATCTCGCTTAGCAGTTACACGTAACTATGGGTTTTGACTGCTGTGATACTTGTGTACACATATCTTTGTCTCTGTTTTTTCAACAGATTGAAAGAGATAACCAATATGTGTCGATACAAGTCAAACAGAGCTTCCTTGTCAGACTGATCGACATAAGTAATGAATCCATAATAATTTTATTGCTATTGATAAACTTTGTCCAACAAAGTCCTTACTAATAGTGTATGTAATTTATTTAATGAAAAACAAATGACTCTCTTCCTAGATCGATTAGTAATGTTTTGAAACGTTTGTCTTTGAAAATTATTTTATGTATAACTAGCTGTTCCCGTGCGACTTCATCCGCATGAAATTATAAAAACTTTTTTTTATACATTTGTCAAATTCTCAATTGCAAATGTCAAAATTACCGGTACCATAAAACCCTTGTTTCCTTAATGTTAGCAGCTTTTAGTTTATTGTCCCTTTCCCACATGAAGGTGTTTTTTCCAATTAATTTACCCCCTGACGTTAATAGTGTGAAAATATTTAGCCTATAGCGCATCGTAAGTGTAGGGATTTTTATTAAAGAAAAAAATATTTAAAAATATCCTGTGATTGCTGACATCCTACGCCACGAAGTAGTGTGCGTTTACGCTTTATTATATTAGTATAGAAGTATAGATGAGTACAATCATGTCAGTAATTGTAAGAGGAAACGAACTATTCAAATTGAAGTGTATATTGATAAAGTATCAGTAAAAAAAATTGACATTATACTCAGCTAACTCGCTTAGTTCGATCGATTGTAACGCTTACTTTGTTGTCTAATGTTATGCAATCGAATTGATCTAAATTCATCAAGCCATTAAACTTTGAACTCATTCAGGGCAAAGGAATTTATATTTTTTTACGTGAAGGTTAATTTTATGTAGGTATAATTATACTTGTAAAATTGGTTTCTTATGCATTACTCATTGGCTAACAAAATATGGCAACAATCTAAGAATATGGCCAGTTTACAAAAGTCTTAAGGTAATTTTAAGTGTCTATGAATTACGATTTTTTACGAGTTTTAATGTGATTTTATCTGATTATTAGAAAACTGATTTGTAATACATGTCTAATGGAATGCATTAGTTCAATTACAGTTATTGACGGCAGTTCTTTCCGGTTCGTGGAGGAAATCGACTTGGGATCATTAGTCTTACAAAATATTTGAATACACAAGCGCGTTTTTCATACATTTACTTCAATTGATACATTATTCTGGAAGTGGGTTGCCCAAGACTAAACTGGTACACTTAGTAAAAAAATATATTTATTGACCGCCTTCCCAAAAGAAGGCTGTACTTAGTTCGTCTGTATATTTTTTTGCTTTTTTTATGTGTGTTACGGCATATCTCAGGCTCCGGTGGATCGATTTTGAAAATTCTTTTTTTTATCCGAAAGGTAGTGCTTGCAGGTGGATCACATTTTTTGTTTAATTTTTGGAGTCAAAGACTACTGCGTAGTTATTCAAGTTAGACTAAGAAATATGTTCAACCATTCGTAATTTTTAAATTTCATAAAAAGAAATACAAAGTTAGAAAAGTACAAGTAGCCATCGACTTAGTCGAAAAGACAGTAAATTATAAGTACCGTATAAACAGCCTACATTTTTTGTACAGTAAATAAAGATAACCGGTCAAGTTAAACCTTGTAATAAGACGTTCCTGTCAAACCTTAGCGGTATCAACGTAACTTTATAACTCTTTCACAAATAAATCAAGATGTAAGTTTAAAAACAAGAAAAAACATTTAAGTTCAATTTAATACAACTTTGAGTATCTATATAAATACGTACTAGCTGTTGCTCGGGACTTCGCCCGCGTGAATTTCAAAAACATAGCCTATGTTACTCACTGACAATGTGGTTTTTTTAATAGTGCAAGAATTCTTGAAATCGGCCTAGTAGTTTTTGAGTTATTTGAATACATACAAAAATACAAATCTTTCCTCTTTATAAAATTAATACAGATTATAAGGATATTATCTTGTGTATAGCTCCTTTATTCAGACAACTTATAAAACACGTAAAAAACATTAACAACATATACAAAATTAAAGCGTTAAATAATTCAGCGACAAATAAATAAAACGTCGTTGAAAAAAATTATGTAAGTTCTCGAAAAACCAGTTTCTCAATCTGTCGCTGGACATTGAGTTTTAACATGTTCGAGATTGTTCTTTCACCTCTCAACCAATGTAACGTATGTATATAAACATGTTATAACATTAAGGTAGTAAAAAATATAGTTATTATATATTATTTACGACATATGAGTATGGAAAAGTAAGGAAAAAGGCAGATTGATGTTGCTGTTTCTCCTAACTTCGATAGGCACTTGTTTTTTTATTATTTCTATTATCACACTTTTCTTAGTAACTGTACAATATATCATAGTTAAGTCTCCATGTGTCATCTACGTAAGGTTAGAGGTTATCGATGTATGTTGTTTTTTATTTTAGGTCAAAAACATCAGGCGCGTGCCAAGAACCAAGAGTATCACTCGATAATATTGATAATCTAATTAACGAAGTTGTTTTTTTTTAATAATCACTTTTTAAAAACGACTTTTTTATAAAAGCAATCGGGTAAGGTATACATGTTTTTTTGTGACCGAATGGCGGGTATACATATATTTTCATAGTTTAATAACATCATTATATTATTGCCTACTATGCAATGCTTAACTAATACTCGTAATCCGGCTTCCGTTGCAAATCTAAGATTATATTATTAATGTAAGCAATAACTTTCATAAAAACAAAAAAAAAACAGTTTTTTTTTTCAAAACACAAAACAATCTCTGATTTTTTTTCTATTGTATCATGTTTTACAACCTGGAACACTTTTGGGGCAAACATCCGAATTTTTTTTTTACTTTATATAGAAAACTAGCTTTCGCCCGCGACTCCGTCCGCTGGTATTAAAAAAAAATAAAACTAAGTAGCCTATGTGTTCTTCTAGACTATGCTCTACATCTATGCCAAATTTTATACAGATTCGTTTAGCTGTTTAAGCTACAAACTCTAACAAACATCCATCCATCTAAACTTTCTTGTCTTTAAATATAATTAAAATCTTTAAATATAATTAAAATGGCGCTACTCCGAATTTAGACAACAAATGCATTTATTCAGAGCAACATTTATTAAGTCACAGAAAACATGCATTAAACATTTAAATGTCAATACTGATTATCAGAATTAATGCATTACATTGACCTATTATGTTGATAAGCGAAACTCAAGTTAAGGAAAAATGTTATCCTTTTCTTGACAGTGAAAAAATTGTTGCACATAATTGTCTTTTACCTTAACCGTTTTCTTCACTTATAAAGAGTAATTTTTTTTAACTTTTCTATTATAGCTAAGCAAGTTTTTTTATTAATTAATAGAAATTAACTGTGTCTATTTATTAGTAAGGTAAAATATTACTCAATAAATATCAACATTAAAGTTATAGAAAATATAAATATAATTGTGCGAGTATATTAAAAATGCAGTTCAGTGTAAAGAGAATCATTAACACGTTTACTGCGGCAAGTAAAATCATAATTCTTCATCTGGTGCGGCGGCGGGTCAAAATGCGCCCCCAATGATATTACCGCGAGTGCGTGGCAGGTCTTTCTAGACCCACCAGCACTAGGATAGATTAAATTGCTATAACTTTGTGGAAACAGAATGTATTCATTTTATGTAATGTAATGTATACACCTGAGATAATCATTTCGCACTAGCGAGAGGGACATAGTTTTCTTCGACCGCACCAGCTTAAGTATCGCGTCAGGCCGATATCGACCTGTTACGCAGTGAGCGTGTTAATATGGATTATTGATTATTATACAATGGATAAAGTTAAACTGGCTTAGTTAATCAAAAAGGAAAAAATGAGAAAATTGATTTTCTTAAAGAAGTTATTTTCGCTATAACTTTGCCATTTTAAGATATTCTCTGTAATATTCTTTTGACGAGTTAATAAAATATGTCTGTCCTCATTGCGTTTAAAATATTAAAGTTTGGAGACAACGTTTAAAGGCAACTTAACAAACTTGGTGTTCTAAGAATAGGAGCAAATGTTACAGCACAGAAACAGTCTTAATAATATCGGTTGCAAAACGTAGGCTATTTACGTCCACAGTTATTGAGTTAACAACACGTAAGAGATCACTTAAATTATACTTAAGTAATTTAAGTAAAATACTTAAGTATACGATACATTTCTGTACAAGTAAACTATAAATATAAATTAATGTTTGTATGTATGTCTCCTAGAAGTTGCTAAACAAGTGAATGTCGAAAAATGTCTTAAAAATTATTTTTTGTTTGTTTCGTTTATCATGAAAATGATTGAAAACCGTAAAATCGTTTGAAATTATTTTGATTTTGTCAATCCAATGCTAACTATTCTACTAGTAATATAATAGTTTAATATTAATAAGAATAAAGTAATTATTTCTTGAGATCCAATAGTCAATAATTAGTACTACAATTATAGTCGATGCAATTATTGGCGTCAGCGTAAACATTGTTTTACCGAGATATGTAATATAAGTATAAAGGTCACATAATTGCTGCCGCAAGTAAATTAAAGGAAATTTAACTACGATATGAAGTACAAAAGAGGCCATTCGCCCCACCGATATATCGACCCATTAGGACTTTTCCCATTGGGTCGATAGAACGATGGATCGATCGAAGTCATCTATAGAAAATGACCCAAAAAAGGCCGGAATAATTTGTAGTACGTTTTTGTAAATCGAAGATATATTTCGTTGTAATTGTCACTAATGCACATCGGGTTAAATAATTTTCTTGATCTGCAAGTTAAAACACATGTCAATCTGTAATTAAGAGGTTATGATGTAAAAACGTTGTGCGCCATCGTTATGTAGATGAAATTGAGATTTGTAATTAATTTCAAATGTATTTTGGCATGAAAATTAAACAATATTCTTCAGTTTAGACAGCTACAATCAACAGGTCTTCAAACTGGCTTTTTATGTTCTAATAATATATTCATACTTTTCAACGAACAGTATCGGATCTGTTAACAACTCGGTCGATAATAATATGGTTGCGCAATATTTATATTTCTTATGAAAGCTCAAAAAAAGTTGTCTAATTTAAATAAAAATCCTAAAGATTTTTTTTATATTATGAGTTGACAAGCGAGCGGCATGAATTCCCCGAAAGAGCGATCGCTGCTTATAGATTCCGCAAAAGCATGGATTACCTACCTTTAGTTGAAAGAAAAGTGAAAGATTGTTGAAAAGTGAAAGTTGAAGGGTGGCACATAAAGAAGATATTTATCCTATCTTTACCTCCCAACCTCTGTCAAATCCACTTTCCCTTCATCCATTCCGTGTAAGAAAAGGCTGGGAAAAGTAAAGGGAGTAAAATCACGCCTCTGGCATGCACATTCATCAGACGAAACGAGGAATTGTTTCCACTTGAAGCCTGTCTCCGTGTGTTGTTACCAACGAAACTGTTAGTGGTTTATACCAATTGTTACTTTTTTAAAGACGGTATTAATTTATTCATTTTTCTACAAAGTATTACAAATGAAATCATTTAATAAATTTCCACAACTGAATTTCCTTTATAAAAAAAGATGTCTATTTTTTTCAAGGAATAAATTAAGCTACATTTTCTATGAATTTCGACAATGGAAGCTCAATGTTTCGGTTCGATATTTAAGGAATGCAGTTTACCTTGAGAGCTGTATGAGAGCTCTATCGTCTCTCTATAACTCCATATAGATGTTGTATTTATTCGGTTAGTCACCTGAATAGTTTTTTATAAACTTTATATTATTATATTATGCAAGTACAATTAACATACACTCCTTTAGTTTTAAAATTAAGAACGGATAAAATATAAACCAGGCTAGCGAAACTTCGAACAAAAAATATTTTGTATGGCTTAACGGACTTTTTGATGGCAAACTTAACAAAATTTAATGTCATGACATTAAATTTGTCAAGTTGTCAATATGAGCATGCTTTCTCACTCTATCGTCAAGAGTTCCTTTTCTACCACAAGTGTCATTTCAGTTGAAGGTCTTTGTCAAAGTCCGTCAAAATCTATCTTACGGATAAACTAATTATATAATACTAATTATGTATAATTTTTAGATGAATTTGTGAATAGTTCGTTTAACTGTTAAGTTTTTTAAATTTTATATACAATGTCGATCATGAAACGATTTATAAAATGTGAAATTTGTAGTGTACGGTCCTTTAATAAAATAGGACAAAAAAGAGATTTTACGGCGCAATTCCCATTGGATGAGAACCGGTAATCATTTATTAATAATTAATAATTAATAATTAATAATTAATAATTAATAATTAATAATTAATAATTAATAATTAATAATTAATAATTAATAATTAATAATTAATAATTAATAATTAATAATTAATAATTAATAATTAATAATTAATAATTAATAATTAATAATTAATAATTAATAATTAATAATTAATAATTAATAATTAATAATTAATAATTAATAATTAATAATTAATAATTAATAATTAATAATTAATAATTAATAATTAATAATTAATAATTAATAATTAATAATTAATAATTAATAATTAATAATTAATAATTAATAATTAATAATTAATAATTAATAATTAATAATTAATAATTAATAATTAATAATTAATAATTAATAATTAATAATTAATAATTAATAATTAATAATTAATAATTAATAATTAATAATTAATAATTAATAATTAATAATTAATAATTAATAATTAATAATTAATAATTAATAATTAATAATTAATAATTAATAATTAATAATTAATAATTAATAATTAATAATTAATAATTAATAATTAATAATTAATAATTAATAATTAATAATTAATAATTAATAATTAATAATTAATAATTAATAATTAATAATTAATAATTAATAATTAATAATTAATAATTAATAATTAATAATTAATAATTAATAATTAATAATTAATAATTAATAATTAATAATTAATAATTAATAATTAATAATTAATAATTAATAATTAATAATTAATAATTAATAATTAATAATTAATAATTAATAATTAATAATTAATAATTAATAATTAATAATTAATAATTAATAATTAATAATTAATAATTAATAATTAATAATTAATAATTAATAATTAATAATTAATAATTAATAATTAATAATTAATAATTAATAATTAATAATTAATAATTAATAATTAATAATTAATAATTAATAATTAATAATTAATAATTAATAATTAATAATTAATAATTAATAATTAATAATTAATAATTAATAATTAATAATTAATAATTAATAATTAATAATTAATAATTAATAATTAATAATTAATAATTAATAATTAATAATTAATAATTAATAATTAATAATTAATAATTAATAATTAATAATTAATAATTAATAATTAATAATTAATAATTAATAATTAATAATTAATAATTAATAATTAATAATTAATAATTAATAATTAATAATTAATAATTAATAATTAATAATTAATAATTAATAATTAATAATTAATAATTAATAATTAATAATTAATAATTAATAATTAATAATTAATAATTAATAATTAATAATTAATAATTAATAATTAATAATTAATAATTAATAATTAATAATTAATAATTAATAATTAATAATTAATAATTAATAATTAATAATTAATAATTAATAATTAATAATTAATAATTAATAATTAATAATTAATAATTAATAATTAATAATTAATAATTAATAATTAATAATTAATAATTAATAATTAATAATTAATAATTAATAATTAATAATTAATAATTAATAATTAATAATTAATAATTAATAATTAATAATTAATAATTAATAATTAATAATTAATAATTAATAATTAATAATTAATAATTAATAATTAATAATTAATAATTAATAATTAATAATTAATAATTAATAATTAATAATTAATAATTAATAATTAATAATTAATAATTAATAATTAATAATTAATAATTAATAATTAATAATTAATAATTAATAATTAATAATTAATAATTAATAATTAATAATTAATAATTATTATCTTCAAATATCTGTTTATCATTTTCAGAAAACTTTACGATGCTTTTAAATTTTATTACAGTGCTAATGGATTTAATTTAGCCATTTCGGTGGCTAGTATTCATAAATATAACACGTAACGAACTTATATCTTTTTATTATTTGTAGAAACTCTATTTTAACTTCGAATTGTAGAACTAAATAAAAGAGCGCTGCTAAATAAGGTAACACATATAATTCTGCCTTCCCCCCAGAGGGCAGGTTATCTCTGGAAAATCCCCTCCCCCGGCACAAAAAAGGCCCAATGGAAAAAAAAACATTAATTGAACAGTGAGCAGATAGGCCCTAAACTTCTGGATTTCGTAGTTTTAAATACTAATAGTATGAATGATGGATAGGTGTCACACGTACTGGCTTAAGATATTTAAAGATAACTTGGAGAATTATATTAATTAATAATTAATAATTATTACTATTTCAACGCATGATTTTATGTATCAGCAGATTAAACCAATGTAATCCTCGTTGTCTTAAAAAAGTGGTTTGACTTGGAAATAATCCGTATATAACGATCACATTTACATACATCACAAAAGTTGTATACTTGTCGTTTTATATAGAACTAGCTTTCGCCTGCGGCTCCGTACGCGCGAAATAAAAAAAAAAAAACTGAGTAGCCTATGTGTTCTTCCAGACTATCCTCTACATCTATGCCAAATTTCATCGAAATCCGTTCAGCCGTTTAGGCTACAAACTCTCACAAACATCCATCCATCCATCTAAACTTTCGCATTTATAATATTAGTAAGAAGTAAGATATTAGTAAGATTATTAATACAATATGATAAGCAAATAAAACAGTTGTTTATATTATACATTAGCTGTTACTGGCGACTTCGTCCGCGTGAAATTAAAAAAAAACCAATAGGATAAATATAGCCTATGTTACTCACTGATAACATAGCTTTTTAATGGTGTAAGAATTGTTTAAATCGGCTCTGTAGTTTTTGAGTTATTTCAATACATACAAATATACAAATCTTCCCTCTTTATAATATTAGTATAGATATCATATAATGTCAAAATACTATTTGATTGTAAAAATGTACTAGATTTTATTATTATAATTAAGAACCCATTTAAAATGTTAATTGTCCAGTTATGTTAAAGTTTGCACTTTAGCGGTACATAATTTTAGACCAGACATAATTCGTATTGATTAAATTGGATCGCATTACATTAATTACTTTTTATAAGAACCGGAAATGTAACCGCAACATTCGAAAAGTTATTCCAAATTCTAATATATTAAATAATATTTTCTGATAACATATGTATATGTAAATTCAGATCGAATTAATGTATAACAAAACTAGCTTTCGCCCGCGACTCCGTCCGCGTGGAATAAAAAAAAAAAAACTGAGTAGCCTATGTGTTTTTCCAGACTATCCTCTACGTCTATGCCAAATTTCATCGTAATCCGTTCAGCCGTTTAGGCTACAAACTCTAACAAACATCCATCTAAACTTTCGCATTTATAATATTAGTAGGATGTTTTAACTTGTCTGATATTTATTAATAGTATTTGGTTTCTTTTTAAGTTGCTTTTGTAATGTTGTATTATAATTTTAATCGATCTGATTATAGCTAAGAATCTTTTTAATCTGTGATATCGATATCAAATAACATGACATTTTAGTTGACATTTAAATTTCTTTTTTATTTCTAATGTCGTACATCGTCGATGTTTATTTTTTGCTAAAATAATTTAATTAACTTGTATATAAAAATAAATAAAGAAGCGATGGGGAAACTCTATCGACCACGAATATCAGATTACAAAGACTATTTATAATTCTCTACAGATTTCGTCCACATCTATAATTGTGTTAGCATAAAATATAGTATTTCCGTTTTTATTACATTCAAGAATTAGAGGGTTGTTATGTTTTTTTAGTAAAAATGCGTAAATCTCTAATTTTAAATATTTTATTTTAACACTAAGTACATCTTAAAATAATGAGATAATCAAATGAATATCACAGCTTTCACACAAGGAGAAATTAGCATACAAAGTACATAACTTTAGCTAACAGCCTCAAAAACTCTTCAGCCAGTGCTGGTGTAAGGTAGGGCAAAGTTAGGAAACGCCTAGAGCGTTAAACAGTAAAGGATACCATTGTCTGCGTTTTGAAGTCTCTAGTCATAAGCCACAGCCACAGGTTACCGTTATGGCGCCGTAGAAATTTCGTCCAGGGCCCTAGTAGAGCTAAAACTGGTACGGTCAGCATATAAAAAGTTAAGTTAAGTAGAAATTCGTTCGTAAACATTAATACTGTTATATAACATATTCTTATGATTATTAAAAAAAGCTAGATAAGGATTATCCCTTTTTAGATGTTTGTATCTTTGGCTTTCGTTTATGTTTGTTCTTTTTGTAAACCATTTCGACGATCCAAAACATGATAACAATCCCGAAGCAGGAAGTTAAAATGTATATTGCAGTCGGGTAACTGCCCGTCAAATCACGTACGGCACCTGGATAAGAACAAACAATTTAAAAAGTTCAACCTTCTATCTTTATCCGCAACGAAGGTACAAGGGTTTCAAAAGTGTCTGGAACCGCTTCGAGAAAGTATTTGACCGTGCTCGACTCGACGGGTGCACTGACGCGCACCCAGATTCAATATCATACCAATAAAATTTCACATTTCAAGGCGACTATTCCCAAAACAACTCTAACGAGTAGTATTATACGAGTATTTCTTTTTAAGAAAAAAAATCTACTGCTGTAAAAAGGTTTTATTTTGTTTATTATTTCAATTACTTCAGTTTTGCTGTTTCAACAATTATTATCATATTATATTATCTGTACGATAAGAACTGTTTAGTTTAGCTAAATACCTGTCTGTTAGTTAATAACTTGAACAAACCTTCGCAGTAATGAGTGTTAATTTTTGCACACATAATAAAAGACTTAAAAAACATACTGCACGACTCTTAGGCCTAATTGAAGAAGTTTTTTTTTGGCAAAAAAAACTGATTTTTTAGTAAAGTCATATTTTTGGATATGAAATAAACTAGTTCAGTAGATTTTTTTACATTAGTACTTCACACTGGACACTATGGAATGAAGGGTTAAGTTCGTTGAGAAATAACAATTGAGTTTTATCTTACCGACGATTGGTCCAAGTGATAAATTAGCGAACCCAAAAGCTAACATGAATATACCCATAGCGGACGTGAACTGCTCGGGTTTCACTGCCTCTGCTATCACTTGGGGTATCAGCATCATCATGGTGCACTTCGGTATACCCATTATTGTTAAAAAGGACAAAATCGTTGTGACATTTTCAAATCCAAGCATTCCTGAAATATGAACAATAAAAATGATTAATAAAAGTTTCCTGGTGGTTAGTTGGACAAAATATTATAGTTATTTTGTTTTTATTGACTTTTTAAATAAAAAAAAATAGAATTAATAGATTAATACCAAAAAATTGTATATAACTATTATATTCACCTAATCTCGTTGCCACTGCCAAAAATAAACCGACCAGATAAATTTGTTGACTCTCGAAGCGAACCAACCAGGAGCTACCAATTATAAACATAATTCTAGTGACTAGATCTCCAAAACCATTCAATGACACAGCCCATGCTACTTCAGCCTGAAAATAATAAAAAACAACTATTACTGATGTTGTAAACTTGAAATATTTTATCAGTCGAAACTAAGTAACCTATAGAAGGCCAAAATACTGTGAGTGAAGTCGACTCATATAGCCAAATAACTCCTACGACATTATTTGGGTATGTCTCTAATATCTTTTAGATTCCAAGTGTCATCGTTGCCAGCACTTTTTGCTGTCTTCATGAAGACATCACACCATCTAAATGTCATTGCCAACTCTATAGGTAGAGTCAACCAGTTGCTACCAACGTTGACTTATCAAACCAAAATTCTTAGCAAAAAGAATAACGAAAAGGAGAATAACGTAAATCTGTCCGAAATGTAAACTTACTTCTGTCCAATTCATTGCGTATAATGTTTGAGGAAGCATCAATGTGAACGTCAAATCAGCAAACCCGCATATGGCTAATCCTAAACCGGCATTTGATAATATAAACTTTTTCATTAGCGATATATCGATTGCTTCCATTATTATGTTTCTGAAAAAAATATTTCAAATAAAACATATACTCGAACTCTATTGGCAGAGAGTTTGCAAAAAAACTCTCTTGTTAATATCGCATCCAACCAACATGAAGTCAGTCTTGTACATAAATGTAAATATTAATTTAGTCAAATATTGATCTGTGCTTAACGCCATATAATTGTCAACATTTAAAAAGAAAAAATATTTAAACACTCACCTTACACTGCTACTTTTCTCTATTTCCACATCTAGTTCTAAATCTTTCTCTCCCTTCTTGTCTTTGTTTATTTCTATTTCTTTATCGGATAGTTTAACACATGGTATATTTTGATCTGTTTTATCTTGGACCAAAAGTAATTTCATTTCTGAAATCAGTAATAAAATTTTATAGTAATCGTTAATGAAAAGTATAAGCTTAAATGATTTCTGAATTTAAATGTCCAAATAGAAGCTTAAAAAATAGAAAATAAAATGTAAATTCGGAACGACACATGCAAGTAGCTAGCACTTTTGCACACCAGGTTCTGGTGCCAGCTAGAGGCATTTGTGAACACTAACTTGCTTGCCAGTACGTGAGAGATAAGTGGCTAGCACGATATTTGATCTTGTGACGGCTAGATGCAACTAAAGGAGGAGCCAAAAGGAGGTGCGACTCTTAACACATAAACGAAGGATATGTTTCTTACCAGAATTTTCAATGTTTGGTATTTCAATTTTCTTCATATGTCTCTCGACTGGCTGCATAAGGCAAACAGCTACAAAGGTGTGCATATGGATGGCTGATAATAAAACAAATGCACCTCGGAATCCATAATAACTTATAATCATGTTCACTAATTGCGGAGAAAATAACGCCACGATAGCTGAAAAATTTAATTAACCATATTGCTTTCTTTACGTAAACAAATGCATTTTAATTTAGGAACAATGGCAACCTATCCTCAACCGAAGATCTCAGAGTTATAGGCATTGAGATCATTATTATTTTGCATTTTGTACAGCAGATGCCAGTTTTGAATTAATATTACATATGGTTCCCTCATGTCAATTTATTTATTCATATGTATTCAATTATTTTATTTTATATCAATATTTACCTGGAATTGTTTGTGTAACACTTATTGAGAGCAATCGTCGCTTTACAAAATACGCATTTATTACGGAGTATGTAATGTTAAATAGGAAACCAATTCCGATGCTCTGGAAATAATTTTAATAAATCAATCATCTGAAGATGACAAGTATATAATAAAATCCTTAAACTATCATGTCTAAGTAATAAGGCTTATAAATAAAATAGGATACCTGCAAAAGTCCTTGACAGAGGAAGAATAGTATTTTAGAATTAACAAACACAGTACCAAAGGCACCGAGGTTCAATAAAATCGCAGCAAAAAAACCCAATTGGCGCGTACTCATAAACTTTAGTAAAGGACCAGTCATAAACCCTAAAAATAAATTGACAGATGCAAATGATTTATTCAAATAATGACCTATATGTACATTTTGACAGTGGTAGAGTCCGCATTGACATCTTCGCACGAATGGGTCGGCTCACCCGGTGAAATACCACGACCACACAGAAGACAGGCGTGAAGTGGGTGCAATTTCGCGGTTCGCCTGATAACTGTGGTGCCGGAGGCCTAATTTTAGTCCCTTTTTCTTCCTATCCTTTTTCTCTCATTAGAATAGGATGGAAAGGGTGCTTGGATTTGACAGTGAATGAGACGCATAGGAAGGGGAAACATCCTGTCTATGTGCGCCTCCTCCTCGGTCGATTAAGGGTAGGGAACGTATCAGTTATTGCGGATGTCTATGGGCAGCGGTCGCTTCGACATTTTGGCGGATTCAGGTGGCCGCTTGCTCGTTTGCCACCTTATGATATAAAAAAAAAGATTACCCAGGAGTCCAATAAATATCGCGATAAATTCACAATTTTTTAAGACACGGGTTTCTTGGACTCTTGCCTCAGTCTAGAGTACATCTACATCTACGCATCACAGATGAGGCCGCACCTTTAAATTTAATCCTTTAATTGATTTTGGTTCTTTCTTACCAGAGAGAGCTACGCACATTGCGTTTACACCATTAAACAAAGTAATGCTGGTCGATCCCATTTCTAATTGCATGAAAAGTTCATTGAATATTATTCCGAAACTTCCCACAAACGATGTTGTCGCTATCTGAAATTGAAATTATTTGGATCTTAATCTACTGCTGCACCCAGAATCCTTTAAAGTTCGCTTAAAAGTACATGTTATAGACTAATGTAATGATTATTAATCGCATTATGATTTAGGTACTGTTAATAGTTATTGAGATTACAATAAAGGGTTCTTGAACTTTATGTGATACGTGAAATGTACGGATTAGCTTCCGATAGATGTGATTAATAGATTTAAAATTGTGGCTCATGAAAGAAACTGCGATAACAGGCTAACGTGCCGTGTACTTGTAACACATGTGATTACTTTAACTACATATTTTGTGCACCTTTTCAATGGTTCACGAGATTTGAGTGTGGATCACTACTCGACGGGAGGAAACGATAGGCGAGATACGGTGCGTGGTACGTGCTTGCGCAGTTCATGCGAATTTAGTAGATTACAACAGAGGCTTATCATGAATATTCGTGAGAACATTTTCGTAACGTCAAAATTTGTAGAAGATCTGTGCCCCTTCTCGGCGCAATGTACACAAACAAATCTCAAACATATTTTATCGATTACGTTACGAATACTTTCTCGCAACTATCATGCAAATATTCGTGATAAAACCTCTGAACATACGCGCAAAAACGCGTCGTCGCGATACAGAACTCCAGACGCACCGTAACGTATATTATAATATCTACTTACACCGTTTATAATGACAGCTATCCAAATTACGTAACCCCATCCTCCGTCTGGCGGCACAAGTTCATATTTTTTATTTTTCATGATCTCCTTCACTGTCATTTCGTGTAAATGTTACATGTAAATGAACGCTTGAGTTAAATACAATCTCTCGCTACTTTATCTTATGTCAGCAAAGGATTAACACTTGTATACAATAAGATTTATACAATTACACTTTTAAGTCTTTAATTGTCTCTAATTCCGCATACTGTGAGTTAAATTATTACACTTATCAGTGGTGAATTATTATTATTTTTTTCGGCATTCAATTCCATGTTACAGGTATACTCGTACCTTATCAAATTTTACACTTACCAAAGTTAGCAGAAAAGACAAACAATGATGAACAAAAATACATTTGAGTATTTTTGAGAATATCTTTGATGTTTTATCGTTTTGTAAAGTGTAACAGTTTATCTATTAGTCTATATTAGTAGGAAAAAAGCCTTAAATAATCCTTCCCACGGTATGAGATCCGCGCACTCCATTTCTACCATATTAACAAGATCGCTGGGGCATCTATGTATATGAAGGGCGCCACGCACAGCCGTTCTACAGTCAATCAAAATATTTCATAATGATAATAACTAGTATTATAACACTAAACTAACTAAACTACTAACTAACTACTAACTACTAACGACTAAAGAAGGTTATAATCTTATAGCCTAATCATAATAAAACTAAAAAAAAAGTTAACGTCTTTGTTTCAAATCCAGATGAAATATTTGATGAGCGTGTACATAATGTCGACGTTTTTCAACAAGAGGTTAAAGACTTTCCTCAAGTCAATAATTTGTTTATGAATTAAAAAAAAACACGATATGAAATAAATAATTTTGAAGATAGTACGATTGTCGAGACAACGTTGTCTAGACAAAGTTAATACACTTCACGTGTTGGTTATCATACTAATATTATAAATGTGAAAGTTTAGATGGATGGATGTTTGTTAGAGTTTGTAGCCCAAACGGCTGAACGGATTTCGATGAAATTTGGTATAAATGTAGAGGATAGTCTGGAAGAACACATAGGCTACTTACTTTGTTTTTTTTTTCAATTCCACGCGGACGGAGTCGCGGGCGAAAGCTAGTCTCACATAATCTAGTTCAGCAGCAAGTCTGGGTTTTAAAAACAGCGATTTTTATTATAGTTAACTAAATAGATTTTTTTTTATATCATAGGGTGGCAAACGAGCAAACGGCCACCTGAATAGCCAAAATGGCGAAGCGACCGCTGCCCATAGACATCCGCAATTGCAAAAGCAATGCCTACCCTTAAGGGTAGGGTCAACGATGCATCTCCTCCACTGTCAAATCCACTTTCCCTTCCCATATTTTCCTTGTAAGAAAAAGGTGGGAAGAGAAATGACTACAATTAGGGTCCGACATGTAATTGTATAGAATTGTGACATTGGGCACAGAATAAGTTATGTTGGGTGTTGGCAGTGAACCTGACAAAAATAAAACACGAATTATTTTCGACCCTTGTTTTTATTTATGATTATAATTAACTTACAGATTTAAATAAACAATTTTAATCAAAGAACATTGATTGTAATAAGTTGGGGTATTGAAGGTTGTAAACCTGTATCCAATATCCCGCTGGCTTTTTCCATTTTATGATACGAATGATTTCGTAATATATACCTAATTGGACGCTTCATGTTAACCTTCAACGAATTAAACATATATGTTAAGATAAAATTGTTTTTAGTATATCGTATCAATTATAACGAAAAATATAACGAACTTTAAAAAGCACGCGTAATTAGTTTTAATACAGTTTAATTATCCAAATATGAAAGTTCCGGATCGAATCGCTCATGGTGGCACACTCATATATGAACAGTAATTTTTGACCGAATACATTTTCTTGATTGGCAACATTTTTTTTCTCTCCGTTCGATGTCACATGTGCGTTGCGCTGTGACTTGTATTTTTATGAACTAACTAGCTTTTGCGCGCGACTCCGTCCGCGTAGAATTAAGAAAAAATAAAAGTGAGTAGCCTATGTGTTATTCTAGGCTATCATCTACATCTATACCAAATTTCATCGAAATCGGTTCAGCCGTTTAGGCTACAAACTCTAACAAACATCCATCCATCCATCTAAACTTTCGCATTTATAATATTTGTATAATCGAAATCGGTTCAGCCGTTTAGGCTACAAACTCTAACAAACATCCATCCATCCATCTAAACTTTCGCATTTATAATATTTGTATGACCGCTTGACCACGATGCCGCCTGATGTGTCGTGAGGGGCTGATCAGATTTTGAAAGTGAGGCTTTATTTGATCTGGATTCTTCTCTGTTTATAGGATTATGTTTGTTATTGCCCTTTCTTTGCATAGTATAGATATCTGTGCATTAGTTTCTGTCATATTCCAAGGGTTTAGATCGGACAAAAATGAGTATTCCGTGAGAATACTTATTATTTTACCTTCCTTTACGAGATGAATTTTGAAAATTTTAAGTCAGCATGACTTTTTAATTAGATAACAAAATGTTGATAATGCTAATTAATCCTACTATCATATTATTTGCGAATACAACGCACGTAGTTTTATTATTTAAGTCTAAATAGTGTGTATCTTTGTCACTTTCTTGTTGTTTAAATATTGCGTACATTTTCAGCGCTCAAAAAACTCACATTACGATAGTATTGCGTAAAGACTTAATAATCTAAAAACAAAAAAATCCAATATAAACTGGCGTATGAATAGATTTATTTACAACTAGCTGTCGCCCATGACATAGTCTGCGTGAAATTTAAAAAAAGTAAGCAGTATATGTGTTCTTCCAGACTATACTCTACATCTATGCCGAATTTCCTCGAGATCCGTTTAATCGTCTAGGATAAAAACTCCAACAAACATCCATCCATCTAAACTTTCGCATTTAAATATTATGAGTAGCCACTGTTGCTATTAAAAGTAAAGTACCCTTTATATTCTTAGTAATTTTAATGGCCATTAGGAAGAGTGCATTAAGCAAACACATTACAACTATCACTTTATTAGCGCAATTAATGTTTGTCGCAAGTCGCAACACACCTCCTTTCGCCAAGCCTTTGTTTGTACTGAATGTAGTAATTTGTTGCAAACATTTTTATTATCAGTGCCAATTTTAGTTTTTTTTTACACTTTTAACATTTACCGATAAATTAATTACTTGGTGATCTAGGTTAAAAATATATTTAAGACAATCCGTTCAAAGTAGATAACAAACAATCTGCACATTGAAACAATATTGTGTATTGAGATGAGCACAAGGGAGCTCGTTTGAGAGCGAGTTAAATCGTCTTTGTTCTGTTCGCTATGAAGAAGCTTTTTGTGAGAATTAATTAGGAATGCGAACAAAGGCCACCGCTGACCTGAACCTGACCCGGCTCTCCACTCACCTCTGTGACGTCACAAACTGAAAGTGATATGTTTCAGTAATTACGTAATAAAATGGCATAACTATTAGAGCTATTATGCAAATGTAAAATATTGCCGCGTGGAATTAAAGAAAAACAAAAGGAAGTAGTCTATGTGTTCTTCCAGATTATCCAATACATCTATGCCAAATTTTATCGAGATTCGTTTAGCAGTTACGAACTCTAACAAACATCCATCCATCTAAACTTTCGCATTTACAACATTAGTAAGATATGTATGATACGTAAAATTTGTCTTACCTTTTACTACAAAACTAATGGCCATTTTACCGACTCTTCTTGAAATTTAACAATCTCTTAAGCGGCATTAAGGAGCCCTTAGTAAGAATTGCGTTTAGGTATTACCCAAGTTCATAATTGCGATGAATATTTAAAACGACCCTTTACCAAAGTGGCACCTAAGTCAAAATACTTCAGAGGATGGTTAGTGAAAACGTAAGTCAATCATTGTAAGTTTTTCTTCTTTAAAAAACACTATTAATTTTCTTTATACTTTTAGATGCGGTCGTAAACTCTATTTCTCATTGTTATAACAGTTGGACATTAATTTTTTCTTAAGTCAGCATGTCTGCGGCATTAGTGTGCAAAGAGTTAATTAAAATGGCGGAGCTCTCCAAAGGCAATTACCCCGGCCCATAATTGAGTTAGAAAAGTTTATTTTTTATTTAGCCGCTAGTTTACAGAACCAGCTAATATTTAGTTTCTTTAAGTAAGAAAATGTTCATTTTTTTAGTATTTCACTACTTCGAAATAACTTTACTTTAAACATGAAGAGAATTTCGATAGTTACAAGAATATAACCACAGATAGTATGGATGTATTGTATGAAAGTTTATTTTTTATTTAGCCGCTAGTTTACAGAACCAGCTAATATTTAGTTTCTTTAAGTAAGAAAATTTACATTTTTTTTAGTATTTCACTACTTCGAAATAACTTTACTTTAAACATGAAGAGAATTTCGATAGTTACAATAAGAAAAAAAAAAAAAAAAAAAAAAAAAAAAAAAAAAAAAAAAAAAAAAAAAAAAAAAAAAAAAAAAAAAAAAAAAAAAAAAAATCGTCTAGGATAAAAACTCCAACAAACATCCATCCATCTAAACTTTCGCATTTAAATAGTAGCCACTGTTGCTATTAAAAGTAAAGTACCCTTTATATTCTTAGTATTTTAATGGCCATTAGGAAGGGTGCATTAAGCAAACACATTACAACTATCACTTTATTAGCGCAATTAATGTTTGTCGCAAGTCGCAACACACCTCCTTTCGCCAAGCCTTTGTTTGTACTGAATGTAGTAATTTGTTGCAAACATTTTTATTATCATTGCCAATTTTAGAATTTTCACACTTTTAACATTTACCAATAAATTAAGTACTTGCAGATCTAGGTTAAAAATATATTTAAGACAATCCGTTCAAAGTAGATAACAAACAATCTGCACATTGAAACAATATTGTGTATTGAGATGAGCACAAGGGAGCTCGTTTGAGAGCGAGTTAAATCGTCTTTGTTCTGTTCGCTATGAAGAAGCTTTTTGTGAGAATTAATTAGGAATGCGAACAAAGGCCACCGCTGACCTGAACCTGACCCGGCTCTCCACTCACCTCTGTGACGTCACAAACTGAAAGTGATATGTTTCAGTAATTACGTAATAAAATGGCATAACTATTAGAGCTATTGTGCAAATGTAAAATATTGCCGCGTGGAATTAAAGAAAAACAAAAGCAAGTAGTCTATGTGTTCTTCCAGATTATCCAATACATCTATGCCAAATTTTATCGAGATTCGTTCAGCAGTTTAGGTTACGAACTCTAACAAACATCCATCCATCTAAACTTTCGCATTTACAACATTAGTAAGATATGTATGATACGTAAAATTTGTCTTACCTTTTACTACAAAACTAATGGCCATTTTACCGACTCTTCTTGAAATTTAACAATCTCTTAAGCGGCATTAAGGAGCCCTTAGTAAGAATTGCGTTTAGGTATTATCCAAGTTCATAATTGCGATTAATATTTAAGGCGACCCTTTACCAAAGTGACACCTTAGTCAAAATACTTCAGAGGATGGTCAGTGAAAACGTAAGTCAATCATTGTAAGTTTTTCTTCTTTAAAAAACACTATTAATTTTCTTTATACTTTTAGATGCGGTCGTAAACTCTATTTCTCATTGTTATAACAGTTGGACATTAATTTTTTCTTAAGTCAGCATGTCTGCGGCATTAGTGTGCAAAGAGTTAATTAAAATGGCGGAGCTCTCCAAAGGCAATTACCCCGGCCCATAATTGAGTTAGAAAAGTTTATTTTTTATTTAGCCGCTAGTTTACAGAACCAGCTAATATTTAGTTTCTTTAAGTAAGAAAATGTTCATTTTTTTAGTATTTCACTACTTCGAAATAACTTTACTTTAAACATGAAGAGAATTTCGATAGTTACAAGAAGATAACCACAGATAGTATGGATGTATTGTATGAAAGTTGATATTATTATATGACGTTCGTACGGTGAAGGAAAACATCGTAATGCCACCTGCACATATTGTAGATGAAATTCAAAGATATGTGTGTGTAAATATTTCGGCGATAACTTGGAGAAAATAAATAAAACAGAGCCTTTGCTCTTCGAAAAGTGGCAGGCGCTCGCGAACAATGTGAAACCTATAGCCAGTGTGGTTGGCTATGGCCGAGTCACTTTTAACTTACTAGTAGGCTCCAAATCCCTCAGTGGGGACGTATAGTGAGCTGATTATGTATGAATGTTTACTTTCCGAATATGTAAAAGATTACATCCTCGCGCTAATGTAAAAATGACTTTTATTTTATGACTTAAAAGCATTAGGGCAAGTCGCCAACTGTTAAGTACTGGCAAGTTTATTTTATAACCTAAGAACACAACAGTTAACATGAAAGCGTACTTTTATTACCTTGCAATGTTTGAGATTTAAGTCTTATGCAAATTAAACTCAGGGATACTTAAAATGTCCTTAATGTTAATCTTTGTTTAATGTTAAACTATCGCGCCGTTTCAAATTTACATTGCAATGTTTCATTTGTGTTTAGTCACTATTATTTAATGTCAGGGGTATATAAAATAAATAAAACCCAGAAAACAAAAAGAAATATTGTGTCTCGAAAGAATACAATATTCTTTTAAAACGATAGGAATTTTGCTTTAATATATATCTATTTCAAAAATAACTATTAATTAATAACTATTGAGTTATTTTCTTATAACCTAGATAGATCAAACCTTTTAATTTTTTCTTGTTTCTCTTTTTCCCTTTTACTTCTAACCACAAGCTTATAATCGTCTTAGACGTAACTGCAAAAGATTTAATATTTGTGCATAAACGATTTCTTTTCACATCATTTTGTAGATTTAAATAAAACGGTGAACCGAAATAAGTTCATAATATTTTTCTTTGGTTAACGTTCATTCATTTCTTTTGAGCAGCTTAATATTATTTAAGGCCTTTCAATTTTATCTCATTTCTACAGAAGTTTCTTCTCAGATAACAAACTATCGTTGCAATTAAAAACGTAACGAACGATTAACAGACTGGTTACAGAGTTTGAAAAGTTTATTTTGAGAAACTAGGTCAAGCGCGGTCAACTTTTCATTAAAATTTATGAATGTTTTCTTGCCTTTGTCAACTTATCTTGAAAGTTGTTTAAAATACGAACCTAAACGATTAAAATAAGGCCTATAAAACTTAAAAAAATAACCCTGTCTGAAGATGAATTAGTAGAATTTTTTTATGAAAAAATTGTAAGAAGTCTAAATACTCTTTTTAAAGAAAACCTAATTCCTGTAATTTTACGTTCATCTCTCGCTAAGTCCTTATCCAAAGTACTCTTTGAAGAGCGTCGAAATTTTTCCTGAAGCAACTTTTACATTAAGTGTTAAGAAGTAATAATCCCGAACACGAAAATACCTGTGGACTTTTGGAGAGTGTCATTAGGAAGTGAGAAAAGAGAAAAATATTCATTAAACACGAAAAAGAGTGATATCAAGATATTAAAAATATTTTTTTATTTCATCTTTACGTAACATTTATTGCAGTGAACTCAATTCGTCTTTTATGAACAAAATTCTTTAGATAAAAAACCAAAAATTTTTCATACAATATATGGGGTTGGCACATCAGGTTTTTGTCTCACAACAGATCCTCACGTTAATCGTGAAGAACTGAAAACCAGCGCTGCCTTCAGTGTCAGGCTGGAGCCGCATTAGCTGAGCGTCCTCCTTTTGGCCGAGAACTGATTTTTTTATATTTTCTAATTCTTTAATAAATTCTGTAAATTTTGTTTTGTTTTTTTTCTTGGGCAGTAAATAGTCTCTTATTTTTATTAAGGGATCTATTTATTTTTATTAAGGGATCAAAAAAATCTGCACATATTAGCTAGTATAAGCACTACAAAACGTAGGTATGTATATGAACACTTGACCTGCGACACGCGAACATAAAAAAGTCTAGCATATCTATACAAAGGAGCTTTCGTGATCAATGTTGTTAGCGAAAACCCCATGGTGGTGGTACGAGCTATGGGGTGGCAGTGGCGTTTTACAACCACGCTCGCTACGACGTGCGTCACATAAACTAAAAACAAAAAAAAACGGTACAAAATATTTGTGTTATTTCACATTGTGTAATAGAGTGTAATAGAGTTTAACGTGCATATAGAAAAAAAAAACAATTAAAAAGTTTTATTTAAGTGTTCGAAGAAAGTGTGTATATTTCTATTAAAAGTGTAATTATTACGGTTCCTATGTTATGTGTAATACGATGTCGAAATTTTCCAAGTTTATATGCACGTGACTCGGCTGAGAACTTAATTGTAGAACATTGTAGCTTGTACAAAGCGAGTGTATAGTTAATGGCTTCATGCATACGACGTACGAATTTTAAATCATAGTTTCTACAGGTTTTAGTTAGGAATTTACAATTTAAAGTAAATTTTTAGAACCTAATGAAAACTGCTTGATGAGGCAAAAGTTTGCACAATAGTAATCAATTTAAATTGCAACTTGGCAAGTGAACTAAACATTCTTAATTGATATTAAATCAAGAGTTTTAAAAGATGACGAAATATGTCTAACTTATTATCCTACCTTTCGCCCGCGACTCCCACCGCGTGAAATTAAAAAAAAAAAAAACAAAAGTGAGTAGCCTATGTTTTTCCAGACTATCCTCTACATCTATACCAAATTTCATGGAACTCCGTTCAGCTGTTTAGGTTATATACTCTAAGACACATCCATCCATCCATCTAAACTTGCGCATTTTTAATATTAGTATAGTTAGTATGATGTAGAAAAAAACTTTAACATACATGCATTAGTAAAATATGCATTATTTAAAGAAGAAATACACAAGAAATTTAAACATAAAAGCGAACGCTACTCGATGTGAAAATGAGTAAATTCACACTAAAAGAAAACCTCGAAATGAGGGCAGCGTTTTCATATCACCTGCAAAATATGCAAAAATGCTCCGTATATTAATGCTCTATTATTTAAAAATTGTTTTGTAAAGAAAAATATAGTTTTGTTCTTTACTAATTTTAATATTTAATGCTGTAGTCCTTGAGTCTGGCCATGAAACACGTTCAACAAGGTGACATTAGTAATTCATTTCCTTATCATACATCTATTATGATTTCGATTAATTCGCAGTCCCTATAAGTAATTTAATAGGTTAAGGTATTTTTTTTGTTTTTTTTTACTCAACAAAAATTGTCGGCTGCCAGTTACATGGATTGATGATTTGTCTAAAAAAACAGTGTTGACATACAAAGTGCATCTCTAATTAATACAAAGACAAACATAGTTTTAAGTCTGTGGTAATAAAAATACTTTTTTAATTAAAATTCCTTGTATACGATGTAAAGTATTGTGTTGTGTGCGAAATGAAGATGTTCAACGAATCCGACACTCCCTTGATGACACCAGACGGCTACAGCAGCATTTCACAAGGTATATCTGCAAGATATTATTTATGTTTAAACTGTGAAACATAATACACAATTGGAAGAGATATTTTGATTAAATAACCAATAATTAATTATCATTAAATCACTAAAAAAGCTAGAAAATACTGGAAACCTGCATAAAAATCTATCTGTATCAACACGATTTGTATTTCGGATGAACAGAAAATCGAGATAAACTACAAAGAGGTTAAAAAAATATATAGAGGAGGCATACTTGACTGACATTAAAACATTTTTCATATAATCTTACTAACCATATCTACTGATAGACTTAATCAGAGAAAGTACCGGTGAAAACACTTTGTTCACTATGCCTCGTCTATATATTTATTAAATGTCTATCATTAGAACCAAATACACTGAGCATTTGTGTAACTAATGGGTGTTTTTGTCACATGTCAGAAACCGGGACCGCAATATGTGATAAAATGAAATCGACAAACGTTCCAGCTATTATATTCGAATTTGCTGACCATTCTGGTTTTTATTGTTACGTACAACACAAAAAATATACAAAACATGTTATAACTTCTCAATGTAATTTAGGTTAAACTGCTAGGTCATATCTATGTATTATTTTAAAGCATACAGTAAATAATAGAGGGATTTTCCACTTTAAGGGTAGCCACCCCTAACATGGAAAATCCGAATTGGACAACAATAGAGTTGACTAATAAAACTCCACAGACTAACCCCCACAAACAATTAAATATACCACATTCTGCTAGAATGTTATTATATGTATATGTATAAATCATGCATTAGATGCATTAGACAATTCAATTACTAGGGAAGATTACTTGCCAATACGCCATCACTCTTAGCGGATCAGCTGTAGAAGAACACATATTTTCACAATAAAACTATAACTATAAGCAATTAGTTCTATTATTATTACTTTTTAGTAATATAAAGTAATTCAAAATTTAATTGAAAACTAACCTAAATTATACTATTATTCGTAGAACAACTACTTAATGTACTCTAGACCGGCCACAATCAAATTGTCATGTAATTTGAACATGCATTTCATAGGAAGTAATTAGAGTCTAATAGCATCGTTTAAAACGAATTACTGACAAGAGAGTGCGGAATATCAACGCTGGGTACTTCAGCTAGAAGTATCCAGCATTTAAAGCTAAGCAAGGACCCAATCCTGTCAGCATTGCAATGCTAATCATACTAATATTATAAATGCGAAAGTAGCCTAAACGGCTGAATGAATTTCAGTGAAATTTGCCACAGATAAAGAGAATAGTTTGGAAGAACACATAGGCTACTTGCATTTGTTTTTTTTAATTCCACGCGGATGGAGTCGCGGGCGAAAGCTAGTTTTTAATATTTCTTTTTTTCGTTTCAGTAGTTACGTTTTCATTATTTCGTATTTAATTACTTTTATATTTATAATTGTATTGTAGTGTTGATAAGGATTAAATGTTTTTTTTTACATATCTGTTACTATTTTCACGTGACGTTAACTTTCGAAAACCCACTAAAGGTTCTTTAAAATTTATCTGTCTGATATTTGAATGGGGGAGATGGACATAAAATTATAGATTCGTTTTTGTAGATATATACTTTCTAATATTTTTGTAAGTGCCTAAAAAAATTACGCAGTACTTAATCATGTCAGCGTGAAATATTACACCTAAAGGAAAAACGATGTTCTTTATCACAGAAAATTAGTCGGGACAGAAAATTTCTGATAAAAATCTCTCTGCGTTCGGATATAACAAATTTTAATAAATTGTACGCTCCTAACTTAATTAAGAATATTTTTTTCTTTGAAATATAACTGGTATCAAAAATAAAATTACGCTGGCATTGGATTCGTGGGGTTGGAATAAAAAACTGAAAGCTGAACACGAAATTGTCATACCGTAGCACGCACGGAGTGGTAGGAATGTTTTAAAACAATAACCACGTAGCTCAACCGTGTACCGCTACGTTGCTACACTTTGTAATGTCCGCATGAAATTTAAATGAGTTTGCAGGACTCCGCAAATTATTTAATTATTTACGCGCAAAATTTTTCTACCATGAATTAAATTTCAGGGGTGATAGAAGTGAGCAAATGCGAATAAATTCGTATATTATTTTCAAAGTAAAATTAGATTTGCAAAGAAATATTTATGTGTTGAATTTAACATTTATGTACGGACATACTCATCCAATCCGGCGAGATAAATAATAAGGTGCACACACCGAAAATTAAACTATCGCACAACTGTTTAGTCTTGCTTTGATTCCTATGAGCTTATATGGAGGTGGCACACTACTCGATTTTAGTTGTGCAACTAAACAGTTGAATTGGCTGCGAAACAATCGAGAGTCGACAATCGCACGATGTGCGATAGTTTAATCAAAGGTGTGCGCCCGCTCTACAGGAGAGCCTTACTAAGAGCACCCGAAACCGATAATCAACTTTGCGTAGATATATCAATTTGGAAGTGCATTAAATTAAAATCCGTAATCTTTACCCTCTTGCAGACGTGAACTTGTTTTCGTAAATGTAAATCGATTATTAAAATCGAGTACATGTTACTTGCATGGTTCTAAATCGATTTAATATTTAATAACGCCTTGGGAAGGTTGGACATGTTGAGGTAAAAATAACCACCAGTCCAAGGGCAGGCCTTGATGATGCGACGATTGAACGACATTGACATGAGAGCACTTACTAATTCATAGTCTAGTAAAACGCAAACCAAACATTCACATTACAAATATAACCAATATTTAGGTTAATTATTAATTGACAGGGAAAAACTCTTATAAACCCGTTTTACGGTAAAACATTGAGAAACTTATTATTATATTACGAAAGTGATCCACAGCCCAACATAGTTGCCTTTAACGACGTTCTGTGCGGATACGGTGTGATGCTTTGCAATTAAGTATGAAAAAAAAAACATACTATCCCTTCAATTAATTGGTACAGTTGAAAATTTAAATCGAAAGGTACCTTTGTACGTCTGGCCCTGTGTAATTTTTGAATTGTCGTGAATAGGCTGGTATAACGCCAAGCACCGTGGAAACCTGCCTTTGCGCTAGGTCGTGGCGAGCGCGAGCGGGCGCGGCCGAACACCTGGATCGATTTTCACTTGAACTTGCCGTTCGTGTGTGTTTCGACATTGAAGATAATTTTACAGCAATGTAATGTACGGTCAGGGCTCATTTCAAGGCCTTTCTATTTAAGTTTTATGTTTCAATAAACATGTTTTAGTGTTTAATTTTCTAAGTGTTCAATTTTATAAGTGTATTAATTTACATATTTAAGCTCGTTTAGTAGCTTGAGTATTTATTAATTTAAAAAAAGCAAGTATAATATTAACAATTTTCATTAGAGAAGGGGGCAAAATGTCGGCGGTAACATCGAGGTGTTCAACGACGATGGACATCCGAAATTTTATACGAACAATCAAATCTTTCCTATTTATAATCTTAGTATAGATTTTAGCTTAATTAAAAAGACTGAAATAATAGATAAATAATTATAAAGTCACAAACAATCACAAGTTGTCCGATTTGACTATTGTTACTAAGCGGAAAACTATTCTCTATACATTATAAATTTTTCTCGAAACGTCCTTTTCAAAGACCAAGTTATTATCTGTTATCTCTCAATTTACTTGGCAGCCATATTAATAAATATTTATTGATATTATAGGATTACTTTACAATCAATGTGCATGACAAACACGATAAATAATCATTATAATGTTTGATAATCTTATTAAATTATAGAATTATAAAATATCAAAGGCTCTGGCTTCCATGCTAGAGGAATTGTATAATCAAATAAAAAAAATTCTTATCAAATTAAAGTTAAAATTTCGACTGAGAATTATCTTCTCTGCTAAAAATTTGCCGCTTGTTTTTCCCCTGCTCTTTAAAAAGTTAACATCGATACGCTCAATTGATGTTTTTTTTGTTTTAAATAGAATTTCTATTCTTATTAGCTTTTGTTTATTAGTTACTATTATTTATATACCCCTAAATATACCTAATTTTAACACGCAATAGTGAGTCTATACCAAAAGAAGTCTTCGTTAATAAATATTCTGTATAACTAACGATAATGAAAGGTATTGCTTATCATATTAAATTATCAGTAACAAGCATTGATAGTAGATTACACATCTGTGCATATTTAAGTGTAAAATATAATCTAGCAGCTTCTATCTATTGTTAATTTTAAAATATCTAATCTGGAATATCGGCTGATATAATCTCTCAATTAGAACGAAGAGCTATTATTTTTTATTTAAAGTTAATACTTACGCGATTAATCGAATATATTTTCCTACATCTTGAACAGTACCTAACATATTTAAGAAACATCAGATTAAATTGTCTAATAAATTTCAGTTTTAGATTACCAAGAACTATACGTTAATATGTTTCAACTATATTGTTAATTTCTGTTTCAGGTACGTTCAATAAATCTGAACGAAGATCGTTCATCAAAGCAGTTCAACAACCCATCAACAAATCAGCTACGTTAGTAATTTACACTATAAGAACTAATTTAAGTTAAGTAAATATTTTTAAATACATTATTAAGACCTGAAGTCATGTCACTACACACCAGAATGGGTAGGAAGTAAATAACCTCGACGGTGCATACAAAATGCTATGCATATAATATGCACTTTACTTTATTGCGTTCGAATATACGTTAGGCATTCGCTTGGATCCAAGATGTGAAGCGAGAAACGCGAGTGTTGACGCCAGGGTAGCGGGCGAGGGCACACTTTTCTCCCCAAGAGCACACGCCGACGACTACGTTGTTGTGCAACAGAGGGCCACCAGAATCACCCTGGCATTGATCCCGACCTCCCACATTGATCCAACCTGAGCACAACATGTTGTCGGTGATCTGTTCCCCAAGTTCGTTGTAGCGATTCTTGCAAATGCTCTGGTTGATTGACCAGATTTGAACGTGACGCAGTTGTTCAGATGCGGTGCCGTTTACCTGAAAATAATCATTTAAATTGTTAAAATGGTAAAGCCACTCCTAAATATTGTAGCATTTCGTTAACGACTTCTTTCTTAAATTTATATTATAAATAATAAAGTCGGAAGCTAAATACAGACCGATGTTACGCCCCATCCAAGTGCCCAAACGGCTTGGTTATCCGCAAGATTGTAGTTGATGCCCGCAATGCTACCAGCGCGGACTCGATTGTTGAAGACGAATGGAGTGGCAGCGCGCAGAATTGCTATGTCGCTATCGAAATGTTCATAATCAAAGTTAGGGTGGATGATGATCTGAGCGGTGTTGTGCACCGCGCCACCGGTGTTTGCCCACGAAGACCCGACGCGTATACGCCACCTCACTGCAGTATCACCGCTGAAAAAAGAAAGTTCATAATCAATAAGGCCAATTTTTAATCACCAGCTGCTTCCATGCAAGAGTATATAAATTTGGCTCTATATTATATTCTCTGCAATAGTGTGACGAAAGTATAAGTCAGTCGTCTTTTCTGCTATAGTTATCTATACTATCTATACTATTATAATAAAGCGTAAACACACACTTCTTTGTTGCCTAAGATGTCAGCAATTACAGCATATTTTTGAATAATTCTTTTTTTAATAAAATGCCCTACACTTACGTCACGCTTTAGGCTATATATATTCACGCCATTAAACTTAGGGGGTAAATATTTTGGATAAAAACCCTAATGTGGGAAAGAGACCATAAGTTGCTGCCAACATCAAGAAAGAAAGATTGCAAAGGTTTGTCATGTCATGTCATTTTGACATTTGCTGTTGATAATTTGACCAATAAAATAAAGTTTTTATAATTTCACGCGGATGAATCCGCACGCGAACAGCTAGTTTTTTAATAAAACACAAAGACAAATCGAAAATTATGTTAAGATAATAACACACATGTTTTCGAATTCACACTAAGGCTGTTTTACAATTTCATCTTTATAAATTTATTCAACTTACTAATAGCAATGAGCCGCTGAAAGAACCGAACGTGTAGTGATAATAGTACCACCACATGACTGCATGTATTGCTGTAGATTCCACGAGAACAAGAGAGATGTCGCAAATGGGTAGTTATCGATGGTGGTTATTGAACCACCTATAATCCTCTGCTGTTTCCCAGGATATGCTAAAAAGAAAACAATTAAAAAAATACTTAAATTATTCATCGCACTTTTAAATATCAATGTTTTCTGTTATCATTTCTGTTTATATACTGCGTGGTAAATCAATATGAATAAATTAACTCACCCAAAATTGACGCGAGGCCTACGATAAAAAAAATTATACCGAAAAATAGACGCATCTTTGCGTTATATTATTCTTAAAACTGAAGATATACAATGGCTATTTATTTCTATCCAACAATTTATATTAATTGCATTTGCACTTATAGATAAAAGTTTCAAGAGCATCCAATTATTGGAAAATATATCTTGAAGTACGTGAAATTGAGATAAGATGATAAATAAAGGTGCTACCGAAACCTAGTTAGTTAGCGAATCGTAGCTAGCGTATTAATGACTAATATAGATTTTTTTAGTAGAATAATTATTCGAATTTAACCAATACTTTGCGGCGTCATACTGTTAGGGGGTCGCGATCATGGCATCATAGTTTCAAATCCCGCTCTTCGACTATTATCGTGAATCATATCCTAACTCAAGTTTAGAAGGTTATTCGGCATATTCACAATACTCTTACATGCAATATTGTTTATGTCTGGTCTTATGTTTGTAGTGCATAATCTCTCGGTATTAATAACAGGTTTTAGTGAAACGTTTTAAGTTAATAAAAACACTAAAATAAAACACAATTTATTGACCAAAAAATCACAAAAAAAAAAAAAAATTTACAAACCATATTAATGAAATAAAAGTAAAAAAAAAATCTTGGCCAAAAGAAGAAGGCTCAGCTGATACTGTCTCCAGCTTGTCACTGAAGGCCGCGCTGGTTTTAAAAATGTTTTATTGATTAAAACTACATTCATTCATTCATCTCCCCTGCCTTATCCTACTCCCGTAGGGTCGGCGCACCAGGTTTTCGTCCTCCAAAGCACTCTATCATCCGTCATCTCAGTCATCACTCCCTTCTTGATCATGTCACCTTTCACGCAATCCATCCATCTCTTTCTAGGTCTACCTCTACCGGTGTACCCCTCCACATTCATAACTAACGTCCGTCTTGTTACATGCGATTCATCCCTTCTCATAACATGCCCATACCACTCTAACCTTTTACTCCTTATTTTCTCAACCACTGGGGCTACTCTCAAACTTCCTCTAATATACTCAATATATATATATGATTAAAACTACATTATAACTGTTCATGTTGTAAACAATATTTAAATCAAACCGGTTTATGTTATTTGTTTTATTCCTTCCTATATGATAAACATTGTTTATTTGGAATTAGTTCTATCGGAACCTATCCGACTAGCCTTGGTGGTATGATTGAACCAGAACTATAATTAATTCTAAATGTTTAAATTTTAACATGATCATAAACATGTTATGACACAAAAACATACCGAATTTCTTGTTAATAAATTGATGGAACATGATTAATTATTACTTATCAATTTAAACGCCTATCATTCATACGAATACTTAATTCCTTGTCTCATTATTATCATTTCATGTAAGCATATGTTATTATTTAATAATGATGACATTATGTATCTATAGTAAAAAAAACTATTATAAAATTCTGTAATCAAAGTAATAAAATTATATCTATCTGATATGCCATGACGACAGGTGTAACATTTTATATTTTTTTTGAAATTCTGCCTGGCAACTAAATGAATCAAAGAAAGAATACTGATGGGATATTTGAATGCTACAAGCTTAATGTTATGAGGAGGGATGAATCACATGGAACAAAAAGAACTTTACTTTTGAGTATGGTGGAGTACATCGGTAGAGGTAGACGTAAAGACATGGATGGATTGAAAGGTGACCTGATCAAGAAGGGAGTAACGACGAAGTTGAAGGAAGGAGGCCGGAGGCCCAACTTTAATCCCTTCTCCTTCCCACCCTTTTTCTCATAAGAATAGAATGGGAAGGGAACGTGGATTTGACGGCACAGGAGACGCATAGAAAGAAGAAATATCCTCTTTATGTGCGTCTCCTCCTACGTCGATTAAGGGTAGGCAATGCATCCGCTATTGCGAATTACTAAGGGCAGCGGTCGCTTTGCCATTTGGGCGGATTCAGGTGGCCGCTTGCTCGTTGCCACCTTATAATATAAAAAAAAGATAGATTAACCCAGTGCACCGACTCTACGGATGTAGGATAAGAAGGAGCAAATTTGAATGCTACAAGGTCGTCATAGAATCAATCCCAGTAAGGTTTTCTTTTTGTAAGGTCTCTCACCGATTCCCATCTACTAATTCATTACCTAATCTGAATTAGACTCAAAAGCTTTACTTTCTTCCTCAGTAGCTAACAGATCAGTAACTCATACATTAACCATCTAGTTGATTACCTAAGTCTATACTACTAAGTATTACTTAGTAGATGGTAGTTCATCTTAAGATCGGTTAATTCATTTCTCGTTTACTCCTTAACCGAAAAAAATATAAGTATAGAAGATAATCACAATAAAAAAGTTTCACAATTTAAAGGGAATTTATTTAATTAAAATCAAGTTTATATCTTAGGCGTTTGCTTGAATCCATGAAGTGTAGTTAGAGATGCGAGTGCTGATACCGGGGTATTGGTTGAGGACACACTGTTCGCCCCATGAGGTGACGCCGACGATCACGTTGTTGTGTAGGAGAGGACCTCCAGCGGTACCCTGGCATTCCTTGCCTCGGTACGTATCGAGCCAGCCAGAGCACATCATCACTTCAGTTGGGAACATCGCCAGTGCCCAGTATATGCTTCTACATGTGGTCAAATTAATATGGTTGACTTGGATTTGCCTCAATCTCTCAGTAATTGTTGCGTTGGCCTGAAAATATCAAACAATGCATTTTTTATAAATTACTAAATACTAAAAGTAGGGCAGCTTTTGTCTTATTAAGAATTAAATAAATATTTCGAATTTATGTGACAATTTTACGATGCTGTGCGAGCTTTAATAATCGTAAAAACTGTGTATATTTACGCTCATAATAAATTACAGTTATCGCACTTTTTTGTTTACTTGTGTATAAATTCTTTTTTATATATAACAGCATGTATTAATAAATAAGTTTTGGTGTCTTAATTACGAAAACTACTATGCACTTATTTTGTCAGACTTATTTTTAACAAAGGTGAAGAAGATAAACAAAGATCTATAAAAAAATTGTTAACATAAATTTCGCGTAAACTACTTTTAAACACTGGTGATTGGCAAATGCCGAGATTGCAAGGACGGAAAAAAGAAGAATTGGTAAATAAAAAGTATCTAACTTAAAACGTAGTTTTAAAACTTACAGAGCTTTTACCCCATCCAACAGCTAACAGGGGTTGATTGTCACCAACGTTGTAGTTGGGACCAGCGATAGCGGCGGCACCGACTCTGTCACTGAATATGAATGTCGAAGAGGACTGCAACAGGGATACATCAGCTTCGTAGTAGAAGGGGTTGAAATCGGGGTGGTTGAAGATACGGAAAGTCATGTAAACGGTACCACCGCTGTTGGCGAAGTCGGAGCCAACCCGAATCCTCCATGTATAAGTTGCATCACCACTGTAAAAGAGTACAGAAACTTTTAAAATCTTAGTTAAGTTTACATTGGACTGGTTTTAATTCTGAATTCACCGGAATGAGTTGGTGGAAATAATCCATTCTCAACCGCTGATTATTTTCAAATTTAATCAAAGCTAACATTATCCAAAATACCATACCATTCGTAAACAGAGATTTCGAGTTAAAGATATAACGACGATCAAAAGACTAAGTAATTATAGAACTCATTGAGACTTTAGACGACTGAGCAGCATTGACGAAGGAGCAATCGTAATTACTTAGTTGAAATTAAAATAGAAAAAAATAAAGCGAACAGAAAATCAAACTTAACTTACTGGAAACAGTGAGCGGCGGATAACACAGTCCTGCTGTTAATAATAGCTCCAACACAAAATTGAACGTAGGACGCCAAGTCCGCGGTGTACAATAGGGCTGCAGTGTATGGATGGTTTGCAACTGAAGTCTCCACTCCTCCTACTATTGGATGAATTACCTTGTTGCCTGTGGTATTAAGAATTATATTAGATGTGGTTTGATTTTATACACCAGATATGATTTTGTTTGGTGATCTTAAAATGACGAACTGTACATCAATCGCAATTCGAGTAGACCAGTTATTGATACAAGCATTATTAGTGACTGTTAATCTAGATAACAAATAAAAACTTTGAAAAAATAATCATTCTACAATTTGACTTCTTACATCTATACGGCTACTGCAATTAATTCAAGATAAGTACCTGCAACAGCAACAATGCCGACGGCAAAAAGAGCGACTAGAGCCTTCATTTCACTTCTTCTTATAATACTGCTGTCTAGATCCTCTAGACACCAACTTTTATAGAAATAAATAATCCTTTCCTGGCTTAATCTCAAGATAAGTGGATATTAGAGATAATATCGATAACTGCTACTGGATTAGAAGTATTCAATGTAAGGGTTACATAGTCTATATATTGGAATATTAGTTTGGACGTGGTTACAACTTCTCTAAATCGAAAGATATCTGCATTAGCACCGATGACATCATATCGTGCGTTATAAAATTATATATTGGAGAATAAGTTGCTGACTCTTTGTTTCATATGTCGAATCGAGAGCAAAATCAAGAATTAACAATAAACTATTCGGAGATATAAAACAAATTGCCAGTAAAACAAGTAGCCAGTTGTATAGTATCGAATGGAGATTGAGATAATACCAATGTAAATGTTTTCAAACTTGAAACGAACATACGCAATAGTAGGCTATGCTAAAAATCTCATCTCTCCCTACGATCCCCTACGATCTCGTATTTAAAAGATATTGTGAGAAACGAAAATTAATTACATCAAAATTTAGAGCAAGAAGTAAGAAGAATTATTATCTTGAATATTTTAATGCCTTTGTATACATCCTTGTAATAAATACCACCAGCCAGATAGGTACATGACATAGACCGTAAAGAATGTTGCGGAAGAGAAGAGGTCTACATATGTCCAGCAGTGAATAGATATAGGCTGACATGATGATACAATTCTTGAGATTCGGGTACTGATACTTTGGTAAACGTTAAGAATAGACTAATCACATTATTCGATTCAGGGTCTACGGGTTTATCAACATTAACTGTTCTGATGATGTCTTTAGGAATTGGGAAATCACACAGAGTGTTTAGAAAAAAGCATTTAGCAGTTTATAGTAAAATTATTTTATTTCATTCATTTCCAATGTTCCTATTACGCATTAGCTTGAATCCATGACGTGTAACTGGAGATACGAGTGCTGATGCCTGGGTAGTGGTTGAGCACACATTGTTGGCCCCATGAGGTGACACCTACGATTACGTTGTTGTGTAGCACGGGACCACCTGCCTCGCCCTGGCACTCCTTGCCTCGGTACGTGTCGAGCCAGCCCGAGCACATCATATCCGTTGTAGGGTACATCGCAAGAATGACGTAAATGTTTCTGCACGTGTTCATGTTGATGTAATTTACTTGAATCTGACGTATCCTCTCAGACATGGTAGCGTTGGCCTAAAAATATAAAAACTTGAATACTTTAAACCACCTAAGATAAATAGAATTTGCGAAATCCAGTAAGCTTATACTCAAACAAATTACTTTTTTACTATCCAAAATTACTATAAATGTAGTTATTAATTTGAAAATCTGTATTAAAAGCACTGAAGTGACTTACAGAACTTTTACCCCATCCCACAGCCAGTAGTGGTTGATTGTCTGGGATAATGTAATTAGGTCCTGCAATACTGGCGGGGCGAACGCTGGCACTTGTCAGTGCGGAGGCGGAGTGCAGCAGGGCTACGTCGTTGTAGGAATAAAAAGTGTTGAAGTCAGGATGGTTGATGATACGGAACGTAATGTGGACGGTGCCGCCGCTGTTCGCATAGTTGGAACCAACTCGAATCCGCCATAAATGAGTGTCATCTCCACTGAAAATAAGAAAAACTTTGAAGGTGCTGAGGCATAGAATTGCCATCGAGGTTTAATAGTTCTGAAGAAATTTTCATTAATGTCAATTCCATTAAAATGATTTGCTAAGCTGGAAGTATTCCTCTATTGAAAAGCCTTTTAAAGAATAAGAAGAAAATCTTACTGGAAACAATGTGCTGTTGACAACACGGCTCTGCTATTAAGAACAGCGCCAACACAAGTTTGGGTGTAGAAGGCCAAGTCGGCAGTATACAAGAGCGCTGCGGTGTACGGATTGTTTTCAATTGAAGTTTCTACTCCACCAACGATTACATTAAAGTCCTTTTGGCCTGCATAGTAAAAAAAAAGATTAAAACACCTATAATTTAACTTATACATAAGTACTGAACTGCAATTACATTATATTTTTTCTGATATCTACTAAGCTTTACAAAATTTGACTCCAAGTTTCTGGTAATTTCGTAGTAACAACTTATACGATAAACCTTGAACTGTTTAAGTTAGAAACGCTTAAGCTTTTTTTTAAATAGATTAGTAATTATTAGAATAAGTTCATACCTGTAGCGGCCGCAATGCCGATGGCCAGAAGAAGAATGACTTGAGACGGGGTCCACATTTCTAGAGACTATTGTACGCATTGTGGCAACTTCAACTTTTATAAATACATGTAATCCTGTTCACTACTTATTAAGATAAGCCGTCATCACAGATAATATTTGATAGGTGTCTTATAGTGGAATCTATCGTTATAAATAGCAATAATTCGGTAACGATAAACGAATTACATGATATAGGCGATTGCTGGTTGGACTTGATAATAATTTAATATACCAACACGTCATAGTCTTGTTCGCATTTGTTTGATTTATTTACCGAACCGAAGCTTTTCCTCTTTAATATGATTGATTACACTACTAAGTAAAAATCTGACATTTTTGTCACTCTGGATATTTCTACAGATTTAAGTAACATCAAATACACTAACAATTAAAACTATTTATTCATGGAAATACTGAGCTGGCTCTAGTTTTCGATATCGAGGTGTACATCGTATTGTTTCATTATGATGCATATCTACAGAAAGCGCCCTCTGGCCAGAATTTTATATTCTTGATTAGACTAATATTATTATAGATATTTTTATTTTTTAATTCTGCACAGACGTATTCGTGAGCGATCGCTATCTCCGGAACGACTGGACCGATTTTGACGAAGAGGTAGCTGATGAACGCGGGAATATAAGAGGTTACTTTTTTACTATATAAAATAATTATAAATGTAGGTATTAATTTGAAAATCTGTATTAAAAGCACTGAAGTGACTTACAGAACTTTTACCCCATCCCACAGCCAGTAGTGGTTGATTGTCTGGGACAATGTAATTAGGTCCTGCAATACTGGCGGGGCGAACGCTGGTACTGGTCAGCGCGGAGGCGGAGTGCAGCAGGGCTACATCGTTGTAGGAATAAAAAGTGTTGAAGTCAGGATGGTTGATGATACGGAACGTAATGTGGACGGTGCCGCCGCTGTTCGCATAGTTGGAACCAACTCGAATCCGCCATAAATGAGTGTCATCGCCACTGAAAATAAGAAAAACTTTGAAGGTGCTGAGGCATAGAATTGCCATCGAGATTTAATAGTTCTGAAGAAATTTTCATTAATGTCAATTCCATTAATATGACTTGCTAAGGTGGAAGTATTCCTCTATTGAAAAGCCTTCTAAATAATAAGAAGAAAATCTTACTGGAAACAATGTGCTGTTGACAACACGGCTCTGCTATTAAGAACAGCGCCAACACAAGCTTGGGTGTAGAAGGCCAAGTCGGCAGTATACAAGAGCGCTGCGGTGTACGGATGGTTTTCAATTGAAGTTTCTACTCCACCAACGATTACATTAAAGTCCTTTTGGCCTGCATAGTAAAAAAAAAGATTAAAACACCTATAATTTAACTTATACATAAGTACTGAACTGCAATTACATTATATTTTTTCTGATATCTACTAAGCTTTACAAAATTTGACTCCAAGTTTCTGGTAATTTCGTAGTAACAACTTATACGATAAACCTTGAACTGTTTAAGTTAGAAACGCTTAAGCTTTTTTTAAATTGATTAGTAATTATTAGAATAAGTTCATACCTGTAGCGGCCGCAATGCCGATGGCCAGAAGAAGAATGACTTGAGACGGGGTCCACATTTCTAGAGACTATTGTACGCAATGTGGCAGCTTCAACTTTTATAAATACATGTAATCCTGTTCACTACTTATTAAGATAAGCCGTCATCACAGATAATATTTGATAGGTGTCTTATAGTGGAATCTATCGTTATAAATAGCAATAATTCGGTAACGATAAACGAATTACATGATATAGGCGATTGCTGGTTTGACTTGATAATAATTTAATATACCAACACGTCATAGTCTTGTTCGCATTTGTTTGATTTATTTACCGAACCGAAGCTTTTCCTCTTTAATATGATTGATTACACTACTAAGTAAAAATCTGACATTTTTGTCACTCTGGATATTTCTACAGATTTAAGTAACATCAAATACTCGTACACTAACAATTAAAACTATTCATTCATGGAAATACTGAGCAGGCTCTAGTTTTCGATATCGAGGTGTACATCGTATTGTTTCATTATGATGCATATCTACAGAAAGCGCCCTCTGGCCAGAATTTTATATTCTTGATTAGACTAATATTATTATAGATATTTTTATTTTTTAATTCTGCACAGACGTATTCGTGAGCGATCGCTATCTCCGGAACGACTGGACCGATTTTGACGAGGAGGTAGCTGATGAACGCGGGAATATAATAGGTTACTTTTTTACTCTTGCACAACTTAATACCTTAACTTAATTAAGCAAATTTACAAACGGATGAATGTGAAATTTGTCAGAATTAAAAAATGTGGGTAAGTACTTAAAGCTAATTTTAATCAAAACAGAAAAATCAAAATTATTATGAATGATTACAAATTACCACGAATGGGTAACTACTACTTAAAATAAAAAGGCAATAATAACTAAGCAAAACTTTGCTTCGTATTTTAAATCAGTATATTTATTAAACAATTAAGCATTCGCCTGAATCCAGGAGGTGAAGTATGAAATACGCGTGTTAATTCCAGGGTATCTAGGGTCAGCGCATCCTTGCCCTCCAGAGCTTAAACCGACGACAACGTTGTTGTGAAGTAGAGGGCTGCCCGAGTCGCCTTGGCATTGGTCGCGTCCGCCGACCCCGAGCCAGCCGGAGCACAACATGTAATCCTGGATGTACACGTCTACGTCCGCATAGAGTTCTCTGCATTTGTTTTGATTTATACTCCAGATCTGAACGTGACGTAGTTCCTCTGACGGCGGACCTCCTTGCTGTTTAAAAATAAACCAATATGAAAATATTAATTCACAATTTAGTACAACAATAACTCCGACATCTAAACTTAAATATAATAAAAATCATTTATTAAAAAAAACTTACGTAAATTTTACCCCATCCGATAGCCCAAACAACTTCGTTGTCTCTAAGGTTGTAATTAGCGCCAGCAATACTGCCAGGACGTACGTTGTTGTTAAATGTAAAGGGCAAAGAGACTTGCAAAATAGCAATATCGTGACTCCCATCTTTGGACTCGGGATGTTGGATGAGTCGGTTGGTGCTATGAACGGCGCCACCGCTATTGGCGTAAGTAGATCCAACACGGGTGCGCCACATATATTCATATTCGACGTGGCTGCAAAGAAGAAAACATTATAATAGACCAGTTGTTGCTCGCGACTTCGTCCGCATAGAATTAAAAAAAAATAGTAAATACATAACGTAGCTTTTTAATGGTTTTTGAGTTATTTCAATACATACAGATATCCAAAAATACAAATCTTTCCTTTTTATAATATTAGTATAGGTGATGTTGTCAAAGAAAGAAGCATTTCTACACTAATCGATTTTTCCCGACTCAGCAGGCTTATTTTTTTGTCATATGTGTGTAAAATAACTGCAAATAATGTATTCCAATGTGTGTTGATTTATGACGTTGGCTGTTTCCTGAATGGCTTGTCGATTATGAATCTTCAAAATGTAGTATCGTGTAAGACTGGTTTTATTGAGTGTACTCAAAAAAAAAACTGAAAGAATTCAATCATTTTTTTTAATAATCAGCATCTCCTGAGTTTAATACTTACTAGAAACAATGAGCGGCACTTAAAATAGATCTGTTGTTCAAGATTGTTCCACCGCAAAGTTGTACAAAAGCTGTACCTTCGAAAGAAAATAGCAAAGCAGCGCTAAACGGATACTGTGAAATATTTGTTATCGATCCACCAACAATCCTTTGAGGATTCCTAGGGCCAGCTGCAAAAAAAATAACAATTGTTTACAACTTTGTTTTACTATGTTCGACGACATTTTATTCCACCCTGTGAAGTACTACTTAAAGCATCAACATCTCGCGGATTTTGTTGTACGTCAAAGACATTTAAATAATATATAGACGAGGCATAGTGAACAAAATTTCATTTTCACCGGTACTTTCTCTGAAAGGTACTATATCAGTTGTCAACTTGGTACGCCACCTTAAGTCCTTGTATTGACATATAATAAAATATCTTTTGCTACATCGTTATAAAATGAACTGAACAGTGTTACAAAATACAATATACATTTAAATAATATTTAATGACACCTATTGGAATTTAATTTAAATACAACTAATTATATTGACATATGTATGACATATTGAATCGCATGTAACAAGACGGACGTTAGTTATGAATGTGGAGGGGTACACCGGTAGAGGTAGACCTAGAAAGAGATGGATGGATTGTGTGAAAGGTGACATGATTAAGAAGGGTGTGATGACTGAGATGACGGATGATAGAGTTATTTGGAGGACGAAAACCCGGTGCGCCGACCCTACGGGAGTAGGATAAGGCAGGGGAGATGATGATGATGATGATGATATTGACATATGGTTTTGTAGAATTGATGTATTTGTAAAAAATGTTACGAATGGAGTGTCAACTATGCCTCCTCTACATATTTGAATCTCTTTGTTATTCGTAGACGGTAGTAGTGTTACTGTGCACTTCGCAACTATCGCGCGGGTCTCGCGAATGTAATCTCTATTTCTACTCATCCTTTATCTAGTAAACAACGACAATCTTTCTGGTATCATGGTTATATGGGGTAGTTATTGCTCTATTTGCACGAGTTGATAGTCATTTAAATTTCCCGCCAAGATCATGCCACTTTCCGTGAGGCCGCATGACAATATATATTTACACACAGGATGTTACAATGATAATGTATATTTTCTGCTGTCGAGTAAAGGATGAAATTAGTAACAAAATAAAGTCACCATGATGAGCTTAAAAATGGTTGTGCGGGAAATCTATTGTTTATCTACTTTAAAAACCGGAAACGATAAAGATATTTGAATTACTGTCATGTTACTAAGGGATTGTTGTTGTTACGAATTTCGGAAAATGAAGATGGTCACGGCTGTTTACCATCTTAGGGTATAAAATAAGGATACAGTTTAATTAGTCGGTAGCGCCCGCATGCGTGGTACGAAAGATTTACTGTTGAAGTATGCCGTATGCTTGCGTATTATTCTGTACTGTCTATATTGTATGTCTTTATTAATTAAAAAAATGACAATCAAATAATTTCACTACACAATATATTAAACATGTTTAATTTTTAACCGTTCTATAATTATATCACTACAGAAATAAATGTAATAGGATTTTTTAATGTTGGTTTTTATCACATACTAGCTGTTGTTCGCGACTTCGCCCGCGTGAAATTAAAATATATAGCCTATGTTACTCACAGATAAATTACCTTTCTAACGGTGAAAGAATTTTTAAAATCGGCCCAGTAGCTTTGAGTTGTTTCAATACAAACAAAAATACAAATCTTTCCTCTTTATAATATTAGTATAGATATATATTAAAAAAGCATGGTTAAATACAGTTACATGAAGCAAATAAACAATTTATATTTTATAATACCTGCCACTGCAGCCAAGCCCACAGCTAATACAAGAAGAGTAATACGCATAATGAAGCTATAAGAAACTGTGTGTCAATAATTTTTGTATGTGTCACATATTTATACAAAAGTTAGTGATCATTCGATATCATTTAATCAGATATCATTCACTCAAACTATAAAAATATGATAATTGAAAAAAGGTCTAGATAAAATATGATCCTGAAATTAAATGTTTTTCTGATTGTTATTTTTCGTCTCGTTCTTTTTAACTTTAAAATGGTTCTTAATGTTATAAAGCAACATTGGATAACAATTTGGTAATTTAGGTTAAACTGGCCAAGAAATCTTTGGCGTGCCCTTGTATACGTCATATCCGGATAATCTGCAATTGATTTTTTTTTAATATACCGCCTGTAAGAAAAATTTAACAAGGAATAAGTGAATGAATTACCTTATGTGCTATTCCCAATAGTAACGTATGTATGGACCTTCACCATCTATTCATTCATCCATTCATCTATAATTAGCATCTATAATATTAGTAAGATGTTAAAAAATAAAATTGATTAATGTTATTCCTGTTATTTCATTTTCATGTAATTTAATTTTAGCAAATATAATGTTGTTTAGTAACTATTTTTTTGCTAATATTTTATTACAGGGGCTTTAAAAAAATTAAATACATACAGTGATTTTTTTATTAGAATACATGATACGTAAACATAGGATACAAGAATAGATTATATCCCTGGCCTTGGCCCACACATGTACACTAGAAATTAAATAATTATAGCTAAATACTTAAAAATAACATCTGGAAACACTCCGATAATAAATAGCAATAAAGTAATAATGAGTAATAAATGATTCAAATAATAGTATATCAGGATAAAACAACACAAATAATTATAGAAATTGATAATTTTTACCAGCAGAAGTATTTGAAAAACATATTATGCCAGTTATCTTGTTTCCACTAAAAATGATAAATACGCATTTGCTTTGCAAATGTTATTTATTGATTATAAGTAGTAAAACGCTTAATATTGTAGGCATCAAAATTTGTTTCTTTTTCATCCAAAGTCGTTTTCTAATTGTAATTGAACAGTGGTAGAGCCCGTTTTAACATCTTTGCATGAATGGGTCGTTTCGTCCGGTGCAATATCACGACCACACAGAAGACAGGATACAAGTTGAAGCAATTCCACGTTTCGTCTGACAAATGTGCGTGCTGGAGGCTCAATTTTAGTCCCTTTCGTACAAGGAAATGATGGGAAATGGGAAGGTAGGAGGAAATGTTCTGTGCCCCTCCTCTGTTGATCTGGTAGGCAACTAATATGCAAATGCAGATGTATATAGGCCGCGTCGCTTCTCTATTTTGGCGAATACCTGTGGTCGCTTGCTTGTTTTTAAACTTATACCAGACCCCAGAAGATTTTAATTAACAAAAACATTCAATCTGAATTGTTTAAGGAAAACTTAAATACAGAAGTAATTTAATTCAATAACTGTTCATAAGTTGCGTATGTAGTAGTTATTGATAAGATAGGAAGCGAATAGTTAGTTTTTTGTTTAAAACCTATAATCCGAAATTATTATCTTTAGATTAAATGATTCAGATAAACGGATTTATGGGGTTATAAGTAGTGAGTGGAATAAAACATTTCCGGTCGGACTCTTTGATACACTGCTACCGAATGCATGTCCATAAATATTTATTTTTTATGTTAATGTCTACATTCATCATCATCATCATCTCCCCTGCCTTATCCTACTTCCGTAGGGTCGGCGCACCGGGTTTTCGTACTCCAAATAACTCTATCATCCGTCATCTCAGTCATCACTCCCTTCTTGATCATGTCACCTACGCAATCCATCCATCTCTTTCTAGGTCTACCTCTACCGGTGTATTTTGGTTTATTTCACGTTTGGCATTGTTTTTAATTACTTTTATGGGAGTTTTCAAAACCAACCGTAACTTTAGTTCGAGTACGAATACCGTCTGATTCCTTTGAAATCGTGTGTTTATTTCAGTGGCCTTGGGACAAGTTCCTAGTTATTATGCATTTTTGGAGAGCTAAAAAACAGGCATGTTTTTAAAAAAATCTGCAGATCAAGTTCCATATAGGTTTTTTTTCGTTTTTAAGGCATTTTAGTGCATTCACTAAAATCACTAAATTACTCTTACGCTGCCTAAACCGTTAGAGGTATATAAAAATGATGTATGAAGGAATTGTAGATCTAAAAAAATTCTACAGAAAAGTCCGTGATAGCATATATCTATCTTTAACGGTTTCTTACAATAACCACTTTTTTGTTTACAAAATGAATTAAAAACCATGCGCTATTTGCGGCGTTCTTTTATTGGTTTCAGTATTAATGCTTATCCAATATATGCGTTTGTTATCAGGAAAATTAATGTAGAATAAAATTGTCCTTAACAGTATTAAATTGGACTAATAGTTTAGAAGATATCGTGAACACAAACAATCAGGGGTAACGATTAAAAATACAGCGCACAAACTAGCGGACTTAGGAATTTGGAATCTTGCATCGGTAGATTTCTGTTATTACGTAGATTACTACTAAGTTAATACTTTTGGTAATAGGTTGCAAAAGGGGGCGAACGTAAGTTTTGAACTTTCAAATTTCACGCGGACGAAGTCGCGGGCAACAGCGAGTCTATAACATGTGTCATTCCAATAAAAATGTTTGTATTTTAGCTTTATAAACAAAAAAAAACATGTTTAGAATACACTAAACTTCAGTACATAATCTTAAGTGTGTTTTCATCATCATCATCATCATCATCATCATCATCATCATCATCATCATCATCATCATCTCCTTATCCTACTCCCGTAGGGTCGGCGCAGCAGGTTTTTGTCCTCCAAATAACTCTATCATCCGTCATCTCAGTCATCACTCCCTTCTTGATCATGTCACCTACGCAATCCATCCATCTCTTTCTAGGTCTACCTCTACCGGTGTATCCTTCCACATTCATAACTAACGTCCTTCTTGTTACATGCGATTCATCCCTTCTCATAACATGCCCATATCACGCTAACCTGTTAATGTCTAGATTATCAGGGCATTTACTCTTACATCTTTATACATTTTGGTCCTTAATTTTTTAAAACGTTATGGTATTACTGTAGTTTTCTAGAGGCTAACTTTGTACTCCAGAGCTAAGTGTACTTAAAACTAAAAGTAAACCGAATTGTTTCATATGCTTTAATAGATCTTTACATTAGTGAAAGACCGAAATTTCAGTTTCGGTCAAAAAATCTAGTTTCGGCCTTAGTCTCGATTTCGGCCAAATGAAACTGAATCTTTAGATCCCACTGAAACAGGAGTATTCGTGAATTTTCGTGCGTCGTTCGGTAAACTTCGCAGCTAACTCGTGCTCATTAACACAATAATTCAAATTTTCAGTCGGCAATCTGAAGTTAGTTATCTAGTGTATTACATGTGTCATTCCAATAAAAATGTTTGTATTTTAGCTTTATAAACAAAAAAAACATGTAATATTTTATGTCTTAATCTCGTTTATTTAAAAATATAGAAATTTATGAATTAGACTGGATCCAGGATGTGTAACGTGACACACGAGCATTGACACCAGGGAAGTTAGCGAGAGCACACTCGTGTCCCCAGGAGCATACACCAACAATAACATTGTTGTGGATGAGAGGGCCGCCAGAGTCGCCTTGGCACTGGTCACGACCGCCGACACCGAGCCAACCGGAGCACAACATGTTGTCAGTAATAGTCGCTAATCTGGTAGCGTAACGTTGTCTGCATGTATTCTGGTTGATAGTCCAGACTTGTACGTGACGTAATTGCTCAGAACTTGGTCCTTTAAACTGGTGATAAAATAATAATCTCTTTAATTAATTAAATCAGATAAAACAAACTAATTCATATAGAACAACCAATTCGTTACTATTTCTAATATTAGGGTACGCGAAATTTCATAAAGTTAAAGGTATTTCTCGATGTATGTTTATCATAGTAATAAACTTTGAGGAAAATCCATACAATGTCACTAACAAAAAACCTTTTATATGTCCATACTTACAGAAGTAGCGCCCCATCCGATAGCCCATACAACTTGGTTGTCAGCAAGATTGTAGTTGGGGCCTGCAATGCTTCCAGCGCGCACGTTGTTGTTGAATGCGAAGATGTTAGAAGCAATCAAAATAGCAATATCATTGTCTTCAGTACGGGTATTGTAGTTGGGGTGCATTGTAATTCTGTTAGTGTTATGGACAACACCACCGCTGTTGGCGTTAGTGGATCCAACACGGATACGCCACATATTGGGTGTGTCATTACTGCAATTTTGGAAAAAAAAATAGCAATGTAATTGTTAAACAAGTGGTTCGAAAGGATTATGTAAGAAATGTTTACTTACAGGAAACAATGAGCAGCAGAGAGAATAGCTCTGTTGTTCAAGATGCTACCACCGCATGTTTGCCAATAGGTAGTACCGCCCCAAGAATACAGCAAGGAAGCGCCAAATGGATATTGTCCGATGGTAGTTACCGACCCACCGACAATCCTTTGAGAACTTCTGGGACCGGCTGGAAAAATACAATTATGTAATTCATGATATTCTATCTTCATTATCAATTTTTTTTTTCAAACTAATTAATTGTTCGTCTCAGCCTAATCTTGAAATTGAGAAACGACTGTATCTGTTGATTATACTTCGAGCGGCTTATGTTCATTTACACATATTACATTTTGTACCTGATAGTAAAAGTTCAATAACTAATTGTAACTTAAATTACTGTTCGTGCTTTGAAATTATAACCAAAACTATTGCGATTCTGCGAATGATAAATGTCAGATGTTAATTTTTTACTGTGTTGGTTAAGATTGACTTGGCATGTCGATGTTAAAAGTCGGATTTATTCCATCTTTCGTCTTATGATTTACTTAAAATGTATTATATAATACATGGCACAAAAACGCGGTAGTACATCTAGATCAATAAATAATGCTCACCTGATGCCACAGCCAGGCCTAAGGCCAACAGGAAAACACTTAACTGCATTGTGAAACTTTGAAGAGACGCCTAATGACGCTTTACGTCTCGTATTTATACAAATGTTAAAACACGATATGATTATAATCAGATAAACATACCACTTTATTTTAAGATAATTACAAGGAGATTATTTTTGTTATGAGATTATACGCTATATCTGCGGAAATCCAAAGCTTCCATTTTCTGGTTTTACTATTTTTTTTTTACTTTTATTCATTGCAATTTGGTCACTTGCTCAGGTTAAAAATTGCAACTAATATTGATTGAGATGATATACATGTAACTACATATAGTATATTTTATGCTTAGAATGATAATGCCTCTAACCCTCAAAAATATCGATGATTATTTAGTAGGTACTTGTGACTGTATCAAAAGTCCAGTTAATTTCTATGGAAGGGTCTAAAATAAAGATGTGATCAAATATATGTAATGCGCTACACACCTTCATTTTAATGTACCTTTAGTATTATCAGTCCTACTCGCAATATCATTTCTCTTGAAGGAACACGAGAACGGAATCTAATATTTAAAGGAGTTTATGAATAAATAATCATTAAAGAAATGGAGACCTATGGAATAGGAGTAGCCGCGTTACAGGAAGTCAGATGGCCTCGACAAGGTGAATGCAATGTCGATAACAAAGCTACCCTCTTCTACAGCGGATCAGACTCTGGACACCATGTGAATGGAACTGGCTTTTTAATCCGGAATAAGCTTTTAGGAAGTGTTGTCCGCTTTAATGCTGTCTCAGACAGAATTTGCCTACTCCGCTTAAAAAGCCAATTCTCCCACATTACAATTGTTAACGCGTACGCCCCCACAGAAGCTGCAAGCGACATAGCAAAAGACAGCTTCTACGACGAACTAGAAACTGTATTCAATCAGATAAGCAGCTACGATGTAAAGATACTAGTCGGGGACTTTAATGCACAAATTGGAAGGGAAAAGACATTTGTACCAACGATTGGTCTTTTTAGCAAACATAATACGTCCAACGACAATGGCTTAAGACTGATTACTTTCGCAGCGTCCCGTTCTCTAGTCATTAAAAGTACTATGTATCCCCATAAAGACATCTATAAGGGAACATGGAAATCCCCAGACGGCTTCACTGTCAATCAAATTGACCACGTTCTAATTGATGACAGACACAAGAACACCATAGAAGACGTAAGAGTGTATAGGGGTGCAGACTGCGACAGTGACCATTACATGCAAAGGATCAAAACAAAAGTCAAAATAAGCATTAAAAAGAAAGCAAAAACTAATAGAGAAGAATACCTTGACGTGGAAAAGTTAAAGAACCCAGAAGCAAGCGAACTTTTCCGAATAGAGATCAATAACAAATTTAATGGACTGAAAATAGATGACTTAAATACAGAGGACGCATGGGACAACATGAGAAACACAATATTAGAAGTAGGACTTAAAACTATAGGTAAAAGAAAACGAAAGAAGAAAAGGACATGGTGGACTGACGACTGTGAAAAGATAGTGGAAGACACGAGAAGATACCGTATCCTTGCAGAACAAGACCTAAGATGGAAACAAAAATATGACGAACTTAGACGCCAAGCAAAAAGAACTATACGATCGGCGAAAAGACACCACCTAGAGAATAGAATAACGGAAATGGAAACTCTAATGAGGGCCAATGAATCGCATAAGTTCTACAAGGAAGTTCGTGCTATTAAGAAAGGACACCAGCCAAATTCGCAACTTCTCCTTGACAGCGAAGGAAATCTCATCACCGATTCGGAAGACCTTAAAAAGATGTGGCGGAAGTACTTCCAAGACCTACTAAACTGCCCTGAGCCAGAGCAGCCAGTCATGCCATGTGGTGATAATAACACAGGTGTAGTAGCTCCATTATCGCTTGAAGAAGTCAAGAAAGCGATAATGAGACTTAAAAACAATAAGGCACCTGGCATCGACAGAATTCACGCCGAAGTTTGGAAATATGGAGGAAATGCCATACAATGGAAACTCTTCGAGTTACTGGACAAGATATGGATCTTGGAACAACTGCCGGATGAATGGAAAGTGGGCGTAATCTGTCCTGTCCACAAAAAGGGATGTAAGAAAACCTGTTCCAACTACCGAGGAATCGCTCTGCTCCCGACGGCGTATAAGGTACTCTCCTACGTGCTGCTAGCCAGACTCGAACCCTACGCGGAACAAATCATCGGGGATTATCAGTGTGGGTTCCGACGAAACCGCAGCACTGTAGATCAGATCTTCCTTCTGAAGCAGTTAATGGAGAAGAAATGGGAATACGCGCAGAGCATTCATTCGTTGTTCGTGGACTTCAGCAAGGCCTATGACAGTATCGACAGAAACTCACTCTATGCCATACTTAACAACTTTGGCATACCACAGAAGCTCATCACCCTCATCGAAATGGCGACCAAAGTAAGCAAGATGCGCGTCAAAGTTGGAGGTGAGCTAACCGAGGAGTTTGAAGTGCTGACCGGACTTAAGCAAGGAGACGCGCTGTCCCCTATGCTGTTCAACTTAGCACTTGAACATGTAATCAGAAAAGTTCTGACATTAGACATCGGCATACGGTTGAATGAACAATATAGGGTGATAGGATATGCTGACGATTTGGCGTTGCTTGGACAAACCAGAAAGGAAGTGGAATGCTCAGTCCGAACTTTGATGACCGCAGCTTCCAGGATCGGGCTCAGAATTAACAACGACAAGACGGAATATCTCCACATGAAGCGCTACAGAAACACCCGACAAAAACGCGAAGACCTTCACGTAGAAGATACGGTGTTTAAGGGCACTGATAAATTTAAGTATCTGGGGTGCACCGTCACAGATACAAATACACGCGAAGAGGAGATTGATTCCCGCATCCATAACACCCTCCGCTGTAGTGCTGCTCTGCACAAGGTGCTGGTGTCAAGACTGCTGAGCCGTAAGACCAAGATCCGCATTTACAAAACGGTCATAAGACCGATCTTGAGTTATGGCTGCGAGACCTGGACACTTACGCTAAAAGAAGAGGAGAAGTTACTAGTAGCGGAGAGAAAGATTATGCTGACGATTCTGGGTCCGACACAGAGAGAAGACGGGAGCTGGCGCGCACGGCACAATCTGGAAATAGAAAGGCTGGTGGGAGAGCCGAACATCCTAGGCGAAGTCAAAGCCCAGAGACTTCGCTGGCTGGGCCACTTGATGAGAATGGGGGAGGATCGTGGAGCCAAAAAAGCGTATCTCGGAATACCGATTGGCCGCCGACCCGTCGGCCGGCCCAGATACCGCTGGCGAGACGCCGTAGAGCTGGACCTGCGCGAGCTAGAGTCGATCGGCTGGCAGGCGACGACGCAGGACAGACGACGCTGGCGCTCTCTCGTGTCGGAGGCCAAGACCCACTTTGGGTCGCTGCGCCAACGCAGTAAGTAAGTAAGTAAGTAAGTAAGTAAGTAAGTAAGTAAGTAAGTAAGTAAGTAAGTAAGTAAGTAAGTAAGTAAGTAAGTAAGTAAGTAAGTAAGTAAGTAAGTAAGTAAGTAAGTAAGTAAGTAAGTAAGTAAGTAAGTAAGTAAGTAAGTAAGTAAGTAAGTAAGTAAGTAAGTAAGTAAGTAAGTAAGTAAGTAAGTAAGTAAGTAAGTAAGTAAGTAAGTAAGTAAGTAAGTAAGTAAGTAAGTAAGTAAGTAAGTAAGTAAGTAAGTAAGTAAGTAAGTAAGTAAGTAAGTATGAATGTGAACCATCCACTAACAAAAACAATGTCTAAAGTAGTATTAAAAAACATGTTTGAAGTCAAGCAATTCATATTAGGATTTAACTAGTTATATTTTTTATTTAATCTTATCACGTTATTCTATTAGTGAGATCGTATTATTTGATAACCATATTAATGGAATAGCAAAATTATGTCATCGACCATTTTGCAATAGCAGCTATCTTAGATTTATTCACATTGCTCTTTACTCTACTAGTCAATCCCTTTCAATCGTTACTCATGCTGAGATGATCGCATTATATAATACTAAAATATAATACTTGTTCTGCTATTTGGTAATGGCGGCCATCTTGAACTTACAATTACACTGGATGATAAAAACATAAACTGTCCTCATGCATTTAAGTGTGTATCGAGTTTCAGAAAAAACTCTAAACGGCAAAAGGGTTTGATTACAGTTACAATCATCAACTTGCTCTTATCCTTACGGAGGGTCGGCACAGTATGTGCTGCTCTTCCATACATTTCTATCAGCCGTCATATCTGAATCCACTCCCTTTTTAAGCATATCCTCTTTCACAGAATCCATCCATACTTTCTTCGGTCTTCCTCTACCTTTGTAGCCATCCACATTCAGTCTTAACACTTTCTGGTTTATGTCCCCATCGTCTCGTGGCATAAGATGTCCATACCACGCTACACCTTTTGCTTCTCAATTTCTCCACCACTGGCGCTACTTTCCAACTTCTTCTAATATACACATTCTTAACATTATACATTCTTGTCACACCACACATTCATCTTAACATACGCATCTCAGCCACATGCAATCTCCTTTCATCCGCAACTTTGGTGGCCCAACATTCAGATGCATACAATACGACAGGTCTTATGATGGACTTGTAGATCTGTCCCTTAAGCTTAAGAGGCATTCTTGGATTCAGGCATTCTGTCGCCATTTCATACAACCTGCGTTTATTCGGCTTTTTACGTCTCGGTCAACGCCACCGTCGGACTGGACTAGAGAACCGAGATACTTAAAATCGGAGCAGGTTGGTAGAGGCACAACATTTAAGGCTATTGAAGAGAAGCTGGTCGGACCACCAAAATCGCAGAATAAATGTTCTCTTTTGGTCCTACTGATTTTAAGACCAGCTTCCTCCAATTTAACCCGCCATTCTTTCAACCTTCTCTGTATCTCGCATTCATCCTCCCCGACAAGCATGATGTCATCGGGATAAAGCATACACCAGGGTGCCTCCTCCAGTATGTTTAACATCAAAGCATTCATTACCAGAAGGAAGAGATACGGGCTTGAAGCCGACCCCTGGTGTAAGCCTACCGAGACACTGAACCTGTCACTATCGCCAGCAGCGGACCGGACGTACACGCAATGGGTCGCCAGTACATAGACTGAATAAGCTGCAGGTATTTTCCAGGTATTAATTAGAGTTACAATCTTGGTATGAAATAATTACCAATTACGACAATGAAAATTCACCGTTACAACGACAAAACTGATACATGTTCAGTTTTTCCCACACACGTGTTTTCGACATGATTTTGTTAAAATCATCTTCCATTCCAGAAAGGAATACTCCGGACAGAACAGTTTGTTGAAAAAAAAATCGTATAAAAAAAACATTTATTCCGTTTATTCATCGCAACTTATATACATTACAGCGTTTTTTAGGTAAATTAAATTTAAAAGGTTTACAGAGTATTGATGTCCAACATTCGATTACACTAAAAATGATTGGGGAATGTGATAAAATCGTTTTAGGCGTTGGATTGAATCCAAGAAGTGTAACGTGACACACGCGCATTTACGCCAGGGTAATTGGGGTTGCCACATCCAAGACCCCAAGAGCAAACACCGACGACAACGTTGTTGTGGATGAGGGGACCGCCAGAGTCACGCTGGCACTGATCGCGGCCGCCGACATCGAGCCAACCGGAGCACAACATGTTGTCGGTGACAGTCAGTTGTCTAGTGGCATATCGTTGTCTGCAGATGGTTTGGTTGATAGTCCAGATTTGAACGTGACGCAGTTGCTCAGTACTTGGTCCATTAAACTGTTCACAAATTGAAATTGAAAAATGTATTAATATACTTTGATGATGAAATTAATGAACATAAGGTTCCAATGTGATCACGCATCACAAGCGAATCTACAATTCTATTCTATAGAAAAACATCGATGACGTCAACATATGAAACATTATGTTGATAATTAAAATCAAAAAAAGAATATTATTGTATTGTAAACGTATACTTACAACGGTAGCACCCCATCCGATAGCCCAAACAACTTGGTTGTCTGCAAGGTTGTAGTTAGGACCGGCGATACTCCCAGTGCGCACGTTGTTGTTGAATGCAAAGTTATTGGAAGCATGCAGAATACAAATATCATTGTCCTCAATAGTTGGGTTGTAGTTGGGATGCATTATTATTCTGTTAATATTGTGAACAACGCCGCCGCTGTTGGCGAAAGTAGATCCAACACGAATACGCCAAGTGTTTGGCACATGACCTCTGCAAATGCAATGATAAACACATGAATATTGAAAATAAATATTAATTGAAGCAATAACTAAAATTCTAAAAATTACATTTTTAAATCATGTTCTAACTATTGTTATCGTTGGAGATTGCAATTTAAAGTTACGAAAAGTTTCAATCACTATTAATTCTAAAGTTAACTAAACTATTTACTCCTATCGAAGAAATTAGTCAATATTCTGTACTTACAGGAAACAATGAGCAGCCGAGAGGATAGCTCTGTTGTTCAAGATGGTTCCACCACAATTCTGCCAGTAGGTCGAACCATCATAAGTAATAAGCAAGGCGGCCCCAAAAGGATACTGTGAAATAGTAGTCACCGTTCCACCTACTATTCTTTGATTACTCGTTGGACTAGCTGCAATTAAGAAAAAAATTATGAATTTGTACGGTTTTCTTAACTTCATTCATGAATATTGCATATAACCATTGAATAATTGGGAAAAGGAGCTCTGTCGAAGAAATTAATAAAAATTATCAAGATAATTTTATCGAAATCACGTGGCTGTCTGCTCGATTGCTACTTCATACTATGAAAAAATGCTTATATAATAGGAAATAATTTAGTTTAACTTAATTTTTTCATACCTGCTATGACACTAAGGCCCAAGGCCAACAATATAAGGCACAAACGCATTGTGAAACTCTGAAAAAATTTGAACCAAATGATTGTCAGAATCTGTGAAGCTTACATTTATACAATAGTTAAGGGCATAAATCTAGATATCAGATATCATTTCGTTTTAATTTTAAGATTACTGGTTTAATATTGATATAAAATTCGGAACTTACAGGAAATAATTTCTATTTTGTATCGCCACACTATTGTAATATTTTTGTGACTTGATAAAAACGCGTGATTATAAGCCAACTTAATCCCGCTACATAGGTCTTACCTACAATTTGAACTGAAAAATTGAACATCTGTAGCGGGTTTTAAAATGTTACTGTATCAATTAAGTCAATAATGCTAGTTATGTGAAGCCAGGACGGTAGAGGCTAGTACTCGTCATCATAACACTGACCTGCTTCGTTTTTTTTATTCATAAATGATGTATTGTCAAGTCTCTTATCCTATTTGAAAAAAGATACACCTATACGATTTGTACGAATATTTGTTTTTGAGTAGTAAAACTGACAGAAACAGCGCGCTACTGGAGTGGTTTCAATCATAATTTATTTAGCGGAAAATTTAACCTTATCTATTTTAACGGAAGCGATAAAAATATAATTAAGTTGATATGTATATGTTAATACTCGTAGCGTAAACTTTGCACCCTTTTTTTAATTTCCTATAATTGATAAACGTGAAATGTTACTGTTACAAATAATGTGAACTGGAAAAAGCTTTTTTTATACAAATGCAGTAGAAATATAGTGTAATAACGTTGATCTATATTACTCGAATCGAAACGATAAACAAAATTTTATCATCACCTTATCGCCACAACAACCAGGTTTTTCCAAATTAATTCGTGTGATAAAAGAAAATTATCTTCTTAAACACCGGATGTGATAAATGTTCTTTTAAAGTACAAAATATGCTTTATAGGCATACTATATAATGAAGAATTCGTTATTTTGTTTTATTGTAATCACCAACAATTATTACAGTATGTTACTGGGGAGGTCCTATTAAACCTAAGATTTACCAATTAGTTGTGGTAAAAGTCCAAAAAGTTATTTGTTTATTTCAAGAGTTCATAATTATTTATTTCATTAAGTCAAATACCCAGTAAATGTCGATAAAAATCCGGTTAACGTCTTTTTTTTTAAATAACATGATTAACTACGAGTTTAATGATTTAAATTGATTAAAAAATAACGAACATGAAATTACCTTTATGTAAAATCTATAATATGTAATATAGCTTGTTTATCGATCTTATTAATCTCATCATCATCAAAAGCTCTCTGTACGTCCTCATAGAGGGGCTCGGAGCCTACCCTAAGTTAGAGTGATATACCCTGCTTTTATTTTCATTACTAGTTATAGCTTTTTCGTTATGCACGTTAAGCACCGATGTCTGCGGGTGGCGATGCGCCTCACCGCACGCGTAAGCACGCATCGTAATCACACAGTAGGTAACCATTTATATTCTAATAGATGTTTGAGGTTTTTAATAACACTAAATCCTTTTACATTTAAGTGAAGTGAATTACACACAATTGGTGACAACTACACATAAAGATAAAATTCTTAGCATGTTTTATCATATCCACCTTAGTTGTGATTGAGCGAGGTGATAGGTAAGTATAGTTATTAAAATAAAGTTCATATATTTTTAAACAATATATTGATAAATCAAAAATGTTAGGCATTTGCCTGGATCCAAGCAGTATAGCTTGAAACTCGGGTATTAACACCAGGGTGTTCAGCGCGGGCACATTCGTATCCCCAGGAGCATACACCGACGACAACGTTGTTGTGGATGAGAGGGCCGCCGGAGTCGCCTTGGCACTGGTCGCGACCGCCAACATCGAGCCAGCCGGAACACAACATGTTGTCAGTAACCTCTCGTCTATCAGCATAACGTTGTCTACATGTAGCCTGGTTTACAGTCCAGATTTGAACATGACGCAATTGTTCGGAACGTGGTCCTCTGAACTGTAGGAAAGTAAGAGAAATAAAAATTTTAAAAGGGATTTTTTTAACCTTTATCTCAATGTCGTGTTCTATAGTGCAAAATAAATCTCCCAATATATCTTTGCTCAATCCACTTTTAGTGTCTGCAAATCATTCAGAGTGACGAGAATATGCACAAGTAAGCAAGACTCAGAAGAAAATAAATAAATTTGATACTACATATTATAATATGCTTGTACTTACATAAATAGCACCCCATCCGATAGCCCAAACAACTTGGTTGTCGAGAAGATTGTAATTAGGGCCCGCAATACTTCCAACGCGCACGTTGTTGTTGAATACGAAGTTACTAGAAACTCTCAATATAGCAATATCATTGACGTAAGTGAAGTCGTTGTATTCGGGATGCAAGATTATTTGATCGGTGTTATGGACGGCACCTCCGCTGTTGCGGAAAGAAGAGCCAACACGTATGCGCCAATTGATTGGTGAGGTGTAACTGTAAATAGTAAAATCATTTAAAACGTACCTTCGATCAGAAAGGTAATATTTCTTAGTGCACATAAACATTTAAATATCAACGACAAAAAATTTATGCTATTTAAAAAATGTATAGTATGGTTTGATATGTTGTGTGTTCTATATTATTTATTGGGTTTCCACCATAATAATCATTTTCCCCGAAGCTACCTGTTGTACAGATAACGCTAATTCCAAAAATGCATTACAATCATTGTACTTACATGAAGCAATGAGCAGCAGAGAGAACAGATCTATTATTCAGGATGGTTCCACCGCAAGCTTGCCAATAGGTTGTGGCAATCGACGAAAATAGCATACCAGCCCCATATGGATACTCTGATATAGTCGTTTCTGATCCACCAACAATCCTTTGAGGAGCCCTTGGAACACCTATACTCGTGAAATTATTAGCAGGCAATATTACAATAAGACAAGGATCATTACAAAAAAATATAATTGACTTAGCCAGTCTAGCAAGTCTACGTCAATTATAGAGTGCTATGCATCATAGTTTATCGTTGTTAGAATATTTTACGTCAATGTCAGAGAACATATTAACTGGTATACTTCATTCGCCATTTAGTAAGAGAAGACAGTACCCGAAAAGCATGTTCCTACTGCACAAATAGCACGTTCGCTCGGTATAATACCATGACCACACAGAAGACAGGCGTGGGGTAGAAGAATTTCCACTAATGAGTGATACGACGAAGGCCAAATTTAAGTCCTCTCCCACCCTTTTCTTATAAGTAAAGAATGGAAAGGGGAAGCGGATTCAGTGGGAAAGGGGATGTATGTACTTTGAACTTCTAGCTGAGGAGTAACGGCTACTTTTCTATTTTGGCGATGCTAAGTAACCGCTTGCTTGTATGTAATATTTCGGTACAAAAATATCAATAAAAATATATGTTATTAATGAAAACAAATGTTATATGCTAATACTGATAAAAAGATAGCAAACATATGTATATAGATAACAAGTATTTCTTACCTGTCGCAACAGATAGGCCTAAAGCCAACAGAAGTATAATAATGCGCATCGTCGCCCTCTGAGAAACTTAAAAACAAATGGCAGTTAACCTTTTTCGTTTTGTATTTATACAAAATTTAATAGCGTGATATTCAGATAGGGTAATCAGATATGTTTTGATGATGATTTTGCTTATTTATACGATAACTTTATGTAATTACTAAGATAAATTAAAACTTACTATGAATCTATTAACACCCTTACATTGAAGTGCCGCAGATAGTACTATTATAATCACTCTATTTTCTCCCTTAATATATCTCAAAGCCGGATGTGAAAGCTCTGTATCTACAAGCGGTATCTTCTGTTTGTTTTTCTTTAGCTAATACTTTTAATCAATTTAGTTACCTCTATAAGGCCATGTCGGCTAAAATGTACACAGGCAAGTTAAATCACAAACATTTAAAATGCTATATAAAACCCTTCAACATAGGCCTAGTTGTTTATATTAAAATGTTGGTCTAATTTGAACAGCTGTTCTGAAGGGTACCAAACTCAAAGGCCAAATTATGTAAAATCTAAAATATGTTAATATAGCTTGTTTATCGATCTTATTAATCTCATCATCACCAGTTCTCTATACGCCCTCACTGAGGGCCTCGGAGTCTACCCTAAGTTAGGGTGATAAACCCTACTTTCATTTTCATTACTATAGCTTTTTGGTTATGCGCGTCAAGTACCGATGTCTGCGGATGGTGATGCGCCTTGCCGCACGCGTAAGCACGCATCGTAATCATACAGTAGGTAACCATTTACATTTTAATAGACGTTTGAGGTCTTTAATAACACTAAATTATTTTACATTTAAGTTAAGTAAATTACACACAGTTGGTGAAAACTACACATTATAATAAAATTATTAGCATGTTTTATCATATCCACCTTAGTTGTGATTGAGCGAGGTGATAAGGTAAGTACAGTTATTAAAATAAAGTTTATATATTTTAAACAGTATATTAATAATTCAAAAATGTTAGGCATTTGCCTGGATCCAAGGAGTATAGCTTGAGACTCGGGTATTAACACCAGGGTGTTCAGCGCGGGCACACTCGTAAGCCCAGGAGCATACACCGACGACAACGTTGTTGTGGATGAGGGGACCGCCAGAGTCGCCTTGGCACTGGTCGCGACCGCCAACATCGAGCCAGCCAGCGCACAACATGGTGTCGGTAACCTCACGTCTGTTAGCATAACGTTGCCTGCATATACTCTGGTTTACAGTCCAGATTTGAACGTGACGCAATTGTTCAGAACGTGGTCCTTTGTACTGTAGGACAATAAAAAATATTAAAAGGGATTCTGACCTAATCTTTGTGTCTATGTCGTGTTCTACAGTGCAATTTAAATCTCCCAATTTATCTTTACTAAATCCACTTTTAGTATCAGCAAATCTATCAGAGTAACGAGAATATGCAAAAGTAAGCAAGACTCAGAAGAAAATAAATAAATTTGATACTACATAAATATGCTTATACTTACAGAAGTAGCACCCCATCCGATAGCCCAAACAACTTGGTTGTCGAGAAGATTGTAATTAGGACCCGCAATACTTCCAACGCGCACGTTGTTGTTGAATACGAAGTTAGTAGAAACTCTCAATATAGCAATATCATTGACGTAAGTGAAGTCGTTGTATTCGGGATGCAAGATTATTTGATTGGTGTTATGGACGGCACCTCCGCTGTTGCGGAAAGAAGAGCCAACACGTATGCGCCAATTGATTGTCGAGGTGTCACTGTAAATAGGAAAATCATTTAAAACGAGCTAGTTTTTGTGTGATTACAGTATAGTACAATGGAATACAGATATCCTTGGAAGAACATATGTGACGATTTATTATCGATCACAAAGGTGATATATTGTTACGAACGTGGCGAATAGAGTTAAAACCCCTTCAAATTCTTGAAATAATTTATTCGCGACTTAAAGTAACAGGGAATCACTACACTCACACAGTTGTCCTTTACACTTCACGACACACACAAAACACAGAGTCACTAACACGGAGCACTTTACTGACACTATATCACTTGCACTTTCACTTCGCGGTCACTTAATCTTCTACGTAATTCGCTTTAGACTTCTTCTTCACAGTTTACTTTCCACCGTAAGACTCCCCGAGTCACGTCTGACTCCCCTCATATACCCCGAATTTCGATCTTCTTTTCGTTATTCCTTTGTCATTTTATTCCAGAACTTTCTCCATAGTCCGAATTACATAAATTTCATAATGGAACATTCTCGATGCCGTTTCGAATATTTCAGACATGTTTTCGAGAACGTCATTTTCGCTACTCGCTGCGATCGAACATTCTGGAAACAGCTCGATTATTCTTCGGATATGAATTTCGCTACTCATCAATAGATGACGTCGCAACAATATCTTAGTGCACATAAATGGTTAAATATTAACTAAATCGACAAAAAAATATGTTATGTTATTTGTTCTATACTATTTATTAGGTTTGAAACAATAATCATTTTTCGCGAAGCTAACTGTTGTAGAGATAATGATAATTTGACAAATGCATTACAATCTTTGGTACTTACGCGAAGCAATGAGCAGCAGAGAGAACAGCTCTATTATTCAGGATAGTTCCACCGCAAGCTTGCCAATAGGTTGTGGCAATCGACGAAAATAGCATACCAGCCCCATATGGATACTCTGATATAGTTGTTACTGATCCACCAACAATCCTTTGCGGAGCCCTTGGAACACCTATAATCGTGCAATTATTGGCAGGCAATATCACCTTAAGGCAAGGATCGTTACAAAAAATTATAACTGACTTAGCTAGTCTAGCACGTCTACGTCAGTTATCGACTCCTATGCATCATAACTTAACGTTGCTAGACTACTGTGAGTCAATTTCAGAGAACCTATTAATTGGTATGTTTCATTCGCCATTTAGTAAGTATTCAATATGAATCCTTATCCAAATAAATGCGTTTGTTGTCAGGAGAATTTAATGTAGAATAAAATTGTCGTTTACAGTATTTAAATTGGACTAATAGTTTAGAAGATAGCGCGAACACAAACAATCAGGGTAACCGAAAAATCATCGCACAAACAAACGGGCTTAGAAATTTGGAATCTTGCATCGATAGATTTCTGTTATTACGTAGATTACTACTAAGTTATAACTTTAGGTAATAGATTGAAAAAAATGGCGAACGTAATATGGTATAAAAATGTTAATAAAAATATATGTTATCAATAAAAACAAATGTTAATTTGCTCATTAGTGCTGTTACTGATACAAAAGATAGCAAACATATGTATATAGATAACAAGTATTACTTACCTGTCGCAACAGATAGGCCTAAAGCCAACAGCAGTATAATAATACGCATCGTCGCCCTCTGAGAAACTTTTAACCAAATGACAGTTAGCCTTTTTCGTTTTGTATTTATACAAAATTTAATAGCGTGATATTCAGATAGGGTAATCAGATATATTTTGATGATGATTTAGCTTATTTATAAGATAACTTTATGTAATCACTAAGATAAATTAAAACTCACTATGAATATATTAACCCCCTCTTCCATTGAAGTGCATGCATGTTGGTCTTACTTGAACAGCTTTTCTGATTGGTACCAAACTCCGTATGCTAAAGATTATTACAATTTATTTTTAATAGTCACTTCATTTTACAAAGATGTGTTTGAAGACAACCAATCCTCACTAGACGAGCGTGGTTGTCTAAGGCCTAGTCGCCCCTAACTCAGACTAGGCTAGAGCTCCGCGGTGTAGATGTAAGAGTTGGCAAAATACTTCACTTATACATAATTTGGAAATAAAGATCAAATTAAATCCATGACTGATGGATTAAAGTGGGTTTTCCAAATTATGTTGTGGAAATGGTAAATGTTATCTACGTTAAATTCCGGAAGCGATAAAATTATTCGAATTGATAGGAATTGTTTTTTAACTGGAATTTTGGATTATAGTAATTATTTAATGTACACACTACATTAAAAATAGAATACGAAATGTACCAAGTTAAAAAATACCAAAAGAAAAGTATAATGGAACTTAAAAAAAATTCAACTGTTAGTTCACACTATCCTGTAGGTAAATGATATCCGAAAAAATCAAGTTTTAAGAAAATCTAAACATTCCATTAATTAGCACAGCTAGATTTTTGCTAGTAAAATGTTGTTCTGGCGAAAGATCTTTGGCTATCGAAGTTTTTTTTTTAATTCCTTTATTTTGCGATTGTAATTTAGCATTAATAAAGTTTTTATCGAAATTTGTGTGTGATATACATAGGACTTTGATAGAGTAAACAAATGTTCCTTATTAAGATGTCGACTACGGGATTCAAACCCACCAAAGCAGCGTAAGCTCAGTCAATTTTTTATTTATAATTAGTAATAACAATAGTCTTTCCGATATTAGCACAGTTTATTTATGATATAAAGCTTTATGCGTTGGCTTGGATCCATGAGGTGAAGTATGAGACACGAGCATTAACACCAGGGTAAAATTCATGAGCACACTCGTGTCCCCAGGAGCATACACCGACGACAACGTTGTTGTGGATGAGAGGACCGCCAGAGTCGCCTTGGCACTGGTCGCGACCGCCGACATCGAGCCATCCGGAGCACAACATGTTGTCGGTGATAGCCGCTTCCCTAATAGCATAACGTTCCCTGCATGTGTTCTGGTTGACAGTCCAGACTTGTACGTGGCGCAGCTCCTCAGAACTTGGTCCCCTAAACTGGTGACACAATTATTATTTTTATTTACGAGTCATTACAGATAAAACTATCAAGCAATTATAATAATTACGATGACTTATGTATAGCTACGTATGATTCAATCAAATTATGGGCACTTCTTGATGTACCTATACGTATATAGTACCTATAGAGTAATACACTGGAGCAAAGTTCATACAATGTCCCTAACAAAAATACATTTTAGTATGTTCATACTTACAGAGATAGCGCCCCATCCGATAGCCCAAACGACTTGGTTGTCTCCAAGGTTGTAATTAGGACCAGCAATGCTCGCAGGCTTCACATTGTCGTTGAACACGATGTTGGAAGTAAGTCGCAAAATAGCAACATCATTATCGAAGGTAAAGAGATAGAAGTTGGGGTGCACAATGATTTGTTGCGTGTGGTAGACATCACCGCCGCTATTGGCGTAAGTCGAGCCGACACGGATTCGCCATCTTACTATTGGGTCACCGCTGAAATAAAAAACAAAAATCAATAAAAAACAAAAGTGTAGCACCCCTCTTTAATTTAAAACAACATAAGAAGCCATCGATAAACAGTTGAATTAAAACCCCGATACAAAAGGCAGTTATTTTAGAAACTGCACGCATAGTGAGGAGGTTCCTGTCTCTGCAGCCCTGACCACTGGTTGCTTGAGTCATCGGATTCCGCAGCCGGTGGTGCCCTTTTTTTTATATAATATGTTTATTTTCATAAATTATGTAAAATATATTATTTATAAAATAAGTACCTGAATAAAGAAATATGAATAATAATTGTATAATATAGACATAACAGCTACAATAAACGAGGTTAAAATAATTCAAGGAGCTATTTCGTTACTTTTCAGTTTATTGTTTTTTTTTTGAGATTATTTTATTTTTAGTGTATTTTGTTTGGAAGTCGGTTTTGTTTTTTTTTTATTAATTAATTAATTTATTTATATAACATGTTTTAATTTTTTTTAAAGAGCTTTAAATTTTGTAAATCATAACGTATTACGAGTAGTAAATCTGACTAATATTATAAATGTTAAAGTTTGGATGGATGGATCGATGTTTGTTAGAGTTTGTCGCCTAACGGCTGAAATAATCTCTATAAAGTTTGACATAAATGTAGAAGATGGTCTGGAAGAACACATAGATACTTTTGATCCCGGAAATAGTTGCGGTTCCCGTGGGATACATTAATTTTGGTTTTCTATATTCTGCAATAGTTCAATATACCTTAATCAAATTAGGTACAGAAATATAAAACAAAGTCTGGAGTATCACAAGAGATGCGGTTCATCCCCGAAAAGGTCAGATTCCAGAGGGATACTACGTAGATTTTGTTTTTCTCATGTTTTTTTTAATACTGCGCGGACGAAGTCGCGGCAGAAGCTAGTAAATTAAATAAAAGAATAAGTACTTACTCGACACAATGAGCAGCAGTTAGAACAGCCCTGTTGTTCAAGATGGATCCACCGCAATTCTGTTGGTAATTTACACCAGTCCAAGAATGCAACAAGGCAGCGCCATAAGGATATTGTGAAATAGTAGTCGTTGACCCACCAACAATCCTTTGTGGATTTCTGGGGACAGCTGCAAGAAGAAAATAATTATTAATCTTTCATTTATTTAACAATTAATAATTAGTATTTAATAACCACATTTTACCTGCCGCGACAGTTACGCCTAGGATCACCAATATAAGACTAATCCGCATTGTGAAAACTTCTAAAGTTTTGCAGCAACTAACCAGTAGCCTCTCTGTTCCTTATATTTATGCGAAAGCTACTGAAGCATTAATATGGATATAGTACAAATCTGATATGAATCTGTTTATATAAAAAGATAATAATGATAAAAATTAATTTTACTATCAATTGTTTTAGTCGACACTTTATCTCTTCCTTTCCAAATGATTACACGTAGTTACCACAGTTAATAAATAACATCCTTTTACAAAAAGTTCTGTTTTTTGTCCAAAAGAATACATAAAATGTTGCTGTACTTAAATATCGACATAGTAAGAATATATTACACTGGATGCTGTCTGGTGAGAGGAGGAACAATTTTTAGCACACTTAAACCTTCTCTCAGATTTTTTACCACCATTTCCTCTTTTTCAAAACTGTTAATAAATTATTAATTAGCGATGAGAAAGATTTATTCACGAATAAGACGCAGCTATCTGTCTGCAATTATGCGACAAAGTTTATCTTATTACCGGAAGTGATCAAATTGATACAAATTAATACATGGAATCACATATCTATATCCGATATCTCACTCGACAGATAGCCACATTACCATTCTTTTCTGACATCAAAAGCTCGTTGTGCTCGAGAGCCGTATTATAAGTCTAAACTAGTGCTATCTCAATTTCGTTTTCATGTTAATTTTTACCTAACTGATCCAAGAGGGTAATGTTTCAAGCATGTGAGTTTGTAAATATGAAATCAATTCCATTGTGGGTTCCATTCCATTGATATCAATTTTGATGAGTGTCACTCGGTTTGTATTCCTTCCCCGAGTACCATAGAGTCAAACTGTCGGTTGTTTTTCTTTTCTTATTTAAATCGAAGTTATTTTCTAAATTCCTGTATTTTGCGATTATAAGTTAGCATTAACAAAGTTTTTATCGAAATTTGGGTGTGATATACATAGGACTTTGATAGAGTAAACAAATGTTCCTTATTAAGATGTCGACTACGGGATTCAAACCCACCACACCAGCGTAAGCTCAGTCAATTTTTTATTTATAATTAGTAATAAAAATAGTCTTTCCGATATTAGCACAGTTTATTTATGATATAAAGCTTTATGCGTTGGCTTGGATCCATGAGGTGAAGTATGAGACACGAGCATTAACACCAGGGTAAAATTTATGAGCGCATTCGTGTCCCCAGGAGCATACACCGACGACAACGTTGTTGTGGATGAGAGGACCGCCAGAGTCGCCTTGGCACTGGTCGCGGCCGCCGACATCGAGCCATCCGGAGCACAACATGTTGTCGGTGATAGGCGATTCCCTAATAGCGTGACGTTCCCTGCATATGTTCTGGTTGATAGTCCAGACTTGTACGTGGCGCAGCTCCTCAGAACTTGGTCCCCTATACTGGTGACAAAATTATTATTTTTATTTACGAGTCATTACAGATAAAACTTTCATGCAATTAATTACGATGACTAATGTATAGGTACGTGTGATTCAATCAAATTAAGGGCACTTCTTGATATACCTATGTACGTATATAGTAACTATATAGTAATACACTGGAGCAAAGTCCATACAATGTCCCTAACAAAAATACATTTTAGTATGTTCATACTTACAGAGATAGCGCCCCATCCGATAGCCCAAACGACTTGGTTGTCTCCAAGGTTGTAATTAGGACCAGCAATGCTCGCAGGCTTCACATTGTCGTTGAACACGATGTTGGAAGTAAGTCGCAAAATAGCAACATCATTATCGAAGGTAAAGATATAGAAGTTGGGGTGCACAATGATTGTTGCGTGTGGTAGACAACACCGCCGCTATTGGCGTAAGTTGAGCCGACACGGATTCGCCATCTTACTGTTGGGTGACCGCTGAAATAAAAAATAAAAATCAATAAAAAACAAAAGTGTAGCACCCCTCTTTATATATATGTTTATTTTTATAAATTATGTAAAACTAGCTTTCGCCCGCGACTCCGTCCGTGTAGAATTATAAAAAACAAAACTGAGTAGCCTATGTGTTCTTCCAGACTATCCTCTACGTCTATGCCAAATTTCATCGAGATCCGTTCAGCCGTTTAGGCTACAAACTCTAACAAACATCCATCATATAAATTATTAGTATGATATAGTATTTATAAAATAAGTACCTGAATAAAGAAATATGAATAATAATTGTATAATATAGACATAACAGCTACAATAAACGAGGTTTAAATAATTCAAGGAGCTGTTTCGTTACTTTTTAGTTTATTGTTTTTTTTTTAGATTATTTTATTTTTAGTGTATTTTGTTTGGAAGTCGGTTTTGTTTTTTTTTTTATTAATTTTTTATTTATTTATAAATATCATTATAACATGTTTTAATTGTTTTAATGAGCTTTAAATTTTGTAAATCATAACGTATTATATGTAAATCTGTCTAATATTATAAATGTTAAAGTTTGGATGGATGGATCGATGTTTGTTAGAGTTTGTCGCCTAAACGGCTGAACTAATCTCTATGAAGTTTGACATAAATGTAGAAGATAGTCTGGAAGAACACATAGATACTTTTGGTCCCGGAAATAGTTACGGTTCCCGTAGGATACATTAATTTTGGTTTTCTATATTCTGCAACAGTTCAATATATCTTAAATAATTAAGTTCAAGAATTATAAAACATAGAATTGAAAAAAAATATTTAACAGTGGTAGAGCCCGCTTTAACATCTTCACACGAATGGGCCGGCTCGCCCGGTGTAATACCACGACCACACAGAAAACAGGCGTGAAGTGGAAGCAATTCCGCGTTTCGTCTGATGAGTGTGGTGCCGGAGGCCTAATTTCAGTCCCTTTCCCTTTCCACCCTTTTCTTAAGAGGAAAGGATGGGAAGGAAAAGTGGATTTGACGGTGGAGGAGACGCATAAGAAGGGGAAATGCCCTCTTTAGGTGCGTCTCCTCCTCCGTTAATTAAAGGTAGGCAACGCATCTGCAAATGCTGATGTTTATGGGCAGCGGTCGCTTTCCATTTCGGTGGATTCAGGTGGCCGCTTGCTCGTTTGCCACCTTATATCGTAAAAAAAAGTCTGGAGTAACACAAGAGATGCGGTTCAACCCCGAAAAAGTGAGGTGCCCGAGGGATACTACGTAGATTTTGTTTTTGTTATGTTTTTTTTTAATACTGCGCGGACGAAGTCGCGGGCAAAAGCTAGTAAATTAAATAAAAGAATAATTACTTACTTGACACAGTGAGCAGCAGTTAGAACAGCCCTGTTGTTCAAGATGGATCCACCGCAATTCTGTTGGTAATTTACACCAGTCCAAGAAAGCAACAAGGCAGCGCCAAAAGGATATTGTGAAATAGTAGTCGTTGACCCACCAACAATCCTTTGTGGATTTCTGGGGACAGCTGCAAGAAGAAAATAAATTATTAATCTTCCATTTATTTAACAATTAATAATTAGTATTTAATAACCACATTTTACCTGCCGCGACAGTTACGCCTAGAATCACCAATGTAAGACTAATCCGCATTGTAAAAACTTGTAAAGTGTTGTAGCAACTAACCAGTAGCCTCTCTGTTCCTTATATTTATACGAAAGCTACTGAAGCATTAATATGGATATAGTACAAATCTGATATGAATCTGTTTATATAAAAAGATAACAATGATAAAAATTAATTTTACTATGAATTGGTTTAGTCGACACTGAATCTCTTCCTTTCCAAATGATTACACGTAGTTACCATAGGAAATAAATAACACCCTTTTACAGAAATTTCTGTTTTTTGTCCAAAAGAACACATAAAATGTTGCTGTACTTAAATATCGACATAGTAAGAATATATTACACTGGATGCTGTCTGGTGAGAGGAGGAACAATTTTTAGCACACTTAAACCTTCTCTCAGATTTTTTACCATCATTTTCTCTTTTTCAAAACTGTTAAAAAATTATTAATTATCGATGAGAAAGATTGATTCACGAAAAAGACGCAGCTATCTGTCTGCAAATATGCGACAAAGTTTATATTATTACCGGAAGTGATCAAATTGATACAAATTAATACATGGAATCACATATCTATATCCGATATCTCACTCGACAGATAGCCACATTACCATTCTTTTCTGACATCAAAAGCTCGTTGTGCTCGAGAGCCGTATTATAAGTCTAAACTAGTGCTATCTCAATTTCGTTTTCATGTTAATTTTTACCCGACTGATCCAAGAGGGTAATGTTTCAAGCATGTGGGTTTGTAAATATGAAATCAATTCCATTGTGGGTTCCATTCCATTGATATCAATTTTGATGAGTGTCACTCGGTTTGTATTCCTTCCCCGAGTACCATAGAGTCAAACTGTCGGTTGTTTTTCTTTTCTTATTTAAATCGAAGTTATTTTCTAAATTCCTGTATTTTGCGATTATAAGTTAGCATTAACAAAGTTTTATCGAAATTTGGGTGTGATATACATAGGACTTTGATAGAGTAAACAATTGTTCCTTATTAAGATGTCGACTACGGGATTCAAACCCACCACAGCAGCGTAAGCTCAGTCAATTTTTTATTTATAATTAGTAATAAAAATAGTCTTTCCGATATTAGCACAGTTTATTTATGATATAAAGCTTTATGCGTTGGCTTGGATCCATGAGGTGAAGTATGAGACACGAGCATTAACACCAGGGTAAAATTTATGAGCGCATTCGTGTCCCCAGGAGCATACACCGACGACAACGTTGTTGTGGATGAGAGGACCGCCAGAGTCGCCTTGGCACTGGTCGCGGCCGCCGACATCGAGCCATCCGGAGCACAACATGTTGTCGGTGATAGGCGATTCCCTAATAGCGTGACGTTCCCTGCATATGTTCTGGTTGATAGTCCAGACTTGTACGTGGCGCAGCTCCTCAGAACTTGGTCCCCTATACTGGTGACAAAATTATTATTTTTATTTACGAGTCATTACAGATAAAACTTTCATGCAATTAATTACGATGACTAATGTATAGGTACGTATGATTCAATCAAATTAAGGGCACTTCTTGATGTACCTATGTACGTATATAGTAACTATATAGTAATACACTGGAGCAAAGTCCATACAATGTCCCTAACAAAAATACATTTTAGTATGTTCATACTTACAGAGATAGCGCCCCATCCGATAGCCCAAACGACTTGGTTGTCTCCAAGGTTGTAATTAGGACCAGCAATGCTCGCAGGCTTCACATTGTCGTTGAACACGATGTTGGAAGTAAGTCGCAAAATAGCAACATCATTATCGAAGGTAAAGATATAGAAGTTGGGGTGCACAATGATTTGTTGCGTGTGGTAGACAACACCGCCGCTATTGGCGTAAGTCGAGCCGACACGGATTCGCCATCTTACTATTGGGTCACCGCTGAAATAAAAAATAAAAATCAATAAAAAACAAAAGTGTAGCACCCCTCTTTATATATATGTTTATTTTTATAAATTATGTAAAACTAGCTTTCGCCCGCGACTCCGTGCGTGTAGAATTATAAAAAACAAAACTGAGTAGCCTATGTGTTCTTCCAGACTATCCTCTACGTCTATGCCAAATTTCATCGAGATCCGTTCAGCCGTTTAGGCTACAAACTCTAACAAACATCCATCATATAAATTATTAGTATGATATAGTATTTATAAAATAAGTACCTGAATAAAGAAATATGAATAATAATTGTATAATATAGACATAACAGCTACAATAAACGAGGTTTAAATAATTCAAGGAGCTGTTTCGTTACTTTTTAGTTTATTGTTTTTTTTTTTTTTGAGATTATTTTATTTTTAGTGTATTTTGTTTGGAAGTCGGTTTTGTTTTTTTTTTTTTTTTTTTTTTTTTTTTTTGAGATTATTTTATTTTTAGTGTATTTTGTTTGGAAGTCGGTTTTGTTTTTTTTTTTTGAGATTATTTTATTTTTAGTGTATTTTGTTTGGAAGTCGGTTTTGTTTTTTTTTTTTGAGATTATTTTATTTTTAGTGTATTTTGTTTGGAAGTCGGTTTTGTTTTTTTTTTTTGAGATTATTTTATTTTTAGTGTATTTTGTTTGGAAGTCGGTTTTGTTTTTTTTTTTTGAGATTATTTTATTTTTAGTGTATTTTGTTTGGAAGTCGGTTTTGTTTTTTTTTTTTTTTTTTTTGAGATTATTTTATTTTTAGTGTATTTTGTTTGGAAGTCGGTTTTGTTTTTTTTTTTTTGAGATTATTTTATTTTTAGTGTATTTTGTTTGGAAGTCGGTTTTGTTTTTTTTTTTTGAGATTATTTTATTTTTAGTGTATTTTGTTTGGAAGTCGGTTTTGTTTTTTTTTTTTGAGATTATTTTATTTTTAGTGTATTTTGTTTGGAAGTCGGTTTTGTTTTTTTTTTTTGAGATTATTTTATTTTTAGTGTATTTTGTTTGGAAGTCGGTTTTGTTTTTTTTTTTTGAGATTATTTTATTTTTAGTGTATTTTGTTTGGAAGTCGGTTTTGTTTTTTTTTTTTTTTTTTTTTTTTTTGAGATTATTTTATTTTTAGTGTATTTTGTTTGGAAGTCGGTTTTGTTTTTTTTTTTTGAGATTATTTTATTTTTAGTGTATTTTGTTTGGAAGTCGGTTTTGTTTTTTTTTTTTGAGATTATTTTATTTTTAGTGTATTTTGTTTGGAAGTCGGTTTTGTTTTTTTTTTTTTGAGATTATTTTATTTTTAGTGTATTTTGTTTGGAAGTCGGTTTTGTTTTTTTTTTTTTTTTTTTTTTGAGATTATTTTATTTTTAGTGTATTTTGTTTGGAAGTCGGTTTTGTTTTTTTTTTTGAGATTATTTTATTTTTAGTGTATTTTGTTTGGAAGTCGGTTTTGTTTTTTTTTTTTTTTTTTTTTAATACTGCGCGGACGAAGTCGCGGGCAAAAGCTAGTAAATTAAATAAAAGAATAAGTACTTACTCGACACAATGAGCAGCAGTTAGAACAGCCCTGTTGTTCAAGATGGATCCACCGCAATTCTGTTGGTAATTTACACCAGTCCAAGAAAGCAACAAGGCAGCGCCATAAGGATATTGTGAAATAGTAGTCGTTGAACCACCAACAATCCTTTGTGGATTTCTGGGGACAGCTGCAAGAAGAAAATAAATTATCAATCTTCCATTTATTTAACAATTAATAATTAGTATTTAATAACCACATTTTACCTGCCGCGACAGTTACGCCTAGGATCACCAATATAAGACTAATCCGCATTGTGAAAACTTGTAAAGTTTTGCAGCAACTAACCAGTAGCCTCTCTGTTCCTTATATTTATGCGAAAGCTACTGAAGCATTAATATGGATATAGTACAAATCTGATATGAATCTGTTTATATAAAAAGATAATAATGATAAAAATTAATTTTACTATGAATTGTTTTAGTCGACACTGAATCTCTTCCTTTCCAAATGATTACACGTAGTTACCATAGGAAATAAATAACACCCTTTTACAGAAATTTCTGTTTTTTGTCCAAAAGAATACATAAAATGTTGCTGTACTTAAATATCGACATAGTAAGAATATATTACACTGGATGCTGTCTGGTGAGAGGAGGAACAATTTTTAGCACACTTAAACCTTTTCTCAGATTTTTTACCATCATTTTCTCTTTTTCAAAACTGTTAAAAAATTATTAATTATCGATGAGAAAGATTTATTCATGAATAAGACGCAGCTATCTGTCTGCAAATATGCGACAAAGTTTATATTATTACCGGAAGTGATCCAATTGATACAAATTAATACATGGAATCACATATCTATATCCGATATCGCACTCAATTGGTATGAATAGTTTCCACAAACAGATAGGACCCATTACCATTCCGTTTGAAAAAAAAACGGATATTTTCTGACATCAAAAGCTCGTTGTGCTCGAGAGCCGTATTATAAGTCTAAACTAGTGCTATCTCAATTTCGTTTTCATGTTAATTTTTACCCGACTGATCCAAGAGGGTAATGTTTCAAGCATGTGAGTTTATAAATATGAAATCAATTCCATTGTGGCTTCCATTCCATTGATATCAATTTTGATGAGTGTCACTCGGTTTGTACTCCTTCCCCGAGTACCATAGAGTCAAACTGTCGGTTGTTTTTCTTTTCTTATTTAAATCGAAGTTATTTTCTAAATTCCTGTATTTTGCGATTATAAGTTAGCATTAACAAAGTTTTTATCGAAATTTGGGTGTGATATACATAGGACTTTGATAGAGTAAACAATTGTTCCTTATTAAGATGTCGACTACGGGATTCAAACCCACCACAGCAGCGTAAGCTCAGTCAATTTTTTATTTATAATTAGTAATAAAAATAGTCTTTCCGATATTAGCACAGTTTATTTATGATATAAAGCTTTATGCGTTGGCTTGAATCCATGAGGTGAAGTATGAGACACGAGCATTAACACCAGGGTAAAATTTATGAGCGCATTCGTGTCCCCAGGAGCATACACCGACGACAACGTTGTTGTGGATGAGAGGACCGCCAGAGTCGCCTTGGCACTGGTCGCGGCCGCCGACATCGAGCCATCCGGAGCACAACATGTTGTCGGTGATAGGCGATTCCCTAATAGCGTGACGTTCCCTGCATATGTTCTGGTTGATAGTCCAGACTTGTACGTGGCGCAGCTCCTCAGAACTTGGTCCCCTATACTGGTGACAAAATTATTATTTTTATTTACGAGTCATTACAGATAAAACTTTCATGCAATTAATTACGATGACTAATGTATAGGTACGTGTGATTCAATCAAATTAAGGGCACTTCTTGATATACCTATGTACGTATATAGTAACTATATAGTAATACACTGGAGCAAAGTCCATACAATGTCCCTAACAAAAATACATTTTAGTATGTTCATACTTACAGAGATAGCGCCCCATCCGATAGCCCAAACGACTTGGTTGTCTCCAAGGTTGTAATTAGGACCAGCAATGCTCGCAGGCTTCACATTGTCGTTGAAGACGATGTTGGAAGTAAGTCGCAAAATAGCAACATCATTATCGAAGGTAAAGAGATAGAAGTTGGGGTGCACAATGATTTGTTGCGTGTGGTAGACAACACCGCCGCTATTGGCGTAAGTTGAGCCGACACGGATTCGCCATCTTACTGTTGGGTGACCGCTGAAATAAAAAATAAAAATCAATAAAAAACAAAAGTGTAGCACCCCTCTTTATATATATGTTTATTTTTATAAATTATGTAAAACTAGCTTTCGCCCGCGACTCCGTCCGTGTAGAATTATAAAACATAGAATTGAAAAAAAATATTTAACAGTGGTAGAGCCCGCTTTAACATCTTCGCACGAATGGGCCGGCTCGCCCGGTGTAATACCACGACCACACAGAAAACAGGCGTGAAGTGGAAGCAATTCCGCGTTTCGTCTGATGAGTGTGGTGCCGGAGGCCTAATTTCAGTCCCTTTCCCTTTCCACACTTTTCTTAAGAGGAAAGGATGGATAGGAAAAGTGGATTTGAAGGTGGAGGAGACGCATAAGAAGGGGAAATGCCCTCTTTAGGTGCGTCTCCTCCTCCGTTAATTAAAGGTAGGCAACGCATCTGCAAATGCTGATGTTTATGGGCAGCGGTCGCTTTCCATTTCGGTGGATTCAGGTGGCCGCTTGCTCGTTTGCCACCTTATATCGTAAAAAAAAGTCTGGAGTAACACAAGAGATGCGGTTCAACCCCGAAAAAGTGAGGTGCCCGAGGGATACTACGTAGATTTTGTTTTTGTTATGTTTTTTTTTTGAGATTATTTTATTTTTAGTGTATTTTGTTTGGAAGTCGGTTTTGTTTTTTTTTTGAGATTATTTTATTTTTAGTGTATTTTGTTTGGAAGTCGGTTTTGTTTTTTTTTTGAGATTATTTTATTTTTAGTGTATTTTGTTTGGAAGTCGGTTTTGTTTTTTTATTGAGATTATTTTATTTTTAGTGTATTTTGTTTGGAAGTCGGTTTTGTTTTTTTTTTGAGATTATTTTATTTTTAGTGTATTTTGTTTGGAAGTCGGTTTTGTTTTTTTTTTGAGATTATTTTATTTTTAGTGTATTTTGTTTGGAAGTCGGTTTTGTTTTTTTTTTTAATACTGCGCGGACGAAGTCGCGGGCAAAAGCTAGTAAATTAAATAAAAGAATAATTACTTACTTGACACAGTGAGCAGCAGTTAGAACAGCCCTGTTGTTCAAGATGGATCCACCGCAATTCTGTTGGTAATTTACACCAGTCCAAGAAAGCAACAAGGCAGCGCCAAAAGGATATTGTGAAATAGTAGTCGTTGACCCACCAACAATCCTTTGTGGATTTCTGGGGACAGCTGCAAGAAGAAAATAAATTATTAATCTTCCATTTATTTAACAATTAATAATTAGTATTTAATAACCACATTTTACCTGCCGCGACAGTTACGCCTAGAATCACCAATATAAGACTAATCCGCATTGTGAAAACTTGTAAAGTGTTGTAGCAACTAACCAGTAGCCTCTCTGTTCCTTATATTTATACGAAAGCTACTGAAGCATTAATATGGATATAGTACAAATCTGATATGAATCTGTTTATATAAAAAGATAACAATGATAAAAATTAATTTTACTATGAATTGTTTTAGTCGACACTGAATCTCTTCCTTTCCAAATGATTACACGTAGTTACCATAGGAAATAAATAACACCCTTTTACAGAAATTTCTGTTTTTTGTCCAAAAGAATACATAAAATGTTGCTGTACTTAAATATCGACATAGTAAGAATATATTACACTGGATGCTGTCTGGTGAGAGGAGGAACAATTTTTAGCACACTTAAACCTTTTCTCAGATTTTATACCATCATTTTCTCTTTTTCAAAACTGTTAAAAAATTATTAATTATCGATGAGAAAGATTTATTCACGAAAAAGACGCAGCTATCTGTCTGCAAATATGCGACAAAGTTTATATTATTACCGGAAGTGATCAAATTGATACAAATTAATACATGGAATCACATATCTATATCCGATATCGCACTCAATTGGTATGAATAGTTTCCACGTCGTTTCCACAAACAGATAGCCATCATTATCATTCTGTTTGAAAAAAAAACAGATATTTTCTGGCATCAAAAGCTCGTTGTGCTCGAAAGCCGTATGATAAGTCTAAACTAGTGCTATCTCATTTTCGTTTTCATGTTAAAAAAATTTTTTTTTTAATCTTCGCATTTATTTAACAATTAATAATTAGTATTTAATAACCACATTTTACCTGCCGCGACAGTTACGCCTAGAATCACCAATATAAGACTAATCCGCATTGTGAAAACTTGTAAAGTGTTGTAGCAACTAACCAGTAGCCTCTCTGTTCCTTATATTTATACGAAAGCTACTGAAGCATTAATATGGATATAGTACAAATCTGATATGAATCTGTTTATATAAAAAGATAACAATGATAAAAATTAATTTTACTATGAATTGTTTTAGTCGACACTGAATCTCTTCCTTTCCAAATGATTACACGTAGTTACCATAGGAAATAAATAACACCCTTTTACAGAAATTTCTGTTTTTTGTCCAAAAGAACACATAAAATGTTGCTGTACTTAAATATCGACATAGTAAGAATATATTACACTGGATGCTGTCTGGTGAGAGGAGGAACAATTTTTAGCACACTTAAACCTTTTCTCAGATTTTTTACCATCATTTTCTCTTTTTCAAAACTGTTAAAAAATTATTAATTATCGATGAGAAAGATTTATTCACGAAAAAGACGCAGCTATCTGTCTGCAAATATGCGACAAAGTTTATATTATTACCGGAAGTGATCAAATTGATACAAATTAATACATGGAATCACATATCTATATCCGATATCGCACTCAATTGGTATGAATAGTTTCCACGTCGTTTCCACAAACAGATAGCCATCATTATCATTCTGTTTGAAAAAAAAACAGATATTTTCTGGCATCAAAAGCTCGTTGTGCTCGAAAGCCGTATGATAAGTCTAAACTAGTGCTATCTCATTTTCGTTTTCATGTTAAAATAATTTTTACCCGACTGACCCAAGAAGGTAATGTTTCAAGCATGTGGGTTTGTATATATGAAATCAATTCCATTGTGGCCACCAGTTTTGACTCCAAGGTCAAAACTGAATCAATCTTGATGAGTGTCACTCGGTTTGTATTCCTTCCCCGAGTACCATAGGGTCAAACTGTCAGTTGTTTTTCTTTTCTTTTTTAATTAACAAATAGTGTTAATAATATTCCTTTATGAATTACGCCCTCCATATCTTTATCTCGTTTTAGATCTTTTTACTCAAAAGTAGCCTATGTGTTTTTCCAGTCTATACTCTACATTTATGCCAAATTTCATCGAGATCCGTTCAACCGTTCATGCTACAAAAATTAACAAACGTCCATTCATCGATCTATCCATCTAAACTTTCGCATTTATAATATTAGTAAGAAGATAACATTTTTAGTATTCTAAAACGCGTAAACGTAAAGGCAACTGTTGCATGCTCTATTGTTTATCGCACATGTGATAGGGGAAAGACAAGCGGAAAATGAAAAGAAAAGCATTTTGATATAGACGTAACTTATTCTTTGTACCTTAAACAATAATTAATACTCTTACCTATCTAATATTTACGTCGTTATGTAATTAATATCAAATCATAAAAAGATATTAAGTTATGTCATTATCAAGCACATGTTGGGTCTTATTGTTGTGTTGGAGATTTGTTTTTACGACGATCGTTTTTGTAGATAAGCGAAAAGGTGAAGACGGAAGTCAATTTATTAAAGAAAATAATCAAGACCCATGGGGTAAGAGAAGGGGATTTTAAAGTAATGTTTTAAGAAAAGGAAAAGTTAATGAATTAAACACAAGATATGAATGCGAGTTAATGCAGTGGAAAGATAGGTTAGGACTGTAAATGATAGGATTACAAATAGATGGAAGGGAATAATGTGGTTTAAAAGACGGTGTGGTAAGTAGAATTGAATAAGGCTTGCGAACACATTAAAAGGCTGTAAACAAGAAAATTTATGGCACAAAAATGAGTGGTTATGTTTTTTTTGTTGGCTCTAAGCCGCCATCTTGTTCCCCTAACGTGTTTATGGGTCAGGGACGTATGTCGGAGATAATGAAATAAAAATCGCGTAACATTATAAACACCATCCTTAGTCGATCACCATCTTAAATGAAAACTGCACAACACGACCTAATCGGATTGCAAACTTTTACAGAGATTAACCAATTAACTTTATCATTAACAAAGCGCATCATTTCACCATTCAATGACAACTGTCATCAGTGCACATTCAGCCAGTACTCAAAGTTATTATTTGACAGTAACTTTAACCGTTCAAAAAATATCAATCATTTCGCGCCGTTATGTACAAGAATTGTACTACAATAACACAACAATACACACGCACGCACACACGCGTGCAATGATGTTTTATATCTCAACTGCTCCCTGTATAATAAACTGAACCATGTACTAATAGTTACTAATAGTACTAGAGGCTGAAAACCAGCGCGGCCTTCAGTGACAAGCTGGAGGCCGCATCAGCTGAGCCTTCTCCTTTTGGCCAAGAGCTGATTTTTTTTTTTGTATTAATATGTTTTGTAAATTTTGTTTTTTTTTTGGTTAATAAATAGATTTTTATTTATTTATTTTTAATGTTAAAAATACAATTAAAACTAAAACATTCGTGGACTTTTAAAGACTTATCAAATTGTGGTCACTCTTAGGCTGTTATAATATTAATGAAGGGTGTGATATACATAGGACTTTGATAGAGTAAACAAATGTTCCTTATTCAGATATCGACTACGGAATTCAAACCCACCACAGCAGCGTAAGCTCAGTCAATTTTTATTAGTAATAAAAATAGTCTTTCTGATATTAGCACAGTTTATTTATGATATAAAGCTTTATGCATTAGACTGGATCCAAGAGGTGTAGCGCGAAACACGAGCATTAACACCAGGGTAAAATGCGAGAGCGCACTCGTGTCCCCAGGAGCACACACCGACGACAACGTTGTTGTGGATGAGAGGGCCGCCAGAGTCGCCTTGGCACTGGTCGCGACCGCCGACATCGAGCCATCCAGAACACAACATGTTGTCGGTTATGGCCGAATTTCTAGTTGCATATCGCTGCCTGCATGTGTTCTGGTTGACAGTCCACACTTGTACGTGGCGCAGCTGCTCAGAACTTTGGCCTCTGTACTGTTAATAAAATAAATAATTATTAGACATGAAGTGACAAAATTAATAAAAACCTAAATATACTTAAACATATTTATATTCCCTGTTTAGTAGATTTCTTAAATAATGAAATAGTAGAGAAAATTGACCATACAAGGGATGATGCTCTATGATTGCTTGTTCATGATATTTTTTTTATTAAATCAGTAATTTATGTGTCTTTCAGATAAACTTACAGTAATTCAAATTTTGGAGTAATTTGCATTGCATAAGACGCAATATAGTTATTTAACCTTTCAATGCTGACTATTAAATAAACAAAGTGTAGGGGAATAAACAGTAAATTTTACTAACAAAACTGCGGTTTTACATTAGTATAACAATACTTACAGCAATAGCGCCCCATCCGATAGCCCAAACAGGTTGATTGTCACCAATGTTGTAATTAGATCCAGCAATACTTCCAGGGCGCACATTGTTGTTGAACACGATATTGGAAGAGGATCGTAAAATAACAATGTCATTGTCGAAGTTACGGAAGTTGTAGTTGGGGTGCATGATGATTTGTTGAGTGTTGTGGACGACACCGCCGCTGTTGGCGTTAGTGGATCCTACACGGATGCGCCATCTGGCTGCTGTATCACCACTGAACAACAAAAAAAAATAAAGCAATAGCCATAAAGCAGTTATGTTTAATTTATAGCACTTGATATAACTTACTCTGTACAGTGAGCTGCACTGAGGACAGCTCTATTGTTTAAGATGGTTCCTCCGCAATTCTGTCGGAAACTTACACCAGTCCAAGAAAACAACAAGGCAGCACCATAAGGATATTGTGTAATAGTGGTTGTTGATCCACCAACAATCCTTTGTTGATTCCTGGGGACAGCTGCGACCGGGAAAGATAGTATTATTTTTATTTTATTAAATAATAATTAAACATTTAGCTTTTTATAACCATATATTACCTGCCGCGACAGCTACGCCCAACACCAATAGTATAAAACTAAATCGCATTGTGATATCCTGGGAAAGTCTACACCAACTAAGCAGTAGACTCTTCGTGTCTTATATTTATAGGAAAGCTACTGTAGCATTAATTAAGATAAAGTACAAATCTGATATCAATTTGCTTATTTTAAAGATTAGTTAAATACGTACAAAGATAAAATTTTATATTATGCTGATTGATTTTTGTCGTCACTGTATCTTGTCCCGTTCATATGATAGATGTATATTATTTCAGAAAGTTTTTTTTTCATGAGTAGGCATAAAATGTCATTGATAAGTAAATATGTATATAGAAAATTTTGCATTTCAATGCTTTCTAATGATACTAATGTACTTTCTCTGATGTTAAATAAACAGTTTTTCTTTCAATAAAACTTTTGTAAAATCGTTACTTCAGAGACTTGGTTCGAAAGATGACTAACAAAATAAAATCTGTCTGTCATTATACGTCAAAGCATATCTAATATATTCACCGGAAGTGATAAAATTGATAATAATTACATGAACAGCATACAGCTATAGACAATCTTGCTTTTGATGTTTCAATATGCTAAGTATTCCAATTTTTTTTTTTCTAGATGATGTATTCTAAAACGCATAAACGCAATCTTGCAATATGCAAAAGTTACATGCGATATTGTTTATCGCACATGCAGCAGGGGAAATAAAAATGGTAAAATTAACAGTGTCACGTTATTTTTCTGTTTATAACTACTCACAGACAAAATTAATGGCAACTATATACAAACAAAAAATATTACAATTGAAATAAACAAATATTATTTTTCAAAAGTTGGGCCAAGTTGTGGGTTCAGAACCTCCTTCTTTTCTTCAGCAATCTCTGAGTGACAGTTACCCTTGTTTCGCCGGATGAAGAAACAGGGTGTCGAACCGACACTCAATGCAGCTACGGTTCAATTTCTGCTCCGGCCCACTTTCGACTTCGGTGGAACACTCCTTCCTCTGAAATATTCAAGATCCAGAAATTGGACAAAAGTGATGCACATAAAACAAAAACAGTGCTCACACAATGATCCGTATCAAAATTCCTGAAAGCTCTGTCTGTCTGTGCTTCACAGATTACAGATTGCAGATATGTCGCATGTGGTATCGACATTGACCGCTATTTTTTTTTAATTCTTTCAACATTGACACATTACAATACCCCGCTTACCACACAAGGATTTTTCTGGAGGAAAATCCGAAAATGATGTTGAATAGATTGTATCAATTGGTCAATTCGAAATCTTTGGATAAGCCACGGCACTAAAGGTTTCTCGTGTATATCTCCCAATTTATAAAGTAAAGGCAATCTCTTTTTAGTAATACGATATTTAATAGATTTTAGAGCTGTTTTTTTATTGAAGTGTTATTCTTTATCGCGCAATTAACACTAACAGTAGAGCGTGAGATATATTTCACAAAGATTAACTCTCTTATTATCTACTAGCTTTCGCCAGCGACTCCGTCAGTGCAGAATTTAAAAAAAATGAGTTGTTTAAGTATTCCCCCAGACTATGCTCTATACCTATGCCAAATTTCATCGAGATCCGTCCTGCCGTTTAGTACAAACTCTAACAAACCTCCATCTAAACTTTCTCGTTTATAACATTAGTAAGAGTATGTGATTAACGTCTTATAATCAACGATAAAAACTCAGTTATACAATAACGAATAATATTATAGGAATTCGAACGCGCGGCTGCCGTTATCTGATAAATTGATGAAGAAGGTTCCTTTGAGAATTCCATCTGCATAGAATGACTTTGTAGCCTTCTTTATCCATTATATGAACTCGACCAACAGATTTAATGCCAAATGCTTGCGGTTCAGTAAGAGTTGTTAATTTGATAGATATTATCATTACCATCGTGGTCATCATCAGCTCACTACACTTTCTTAGTCCGGAACTGCGAGCCTACCTTGAGTGGTGAGGTGACTAGGCCATAGTCAACCACGCTGGGTCACTACCGGGTTGATTACCTTAAATTATCTTACGAATGTTGTCAATTCTGTGTATTTGTAACTTGCCGATACTTTTTTGGCAGGTGGTTTGCTTTTCACTACAAAACTCGAATTGCTAAAAAATTGTACACACTAGACAATATAATAATAAAGAGCTTGTCTGTATCAGAGGTTAAGCCCTACCTGTAATCTGTGTTCGAATCCTGCCATGTACCAATGTAGTTTTAAAAATTTTTGAATTACATGTACTATACATTCACTCGACGTTCTTATATTGATAGAAAATACCACATTGAAGCTTGCACATATCGGCGAAGAAATTCAAATATGAAACGGGAAGAATTCAATCAACTCGCACTGGGCCATTGAGATTGACGATGGCCTAGTCACCCCTGACTTAGGGTAGGCACCGAGCCCCTCGATGGGGACGTACAGTGAGCTGATGGTGAAGACAATTTGTATTTCATTTTAAGATTGATAATAATCACCAACAAAAAGTTGTGATAAAGCAAACTGTAAGGGAATTTTTCATACTACTTAATTAAATAATTCGAAGTTAAACAAGTTACACATGTTTAAAGCATTTTATTGAATCATCTAGTTTATCATTACATGTTAAGCATTGGATTGGATCCATGAGGTGTAGCGTGATACACGAACATTAACACCAGGGAAAAATGCGAGAGCACATTCATGACCCCAGGAGCATACACCGACGACAACATTGTTGTGTAGGAGTGGTCCGCCCGAGTCGCCTTGGCACTGGTCGCGGCCGCCGACATCGAGCCAGCCGGAACACAACATGTTGTCTGTGATAGATGCTCCCCTGGTAGCGTAACGCTGCCTGCATGTGTTCTGGTTGACTGTCCATACTTGAACATGGCGTAGCTGCTCAGAGCTTTGTCCCCTGTACTGGTCAAAAAAATAAAATAAGCATATATTATTTCACAAGGAAAGTTAAAAGTAAAACCTGTTGTTATAATTTTTACACTCGCTGTAATAAATTCAACTTTAACGTTTCCCCAGAGGTGATGCTCCATTCAAAAGTTCTACAAAAATTTATCGTTCAGAAGTGTAGCTATTTATGTTTCCAATGTAGGATATTTTTTTTACTTAAGTATATATTCTTATATTATACATTTGAGATGCAATGATTTTAAAACACAATCCGTGATTATACAATAGGATTGTACAAAATTACCGACTTATGGGTTGATATTTGGTCCCGGGATTAGGTATGAGAAGATGTAACATTTCTCGTGCTATAAATATTATTATCAATAAAAAGTTGAATATTGTGATTATTCACACTCACAGCAATAGCGCCCCATCCGATAGCCCAAACAGGTTGATTGTCACCAAGATTATAGTTAGAACCCGCAATACTTCCAGCGCTCACGTTATTGTTGAACACGAAGTTAGAAGCAGCTCGTACAATGGCAATATCGTTGTCCTGAGTGCGAGAGTTGTAGCTGGGGTGCATGATGATTTGGTTACTATTATGGACGACACCGCCGCTGTTAGCGTTAGTGGATCCGACACGCAAGCGCCATCTGGATGCTGTATCACCACTGCAATGAAATAATAAATTACTAATTTTTAAGAACATGAACACAACATGTTTAACATAAATTATCATATACTTACATGAAACAATGAGCAGCAGAAAGTACAGCTCTATTGTTAATAATCGTTCCGCCGCAAGCCTGTCGGAAGCTTATACCAGTCCAGGAATACAGCATAGCAACTCCAAACGGATATTGGCTAATAGTGGTTGTTGATCCACCAACAATCCTTTGTGGATTTCTGGGGACAGCTGAAACGACAAGATAAATCATAAAACCTTTTGCATCTTAATTTTTTTGGATTGTAAATTGATTATCATCGCTTTAAGTTTTTGCGTTTAAGCTATATTACAGTCTCCGTCTTTATTAAATCACTCTCCTTATCCTACTCTATGTAGGGGGTTGGACGCATCAGGTTTTCATACTCCAGTTCCATCTATCACGTAATTACTGCCCGTCTTCACTGCCTTCTTAATCAGGTCGTCTTTAATCTAATTTATCCACCTCTTCCCTATGCTTAGGTAGGATTACTAATCCTATTGTTGTACCTCTTCACTCATATTATAGAATGCATGTTTTCCAAGTCACATGTAATCCTTTCCCCCCACATAACATGGCCATAGTGATTTTACTAACTTTTAAACAAAGACTGTTTTAGCTCTTGGTGTTTGAGGTGGCAGTTGTTATTTAAGAAATTTAGTCAAATGAAATTCATAGAATCTAAGTCAATGTACGTCAATGATGCGTTGGACGTAATAAAAATTTTTAGCTGAGAAACATCAGGGAGTGGACCAACATTGACGTCGAAGACTAGTTTTGCTTGACTTAAGAGAGGGAGAGATTTGCTAAGCTAACCAGGAAAAAGATGTCAATGCTGATAAATCTCACCTGCCACCACAGCAAGGCCTACTGCCAACAGCAAGAGTGTAATACGCATTGTTAAAATGTTCTAAAGGTATTGAGTAATGAAGTCGCATATTTATAGAACAAACAATTGCGTAATTTAAGGTACTGTCCGATAACAATTACCTAAGTAAAAGATTACTTCAAAAAAATCAAGAAGATTATCGTAACATGTCAATTGTATTTCCAATACGATAATTAGCAAAAAATAGTTGGTTTTAGAACTGTGATTATAGCTTTAGAAAAAAAATCTTAAACTTTATTAAAAATCATTGTAGTTTATAGTTTGTGGTCAATTTATAATGGCTAATATGATTATGTACTGTCCAGATTCGTAAAACATATTTTTATTGTCAAAATCAAATATTTGAAATGTGTTCAAGTAATTAATACATTGATAAAACAAAACAACATTTTTGTTTCGCTTATATAAATGTTACTACATACAAGTACAATATAAACAGGTACTCTTATCATAATATATCAAAGAATCTATAATCAAATAAGATATAATTGTAACTTTGATTAAAAATAATTGGATTATTGACCAAGATGTCTAATCTATATTAAAGGTAATTGAAATAATCCTAAGATATATTTTAAAGCAATATACAAGGAAAAAAAGGAAAGTTGTTGGATTAAAAAACTTTTCTATACTGGTCATCAGATTTTATTCGTAAATGATAGCAAGTTTTCTAAGATAACTTCTGACCGCACACACAGGCCGATGACCATATAGAGCGGACCACTGCGGACCAAACTGAGAACTAAAAGTTTCTCGCGACAGACCTTACCTACTGATTATACCATTATTAATTTTTGTAAAGCATGTTCTCAGTTTGTTCGTAATTTATTATACTAATTTAGAGACTTTAGCCGTACACAATCTTTATTCAATGAAAAGTTGAAGATGTTTAGATTTTTGTTTACAACAGGCCTTACTTTTTTAAGTCAATGGAAGGTTTCAGTTAATTGTTTATTTTGCTCCTACTTTCTTATTAATTCCAATAATTAATCCTTCGCTATTACAAAGTTGTGAGAAACTACGAATAAAACACACTTTTTACCTACATATATGTAAAGAGCTACATAGAAACTTATTTTATAAAATTCTTCACAGAGAAAATGATAGGGAAAAAATCATATTATGTTTCAAGTCAGTTTATTTAAAAATATTAGGCATTGGACTGGATCCAGGCGGTGTAGCGTGAGACACGAGCATTGACACCAGGGAAGTTAGCGAGAGCACATTCATGTCCCCAGGAGCAGATACCGACGATAACGTTGTTGTGGATGAGAGGGCCGCCAGAGTCGCCTTGGCACTGGTCGCGGCCGCCCACACCGAGCCAACCGGAGCATAACATATTGGCAGTAATTGTTAATCCTCTAGAAGCGTAGTTGTTCCTGCAGGTGTTCTGGTTGATAGTCCAGACTTGCACGTGGCGCAACTGTTCAGAGCTTGGTCCTTTGTACTGTAACCAAAAAAGGGAGGTTTTAAGAATAAATCATATACGTTGTTTTAAAATGTTTATAAATGGAAGAGTATGGAATGAACTACCTTTGAATAATCGCGGTATTTTTAATTGGTCGTAGCTGAAGTCCTTTTTTTAATTTACAAAAACAAACGTACTCAACCGGCCGTGTGATATGACCACAGTTAAACATTGTTTGTTGTAATCTTACTCAGAGGTGATTCTTTTCCAAGTTATGTATGTAATAAATTTATTGTTATTAACAATACCACTTACAGCAGTAGCGCCCCATCCGATAGCCCAAACAACTTCGTTGTCTGCAAGGTTGTAATTGGCGCCTGCAATGCTTCCAGCACGCACGTTGTTGTTGAAGCCAAAGTTGGAAGCGGATCTCAGGATAGCAACATCGTTGTCTTGAGTGCGAGAGTTGTAGCTGGGGTGCCTTATAATTGAGTTAGTGTTGTGCACTACACCGCCGCTATTAGCGTTGGTGGAACCGACTCGGATGCGCCACATACTCGCTGAGTCCCCACTGTAATAAAAAAAACCGTTATTATGTTCTAAACTAAGACTTGAATTCTTCTTTGTTAAATTTATTTTTTCATAATTACTTTATACTTACATGAAACAGTGAGCAGCAGACAGAATAGATCTACTGTTCAAGATGGTTCCACCGCACGCTTGCCAGAAGGTCGAGCCACCCCATGAGTACAATAAGGCAGAGCCATATGGGTACTGAGAAATATTTGTTGTTGATCCACCAACAATTCTTTGCGGATTCCTGGGGCCAGCTATAACGATAAAATAACTTCATATATAACTCAGTCTTAGTTCTTGCTTATAGATTGAAAATGTTTGTTTTCTTTTATATCCGATGTTTTCTTGTGAATGCAATCTTAAAAGCTAGATTACCTTAGTTAAATTAAAATGTTAGTTATATTTTCTCTTAAGTACCAAAGAACTACTTCATGGATCGAATATTAGGGTTTGTAATGATTCTAACGTCGACGTGAGTTCTTAGAAACCAGCACAATTTTGAAAATGAACATAGTTAATCGAATTTTAAGTACTTTTGATGGTGAAATGAAATATACATCTATTTTCTTACCTGCCACCACAGCTAGGCCTACAGCCAACAGCAGCACACTTACACGCATTCTAGGTCTATGAGTAACTTTGTACCAAACAGCAGTTTTTGCTTATATTTATAATAGATGTCAGTGGCGTAATTTAAGATACGGTCAGATTAAAATAATCCAAAGATAACTCTTGTTAAACTAAACAGATATAGTAATCAATCATTAAACGTGTTTTGTTTTAAAAGGATTTAACATTTGGACTAATTCTTATACAAAGTGTTATAAAAATAACTTGAAGTACTTGATTGTGTCACCTTTTTTTGTATGATAGGGGGGCAAACATGCAAACGAACACATGAGTTCGCTGAAGAAGCCAAGCGACCGCTACCCATAGACGTCCGCAATTGCAGATGCGTTACCTACCCTTAAACGTCGGAGAAGAAGACACGACATTGACGTCAACGTCGACGGCGACCCACATGAAGAGGATATTTCCCTTTCCTATACGTCTCCTCCATTGTCAGATCCACTTTCTCTTCCCATCCTTTTTCTTATAAGAATAAAATGGGTAAGGGACTGAAATTGGACCTTTGGCACATTACTTTACGCTTACCTAATAAGTCAAAAGGTAAGATACTGTTAAGTAACCACCTGATTTTACGAAAATAGCAAATATGGTTCTCCATAGACATCTAAAACAGGTTTAAATAATGCAGGAGGCAGTTGCGTTGCCAACCTCTAATGAACAAAGAAGGAGATCTACAGAAAGATGATATATCTCCTTCCAATACGTCTCTGCTCCCGCCAAATTCACTTGTCCTTCTAATTCTTTACTGATAAGAAATGGATAGGACGGAGACTAATTCATGTAATCATATTTAAATCATCACTATTATTTAACCGGTACTTTTATAATTTGATATTGTAAAGATTTAAATGTATAAACGTTTGTTTCTAAGCTTCTCCAAAACGGCTTAACACGTTTAGATGCAATTTGGCACAAATGTAGAACATAGTCGGGAAGAAAAAAATAGGCTAATAAGATTTTTCGTTTATTCCGAGCAGACGAAGTCGTGGAGAAAAAATTGGTCGTTCATAGTTTAGATTCTCAAAATAAACCGTGATATTAGTATTATAAACGTGGCTTTTTAATTGTATGTTAATATTGCTTAGACTGTCTACATGTTTGTTATACCATCGCCGCCTGTAAAAAATAAATTTCTGTAGGTTTAGCTAGCTTTTTAAAGAAAAACTACTTGCGTAATAATGACGCTTCTATAATAAAGTTAGGTAACATAAATTTATTCAGCCCTAAATATGGAACGCCATAAATCATTTTTCTTATCATGTCATTAAAATATTCTTAACAGTGATAACGATTATTATGCTATAGACAATTACAACAAATTAATATACATTACTCCGAAAAATAGTACTCAGTTAGACGGACAAAGTATAATTCATTCTCCATTTATAAATACACGGTGTACAATAAGAAAATACATTGAAACCATTAAAAATCTTTAATAATTATCTTCTTAAAGAACTGAATATTTAAACTAAAGTGAGTTCTTATTGATGAATAAAATTAAAACGTTCTTTGACATTTCAGAGAAATTATATAACAAAATTATGCATTAGACTGGATCCAGGAGGTGTATCGCGAAACACGAGCATTAACACCAGGGAAAAATGCAAGAGCGCACTCGTGTCCCCAGGAGCATACGCCGACGACAACGTTGTTGTGGATGAGAGGGCCGCCAGAGTCGCCTTGGCACTGGTCGCGACCGCCGACATCGAGCCATCCAGAGCACAACATGTTGTCGGTTATAACCGAATTTCTAGTTGCATATCGCTGCCTGCAAGTGTTCTGGTTGACACTCCACACTTGTACGTGGCGCAACTGTTCAGAACTTTGGCCTCGGAACTATTAGCAAAATAAAGTTTTATGAATTCAAAGTATATACATTTAAAAAATATGCTTAAATAACTCTGAAATAAGTGCCCAGCATCGTGGAGTTTTTTTTAATAATAAAATAGTGGAGAATTTATGCCACAAAATCGATAACTAACTTTTGTTGCTATTTTTTTTTTGGTTTACAAGTGCTTCCAGAATAGACTAACAATCACGTCGAACTTTACCTAATAGGCTACCCTACGTGTTGTTAAATCAATAAGACCTTTTATATTGGTTTGTCAAGGTAATGAACTATGGTGCAAAATCCATACAATTTTCCAGACAAAACGATAGTTCAACTAGTTCATACTTACAGCAATAGCGCCCCATCCGATAGCCCAAACGGGTGTATTGTCAGCAAGGTTGTAGTTAGATCCTGCAATACTTCCAGCGCGCACATTGTTGTTGAATGCCAAATTGGAAGAAGATCGCAGGATAGCAACATCGTTGTCCAGGTTGCGAGAGTTGTAGTTGGGGTGCATTATAATTCTATTAGTGTTGTGGACGACACCACCACTGTTGGCGTTAGTGGATCCAACACGGATGCGCCACTGGTTAGCAGCGTCGCGCCTGCAAACAAATAGAATTTAGTATTCAAGTGTACCGCAAGTCCGCTAATCTTACATATTGTATCTAAAACTTACCATACGCAATGACCAGCAGTTAAAATGGATCTATTATTTAAGATGGTTCCACCACAACTTTGACGGTGGTTCGTACCACCCCATGAGTACAACAAGGCAGCACCGTACGGATATTGTGAAATAGTGGTTACCGATCCACCAACAATCCTTTGAGGATTCCTGGGAACAGCTGCAATATAAAACAATGTAATTAATTGCTTTACTTTTTACTTCATTGTTGGATTTACAATAAGAAGTTACTTATATTTTACTAAGAAGTAATAGTTTTATTCTCACCTGCCACTACAGCCAACCCCAGGGCCAACAACAGAGTGGTGCGCATTGTCTAGCTTTTGCAAACTATTTACAAAACTAACGAACAATGCTCATATTTATACACGAAACGATGTCATCAAATTATAAGATATTATATATATAGACAACATAATCATTCTGATTAAGTGATATAAAGTCATCCATGAATATCTTTATCAGGGCGAGCGAAAAGAGACCTGTACAATCCCATAATGTTTACAGTTTCATGGTAGACTCTTCTAAGAAAACATTACTATTTAAAAGGGCTTCATAATAAATTCAATGTTGGACTAAAAAACACGAATTTAGTCCAATTTTCTAACATCTGTTAGTATAAATTGTAAAACCATTATGATATGTGTACGTAGACATAATTTTTAAATTATATTTTACAAGTTGTGATTGTGACAAGGTAGAAGTTGACAATTTTCCGTTTGCGATAAATCTTACTTCTTACGATCTTAATTTTATAAGTTTGGATGGATCTTTTTATTAAAAGCGCGCGCACACCTTTGACCAAACTATCACACAACTGTTTAGTCGCGCTTTGATTCCTATGAGCTAATATGGAGCTGTGCATACTATTCGATTTTTAATTGTGTTACTAAACATTTGAATCGGTTGTGAAACAATCCACAATCGCACAACAGTGCTTCGGTAGTTTAGTCAGAGATGTGCGCCCGCTCTTAGTATTCTTTTGCATGTAACCTTATAATTAATGTTGTTCTCAGTCCAGGGTGAATCCATAATCCAGAGATACTCATTATACATTATTTAACTAGCTTTCCCCTCTATTCCGTCCACCCGAGATAAAAAAAACTTGTTAGGTAGCAGCTATAACATGTTTAGGTAACAGACATGTGCGTCGCCAGCCGTTGGCTAGATCTAGATCTAGCATGTAGCATGAATGATGAGCTTCCTAGGAAGTAGGAAGGGGGTAGCTACCATCATTATTGTCTTATTTGAAGTATGATTTTATATCTATTTTACATTTTTGGATCCTCTATACAGGGACAGCTGGTCACCCTCCTGCGCCCCACTCCTAGAGAATTATTAAAATAGAACAAAACATGCAGCAAGTTTCAACTAGACAATTGTGTCGAATTATTTGGCAAGAAATGTTTTTAATAATTATTAAACCAAATCAAATGGTTTAAAAAATTCCGAATCCTCATAGGTTGCTATTGAATCAAAAATATTTTTTAATGTTTCAAGTTCGTTTATTTAAATAAATTAAGCATTAGACTGGATCCAAGAAGTGTAACGGGAGACACGAGCATTAACACCAGGGAAGTTAGCGAGAGCGCACTCGTGTCCCCAGGAGCATACACCAACAATAACATTGTTGTGGATGAGAGGGCCGCCAGAGTCGCCTTGGCACTGGTCACGACCGCCGACACCGAGCCAGCCGGAGCACAACATGTTGTTAGTAACACTCAAGCCTCTAGAAGCGTAATTATTTCTGCATGTGTTCTGGTTGATAGTCCATACTTGCACGTGGCGCAACTGCTCAGAGCCTGGTCCTTTGTACTGTAATAAAATCAAAGTTAGTGTTTTAGTAATTAATGGTTTTTAGATACTGCGCTTATTATAGAATTAAACTGTATAATAATTTAAAACAATTGTCATGAATCTAAAGTTATATACTATACGGGTCTTCTATAAAAACTATGTAGTTAACTTTATTATGATTTTCGTTTTTCTAAACACTAATTTTTTTCTTAAAATTAGTTGTTAGTACAGTACATCAACGTGTCAAAAAATGATTATTTAATGGTACTTACAGAAGTAGCGCCCCATCCGATAGCCCAAACAACTTGGTTGTCAGCAAGGTTGTAGTTGGATCCAGCAATACTGCCAGCGCGCACATTGTTGTTGAAACCCCAGGTGGAAGAAGCTCTCAGAAGAGCAATGTCGTTGTCCTGAGTGCGAGAGTTGTAGTTGGGGTGCATGATGATTCTGTTAGTGTTGTGAACATTGCCGCCGCTGTTGGCGTTAGTGGATCCAACACGAATGCGCCACATGTTAGCTGAGTCGCGGCTGAAAATAAAAGAAATTAGTAACTAATTCTTGTGAAAAGATATTATTAGACCTCTAATTTCTGTAAGAGTTTACTTACAAGAAACAATGAGCAGCAGACAATATAGATCTGTTGTTCAAGATGGTTCCACCGCACGCTTGTCTGAAGTTTGATCCACCCCATGAGTACAGCAAGGCGGCACCGAAGGGATAACGTGAAATAGTAGTTGTCGATCCACCAACAATCCTTTGAGGATTCCTGGGGACACCTAATAACAACAAAATAAACGTTTATTGTATTTCTTAATTTTTAATTTGAAATCTATAGTATTTCCAGTAATTCAACTTTCTATTTTTTTTCTCACCTGCCACTACAGCAAAGCTGAGGGCCAACAGCAACAGAGCGATGCGCATACTTGAGCTTTGGAAAATTATTTACAAAACTGAAAAATGATTCTCATATTTATACACAAGACGATGTCACTAAATTGTATGATATGATAATATAAATAGACAACATAATCGCTGTAATAAATTGATATGAAAACCATCCGTCAATATCTTTTTTTTTTACTTGTTTTGCAATTTATATCTATTATAAATCACTTTGTAAATCAATGTATATTATTCTGGTCAATTTATTCTCGAGAGCTCCATTGCCGTGACATTTAGTGTTAATACATCTCGCTAATATTATAAATGGGAAAGTTTAAATGGATGGATGTTTGTTAGAGTTTTTAGCCTAAACTGCTGAACGGATTTCGATGATATTTGGCAGAGATGGAGAGGATAGTCTGGAATAAACCCACGGGCCATTTAGTTTTATTTTTTTTTAATCCCACGTGGACGGAGTCGCGGGCGAAATCAAGTTCTGTATATAGTCATAACTTTTCCTTTTTTCCACAAAACAGAGACTGCAATATTAATACAAGTGTCATGACAGTTAATCTTACGGTGACACGTAAGCGTACGTTCGCACGGGCAGACTTTGTACGCCGCGGTAAAATTCAAGGTCAGCAGACTTTTTACGCGCACGCGATAGGTGTTCGTACGAGCGTAAAAAATCCACTCTTGAATCGTATCTCGTGTCAGTAAGACGTGTAAATTGTTTCTGTTAAATTACTAGCCCGACCCGAAAACTGGCGACTGAATCCGAAGTCACGTAGTTAGAGAGCAAACTAAAAGTAGACAGTACATTTTCTTTAAATCTAACATTTGCTAATGTTTAAAAAAAAGGTTTTTTTCAACACGCACTAACAAAGCTCTCATGCAATGTTTTATTTTTATTTTCACCCGAATATTGATAAAAAGTGTTCTACTTGATACATATAATAAGTTTACATATTATATAGTTATAGAAAATTTATTTATTAGATTTCTATTAATCAGTAGCGGCTCGTGGCTCGTGGGTCCTGGAACTAGTGGTGCACGATTTAAATTGTAGGAAATCAAACCAACTATATTCTTTTGATTTTACACAAAGACATTTAAGAAATATATAAGACTAGGCATGTTTTCATCGGTACTTTCTCTAGAAGGTACTATGTAAATCAGTTGTCAAATTTAATATGCCGCCTCGTAACCTTGTATTGACATCTGATAAAACATTTTACAAAATTATAAGCTCCATCTTTTATTGTAAAATAAACAGTATCACAAAATAAAATAACAAATAAATTAAATTACATATAAATATGATTTAGTGACACTTGCTGGCAATTAATTTAAATATAGTTAATTATATTGATATGTGGTTATGGGGATCTATCAATAGACAACGGTAATGAGATTATGTGAAAAATGTTTCAAGTGAAGTGTAAACTATGCCTACTCTATATATATTTTTAATCTCTTTGATTTTATACCACCAATCCCTAAAAAAAATCAAGTTAATTGCCAAACTAATCATCCTTATTTAGACAAACTATAAGATAAACTTTATTTTTATTTGCAAAGGTCAATTTAGGTACTTAATTTAGTTATGTATGTTAAAGTATTAAAATTTTTGTCGAGTTAATTTCATGAAAGCGATGGTTCCAGTTGGATAAAACATATTACAGCTAGGGGTTGGGTCGCTTGGGGTGCGATGGCCGGTGACCTCCTCGTGGTGCACCCTGGAAACTCCCGAACGACTTTAGAGAGGCTAACAACTGGCTAGGGGGGGGAAGGTGTCCGCGGGGCTATACCGGATAGGGCTACCCATACCGGGAAGGCTCGTGGACACGAAGGGGCCTCTCCGAGTGCTACGAGTAGCGTAGAACTTCGGAAGAGGTCCAAGCACGCTCATCGAGCGGTGCTGGGCGTGGTTGCACAGTGGTGCCGCCATGATTGGTGAGGGGTGTTTCCGCGGGGCTATGCCGGATAGGGCTTCCCATACCGGACAGGCCCGTGGAATATTCTGGTGGACCCGTAGGGTCGTGGGATGGCGGGCCTCAAGGCTCGCGGCGCGACAGGACCGGTCGATCTGGCCATCCTGACGGGCAAAGGTCGAGGGCGTGAGGCAGCACGGTAAAAGGCAGTGGACTTCGGTCGGTGTATGGCGGCCTGATGGCTCGCGCGTCAATGTTAGGGGACCTCACCCTGTATTGAAAAGGCGGTTTCCGGTGTCCGACAACACTGGAACAGTATGAAATGGCAAGCTTTAAAAATAATCTACCCCAGGAGGGTACCCCTAGCTCGTCTAGTGGGGAATCCCTCCCAGAGGTCATTCTGACCTCTGGCCGGCCTTCGTATTCTGGGGGGGCCAAAGACTGCTGTGGATACTTGACGACCTTGGCGAGAAATACGGATAATGATGCACGCGATTTGGATGAGACGACGGGGAGTGGACTGGAGGTCCAAAAAGGAGGAGAAGGAGAGCCAGGCATGGACCTGGACACGGAGCTGATGCTGAGTGAGGAGTCGGCGTCAGCCTCCATGTCTGAAGGTAGTCGCCGGGGCAGCCCCATGACGAGGAAGAGGAGAGGCCGACCGCCCACCACCCGCACATATGCAGGGCTGGCGAAGGCCAAGCACCTGCTTGTCGAGGACAAGCAGCGAGAGGAGGAGACAAGACGGGCGGAGGCAGAGGTTGTTGCTGCCTCTCAAGCGGCGAGTGCTAGAGTCCGTGCTCATAGACTGTCGGAGATGCTGTCTGACGAGAAGGATGAGGACTTCCAGGCAGCCGGCTCTATGAGCAAAATAATAGAGGAAAACGTGGAAGTCATCAGGAAGGTGGCTTCCACTTCTAAAAACCTGAAGGGTGGATACGTGAAGGCCCTAAGGGACGCAGCCGAGGGCATTATTAAAATGACCACAGCCCTGAAAAACAGGTGCTCCACGGACGAGACGAAAGGTCTGCAGGCGGCCAATGCCCGCCTACAAGCGGAGGTGGAGCAGTTGCGCAAAGAAGTTGCGGAAATGCGACAGTGCCTCCAAGCGCCGAATGCGAGACCAGAACCACCACGGACCGACAACGAGGACCTCGTGCGCACCATTATGTGCCAGGTGGGCACAATGGTGAATGCAAGATTAGAGGGATTGCAGGATCGACTCCTTCCGGAGAGGCGCTACCGCCCCCCGCTTGCGGCGGACAGCAGACCCGAGTCTGCGGGACAACGCGCTCCGGAAGCCCCAAGACCGGTGAAGAGTGGGCAAGCCTCGGGCCAAGCCTCGGACCAAGTCTCGGGACTAGCCCAGGGCAAAGCCTCGAGCAAAGCCCCTTCCCCGAAGAAACCTTCCAAGGGTAAGACGGCGGAGCCCCAGGCCCAGCCCCAGCCAGTGGTGGCAGAGCCTGCAGCGCGCTCCAACGAAATGTCCTGGAGCACAGTGGTGAAGAAAGGGAAGCGGAAGAGGAAGAACCGACCTCGGGTCTTCACGAACTCCGAACGGAGAGGTGCGCCCAGGGCGCCAGCAGTGGCAGCGCCAAAAACTGCTGCGGTAGTCGTAGCACTGACGCCGGAGGCCATTGCCAAAGGCCTCACGTACGATGCAGTCATCGCGGAGGCTAAAGCCAAAATAAAACTGCAGGAAGTGGGCATAACGACTGGAGTGCGTTTTCGGGTGTGTGCCACTGGAGCGAGGCGGTTCGAGGTCATTGGCGAAGACAATGGCCCACAGGCCGATGCCCTTGCGGAGAAGATGACGCAAATTTTCAGCGGGGACATGGTCCGTATATCGAGACCCGTCAAGTCGACGGAGCTAAAGGTGTCCGGCCTGGACGACTCGACGACCGTCGAGGAAGTACTGGCTGCGGTTGCCGAAGCGGGAGGCTGCCCGATAGACACCCTCAAATGCAGCGGAGTCGTCAGAGACAGATTCGGTGTGGGTCATGCCTGGGTGCAATGCGCAGTAACGACGGCGAAGCGGGTTGCGGAGACGGGTCGGCTGACAATGTCGTGGGTGTCGGCTAACGTCAAGCTGCTCGTGCCCCGTCCACTGCGCTGTTATCGCTGTCTTCAGAAGGGACACGTAAGGGCGCAGTGCAACTCGGAGGTTGACCGGAGTATGCTGTGCTTCCGTTGTGGGGTAGAGGGGCACAAATTTAAGGAGTGTACGGCTAAGCCGCACTGCACCATATGTGCTGCGGCCAAGAAACCGGCGGACCACCAATTAGGAGGTAAGGGCTGTTCCGCACCAGCCCCCAAGATCACCAGAAATTCGAACGTCCCACAGGCACGACCAGCACATCAGGTGTCTGTGGAGATTGAAATGGAGACTGAAGAAATTGGCTTTAGAGATGGCGGTCCAAGTTCTGCAAGCCAATCTTAATCACTGTGCTCGGGCTCAAGACCTGCTCGTACAGAGCATGGCTGAGTGGTCGACACAGTTAGCCGTGGTGTCTGAACCCTATTTCATTCCCAATAGGGATGACTGGGTGGGGGATGAGGAGGAAGTCGTGGCGCTCATCGTGCCCCGGTCCACGAGATCCCTGTCTCTTGATGGGGTTCGAAAGGGCCGGGGTTACGTGGGTGCTTCAGTAGGAGGAACCATGGTCTTTGGCGTCTATTGTGCCCCTAGCAAAACCCTCGCAGAGTTCGAGAACCTCCTGGATCAGATTGGAGTTCTCTTACGCAGAGATAGCCCCCGTTCCGTGCTGGTAATGGGGGACTTCAATGCGAAGAGCTCTGCTTGGGGTGGCGCTGCCACGAATCCTCGGGGTGCAGTACTGGAGGACTGGGCCCTGACCATGGGACTTTGCCTCCTTAATCAGGGGTCGACACCCACGTGCGTTCGGCCGCAGGGCAGCTCCATCGTGGACCTGTCGTTCGCCTGCCCTGCAACTGCGAGACGGGTGTGCGGTTGGGAGGTGGTGGAAGGTGTGGAAACACTATCCGACCACCGCTACATCCGTTTCGCGGTCTCGGAGGTTCCTACGGTCCCAGCACACCAGGGGCCGGAGTCGCTTCGCCAGGACACTCCTCGGTGGGTGGTGAAGCGTCTCAATAGGGAGATACTGGTGGAGGCCGCATTGGTGGAAACCTGGCTGCCTGCGGACAGAGATCTCGATGTGGACGAGAGGGCTGATGCGCTGTGTGCCTCGATGACCCGAGTGTGCAATGCATCGATGCCGCGGCAAGGTCCCCTACCGAAGAAGAGGCAAGTGTACTGGTGGTCTGCAGAGATAGCAGCATTACGCACAGCGTGCGTAGCTGCCAGACGCCAGTACCAGCGACAACGCCGAAGAAGACGGAGGGATGGGGTCGTTGAAGCCAGCTTGCTCAGGATTTACAAAGCTGCAAGATACGACCTCAGCCGAGCTATAGGCGCTGCAAAAGATAGGGCCCACGAGGAGATGGTCGAGTCTCTGAACAGAGACCCCTGGGGCCGCCCCTATCTCATGGTGCGAGGGAAACTTCGCGCTCAGGCGACACCGTTGACGCAGAGTCTGCCGCCCCGGCTCGTGCAGGAAGTTGTGACCTCCCTCTTTCCCCACAGAGAAGCACACACACCGCCGTTCAGGATTCCGCGCAGGAACGAAAACCCTGACATGGTCGAGGACATACCAACTGTCTCCCCTGCCGAGTTTGGGGTGGCAATTGACCGGCTACGTGCCAAAAGGACGGCTCCCGGGCCTGACGGCATACCGGGCCGTGTTTGGGTCTTGGCTGCGGACACGTATGAGGAAAGGGTCGTCGATTTGATGAGCGACTGCCTCGCAAGAGGACAATTTCCGAAGCGCTGGAAAGATGGTTCCCTGGTACTGATCAAGAAGGAGGGTCGACCAGCCGACTCCCCTTCAGCGTACCGACCCATAACTTTGTTGGACGACGTGGCGAAGGTGTTTGAGCGGATTATCGCCAATCGCCTCGCCAACCACATGAGGTCAGTCGGTCCGGACCTGGACAGGAGGCAGTTTGGATTTAGACCGGGCAGGTCCACCGTCCATGCAATCACGAGGGTGAAGAGGATAGCGGAAGAGGCAGTTGCCCAGGGCGAGGTCGTTCTTGCGGTGTCCTTGGACATCGCAAACGCGTTTAACACCTTGCCCTGGAGTTGCATCACAGAGGCCCTCCGTAATCATCGAGTGCCGGGTTATCTGATTCGCATCGTGACTGACTACCTGTCCGGTAGATCGGTCACATTCCGAAGTCGGAACGGGTCGTGCCGACATATGGTCACATGTGGGATTCCGCAGGGCTCAGTCCTTGGTCCCCTCCTTTGGAACGTGGGATACGACTGGGTCCTTCGGGGCTCTCTGATTCGAGGAGTTGAGGTAACGTGTTACGCGGACGACACGTTAGTCACGGCACGAGGACCCACACACCGCGAGTGCGCAATTGTCTGCACAGCGGGAGTTGCCCAAGTCGTAGGAAGGATACGGGCCCTGGGCCTGGAGGTGGCCCTCCAGAAGTCCGAGGCCCTATATTTTCATGGTCCTAGGAGAAGGCCTCCTCCAGGATCCCAGATCACGGTCGGTGGAGTAACCATCGGAATAGAGCCAACGATGAAGTACTTGGGCCTCATGCTGGACGGTCGGTGGACCTTTGAGGGCCACTTCCGACAGCTGGGGCCCAAGCTGATGCGTACGGCTGCGGCTCTAGGCAGGTTACTGCCGAACGTCGGAGGCCCGAAGGCGACGTGCCGGCGCTTGTTCATGGGTGTCGTTGGCTCCATGGCTCTTTACGGCGCACCAGTGTGGAGCGGCGCCCTGAGTAGACGGACGACTGATATCCTACACCGACCGCAGAGAACGATGGCGATTAGGGCCATCAGAGGCTACCGCACCATTTCGTGTGAGGCGGCCTGCGCCCTGGCCGGTTCTCTGCCGTGGGTGCTAGAGGCGGAAGTGTTGGCGGCCGTTCACGAGTGGCGGGAACGTAGGATCCTACTAGACGGATCTCCACCTCTAAGGGCGGAGGTAGAATCCTACCGTGCCGAAAGTCGGGACGCGGCAGTAGCCAGTTGGCAGCGCTGCCTCCGCGAGCCGCGTGCTGGTGTCAGAACAGTCGGAGCGATCTGTCCAGTGCTGGTGGCCTGGATGGAGAGAACGCACGGGGCGGTAACTTTCCGTCTGGCGCAGGTGCTGTCGGGGCATGGCTGCTTCGGCAGTTATCTGCGTCGGATTGGGAGGGAGCCGTCCGCGCAGTGCCACCATTGCGACGGTTGTCCCGAGGACACTGCCCAGCACACGCTGGCGGAGTGTCCGGCGTGGACCCTGCAAAGACGGGATCTTGTAGCTGCAGTGGGCGGAGACCTGTCCCTGCCGGCCTTGATCAGGGCTATGACGGAAACGGATGCGGCCTGGAGGGCAGTCCAGGAGTATTGTGAAGTAGTCATCAGACTAAAGGAGAAGGCGGAGAGGCTTAGGGAGGCGACCAGAGGGGCCGCCAACCGCAGCCGCCGCAGAGGGGGCAGGGGAAGGGCTTTTGCCCGGACCCTACCACCTTAACAGTACTCGAGTGGCGAACTAAGGGGAAGCTCGCCACTCCGATAGAGTAGCAGAGGGCGCGTGGTTCTCCGCGCAAGAGTGGCTAAAACAGCAGAGGAGGCGTAACAGCCAATCACCACCGGGGAGTGGAAGAATACTTCCTGTGTGCCCACACCCCGGTGCCCGGTGAAAAGATGGAGACAGTGGGGTTTTAGTTGGTATGCTCCCGCTTAGCGGGAGTGAGTCCAACATAACTTCCGCGCCTTTCCCCTCTTAGGGCGCGGGGGTATGCGTAACGCATTTCCCCACTATAAAAAAAAAAAAAAAAAAAAAGGGGTTGGGTCGCTTAAATTTGAAACGAATATGTAATAAAACAACTGTTAGCAAAATTATTTCAAGTCACTGTATTTATTTTTTTAAAACATATACAATTCGTGTTTTTAATTTAATAACATATGAAAAGTACACAAAATACACCGCAATGACGTCACGCTATCACCATGACATTCATTGGTTACGTAAGGAATATAAGGCAGAGTCCGTGATAAATATCCAAATAACAGTGAGAGAATTATTATATTATCAGGGTCCAAAAACACACCAAATTAATAGAAAAGAGGAAAATACGATAAAAAAATTTCTGACATTTTAGTTTCATTTACATTATTTATTTAATTAATTTTGACATGTGACATTATCATGTCAAAGCAGTAAAGAGTATGGTAGCTATTTATAGTTTGTCTAAATAAGATGGATTAGTTTGACAATTCATTTGAAATTTAGTAGGGATGGGTTGTGTAAAATCAGTCATGAATCTTATCGATTTTAGCTTTTATTCTTATAGAAGTTGAAATCGATAGATTCATAGTTGTAACTTAAGAATTTAAAAAAATCACTGTTTTCTCAAATTAATAATGACCTGCAGAACTATTACAAATAATGAGAGTAAATAAATATTTATTACTACTACAGCCGTACGTAATCGAGTTGGATTTCGCTATTATTATTGTCATCGCTAAATTCTCTACACTATAATCAATACCAGAATTGTCCTCTAAATTAAATATATAATAAGAAAATAATAATTTTAGTTAAGTTCGATAAATTTTATTTAAACCGAATATCGATAGTTCATAATTGTTCGCTATGCGTGTTTGTTTCGACACTACGATACCTGTCTATTAAGTACGGTATTTGCCTTCATACAAATTTAATTCGATACTTCATATGCGTCAATTATCAAACTAAGCTAATCTTATTTAGATAAACTATAACTGACCGGTTACAAAGTTCAGTCGCCCTCTCCACTCCACGAGATTGCGCCACTGTCTATAGGACATTTTTATTCAATGATATAGTTTGCCCCTGTCACTTCCCTGATATCATCCTTGTCAGTCTATAGTTTAATTATCGAAATATTAACGAAATTCGTAAAAGATAATTTTTATTGTAGCTGTGCATTATAAGTTCTGCTGCCACATATTTTTCTGTCCCGTTAAATAAAATCCTAACTCCCATACAACAATTACTGATTGTCATAGAACGTCTGCCAAAGTTATAATAAGCTCCTTTTTAATTCCTGTTAAATGAAAAGTATTATAAAAATCGTGTTTCGTATTGAATGTATTATATTTATTGCGTTAATTATTAGGACAAGAAATCAATGTGTCCGAAAGTCCGTGTATGGATAATCTCCGAAACTACTGCACCGGATGTAACAAGACTTTAAATGCAATGTTATAGGTAGCCTAGTCTTTATAACATGGTATATTCAATCCAATAACGTAATTAGTAAATCTTATTGATGATCTTTTTTTGCCCCCCGCTATACTTAGAACTTTGGGATCTACAACCCACGACAGAGCTCTGATAGTACAATATGTACACTTGTTAAAAGTTTGCGATCCCTAGCACTAGTTAATATGTTTTTCAAATGTAACTTATCAATGATAATATATTATTGCTTTAGAAAAAAATGTGGTTTAATTTCCTTTAAGACATTACATACATTTTTTACATGTAAAGATATGTTACAAAACAGATCAATTTTTATAGCTAGTGATCGCAAACTTGTTTTGATCGGTGTAAACACAAAACAACATGTTCGACAGCCAAACGCGGCGTATTTTTATTAAAATGGACCAATAAAATTTATCGCGGCGTACCAAGATACGCCAAGTCGAAAAACGCCTCCGTATGAACGGCTTCATAGAATCCCATACGTTCCATTTTGACACATTATTTATCGCCCAGCGTTTTCACGTCCGTGCGAACGGCTGACAGCGCGTTGAGCGTTAGAACAATTACACTAGGCTCCAAAAATATTTGTCCATCTACATTTTGACTACATTCCCAAAAAAAAATCATTTTATAAAGACAATTTATTATGTTTCCTAGTTTGTATGATGTTCATTTTTGAAGCTGCAATTTTGTTTTAATTTAGCTATTGTGAAATTAAAACAAGTAAAATATAGAATAACTACTAAAAATATTTCTACAGTAGTTATCTAATGTCATTTGACTAGAAAACACGCATTATAAATAGTGCTTAAAGTCTACCGATATTTTTTCATTCTCAGATTTTTTTAAAATGTTTATTATTGGATGGTCTAAATAATTTGGAAAGTAGTGTAGCGTAACGCGTGATTTCTCCTACGCTCGTGCGAACACTTGTATGAAGTTCCATATGTTGCATTTTATTTTTACGCTAACGCCCAATGCCCAAAATGGAACAGTGCGCGTAGAGAAATACGCCAAGTCGAAAAACGCCTCCGTATGAACGGCTTCATAGAATCCCATACGTTGCATTTTGACACATTTCTACCGCCTAGCGTTTTCACGTCCGTGCGAACACTCGCTAAAGGTATGAATTCGATTTGCAAAAATTTGAATATCCATATAATAAAAATTGGAGTGGTCCGTATGCAACATTAAAAAAACGCATTTCGTGATCATGATGTATTTGCGTAGCTGATAAGAAAAAAACGCATTTCGTGATCATGATGTATTTGCGTAGCTGATAAGAAAAAACGCTTTTAACCAAGTTCCTCTGTATGTCAATCTCCGAAACCGATGGGCCGATTTTAACACGGCAATGACGTGACGGTAGCTGAGGCACGCGGGATAGGCTTTTTTCCAATTCTGTACTGACAAAGTCACGAGCAACCGCTAGTGTGAAAATAAATACCTACTTACACATATTAGGATTTGTATTTGAATATTCATCAGTGAAGTTAATATAAGCGTCAAAAGAAAGGAAAAAACACGTATAAATCATTGACCTACTTAATTTAGAATTTCCCCCTCTATTTATCTAGAAAGCTAATAAATTATTTTGAGTAAGAATTAAACTTAAAATAGTCACAACATGTGATGACATGATCAAGAAAGGATAACCGAGAAGACGACTTACGTGGAGGACGAAACCTGATGCGTCGACTCTACAAGAGTAGGACAAGTAGGGGAGATAAGGATAAGAACGACTTGTCACGTTTTAGTTAAATCATACATCATAATCGATATCATACAAATTAGAATTGCAAAGTTCTCTCTGCTGTTGCGGCACATGCCATTGCTGACTTCTGACGCCGTCTACCGTTTGCTGCTTACTACGGAATCGTACCTTTAGGATTTACGTGTTAATTATAAAGCAGTAAAATAGATGTCTATATTATCTTTCAATTTTATGAAATTGTTTGGACTTTATCACCTTTTATCTAATTAAATACAGCACTAATTCTCTATTCAGTTAACAAAATTGGAGTAATTGTATGTAATATCGAGAAAAAATCCGATTTCACGGAGAAAGATGGAAAGGGTAGCCATTTTCATAGCTACTCACCCTTAGAGCATCCAAAAATATAAAATAGATATAAAAACGAACGAATAAAACCATATCAATAGTTGATATCTAGACCATCCCAAGACCTGGTCTAGGTCATCTGCTTACAACGAATGGTCATAGCCATCATTCTTTTTTTTTTTCATTTGTAATGTCCATTCATCCGGGCACATTTGTTACATAAAGATTATGGGACCAGTAATTCATAGATAGTAAATAATTGGATTATTTAATTCAAGATATGGATTTGTGGATTTTACGTCATTTATTATTATGTAATTATAGATAAAATAATTCATGATAAATAAATATTTCAACAATGAATCTCGAAATTCTAATGAGATCACAGTACTCGTATATCTATGGATCCTGCAATATTATCGGAAGATTCTATGTATAAAAGGAAACTTTAGCAGATCTACTACAGGCCTTTAAATACATAAGTTACACGAAATTTTCAGAAAATATGCCCTCTCAGAATTTATTTTACTTAGCATGAAAATACTAAAGGTGTTACTGCAGAAGGCATTTCTTAAACTTGCTTTTTATCATTGCAACGATCTCCAGGTATCCTCAAAGGATTGTTGGTGGATCGACAACGACTATCTCACAATACCCTTACGCTGCCGAAATCCTTTTTCTCTCATTAGAATAGGATGGAAGGGAACGCCGATTTGACGGTGGAGGAGACGCTTAGGCAAGGAAAATATCCTCTTCATGTGCGTCTCCTCCTCCATGCGACAGCTCGTCTTAAATATTTTTAAGGCTGATCACATTTTAAATCCGAACAGTAATTGACACAACATAATTATCTCATGTTTTTTTCCTAATTGATAAAAGCCGTAATTACTCATGATAATATGTTGATATAATTTTAATTGTGATAATTGAATAATTAATTATCTAAAACGAACTCATTCGAGATCGTCATCTAAAGGAATAGGTACAAGTATTCAATTTTATGCAAATTCTACGTATTTTATCGATCGTATTACTCGATCCTTTTATTGGGATCCATTCATCAACACATTTAAACGCTGGATGTACGATATCCAATAACCTTTTTTTTGTCGCTTATTTTTCACTGATCGATGTATTTTCTATTTTGACGATCCTACAGCAGCACTCATCGGACATATATGTATCTCTTTATTCGCCCTTTCAATTTTATGCCACTTCCCTACTGCGTAACTGCCGAAAATATTATAACCTAAGTGGCATAGTTGATTATAGTTCAAAACTGTAAAATTAAATAACTATTTTTGTTAATTAATTATATCAATATCCCTAATAATGCTACACTGTGTACTTTCTATCATTTAGGCTACTAGAAGTCACTATCGAATTGACCTTTGTACATTCAAGATATAAAAACACAATCCGTTTGTGTTTCTGAATACGAAATCATGCACAAATATTTTTTGAAAGAGAAACCCTATAAAGGCTCTAAAGATATTGCAAATCTATACTAATATTATACAGAGGAATGATTTGTATTTTTGGATTTTTGTATGTATTGAAACAACTCAAAACCTACGGGACCGATTTCGAAAATTCTTGCACCATTAAAAAGCTATGTTATCACACAGTAACATAGGCCTTATTTTTATTATTTTTTATTTCACGCTGGCGAAGTCGCGAGCAACAGCTAGTGTTATACATATTTGTGCAGCTGACTGAACAAATAAAGCAAAACATTCACAAACCTTCTGAAAGTTCTGACAGTCAGCTGTAACTAGCAAGTATCTAAGGTAAGACGGGATGGGTTGCAGAAAGGTAACAGTTAGGAATGGAGTGCTGAATGAAATGAAGGAGGATAGATTTTAAAAAAGATAATAAAAAAGTCCCATTGATCCCATATAATCGGGATAAGGATAGTCAGATGATGATGAATATAGTATCAAAAGCGTAGAATACATAGGTTTATGTAATAAATAAAGGGAATAAAATTTAAATAAGCTCTAAAAAGTTTCATTTATTAGTCGAAATAGTCTAATCAATAAATAATCCGTGCACGTACTTAATGATAATGTTAATTCGTCTGTGCTACCAACTAATCAATTTATCAATTAATCAATTTGGCCTTGTCAGTGTTTATAAATTATGATAAACGTTTTCTGATACATTTTTAATGAAATTTTCTTTATTGTGAACTAACATTTTTTGGCAATTACTTCCCAGAAACACACAATATGATGGCAAATAATGATCCTCATTCTACCAACAATCACGTCGAGGAGCCACATTGCTTCTCCCTCTGGATCCCGATCAAGGATTCTATGACATCAGCGGGGCTTAAGGATAACTAGATTACCACAACTTGTACAGGGACGGTGGACTAAGAAAATGTATCTATTGTTAGATAGAGAGACTGGCCATATTGCAATGAGTTTGTGGTTTATGGTGGTGGAAATTACATATACACATTTATCTGTATGTTTTAAAATGATGAAAATCATGAATTAATATTTACGGATAAAAAAAATCCATCAACTTTCCTCATGTGGGATCATGGTCAAGCACTAGCTTAACAAACATAAACAAAATGACTGTAATCATATACTTTTTAACTTAGGAAGTCAAAGCTGTATTAATTTTTTTTTTGTATGTCAGACATTAAGGTGAAAAACATGGATATAATAATGACTATATTAGTTATATAATACAATGATTATATTTCGTTTCCAGGATGATTCAATACATATTGTTTTTAGATTTATTACAAACTAATTATTCCGAAAAATGTTTATCAAAACATTACAGTATCTATCGGTATAATGATAAAGCCTTGATAGTGCTTGGGTTATTCAACAATGTAGCTAATTATTTAAAAAAATAGATGGCTAATGATTATATAGTTGGATAGTATTTTACCAAAACCAAATTAATTCAGGAATTCGATAGTTCAAATAAGAATACATAAGGTAGACAGCTTTTTTTTTATTTTATTATCTCGATTTCATTACCAGAAGACGTTTTTTAGTTTTTTCTAAACAACTATAAAAAAGCAGAAAGACGAAATGATAACTTTCTTTTGGGAAGTCGGTTAAAAATATGCGAATCTCCCATCGGAGGATTAAATAAATTTATTGGTTGCTCTCTTTATTTTTGTTATCGTATAATCACTTCTAACAGGCTTTTCGTGGAAAACCCAAATTTACCTTAATTCTGCAAATCGTATGAGTAATACAACTTTAAACACTAAAATGTTACTTTTACTTTCTTTTTCTCTTATTTTCATCTTGTAACGCTCTCCTCTCTATAACACTATTTATTGAAAAAGGCTTTGTTGTTCGTTTACTTCGCCTTATAAGACGAAAATCTTATTGCTTTCTCCCACGACTTCGATGTAGAATTAAAAAAACTAACTATTCCGGTATTCCAAATTGCAATTTAACCAGATGCGTTTCATTCTTCACTTCATGGTAAAGAACATTGCATGCCTACTTACATTCAAAATTTTAGTTATTAATTCAAATTTCTTATAAACAAGCATAAGTATATCAATTTACATTCGATAGTATTACGTAATATTCACCTTTGACTAAATAATAGCAACTAATAATTATATAATTAGGCAAACAAATGTGATAATTTAATTACAAAGGTAAATGCGACCACTTACGATATAATACTAGTGATTATGCTACCGCAAACATTGCTATTTTTATTTGTAAGTAAAGCTTCAAAGCCGTTATTACAAATATATTTTCAGCATCACATTACATTATATAAGTATAAGATCTGTGATCTTAGTTGAAAAAGATTTTAGTCTGGACTGAGTGGTAACATTTAGAAATAGTGCATGTCCCATAATGCATTGGGGAATAAAGGTTTCCTTTTTTCTTATTTATTAAACTTTTCATGAAAAGTTTCTATTTTCTAAGGAAAATAGAAGCAAAAAAGTTATTTAGACACATTACATGCACAATTGTCTTAAAATTTGATCTTCAAAATACTGTAATCGTATTGAGGTTTACGGAACTGCTAGCATTGTAAAAATTCGTAACGTTACCTACCTCGTGATAGTGACCAAAAATAAATGCAATTAATTAAAAAACATAATATTATATGATATAACATTTATTATTTAAGAAGTTTATTTTACTAGTAGCTTTCGCCCGCGTCCGTTGACGTGGAATTAAAAAACACAATGTAAGTGTTCTTTCAGACAATCCTCTACATCTATACCAAATTTCATCGAGATCCGTTCAGCAGTTTAGGCTACAAACAAACATCCATCCATCCAAACTTTCGCATTTATATTAGTAAGATTTATACAATCGGAATAAACACGTTTAAATAATGTTATACTATATTTTTATCTTTATTAGTAATCGTCAATAATCAAGTAGTTTTTTTTCATATTATAGCTTGAAGTCTGGACCGATCGTAATCTTTTCATATTTTTATAATATCTTATCAGATTATCAGCAGTATATCAGTTATCTTTATGCACATTAAGCCAGATTATTATCGAACTATGCATCAGTACAATAAAAAGAGGCCAATGACTGGCAGTCATGTGACCACACTATCGTATGTTGACATCCCACCAGTGGTAAATAGAACTAGGATTGAATAAAGCCGCTATAAACATTTATACGTAGACCTAGTAAATGTTAAGAGCGGGCGCACACCTTTGACTATCGCCCAACTGTTTATTCGCGCTTTGATTCTTATGAGCTTATAGGTGCGTACACTACTCGATTTTTAGTTAGCAACTAAACAGTTAAATGGGCTGCGAAACAAATAACAATCGCAAAACTGTTGTGCGATAGCTTAGTCAAAGGTGTGCGTCCGCTCTTAGTATTCTGTTAAAACATTGATAACTATTGATGATCTTGTGTAATACAGTTTTAACATACATTTCAATGTTACCACCTCTTTTATGTGGTTTCGGGGTGGAAATCTTAGGAAAGAAAACCTTTTTTGGAAACAGTTATGCGGGGTTTTAACCACTAAAACCCCTAGATAAATCTTATCTATCTATTCTATTTATATGTTTTACTCCTCATCACATATCTTACGAATCACTACCTTTCGAACGCGACTCCGTCCGCGTAGAATTAAAAATCAATAGTAGCTTATGTATTCTTTCAGACTATCCTCTAATGAATGTGGTGCCGGAGGCCTAATCTTAGTCCTTATTCTTTTACACCCTTTTCTTAAGCGGTTAAGATGGGAAGGAAAAGTGGATTTGATGGAGGAGTAGACTTATAGGAAAGGGAGTTATTCTGTTTATGTGCGTCTCCTCTTCCGTGGATTAAGGGTAGACAACGCATCTGCAATTGCGGATGTCTATGGGCAGCGGTCGCTACGCCATTTCGGCGGATTAATCTAGCGGCCAGCTCGTTTGCCACCTTATAATATAAAATATGTATAGGCACGCAAACAATAATTGATTGATATTAAGTTTTACTTGTAAGATAATATCATTTGTTATAGACAAATGCTCCTTTATAACCTGAGATACAAACGATAAACACTTCTCCCAAGTGGAAGGAATTATTGATAAAATGTATGTACATAGAATGTACATTGTTATATGACTAACCATTTAACAAACAGTCTACTTTTATAACTCAACGAAGACAGTATTTTTTTATGATAAAATTTATAGACGTTGTGCCGGAATTGTAAAACATTACTCTGTGATAGTTTTAATGTTATTATGGAAATTGAAACCACCAATGGATATTCGCCAGTAACAACACATGGTAAAGTACGTTTTATTTATGTTATTGAAACAATTTTAAACCTTTAGAATGTTAACTAAACAAAAACCTCAAAATATTAATATTATTAGATGCTTAAGACCAATACTAAAATGGAAAAAGTTTTATTGTTACGTATAAATATAATAAATACTAGACTGTTTCTTCATCAACGGCGAGCTTAGAAGCTCTAACAATTAGTCACCTATAGCTTAGAATAGGTAAATATTCTTTGTTTATCAACGTACCAAAGCGAAAGTGGTTTTCTAGTAGTATTTACGATTACTATATTCTTCATATGTACAATGTTTTATTACACATACATATCTATACTATAATATAATATATCTTACTAATATTATAAATGCGAAAGTTTAGATGGATGGATGGATGTTTGTTAGAGTTTGTAGCCAAAACGGCTGAACTGATTTCGATGAAATTTGGTATAGATGTAGAGGATAGTCTGGAAGAACACATAGGCTACTCATTTTTTTTTTTTAATTCCACGCGGACGGAGTCGCGGGCGAAAGCTAGTAATATAATAAAGCGTAAACACATACTACTTCGTAGCTTAGGATGTCAGCAATACGTCATATTATTTGAAACACGGCATATTTTTGAATATTTCTTTCTTCAATATAAAGCCCTACACTTACTTACACGCTATTAAACTTAGGGGGTAAATAAATTAGAAAAGAGAAATTTGGGAAAGGGACCATAAACTACAAGCTGCCAACATTAAGGAAGCAAGATTGCCATGGTTGTCATTTGACAATTGCTAATAGAAATTTCACAAATGTAAAAAAATAAATAGAGTTTTTATAATTTCATGCGGATGAAGGCGCACGGGAACAGCTAGTAGTTTAATACTGTGAAAACCATAAACGTTATTAAAAGATTTATAAGTCAGGTTTCTGTAGTTGATGTTATTTTAGCCCGTCTGATTGGTGAATTATTCCCAAGTTTATACAAGTAAACTGATTTAGAAAACGTTAATTCAATATACAATTATCGGGAGTGTCTTGGGTTACCGCTTACCTTTTGTTTTTACAATACATAATTATTCCCTCTATCATTTTACACAAATTAGTTGACATTTTCGAGTTAGTTAACTATTAACCACATTTAGTTAAATGAAAATTAAAACCCTTTGTTTAATGTCATTATCGAGTCACATGTCAAATGATAACTAGAGGATAACCTACTTTTAACCGTATATATTAGATTTTCAAAGATCGCTATGAACAGTTGTCTTGTTTAATTGATAGTGCATTGTATTGTTGTGAAAGATGCGGTTATTATCGGGACAGGACAAAGACGGCGGAGCCGCGGAGGTCGGCCTTATGAGAGGTCAGTTAACTGGAGGTCCATTAACTCTACGTAATATTATAAACATATTGTAAATTAGGTATAAAATACTACAAGGAACAGATTAAACAGAATGAAATGAACACTAATTACGAATACGTATCGATTTATTTGATACAGTAAAAAGGCAATTGCTTAATTTGATATAAGTATTTAAAGTTAAAAGCAAGTAATTGCGGATGCCGGCTTCTTACCAAACATGTCACTGTAGAACTTGAGACAGTAGGTATTATTATTAAAGCTTTCTTTATATAGAGCCCTGATTGAACCAATCAAAAATATTACCAACACTATGTCTGGACCGAAACTGGAAAAACGCAGCTCCAACACTGTTAGCTAGGTGTTCCAAATGTCAACATAAAATAAACGTTTTAAATAAAACATATCACAGTTCACACTAACGTTCATAAACTCCAAAATATTCGCGACAAACATAAAACATTAAGATAATTAATTAATCTCATTTATACAAATTATTTACAAATATAATAACAACCTGTTCGTGTTAACGAAGTTGCTTATAAACATAATACGGCCGATTCGAGCTTAACTTAAACTCGGCAGCTTTAATAAAGATTTAATTAAGAAATTATTTGCCTTTAGCAAAGACGTTAATTAAATTAAATCAAAATTCGAATCACTAAGTTACATTTGGCAGCAAAAATACAGAGAATTAAATCCGATTATTTAATTTTGAATACGTGTGTACGAAGTGAGCTATAAACGGTTGTTTTATTATTTGACTAGATAGAGTTTGAATTAATATCAACTTAAATAATAAATATTAGTTGACTGACTGATAGCAATTTGATAATCTTACACATCTAAAGATAAAGTTAATCTAATCGATAAAAATCTAACGTTTACAATTAAGAATTTCAGTCATAAGGTAACACTACGCAAAACCACAAGGCTATCAAAAGCGGGCATTCATTAACCTTTTTTTATTTTATCCGTATGAACTCAAATTATTATTATTTTACTTAATTTGACTTTTTATGGTTATTGTCATTATCATTGATCAAAAAGGATAACGGGATTATTTGCCCCCTTGGATAAGCATGTAAGTTGGGGTACCAAAAATTCTGTCTCTAGACTTCTCAGACAAATATCGTTATATTATACGTATTGGCAATGTTAAAACCGCCCATTCTGGTCCATCAGCATTATTATCTGAAATATTCAACTTGACCGTACCCTAACCACTGACACCTTTGTATTAAAAAATTCCTCGTATATTTATATCCTACATTATTTTCTATCCAACCTTGTTCGGTTTTTCGAAAGATTTAAGTCGCTACTGAATTTCAAGTGTAATTTAACTTAAATTTAATTTTGTAAACAACGACGTCTAGTTTTGATATATTGTTATATAAATAGCAATTTCAAACTCGGAGACGGTTTAATTTATGTTCAGCTCAGCTGACGGCGCAGATATTGCTTTATTCTCAGAGCCTGCCTCGTAGCTTGTAACCTTTTTTGTGACAATAAGTGTAATTTAACTTTTCTCACTTCCAATATTACATTATATAAATTTTAATAATAGAAATTATTTTAAACTATTCCGTAATATACAAAATATAAAAATACATTTTATTATTTAAAAAAATATTTCGGCACAACTAAAGAAATTATTATCTTAATCGGGGTTTATCACAGCTATAAAGAAAGCTTATCTTACGTATATCAGTAATATTAACAATCGAGTTTTATCTAAATGTCTGTATTTCACTTGAAAAAAATGATAGCTCAGAGAAGTTTATCAATTGGTCACCATTTACACTGTATTTGTTAAATTACATATTTCCTACGTAAGTATATTTTACTCTTTAAATAATTCTCTCAGAATAAAATTAATAGTTTCATATCGAATTATTTTGCGACCTATTGGAATATTCGATTTACTCCACGAATCGGATATGCTACATTTCATCAAAATTTAAACTAGAAATTTCAATCTCATGAGAGTTTCTCGGCAAATATGTAGGTACGTTTGCCAAATATGAGTTCCTCGTTCGCAAGTTGAAGCTATCAATTTGATATCAATTTACACGAATTTATCTTCCATTAACTTGCGTTTGACTTACGATCATTTTCTTTGATTTGATTTAAATGTGTTCAAAACCATTGCATCAAGAAAGTGCCAATAAATCTTTACCAAATTAATCTTTCTTAGTTTTTTGTCGTCTGTCAATGTAATCAGTTTTTAAGACATTCAAGTATATTTTGGTGCTTTTAAGAAGAGAATACATACATATACTTATGTCGGAATGACGAGCGGCTTGCAGAATTTAACTACGAAGGTAGATCATAGACATAGTAACTTATCCTTCATTGTAAGCGTGCGTATGTCGGAGAGAATAAAATGACAATGCCGTAATATCAGAAACACAATCCTTCAATCTTAAGTGAAAACTGCACAACACTATCTAACCGGATTGCAAACATTTACAGAGATTAACCATTTGACTTTATACGTGCGCACAACCAAAGCGCATCACTTCACCATTCAATGACAGCTGTCATTATTCAATGTCATCGAGGTTGTGCGTTCGAAAACTTAAAACAACAATTCAAAACAATTTCATGTGATTGTGAATTTGATAGTAACTTTAATCGTTCAAAAATTAACAATAATTTTGCGCCGTATATAAAATTCATTGGATGACATCAATTCACTATAATAATCGTAAAAAAACATTCATACTTTAATAACAACTCCGGTACTAATACTAATGAAACCTATTATTTTGTTCCTATTGTTTATTCATCTTTAAATTAAAACAAGCTCGCAGTAGAAAACAAAGAGTATAAAAATGTTGTATATTTATTTCTATAAAATCTATGATTACCAGGAGATCAGATTATGAATGTTGCCAGAATTAAATGTTAATGCAAGTTTAATCAGTTTCATATGAATATGCAAATTAACTAATCTAATCTGAATTACAAGTGAGATGAGCGCCTTCCAATCAATACGTGTCATGCGTTGATGATTGATTCTTGTTTGGTTTCAATATTAGAATGTATCAGGATAATTTGTGGCACTCAGATTTGGTCACTAAGGGCGAACCCTCAGATTTTTATACAGATTGCCACAATATAATCGTTTTATAGTCAATAATGGCCGGTTTCCCAGGTACTTTTAACCATTCGTTAGTGTTTTTGGTTCGATAACTTCAGGAAGTTCCCGAACTCCGTAACTTGAGTTTTATTCCATTGACACTTACTTCAACCTAACACTATTGAATTGTAATGATAAAATAAATGGAAACTTCAGCAACCCAGCATAAGAGACTAAATATACTGATTTAATTATACCAAATCTCCACTTAGGGACTGCTTAAGTAGTTCCGTATCACTGAGTATTATAGGCTAAAGAGATTCTATTATTTTCCTTGTTATCCCGTTAGCCGCATTATTAGCAATAACTTGACCGCATTTGTACTACCAGCGTCTGATTTGGAAAGCTGGCTTTTGTATACGATTTTTATATTTATTATAATATATCGCATTTTGTAGAAACAGCAGAAAAGTTTTAACGATGTTCAGTTTTAAAATCAAATACTTTTTACGGCGACCCGATACTCTACTTCTCTCTTCTTCCTAATTCCTTTTTTTATTTTATCTCATTGTCTGAATAAACATATTTAGTTTCGCGTCGAAAGAAATCTTATAAATATCTAAGAAATATATCGAGAAGTTCATTTATTTATATATAATAGATTTTTAAATATAGTCATAAAGCAGAACTTTCCCCTTATTTTTATAGTAGCAAAAATAATCCAATTGAACTGTTACAACAAAGACCGAAACGAGCACACATGCACAAACCTGCGTATTGTCGACACACACGCGCACGTGAGGTTGCGTGATGACGTCACGGGGAAAAGAGAGGGGTTAAGCTGGAACTAGAAGTGACAGAGGAAGAGAGAATATAGGCCAAGCACCGACCTACCTTCTGACACAGTGGCGCGCTGGGGCATCACGGCAACTGTATAACTCATTAACGAGATGATATCTTCAAATTATAGCCATCACAATTTATATACCAATGAGCCAATTGACATTATATTATGTTCTCACAAATTTCATGTATATGTTCGAGAAAATTACAAAGTACTAGGATTCCGTATTACAGTAAGTGGGTGAAATTCGAGGAATGTCATGACAAGAGAAACATTACACATTTTATTGCTTTATCACAAATTAGATATTTTTTCGGAGAACTTGCTAGCTTTAATTAATATTTAACAAATGAATACGATTTTCCAAACTGATTTAAAAGATTTTAATAATACATGACGACAAGGCATTTCTAAGTCCAGTTAGAAAACATAAAATAAATACTTAGAGGGTCATAAAGATAGTTGGGACGTGGAATGGCCAAATAAATTGAACGAGAAGCACGTGTCAGGTAACACTAAATAGTCTATAAATTAGGCTTAACTACAATGCCTCTTCCCGTCCGCTACAAAATATATTTGCCGTTCGGCGACGACAAGAGATTGGCTAAAATATATACGCTTTGGGGCACAGGTTTTTAAGACAAAATAATCTCAAATATAGATAAGCAAGCTTCACATTACTTAGTGTAGATTTTATAGTACCACAAACAACATTTTCCTTCTTTGTTATCAGTTAAAAAATTACATTCTTCTTCTAATCTCACTAATGTTATAAATGCGAAAGCTAAGATGGATGGACGGATAGATGAATGTTTGTTTTTGAAATTTGGCGTAAGTGTAGAGGATAGTCTGAAAGAACAATTCCACTACGAAGTCGCGGTCGCTATCCATCCATCCATTTAAACTTTCGTATTTATTGTAAGTATGAGTACAATATATACAATCATAAAAACAGAAAATTACATTTATTGTATTACACATTTGATATGTTTTATCTCAAAGGTATTTCGCAGCCTCGATATCGGTAGTTACGTTACTGCTGCGCTGAGACTATACAAATCCCAACTCATACATAAATAAAGCCAACACTATCTTTGTATTGTTCATCAAAAGGTAAAATTCTTTTTCAACTTTTGCTTATTATTTCAGAAAGTAATGTCTCTTTTAACTTGAAATAAATCACCAAGGACTTGTTTAATGTTAGAGTTTGCTTTGAGCTTTGACAGGGGATAAGGATTTTCAAATACTATTCAAAATTGTAAAAGTTTATATATGAAAATATATGAAAATTCATTAATTCGTTTTAGAGTTTAACATTTTCGTTCTATACAAGCTTTTGCTCGCGACTTCGTCCGCCCGGAATAAAAAAAAACTAGTAATATAGTCTACATTACTCAGTGATAACATTATAACTGCTTTCTAATGTCGAAAGATTTTTTGAAATCGCCCAAATAGTTTTTGAGTTTGTTAATAGCAAACAAAAATACAATTCTTTTTAACATTAGTATAAAGAATTGCGTTTTCTGTTCATTTAATTAATAGAAACATGTTTTAAATGCTATACAATAGAATAAGACATGAAAGATAACCAAAATTCAAATCATCCAGTTGAAACACCAGCGACATCGACGTCGGGCTGCGGTTACGTAAAACGAGATATTGCAATTGTTAACAGCTTTGATTGAATTATCTATTCAAATCTATTGGCCAATTGATTTATTATGTGTTTAAACATTAATTGTACGTGTAAAAGAGATTGCGATACACGATTTTATTTATCTTCTTTAATCATTAATATAAAATAATCTCTAAGATTAGTTAAATGAATTAATCAATATTTAAAGATACTCGGATTAAATAACTAACACAACTTACTAATAATTCACACTCTCAGAGAGTTTTTGTATTAATTAGCTTGCATTCGTAAGGATATCTTACTCTTACTAATACTATAAATGCGAAAGTTTAGATGGGTGGTTGGATGGATGGATGGATTGACGTTTTTTAGAGTTTGTAGCCTAAACTGCTGAACGGATCTCGATGAAATTTGGCAGAAATGTAGAGGATAGTCTGGAAGAACACATTGGCTACTTATTTTTGTTTTTTTGAATTCCACGTGGACATAGTGGCAGGCGAAAACTAGTTTAATATAATTTCTGTCCCAAATCCAAACATTTAGAAATAACTTATTTTAATTATGTTCAAACAAGCCTCATATCCGCTCACTTAATAACTGTATTAGCTTAGGATATTATAGCTCGTATTTAAATTATAACTAAAAAGATGTTACTTTGGGCTTAAGTTCAACGGTAGGTAGTGACCCATAAACGGATTGACAAGGCGCGGGCGTGTTGACTGTCTAAATAGGCCATGAGTCAGGACCACGTCCATCACAGAGCATCTCACGCCCCCTGTAGGCCCGCGTGTAAACAACACATCATTGCCTAAACTAACTGCCACTGTATTTGGCAACCCGTCATGTGTACAACCCGGATCTTATACAGAATTAAAGTTAAACTTCGAAATATATTACGGCTGTTGGCTTCTGCCTAGTGATGTTTTGTTAATTTTTTTTTTTGAGGAAATCTTTACAAGGCTGAATTCATCTATATCTATATCTATATCTCTACTATTATAATAAAGCGTAAACACACACTTCTTTGTTGCATAAGATGTCAGCAATTACAGCATATTTTAAAATTATTCTTTTTTTTATAAAAAGCCCTACACTTACATCACGCTTTAGGCTATATATTTTCACGCTATTAAACTTAGGAGGTAAATATTTTGGATAAAAACCCTAATGTGGGAAAGAGACCATAAGTTGCTGCCAACATCAAGAAAGCAAAATTGCCATGGTAAGGTAATTGCTATTTTGACATTTGCAATTGATTATTTGACACCTGTAAACAATAAAATAACATTTTCATAAGTTTATGCGGATGAAGTCGCAGGGGAACAGCTAGTTAATAATAAAATACAGTTTAAAATTACTGAATGCAGATATATTTGTGAAAAACTTTAACGTGGAAATTGTCAGTATTACGTATTATATTATTTCTGTTAGAAATCTGATGCATTCCATCGAATCGAATATAAAATGGAAATGGAAATATGAAACGAACGAATTATTTCCAATGCTGAGTTGTCATAAAAGTTCTTTCAGTTTCGAGTAACATACGAGAGTCTGTTTTACCAACAATCATTAGGCACTCACATTCTTCATACTTCTTTCTATTAACACGCTTAAAGCGGCAGAGATTTTTCTTTTCTTTCATTTCCTGCGGTACCAGGTTTAAGACACCCTGTATACTCTTTATACATTTCTTATCCGCACTGTAAGCGACATACGTACCAGGTGTTTTCGACCTGGTTTCACTTTCAACGTGTTAACTCACATATTAGCGAAATATTCTGCAACATTAACCAAGTATTAAAGAATACTAGTAACAGTCTTGTACCAAACTGTACAGCGACTAGTTTCGGAATGTTAATACGAAGTATTTAACAAGTACTGTGCATTGTCAGTTGGCAATTCGTGCAGTTAATATAATCATGTTTAATTCAGTAAAGTGTCGAGCCCCGGCAGCGAGCGTTTAGCGGTCAGTACTTGCTCCTGAGACGTTTGGAACGGAGCCAATACTAGCACAACTGCTCTCCTGCTTCCCGACATTAATACCCCCGTTCCACAGATTATAAATTAAGCTTTTCACAGAGTAATTAAAATTTATTATAAGCAAAAGCTTAAACATGACGCTAAACTATGAGCAAACTATAACTGGGGCGAATGCAGCTTAAATTAAGATTGTTTTGTATCGTTAAGCAGATAAACATTTAATAAAGGGGAATTAAAAACTGGCTACATAGAATTCAAATGGCTCTACTATTAATCTTGTCCTCATTTAGGTATCCAGACAGTACTTGTCCACACATCTAAATCGCTCCTTTCTTACACATGTCCTCTTTTGCACAATCCATCCATACTTACTTTCCTCTGTTAGACTGTAAAGCGTTTTCCATGAGTGTTTTAAAATCTTTTATTTTATATTTAACATGTCTAGTTTTATGAAGCAAATACTCACCCATTTCACGTTCGAGTGGTAGAAGCGAAAGAAATAAGTAATGTGATGGACTTCAGACGGCGAAGCATTCCACGCGGATCGCCCCCAGGGTCAGTAAATAGCCTTTGAACGTAATAAAACGCCCGTAAAACCAATGAACTACGACGCCCGCTTGGAAATTGCCACGACCAAAGACCGACGAATATCCAGTTATAAACGAAAGGCTTTATGATATTCCACTTAAAATTTACATCAACTAATAATAATAATACTACACGTTAATAGACTATTTAACACTAGCTTGCTTGCAATTTAGTCCTCGAGAAATTAAAAATAAAATTTCTGAAGAAAAATGTGCTTTTTTTAAATCGACCCAGTAGTTTTTGAGTTTATTAATTCATCATCTCCCTACCTTGTCCTACTCCAGTATGGTCGGCGTTTATTATTTACATACAAAAATACAATTCTTTCCTCTTCATAACATCAGAGTACATGATTATTTGCTAAAAATTTGAAATCAGTCATATTAATTTAATAATAATAGTATTCAAAATAAATGACGTAATAACTCTGTGCGTGTATTCGCAACGTAAACCTTTCCAAGTTTACTCAGTGATTCATGCTCGTATGTACGTACATATGTACGTTCTCTTGGAACGTTGTTTTATCTAGAATTGCGTATTCAAATATGCCCCTCCACGTACAACTTTTACTTATGTTTGTTCAACTCGGAACTGACTTGTGCCTCCCGCAATACTTCTCTTAGATAAATTAAACTAAGCATATTGAGGTTAATATTTGTTTTATATGTTTGTTTCAGGTATGAACGAATCATTTTCATTTGAGTGTTCTGAGTCACACTTAAAAGATGCAAAGGTAAGTATTTAATTTATAGAAAATAGCATGGTTTATTGCTTGAAGATTGTGCGGAATATTATTTGACAGATTCCGAATCTGTTATGTAAATACTACAAAAAATTTAAACATGTTCTATTTGTAGAACATTTTAATAAATATAATCGATAAAGTTGTATTGAAACTGATATTTCGTTAATATAGATAAAATGTAGTGTCAGAGAAATGCCGACAACCCTCGTTAGCGCAAAATGGATGCTGTACGAAATTTACCATTTCCATGAATATTGCCCTCGGGCCAATTTAATAACCGTTTAAAATTGCCTTCCCAAAGTTAATTTACAATTGGTCACAACAGCAATATTTGGTTATATTCTAATTTATTACAAACGCGACTCGGACTGAATTGAAATTTAAACTACGTGCTAATATTAGCCGTGAAAGTTAAACTACGTTATATACGTAGAGCGTGCGCACATCTTTGACTAAACTATCGCACAACTGTTGTGCGATCATCGATTGTTTCGCAGCCAATTCAACTGTTTAGTTGCACAAATAAAAATCATGTACCTCCATTTAATCTAATAGAAATCCAAGAGTGACTAAACAGTTGTGCGATGATTTAGTCAAAGGTGTGTGCGCTCTTATAGTGAATTCTTTCCAATATATTTTTCGTTTTTCAAAACACCAGATAATTAGAAAAGGTAAAGTACATATATGGTTAAAATTATATTTATAGAAACTAATAGAGATGGATGGATTGCGTGAACGGTGGCATGATCAAGAAGGGAGTGATGACTGAGATGACGGATGATAGAGTTATTTGGAGGACGAAAACCCGATGCACCGACCCTACGGGAGTAGTAGGTAGGGGAGATGATGAGAAACTGTTATTTTTGAAATTAAATGACAATTTTATCTTTTCACCTGAACTAAAATTATCTCGCGGAAAACTAAAAATAACTTCTAAGTATTTTTTTAGTGAACGAGGCCGACACTCGACCTGTATTTTACTTGTATTTAAAAGACGATGTCTACTTTTGTATTTCAACATAACTGGCTTATATACTAATATTTTAAATTCGAAAGTTTGGACGGATGTTTGTTAGAGTTTGTAGCTTAAACTGCTGAACGGATCTCGATGAAATTTGGCATAGATGTAGAGGATAGACTGGAAGAACATATAGGCTACTTACTTTTTATTGTTTTAATTCCACACGGATATAGTCGTGGGCGAAAGCTACTATAACTTTAAAATCCGATTGACTAAAAAATCTAATTGAAAGACATAGCTATTTATTTAAAAGAATGCCTATATCTTAATTGTTATTTAAATTATAGCAACTCTGTCTTATTTCTTAAGATTAGGTAGACATTACCATTCTAAGAAGCTAGGGCAGATTGCTATGTGAATATTTAACCGTTTATCAAAATTTGGCAAAGCTACATGGGTTTACAAGATCCAAGGACATAACGTACGAGACGTTATTGCAAATTATAATAGATTCATTAAATTGACATTTTTATTACGTAAACATTTAATATTTCGTTGTTACATACAGAAGTTTAGCACACAGCGCAAATGACCCATTTGCTGTGTTTAGTGTCACCTCAGCGTATGATTATGTTTTTACAAGCAACAAAGTTACTACATGGTTGTTTGTTAATTTTACGACGTAATCTATTTGTACATAGTACGTTGCTGTGATCAAATATAAAAGGCTTTTGAAATGTATGAAATTTAACACGAAATATAAAACTATTATCTTATTTATTCATTGCGATTATATGATAAGAGTCTTTGTTTTTATTAAATCAATCCTATCTGTGATAGATTAAGATATGTGTAATCTATGCAATGCATTGTATTGCTAAATATTTGGAAATGACAGCATTAATATCATAAAACAGTAAACAAATTAACTTGGTAATTAAATTACAAAAAAGTCAATTTTGCACCCAGAAAAATTCTTACACCATTAAAAAGCTACGTTATCTGTGAGTAACATAGGCTACGTTTTTTTTTTAATTTCACGCGGGCGAAGTCGCAAGCAACAGCTAGTTCTATCATAAATGCGCAAAGCATTACAGTTACGCAGCTGGTAACTTAAAAAATATAAGACGCTCCGACTTCAGCGTACAAGGCTCGTGTTTCAACCCTACTGCATATTTTATGTACGGCTCGTTTGCGAGGAATATTTGATGGCCGCTATATTTTACGCGAATTTTAGGGTTTCCCGAGTCTTTTACGTACCCATTTCAAATTCGTCTCTGTCCGCCAATTAATTAGAATTATGTTGAATTAATTACCATACTTCCAGCTTACGCTATAACTCAAGTGTAAAAAGATGGTTTAAATGTCATTTTTATTAAATTTTATATTTCCAGAATTACTGTAAGAATTTTCACATTATATCAACAATGAATCATTTTTGGTATAAAAATCGATACGCGATTGCTCATATCTTAAACATGTACGCAAAAGTACGTAATATTTACCGTTTAAAAGTTTTTTGAACAAGAAACATGTGTTATTCGCATGGTAAAACTTAGCAGACAATATGTATCTTGAATTATATTTAAGTAGAAGGAACAAGTTGTTTGCAGTGCCCTCCAAAGTTTCCGTGGAAGCGCTTGTTTGTTCTAACGAACATAACCGATGCTCAGACATTCTACTACATCGCTATTTACGCTTTAAAATTTCATACTAAATGCAAACACGACTCTGAGTGTATGTTCAACGCGGTAAGGTATTATGATTTAAGCACATTTCTGTTTTACCAGAATGGAGTAGATTAAAGCAAAACATACTTAATTACGTTTTAAACTAGCTGTACTATTTCTCTATACTAATATTATAAAGAGGAAAATTTTGTTTGTTTGTAATGAATAGACTCAAAAACTACTGCGCCGATTTTAAAAATCCTTTCACCGTTGGAAAGGTAATTTATCTGGGAGTAACATAGGCTATATCTTTTATTGTTTTCTCTAAATTTCACGGGGACGAAGTCACGGGCAACAGATAGTGCTATATGCTTTTGTTAAGCATATAGCACATGTTGGAAAAAAGTCGAATCACGTTTTTATTATTTTTATACTCTCAATTCTAATACATGGAAGAAAATAATTAATAAAGGCGCTTTTATATTTTTTAAACATTCCATACGATAATTTATTAGTTGATTTTATCTGGCGCATTAACGTTAAATTGTTTTTCTAGTTCGAACAGTAAACGGTTGTTACCTAAAACGTTTTGAACAAAACTCGACGTAGCAACACATTAGTCCCGCACTCGACAAAGAAAATAACTCGCCTCCGGCCGTTGTTGCTCCTAACGTTTGTATTAATACTTCCTTTTGTAGTTTGTTCCACAACTTCGCCTTTCAGAGCATTTCACTGAACGTCAAGTCGAAACTCGTTCAATAAAAGAGAAATGAAAACGATGAAAGGAAAAATTCGATGACCTTACAAAATGTATACTAAGAAAAAAGTTCAATTCCTTCTAAAAATTGATCTGTTTACTAAAACTTAAACATCAAAGAATACTTGTGGCCGCACCGTGTTACATGTCTTTTGCTAAAAAAAAAACAATTATATCAAAAGAAAAGCTTCTGAATGAAGTAATTGTGGAACGAGCGCTGACAGGCGTGTTACGACGATCATAAAACCAGTGGATGTAATCCAATTACATAAAAGACACCGCCAAGAATGTAAAATAAAACGTTTACGCAATCTCTTTAGCAGCTTGTCTTGGTTGCTCTGCGGGGAGCATATTGTTAATGTACTTATAGCCAATAAGTTACTGATATAAAAATAAACATTTCGTTATTAAATTTGTTTGTTTTTCTATCAATTTATTATTGATACATTAGTTTCTCTAATTAACTAGTCCGTCATCTTAATTTTTTGACTTAAAAGAGTCTATTGTAAGAGACTTAAGATCAGAAAAGTGTTGTTTTAAATGATGGTCCTTGAATTTTCTGCCATGAGTAATTCTGTCAAACCACTTCAATATGAAAACACCCCTTCTCTTCTAAAATAACAACGCTTTGAGTTAATGAATATTCATCGAATTAACGGGTGTTTTATGCCGCAAGCTGACATGTAATTATGTAAATGAATAACGAACTGTTAAGAGTGTAATCGTGAGTGACAAGTTTGCGTCATCACCAAGCTGCCTAATGCTAGTTTCACACGGGAGCAGAGCAGTGAAGTAATGCAGTATCAGTTTGACGATGTGTATTGACAATAGCAATACTGCACTGTACTACTGTACTGCCTTAATGATCCGCCCACGTGTGAAACTAGCATTATGTAGGCCAAATGCCGCATCCGCACTTCGAATCACCGCTCAGAGAGTACGTAATAAGTCCCATTGATGTCCGATGATAAGGCACGAAGTGCAATGTCGAGGGCTGTTTAACGCTCCCTCCGCTAGAGGGCATCATGATTATAGTACTACGCTACTGATATAGCAGTTATGTTACCAATTTATTTATAACTTGCTGCTTTCATACAAAATCATGTTTAAAATTATTCTTGTATTACTTTTAAAACCATTTTATCAGTGGTAACCTCAGGTTATATAACTTCTACCTACTTATTATGTTTAATTACGACAAATTAAATTAATGTTCCTCTGCGGTCAAATTTGAATAATAATATTCCCATAAATTCGACAATAGGGCAATTAGGTCTTTATTTCCCGTGACGCCTATTGTACTAGAAAGCATTTTTATTGCTTTTCATGTATTCCGAATTATTCCTATAGCACCTTTTATGTCGTTCCATTTAATAGAGCTAGATAGCGTATAGTACAAAGAAACCGATAAAATAGTAATATGCTAGTCACAAAAGTACAAAATCTGTATGAGAAAAGATAAAAAAAGGTTGTTCGAAATTATACAACACATCTTTATATTTTATCTAGATTGATCAAATTTTTGACAAATACCTGCGAGAGTGTAAAGTATTGACTTTATTAAAAAATTGATAAGCAGTTTATAGCATTAGTCTATGCTATATTCTCCTTAACTCTAACAAAAGACTTTATTTTCAGTAATAAAATGCATGTAAATATTTTCCCTCTAATTTACTTTAAGGTGCAGTAAGAAGTCGCAAATAATTTTTGTTGCCAACATAACAAAGGTCGCAATGTAGATAACCTCACGTTCACCGGCGGCGCCCGGACTCGAGCAAATATACTTGTTGACATACTGATATAACGATAAAGATACAAATATAAGCGTACTAACATATCTTTGAAATATAAGCTACTTGCATCTTCTGTTTACTTCATTTAACTCTATGAAAATCTTTAATTTTAATCTTACTATACTCGTAATATTGTAAATGCGAAAGTTTAGATGGATTGATGTTTGTTAGAGTTTGTAGCCATAACGACTGAACGGATCTCGATGAAATTTGCCATAAATGTGGAGGATAGTCTGGAAGAACTACTTACTTTTGTTTTTTTTATTCCACGCGGACGAAGCCTCGGGCCACAGCTAGTGTAATAAAATGACCACTGGGTTATTGTCAAACGGTATTGCGCAAAAACAGTACGTTTTTATTGTCAATCATCTTGTATATCGTATAATAGTAAAAGTCGAGTATAGGAATTTAAAAAAATCATATTATACATAAAGTTATCCTTCAACAAATGTTGAGCCACATTATGTATAGTTGTATTACGTGATGTAATTAGTGTGTTCATTATTAAATATTACAGTCTACTGAATACTATTTTGACAAAAACCTATAAATTTATTATTCAACAAAACCGGAATACAAATTCATTTTAAAATACTCTACATTAATTATTTTCAAAAGCTACGTAGCCTCAGTATTATCAAAGCCACAAATACGATGCGATTCTGCATCGACGAACATTGAATCAGAAATGCTTTTGTTAATATTGTACAAATGCAATTGTAAAACATTTTAAAAAGTTATATGAAATGTATTATAGTAAAAACAAAAATTAAAATAAACTTAAAATACGATTTATTTCACAGTTTACATATCGACACTCAAATTGTTAAATGGTTTGGGTCTTGGGAAACCTGCCATTCGGATATTCAAGTTAGATCTATATCTATACTATTATAATAAAGCGTAAACACACACTTCTTTGTTGCGTAAAAAGTCAGCAATTACGGCATATTTTTGAATAATTATTTTTTTAATAAAAAGCCCTACACTTACGTCATGCTTTAGGCTATATATTTTCTCGCCATTAAACTTAGGGGGTAAAAATTTTGGATAAAAACCCTAATGTGGGAAAAAGACCATAAGTTGCTGCCAACTGACATTTGCTATTGATAATTTGACAAATGTAAACAATAAAATAAAGTTTTTATAATTTCACGCGGATGAATCCGCACGCGAACAGCTAGTTCTAGATATTCCAGTCAACCATTTCCTAATACAAACTTCAACTAAATCGAAAAAAATTCCAATCGAATCCAACTTCCTCCATAATTTACGTATCCATTTACCAAGTATTTAGTCATCGAAATTAACGTGAAAATATCGTATAAAAAATAAAAAAAAAAAAAAAAAAAAAAAAAAAAAAAAAAAAAAAAAAAAAAAAAAAAAAAAAAAAAAAAAAAAAAAAAAAAAAAAAAAAAAAAAAAAAAAAAAAAAAAAAAAAAAAAAAAAAAAAAAAAAAAAAAAAAAAAAAAAAAAAAAAAAAAAAAAAAAAAAAAAAAAAAAAAAAAAAAAAAAAAAAAAAAAAAAAAAAAAAAAAAAAAAAAAAAAAAAAAAAAAAAAAAAAAAAAAAAAAAAAAAAAAAAAAAAAAAAAAAAAAAAAAAAAAAAAAAAAAAAAAAAAAAAAAAAAAAAAAAAAAAAAAAAAAAAAAAAAAAAAAAAAAAAAAAAAAAAAAAAAAAAAAAAAAAAAAAAAAAAAAAAAAAAAAAAAAAAAAAAAAAAAAAAAAAAAAAAAAAAAAAAAAAAAAAAAAAAAAAAAAAAAAAAAAAAAAAAAAAAAAAAAAAAAAAAAAAAAAAAAAAAAAAAAAAAAAAAAAAAAAAAAAAAAAAAAAAAAAAAAAAAAAAAAAAAAAAAAAAAAAAAAAAAAAAAAAAAAAAAAAAAAAAAAAAAAAAAAAAAAAAAAAAAAAAAAAAAAAAAAAAAAAAAAAAAAAAAAAAAAAAAAAAAAAAAAAAAAAAAAAAAAAAAAAAAAAAAAAAAAAAAAAAAAAAAAAAAAAAAAAAAAAAAAAAAAAAAAAAAAAAAAAAAAAAAAAAAAAAAAAAAAAAAAAAAAAAAAAAAAAAAAAAAAAAAAAAAAAAAAAAAAAAAAAAAAAAAAAAAAAAAAAAAAAAAAAAAAAAAAAAAAAAAAAAAAAAAAAAAAAAAAAAAAAAAAAAAAAAAAAAAAAAAAAAAAAAAAAAAAAAAAAAAAAAAAAAAAAAAAAAAAAAAAAAAAAAAAAAAAAAAAAAAAAAAAAAAAAAAAAAAAAAAAAAAAAAAAAAAAAAAAAAAAAAAAAAAAAAAAAAAAAAAAAAAAAAAAAAAAAAAAAAAAAAAAAAAAAAAAAAAAAAAAAAAAAAAAAAAAAAAAAAAAAAAAAAAAAAAAAAAAAAAAAAAAAAAAAAAAAAAAAAAAAAAAAAAAAAAAAAAAAAAAAAAAAAAAAAAAAAAAAAAAAAAAAAAAAAAAAAAAAAAAAAAAAAAAAAAAAAAAAAAAAAAAAAAAAAAAAAAAAAAAAAAAAAAAAAAAAAAAAAAAAAAAAAAAAAAAAAAAAAAAAAAAAAAAAAAAAAAAAAAAAAAAAAAAAAAAAAAAAAAAAAAAAAAAAAAAAAAAAAAAAAAAAAAAAAAAAAAAAAAAAAAAAAAAAAAAAAAAAAAAAAAAAAAAAAAAAAAAAAAAAAAAAAAAAAAAAAAAAAAAAAAAAAAAAAAAAAAAAAAAAAAAAAAAAAAAAAAAAAAAAAAAAAAAAAAAAAAAAAAAAAAAAAAAAAAAAAAAAAAATAAATAAATAAATAAATAAATAAATAAATAAATAAATAAATAAATAAATAAATAAATAAATAAATAAATAAATAAATAAATAAATAAATAAATAAATAAATAAATAAATAAATAAATAAATAAATAAATAAATAAATAAATAAATAAATAAATAAATAAATAAATAAATAAATAAATAAATAAATAAATAAATAAATAAATAAATAAATAAATAAATAAATAAATAAATAAATAAATAAATAAATAAATAAATAAATAAATAAATAAATAAATAAATAAATAAATAAATAAATAAATAAATAAATAAATAAATAAATAAATAAATAAATAAATAAATAAATAAATAAATAAATAAATAAATAAATAAATAAATAAATAAATAAATAAATAAATAAATAAATAAATAAATAAATAAATAAATAAATAAATAAATAAATAAATAAATAAATAAATAAATAAATAAATAAATAAATAAATAAATAAATAAATAAATAAATAAATAAATAAATAAATAAATAACTCGCTGGAATCCGCACGCGAACAGCTAGTTCTAGATATTCCAGTCAACCATTTCCTAATACAAACTTCAACTAAATCGAAAAAAATTCCAATCGAATCCAACTTCCTCCTTAAGTTACGTATCCATTTACCAAGTATTTAGTCATCGAAATTAACGTGAAAATATCGTATAAAAAATAAAAATATGAAACAGATAGTCGTATTGTAATAATTTCCGAACATTCAGTTCTATTAATTAGCACGATATTCAATTAATTTGGTGCACTGTTTCGAAGTCATGTATGATATGAAATATTAATTTTCAATTGACTATTAATATTATGTTCCATTAATTTCACACACATTGTTACAGTTCCACCAATTATTGAAATGTAATTAAACAAATTATGATTTATTTAATCGGAATATTTGCTAAAAATATATATTAAAAACACATTGATTTTATCTTTTAGAAAAGAAGCAGTATCTATTGAATATTGGGATTAATAAACCATCTTCAACTTCAATAAGTCTACTTAAACAGTTTCAATTGCTGTCTGGAGGAACTCTAGTTAATTAACTTGTACATAGTATTGTGCTATGTTTGATTTTTTTTTATTATCTACGTAAAATTTGAATGTGCTATTACCCAACTGATTTAAGAGAGTAATGTTTTTCGCGCCTATGTAATCTTGTTACGGCCTAGAGCCTAAACGAATGAACATATTTTGACTAGTGAGATGTCACTCGATTTTAATTCTTCCCCTGATTGTCTACAGTTAATAGTATATTTTAATTTCTTAAAATTTTCAGCCAATTATCTGTTAATATGTTATTATAAACATCAGTAATAATATACTCAGCAAACTTAAGGTATAAAGGGTTGAACTACGAGGATAAAAGCCTGTCTTATAAATAGAAAATCAATATTTTCTAAGAAGCAAACAATTTGGTGTGTTTGTGTTAGGTAAACATGAACGACCTTTGTATGTAGATTGGTTTCGTACTCGAATATCCAGTGTATTGTGATTTGTACAAACAGAAATTGGCAAGTATCGATAACTTTGATAAATATTAGTTTGAATTCAAACATAGAATGAATAATATGATCATACTAATATTATAAATGCGAAAGTTTAGATGGATGGATGGATGTTTGTTAGGGTTTGTAGCCTAAACGGTTGAACGGATTTCTATGAAATTTGGTATAGATGTAGAGGATATTCTGGAAGAACACATAGGGTACTTACTTTTGTTTTTTTTTTTTAATTCCACGCGGACGGAGGCGCGGGCGATAGCTAGTAATTTAATAACCTGGAAACCAAATGCCCTTTCCATTTAATGGTGTTTTATCTCTTTTTAACATTTGTTTTATGTTCGAGAAAATGTGATTACAAAAACTTTTTAACGATGTGTTTTTTTTCATCAAATACTATTTTTAAAGCATTTTGGGTATTGTTTTATTAAAAAATGAATGTCAGAATGATTTAATGTCGAAAAGCCTTCGGGTTCCTTTACTTATTTTGTAAAACATTGAATCTGTCCGGTGAAGAATAATTAAAAATTTAAAAAGGAAAACAAAGAGCAGTATACAAAGGAAAAAATATAAAACAATAAAAAGGGCATCTCGTGTTTTGATTTAAGTATACAAGGAGCAGTAATTTACCTTCCTAATGGCGACAAACAGACGCTTTATGATCACGAAGTGTAACCCTTAATACTTCTCTAATAATGGTAAGACTTCATAAGACTTCATTTTCAAAAAGACTCAATCGCCTTTCATTTTCATCTCTTTGACAATGTCACAAAGCTAGAAAAATAACTTTTGTACTTTAGAATACTTGAAATAGTAATATTATGGCTACGTTTGCTACAGAGACCGCTTTGTGAAGTTTTGACCTAAAGTCTGTTTGACGGACTCTAGTACAATGGAAAGGGACGCTCGTTTCCTTACCTCGCCAGTTCTTTGTTGGTAATGTTTTTGCTCGTTTGCCAGCTATTTAAATACGTTCAACATATTATTGCAAACATTAAATAATCATTTACCAATGCTTAATGAAGTTTTTTTTTGAGATAACAATAAATAAAAAAAATTTGATTAAACAGATAAATTTCCCTTTTAAAAGAAAAAAGAATAGTTTTCATATAATTTTACAAAAAATTTAACACGATATTAGAAAACTTCGAGGAAAATGTTACAAATGGGCCGTACTCAAGTCCTTTAGAAAGTTTTTTCTCTTAAGTCGACTACTAGATTTTTCTTGCCACGTCATCGTATAGTATTAAAGGTTAAGTGGAAAGAAGCTTGTAATGTTGCCCGTATTAGATTAATAATTTACGTCTTTACTTACCCAAAGTCTTACAAAAATACCATAATATTTTTACCTTTATCAAATCTGAAAACAATATTTATCTAGAAAACTGTAAACAGTAATTACACCTTTGTTCACAATATTATGTGTTCCATTTGAAGTATGCAGCCTACAAATTATAACTCCAAAAATCAAACAATAAAATGGGGCCTTCCTGCAAGCATTACCTTTCGGATAAAAAAGGAATTATCAAAATCGGTCCACTAGCGGCGGAGTTATGCCGTAACACACATAAAAAAAAACATACAGACGAATTGAGTACCTCCTTCTTTTGGGAAGTCTGTCAATAAAATATTGATCTATTTAGTTATTTATATTTATTTATTGACTACTAGCTTTCGCCCGCGACTCCATCGAGTGGAATTAAAAAAACAAAAGCTAGGAGCCTATGTGTCCTTCCAGACTAAGCTCTACATCAATGCCAAATTCGTCAGGATCCATTAAACTTTTTAGGCGGCATATTGTAACAAACATTCATCCATCCATTAAACTTTCGCATTTATAGTATTAGTAAAGTAGTATGGACGTATTACCTACATAAAATACAATAGAAAGTGAATAGCGTCGTCATATTTTTCTAAAGCTAAACACGTGATGTGTATATGCCGTACATATGTACACAATTATGCAGGTCACGTCGCAAGGTTAGTTGTAACTTTTTGCCACTGCCTTGGGAAATTATTATAAATAATAACACATACTGACGGAGAACAGACCTTATGTTACATCAACAAGGAAACTCCGAGTCGATTTTTTTATTATTTTCTAATTTCACGCGGACGAAGTCGCGAACAACAGCTAGTATTATTAAGAGGGAAGATTTGTTTTTTTTCTAAGGATTAAACTCAAAAACTACTAGACTAATATATAACTTGGAGTTATTTTGAGTTCTAGTACGCATTTATTTCAGATATGTTTCAACCTGAATATTATTTTACAAAGGCGTATTCGTTGCAGCTCCCAGTAGTATCGCAAAAGCTTTTAATAACGTAAAAAATATTAATATTTCTACAAGAATTGATATTACATTTTGTGATATTTTATAAATATGCAAAATCTAAACTTATATACCTATATAATTATCTATATCTATCTATCTATCTATACTATTCTATTCTATACTATTATAATAAAGCGTAAACACACACTTCTTTGTTGCCTAAGATGTCAGCAATTACAGCATATTTTTGAATAATTCTATTTGTAATAAAAAGCCCTGCACTTACGTCATGCTTTAGGCTATATATTTTCACGCCATTAAACATAGGGGGTTAATATTTTGGCTAAAAACCCTAATATGGGAAAGAGACCATAAGTTGCTGCCAACATCAAGAAAGCAAAATTGCCATAGTAAGGTAATTGATATTTTGACATTTGCAATTGATTATTATGACACATGTAAATAATAAAATAAAGTTTTCATAATTTTTTGCGGATAAAGTCGCAGGGGAACAGCTAGTATAATTATATTACTGGAAATTCAATAAAGTTTAGAAAATACGTCAGTGAGAGGGAAGTTATTGTATTTACTAAATTTAATCAATAAATTGATTATAACCGTGGGCAATGATATTTGGGAATCGTTTGCATACGTTAAAATAAAAATATCTTATTACTTACTGTGTTTTCTTTGCTATTAATAACATATTTGTTATTCTATGTAACAATGGAAATAAAACGAAATAAACAGATTTACAACGTAAGGTTCATTCGAACTTCAAGTTTATTCCGTTATACGTCGATTAGTATGATTAATGTATTTGTCCGTTATATTGGTGAGTAAAGCCAGAGACAGGTCTAGTCTATGGCGGAGAAGAACAATAGCTCGCTGCGACCCCTCATTTAGGCCGGATACACTCAAATTTGGCAGCAGGCCATGGGGGGAACAATTTAGAAAAGAAAATTATTATAAGATAAGAATTAGGTTAGATATACCAAGTAGGTCAATTACTTTTTATCATATCTGACATTATCTACATGTTTATTATGGGTAATTTGTATTTATCTTGTTATTTATTAGGCATAGTTATAAAGATTCCATAAAAATATGGTCATACACAATTTAACCTCAAGTTTAATTTGTAATATTTCATAGATAACTGCATTTCCGCTCATCGATACTTTGAATTCGTTTAATTCTGCGAATTAAAATGTTGCTTTAATTTTTATTTTGTTATTTAAGCTACCGCTTGGCTACGATCGCACTTGATGAATGTGACGATGCATTCGAAATATATATATACTAATAGATTTCATTGTTATTTTAACTTAATTTTACGCATATAAATTTGTTGGTGTTTAATGCCTTTTGTTTAATTTAATATTATATTTTATTTGATAAAAAAAAATATTGGCTCATAAACACAAAACATGGGAGACATTCGAAACAATTCAATAGTATTAGTAAAGATCGCCTCGTATGTGGCATGCGGAGATAAAAAACCGGGGCGAAGATAAAGCGGGAGCGTATCGTAAATCAGTACGGGCGGAGAGGGAATTGAAACGTCGCGGCGACGGGCGGGCGGCGTCGGGCGGCGGCGGGCGGCGGCGGGCGGCGGCGGGCGGCGGCGGGCGGCGGCGGGCGGCGGCGGGCGGCGGCGGGCGGCGGCGGGCGGCGGCGGGCGGCGGCGGGGCGTCGGGGAGAGCGGCGCAGCCTCCCGGTGCAGCACTCCGCCGCCGCCCGCCGCCCGCATCGATCCCGCCCGGGCAGCAGCACTCGGCTGCTCGCGCTGCTCGACGCGCCGGCACGCGCTCGCGCCCGCCCCGACTCCCGCCCGCCCCCGCTACCCGCTACACATCTCACCACAGTGCTGCAGATTAACGCTTACGTAACGTTCAGGCTATTGTGCGTGACAGGTTCTAAGTGAATGGCGATTCTCCGAAAGGCCAGTATACATAAAACACTTACACTCATTCCTAACGTTCATTTCGTTATTTTAAAACATCATCTGAGAGCGCGTAGAGAAAGTACCCGCTACGTTCGTAGCCTCCGCTACGCACGCACATAACCTCACAGTTTCATACGCGCCTTCCCGCCTTACTTCACCACTTTCATACAAATTACAGTCTTATCCCTTTACGCTTAGAGTTGAAAAGCAATTATCTTTAAATTCAAATGGTAAAAGTTTAAGTGCGTCTTACAAACTTTTAATATTAGCGCGCTATTAAGAAATTTTCATTTTGTTAATCATCTTCAAGCATTCAAACTTAATCTTTAAAGTCCCTAGTAAATCTTCGACTATAATATGTAGTATAATATGACAATTTTCAATAAATTCTCTTCATCTTCTCATGTTTTTCATTTACACGTAGCATTGAAATCATAGCATTAAGTGTCTAATAATATTTTTGGAACAATGTAGTTTTAAAAACAAGAAATTAACGTCAGTTAGGAAATTTTTTTTGGAAATGATATTTTTTAGTATAGAATATTGTTACCATAATTTATTAAACTTTTACTTAATTTATTGATTCGCAACTTTCGAACTGGTGAACTTGATATCTTATGTAAATTGTTAATTTTGTGTAATTTACTATTGTTTAAGTATTACTGAATCAAATTGATATAAATTCATCTAATAATATGTAACTTACAAACCGAGTTATTTAAATATCTACCCCAAACACAAAGATGTAAGGTGTATATTCTAATGCGGCACATGCCGGGAAACGAAAATGAAATTAAGTTTAGTTTTAGCTCAAGTATATTTGAAGCTGGCTTTATTTGGAAACCACTTTTACTTTCATAGACTTTCGATATCACTTGATATATAGTGAAATAACTTCAAACATCATTTGCTTACTTAAAATATGCTAATAATTTCAAATAGATAATAGAATCATAAGCCATTCGTACCATACTGCGCATATGTTTATTTAAACATACAAAACATGTGGGACGACTATTTAACACTAATTAAGTGATTCCGAGCACTAATTAGTATTGGCGATTTAGCCATTATTTGTCATAGTCTTTATATTTGACAAACAAGGACGCGTCAAGTCACGGCGTAAGCGCAACGTGATCGCTATCGATTAGTAGATCACGTCCTAGAAAAGACATAAAAGAAACCCAACATTGTCAACAATAAGTAAATACGAAGGAACATGGCACAACGATGCCGTGGAGCCGCTGATTATAATATTTATTTAAAACAAATAATCAGTTTTTGCGCGACTTTGCGGTTGATTTTTTGTGTATTTCTATGAGTAAAAGTACATAGAGTGTCGGTTAGTCATAGGAAATCACTCATCGTCCATCGCCCATCAATTTAGTGTATTTGGCCCCTAGGAGTGGTCGCGTGCGCAGTAACGTTACAAAATTGTCGTTTTCAAAAACAGTAATGAAAGGCGGAGTCGTCGTGTAAGTTCGGGCGTTTTCGGCAAGTGCTGTGAACATGTCCTCGGAAAAAGAGAAGATGGCGACCAACGAAACGAAGTCGCCCTCTAACAAGAGTAACTGCGCCTCGCCTGGGAAGAAAGGTAATTTATAGAACAGAACAATAGAAGCAGATATCAAAAGAACACTTGGCTGGCTTTGCCCTTATGATTTCAAGGAGCCAATATTTATTGATTTCCTTGTCTGTATTTTAACGGTATATGACGTCTTGTTTTACAATCGAACTCTAACCGGTTGAAGAATGACATTATACATTTATGTCACCATCTAAAGAAATATTTTCAAGTAATGAAAATTATATTAAATGTTTATTAAACTACTCTCTTTGCCTCGCGCCGCCGCGCGGGCTGAATTTTAATATTCTACGTTATTAATAATTCCTAACACGACTCTAATATCAATAAAACTATGTTCACTTAAATTTTAATATTAAAATTAGAAATCTCCGGTTAATATTTTTACGAGTTTTAACTTTAAACTGGAAACATTGCAAATCAATCTCGAATTTTGTGGGTCAAATTCCTACTGTTATCTAAAAAATTGACAAGAAAATGTTCCAACTAAATTTCGAATGCACAAAAATTATAAAATCGCGAACATAACTAACAAATCTATATAAGTCCCGATTTATATTAAGTTACTTTTATATAAGTCACCACTTATATAGATTTGTTACTTCAAATTGTACGCAATGGCTCAAGTAAAGTATTATTACACAATATTTACGCACTTAACCTTCACCCAGCGATGCATAACAAGGTGAAAGAAACTACGGAAATAAACACATAGTCGCTTGTTTGGCTTCACACCTTTACACGACCAAAGCCGGGTAATCCGGTTAAAGCAACATCGTACGCACCGATTAAGTATATTTCAATTGCTACAAAAATATACAAATCTGAAAGAATTAATCTACTTCAAATGATAATTTTAATTATAACTAGCTGTTGCTCGTGACTTCGTCCGTGTGAAATTAAAAAATAATAGAAAACAAAGCCTATGTTACTCAGCGATGACGTAGCTTTAAATAGGTGAAAGAATTTTTGAAATCGGCCCAGTAGTTTTTGAGTTATTTCAATACTTACAAAAATATAAATATTTTCTTTTTATAATATTACGAGTAGTATAGATAAAGTTACAAATCAAATCGATACTGAAATTATTTGAAATCGTAGTCGGCCAAGCCGTTTCAGAGATTACCCGGAACAAACGAATTTTTGAAATCGGCCCAGTAGTTTTTGAGTTATATCAATACTTACAAAAATATAAATATTTTCTTTTTATAATATTACGAGTTGTATAGATAAAGTTACAAATCAAATCGATACTGAAATTATTTGAAATCGTAGTCGGCCAAGCCGTTTCAGAGATTACCCGGAACAAACGCGGCTTGCGGATAGACAGACAGACAGACAAAAGTCGATTTTCGTTATCAGCAACGCAAATACACCATCTGGGATTTTTTCTTTGATATTACAAACAGACACTCCAATTTTATTATATGTATAGATAGAAGATATTAGTATAAAACAATTGAAGTAGTTATAAACAATATTCAATAAAATTAATTTAATTTTATAGAGGTTTTTAGTAGAGTTTGTCTTCTTAATGCTAAAGTTAGTTCAATTTATTCTCAAGTTTATCAGATTAATGAATCGACAGCGAGTATAAGAATAATTAAGAATCGTATAAAACCAAGGCTACTTGCTAAATGGTTTTTAACTGTATCCAGTTGATTGATGAAAGATCGATTTAAAAAGAATTAAGTACGCTTTTCTACGCGAGTAGTTTTTATTCCACCCTTTATTTTTCTAACACAATTTGAAAACTTATCAGCAGCGGTTTGCCTTCTTTCTATCTTATCTATCCAAATAAAAATTAAATATATAGCATTGCGTACTTAAAAAGATTTCTTATAAACTTGAATAGGCACTTTTTTCTTTTGTGTGGTTTACTTCGTTACGCTTTAATTAATACCAGACCTGTAATCTTGTAGCATATAAACGAGCACAGGTTATAAAATAATCCAGTGAAGCCGCAACAGTGGCGAGCGTTTAGCCCCTGGGGGTGGGGGTTAAACGCTAAGATACATTTTCAAGAGTATTAACATGTAAATAGTTTGACCGCTAAGGAACAAGGAGGTTGCGACCCCAACCTTCTTGCTCGACTGGAGGGTTATATTTTTTGCGGCTAACAAGCAATAATTAATTTCAAAATTAATACACCAGACTAACTATATCTAAGACAGTCTTGAAAAGAATATCAATGAAATAACAACGCTGTCTTTAAATTAAGCCAACCTTTTTACGAAACACACTAGGGATTAATATCATCCTCCTATCAATCACGCTAGAACATCTTAATTTTCAAACAGTTTATACCACTTTCTAATAAGCGTGTTATGAAACAGTCCGACTAATGGCCAATTTCCCAACTACGTTTAATCATTCGTTAGTGTTTGTGGTTCAATAAATTCTTGGGATGCGTTTCCATACGTAACTTAAGTTTTAGTCCTTTGAAATTTAGTTTAACCTAACAATAATGATTCACTAGGCATAAAAATAAATTTCAGGAACCCAGCATAAATTTATTGTCTCTAGTGTAGATAGAGATATAGATAAATCTGTGTGGGTTTTACTTGTTTGACGTGTCTATAAACATTATTAGCGACGTCAGGCTGACAGGCTTTGTCCCGGGATTTGAGCTGAAGTTAAGCCTCAGGTTTAATTCTATTTTAAGCCGCTAACTAGAACTTGTTGATATATTTGCTTTATTTTAATAAAATACTTTTAATAAAAACCTTTTTGGAAGATGAGAAAAAAACATTTTTATTTTTAGCCTATCGCCGAAGTTAAAACACGCGTTCTTTGTAAAGTTCCTTAATTAAATCCGACTCTACTTACCTCAAAGTTCGTCGGGACTGTTTTTACTCACATATCGTAACTTGGAGTTTTTCTTGGAACTCCTAAAACAGACTTTTAAACTGTATCCAATTTCGTTTATTACTTTCGACCTTTTTCTAAACTTGAGTACTTGTGTTTATGATAAAAATAAAACTCTCTTTTAAACTCAATTTCGGAACGTATTATGTTTTATTTACTTCAAAGGTTTCCTCATTATACGTATTATAAATCTGTAATTTCACTAAACTTACCTTCTATTGTGATTTGGTAGTTAACATTTTTTAAACTAAAAGATTATAGGCCTACAACACATATACACGTACATTAAAAAATAATTAAAAAAAAGGACTGATAACTATCAGTAATCAACTAGAAATACAAAGACCAGTATTAATTTATTGTAAAAAGGAGTAAATCCCTACCGAATGTTGTAATACTTCAAAGGCGAAAATGTAAAAGAGTCTGTTTCAAATTGTCATGACAAAAGGGATATTAAATTCTGTTCGTTTGGTTGGAATCCTTTGTGCCGTCCGCGGGAAATGGACGAACACAATTTCCAGTTAAATTCGGCAACGCACTTTGACTTTCATCGAGCACCAATTAATTAGTCAAAGAATTTTCCGACAATACCTTTTTGTTAAGGATTCTTTTCGCGAATTTTTAACCTAAACTAGTTAAAGTTAAGAGCACTCGACAGATTTTAACAGCTTCGGAAAATCGAATTTTTCTTACAAGGGACTTCTGAAAGCTCTGCGCAAAGAGGAATGAAAAATAATTTCCAACTTAAGGACCTTTTATACTCATAAGGTGGAGCTTTCTTTTACGATAAACTTCGGAAAAGTTCTTGTTCTTTGAATATTATGTCAAGCATCATTGATCAACTTAATCTTAATTTAACTAAGATAAAGCATAATTTAAATATTAAAAAAAATTGCTTTTTTTGTATTTTTTTTTTTAATTTAGGCAAATTTAAAACATAACAGTTTCAAATATTACACAAGAACGCATAAGAAATTAAATTTCGTCTACATCCTTAAATCTACATAAACTTTTTGCATTTTCATATCACCTAAATATTTATATTAAGTAATTTCGAGACTTAAGTAAACACACCCTTGGCTTCCATTGAAATTGGAAGCTACTTTAATTCTAGCGTCCCTTTGATGTGAAGGGAGCGACGCAAACACAAGTGTTTGCAATACCAACACGTGTTCAATTCATACGGCAGTAAATAAAACACGTAGAATTACCGAGACCCAGGCCTGTAATTGATTTTATCGATCACGCGCCTATTAGATGGCTTACATTGGAACATTCTGTCTTGCATATTTTTCTAAAATAGAAGAAAAACAAACGATTATGTTGCTCATTACTATGTTTTGATAGTATTAGGTAACAAACGACCAATGGATTTCGACAAAATAGCAAAGAGACCGCTCCGCTTAAACATCTTCCTGGCAAATGTATTCCCTACCTTTAATTAACAGAGGAGGGGACACAGAAACAGGATATCTCTACTTATGTATACGTCACGATCCATTACGTTACAGCAAGCCGGTAAAAAAAAGTCACATTTTAGTAAAATTGTTAGTGATATTTATACAGTAGCTAGCTTTCGCCCGCGACTCTATCGGCGTGGAATTGAAATATAATAAAAAAACATATCGTTACGTACTGATAACATAGCTTTTTAATGGTAAAAGAATTTTTGAAATCGGTCCAGTAATTTTGGAGTTATTTCAATACATATAAAAATCCAAAAATACAAATCCTCTTTATAATATTAGTACTGTATATATACTGTATAGAGCTCTAAACTCTATAGATTTCAAAGTAATAGTTTTAAGGTTATATTCGGTCAATGACGGTCTCGTAAGTAAATGTATCGTCGAAATTACAATAAAATGTAATAAGTAAGGAATATTCTTTTTAATTTAACAATTTAACGAAAGACATTTCGTCTTTCGAGAGAAATACCTATTTCTTTTTCATACAATGTGACTCGATGCTTAAACGTTGTTTATATTGAATTGAGAATTGGTAGTGCAATGTTCGCGGTATTGTGTTCACAACAATAACCCGGGCGCATGGCGCAGCTTAAATGTTCGTAACATTTGACGAAAGCTTTCACTTAGATGACTTTCAAACAAATATTCACAAGTAAAACGTTCTCGGTAAATAGGACAAAAGTTTTAATACGAATTTTATTACGGACCCGAGACATGAGAAGTTTATTTTAAGTTTATTTCAACTGTATTCGGAACAGACTGTAACTATGGGAATACGATATATTTTATCTTTCTTTTTAACGGACTTTTATTTGTTTATCTCAGAACATCTCTTTTTTATCTTCTTTTCTCAGATATACATGCATAAGTTCAACTTAATTCAATTTTCCTACTTCTATAGAACCATATACTCACAAAGTTATTTTAAAACTTATTGAATGAACAAATTAAAGGTAGTAAGTTAAATGCGAATTGACTGGAAGTAATTAAGTAATGGTTCCCATAACTTGGTCACGAGCGTAATTTTTGTTTGGAAAGAAAATTAGAACGCAGCAGCGGTCGGATACGATTTGGACTGAAGCCAATCGCCTCTCGCTGCAGGAGATTTGAGAGCAAATCAAGTGGAAACAGAACACGAAATACAGATGAAATTCAAAATTTTCTAACCTACTGCACACTTTCCTTCCAAATACTTTCTTGACTTACTTATTTCAAAATAATACTTTAAGATTAACCAATATAAATTGGATATAGAAATATAACTGATTGTTAAAAAAACATTAAAAGCAAGTACCTATAGTACTGCGAGAAGATCATCTGTAACTGCTTACCTTTTCAATTCATTTTATTGACCGTCTTCCCAAAAGAAGGAGGTACTCAATTCGTCTGTATATTTTTTTTGTGTTTTACGACGTAACTCTGCTCCTAGTGTACCGAATTTGAAAATTCTTTTTTTATCCGAAAGGTAGAACTTGCAAGTGGGTCCCATATTTTTGTTTAATTTTTGGAGTCAAAGACTACGGCATAGTTAAACAGTTTAGCTTATTATCGCGTGATGGAAATTGTGGTCTTTTTGCTTTCTTTATTATATTAGTTACGTTCGAGTAATTTTGGAAATTCAACGCGAGTGAAGCAAATTCGTATCACAAACGAGTTTATTATAATTCTTGGACTAATCCCATTGTTGGAAACTAACTCTCCTACAAGTTTAACAATGTCCATTCAACGTTATACAGCTATCTTAATACGGCTTTATGCGAGCGCTTTGTCTTCCACGGCCTTTAAAAGCCCACTTGATCAAACTCACGATAAGCTCTCGTTAATCGTCTGTATTAAATATACTACTATCTAACAAACTTTAAGCTTTAGGCTTCAGATTAGTCGGCATACTAAAGTTATCACGTTTCTGTACTTTAAAGTTCTTGAAGGTCGCTTTTTATTTAAATATCTTTTTTTTGCATTATTTTATTTGAAACGAGATGATTGACTTGTAGTTTTAAGTTTATAAGTTAAGAGCCCGCGCACATCTTTGACTAAACTATCGCACAACTGTGTAGTCGCGCTTTAATTCCTATGTTTATATTGAGGTGCGCACAGTGCTTGATTTTTAACTGTGCAACTAAACATTTAAATGGGCTGCGAAACAATGGACATTTGTGCGGTAGTTAAGTCAAAAGTGGCCGCGCGCTTTTAGCCTCGGTCTCATATATTTAGTGGAAGGACCACTTCTACTCACATTTGAAATTAAATGGACAGTTAAAGATTCTTCAACCGCAATTCATGAATTCAAATCTTAAAAACATAATTGTAAAGTACAATATTATATCTTTATATCCTGCGAAAAACAATAAAAAGGCAACACTATGCTAATTAAAGAGTAAAAACAACTACAATAAATTCAGGATTAAAGTTAGACTATTCAAAAAGCAGTTAACTCCAACTACAAGTTTAATATCCCCGTTGCTTCTGTCCCCGCTCACTGGAGCAACTTTTTTGAACAGAAAACAAACTGAATAAAACGAAAACTGCGCTCGCTGCAAGCTTCGGATTCTGTCATCGCAGTGCAAATGACATATTCACTGGCTGGCTTGTTAAATTATTGCTACAGAACTTTTAACCTTACGTTAGTCCTAATAAGGTTCATTACAATTTAATGATAAGCAATCACTACATTTTTATTTTTATTTTGAAACATAAAATTTTTAAATACAATCGTATTCATTGACTAGAATAGAAAAGCTTTCTGCACGACACGTGAGCAAGCGGCTAGCTGAATTAGCCATAATAGCGAATCAACCGCTGTGTTCAGTGCAAAATACAACCTATTTCGCTGACAATAAGTATGAATACAGCCAAAGAGGTTGCATACTGGCCACCAAGACATGGTGTTTTTAGGCATGATCAGTTATTAAAAAAGATAGTAAAAAAGGCAGGTTATGTAAATAAGTTAAAATGTTAAGATGTTTTGTTTGAATAGAAATAAAAAAGGTTTGTATTTTTGGCTGCCGCGCTATCGGTAACAAGTTAAACACGCTGCCCATAGACTTCCAGTCTTACAGATGCATTCATATCTTTAATTCTCGGAAAATAAGACACAGCAAAAGGTCTTTTGCCCTCCTTATGCGTATCTTTCTTGAAATCTTCCACTTTCCATCACTTCCGTATAAGAAAAGGTATAGAAGTATTTGTTTCAACATAGAGTACATAATGAAGCTGCAATGTAATGATATCTCTGACCCTACCCTACGTCCCTTAAGCCCTGTATCGCCATTAACTTAATGTCTACGATTTCTTTGGTCATTCAATCTGACGCTTATTGCTTCCCGTTGTTTGTATAATCTTCATCCTCATTAAGCAAAGGGAAGTTTTTATAGAAAAGTAAAGTCGTTACATTTATTTTGATTGAAATTGTGTTTGTTTACCTTTAATAAAATAGTCCTGGTAATGATGTATATTCGATTTATTTACGATTAACCATTGGAATTAAGATAGTTCAGTTTATAAAATGTACACGAAACTCATCAAAAAATATACGCAATATAAGCTTCATAATTTACGTCGTAAATCACCTTTTTGACCATTTTAAAATGTAATATATCAATATTCTATAATATTATCTTTATAATGTTTTATAAACGGGCAAAAAATATAAATTACATATACGTTTTAAGTAGAGGGATAGTTGGCAAACTCGAGGATATCCGCACAGGCCATGAGACCCCGAGGTGTTCACAAGAGCGAACACAAAGTTACAAACAACCTTCGGAAAACAAGTTATTGGCCGTTTTAACTTTGAGACCGCGCAGGAAACTCCGGTCTCCGGGTACGATCGTAGGCACCACCGCGCTTCCGCTACGAACTATTTACTCGTACGTAGCAAGTTATATATATATATACATTCCATTATGTAACCAACGACACGTTTTTCTTTATGAAAACAGGTTATCAATTATTATGTTATGCAGCATGTGATATACTAAACAGTATATTTTAGGAACAATACAACGTATAAAGTTTTTTTCTGACGATAGCCGAGGTACGCACAAAACTAACGCATTTTTCGTGATCACGAATTTTTCACGAAGTTTATATTACGAGTATAACTAGCTGTTCGCGTGCGGATTCATCCGCGTGAAATTATAAAAACTTTATTTTATTATTTACATTTGTCAAATTATCAATATAAAAATGTCAAAATGACATGAGATGACAAACCTTAGCAATCTTTCTTTCTTGATGTTGGCAGCAACTTATGGTCTCTTTCCCACATTAGGGTTTTTATCCAAAATATTTACCCCCTAAGTTTAATGGCGTGAAAATATATAGCCTAAAGCATGACGTAAGTGTAGGGCTTTTTATTAAAAAAAGATTTATTCAAAAATATGCTGTAATTGCTGACATCTTAGGCAACAAAGAAGTGTGTGTTTACGCTTTATTATAATAGTATAGATAAGTATAAGTATAGAAGTATAGATATAGATTTTCGTCAATATACATAAAGACAGTAGGGTATGTAGTAATAAAAACCTTAAAGTGAATAAGTATATTTATTTCACAGCAAATGAAACTGCAGTTCACACGAAATGACTAAAGTCCAATTAAGCCTGCAATTATCACATGACTCGTCCAGCGCCGGGGGACGAAGATAGTATTGACTATTCTTTTATTTCTGCAAAAGCAATTATAGCTCAAGCCGGTTGCGACACCAGATGATTAACGCGAATCGTTGAGCGGATTAAGCCTATTGAAATTAAAACCGCTCGGCTTCATCAGAATCTGTGTACAACTGTAATAATCTAGTATTACACGAACAGTTCATTTCTTTGTACAGTTTTCAACTTTAAAACAAATTACATTTCAAGATTTCTATTTAAAAGATCGTGTTTTTTTCATCGTAGACTTAAATAATAAAAATGTAAATTGCGAGAGCATAGTTTTTTATTTAATAGTTTTATTTCCATAACTTGAGTGGAAATACGGAAATAGGAACAAGAAAATGCATCAGTTTTCATAATGGCGTTCGTGTTTAATATGAAAATTTCCATTGCTCTTTTATGTAAACAGTCAGCTTTTCGTTATAAAAGACTTTCACGTCTGCAAGATTTACTGGCGCGAGTAGATTTCTTAAGGTTTAAATTTCAATTGCAGAAATACATGGCATTTGTAATTTAAACGTGTAATACAAAGATGTAGTACTTTTATTTACATTTTAATTAACTACAGTAATATTTTAAGAGTTTATAATGTGAAAGACTTGACTTACAGAAACAGTTGGTTCTAAATAAATTATATCAGTGTCCCAAAATTCTTGAATTTACAACTAGTTTTTAAAATTCGCATTGCTCCTTTTGATAATTCATGCAGCGAATTCAAAACAAAGATAAGAACTTGAAATTGTAATAAGAGAAACTGAGATAGACGGTTTTAGCTAATTTTGTCTTTGTTTTAACGACTTCCCTCGAAGTTTGCTTTCAATAGCGTGTCTATTTATTTTAAATTTTTAATAAAACTTTACTATACTTCGACTTCTCACACTGATGAATTTGGCAATTGTTACTGCATACAGGGCCAGTGTTAGTGTAGGGCACGGTTGAGCGACAGCCCAGGCCCAGGACGCTGAACAGAAAGAGACATCACATGTGTGCGAATCATACAGTCTCAAATTACGCTGTTTATAAAAAAGGAAACGCAATACAAATCTCGCCGGGGTGCTAGTAGCGCTTAAACAGGTACAGACTGCAGATTATGTATTACCATAAAATTTAATTGCCAAAACACTTATATTAAAAAATATTGTTATCTCTCTTTTCTATAAATAGAATGAAAAGGATGTCAATATTTTATACATGTATTTAGACAGTAAAAACCCACAGTAACACAATCTGAAACATGATACAGCGGATACAAGAGTTTCTTTCAATCTTTTCATTAAGTTATATCAAGCGGTGACGCTCGCAATCTTTGCGTCTCGCAACAGTCTCGTTAACTTTCTATTCATACAGGTCTAATCGAAAAGAAGCTCTTTCTATAAATATATCTTCCTTATGAATTATCTTTTGTTACTATATCTTTGAGAGAAATGTACTTAAGTTAATAATATAAATAAAAACCTATAAATTGTTCACGCTGTTTAGGTATGCGTTCACAATGGTACATGAATCTATATAAAACGTTATCTATCAGGCAATAAATAACTAATTTTATTTAAAATTACATTAAAAAGGTCGACCAACATCGTCATCACACGGCAATTGTATAAACCTTCAACGTAACACAATTACCTATCCAAGTTGACGCGGTCCTCAATATTTGTGCTCGTGGAAGGTTACGGTAAAAATTATCACGACCTTTCCTTGATCAAAATGAAATTACTTTCGACATACACACGCTCGTCCGCTCACAAGGAACAAATCGTATTATAGAAAGGTCAACTTTTGACATTCACATAAAATGCTTTCGCAATGAAATGTTACCTATTATTACAATTCGAATATAATTCAACATCTCACTAATAATAGCAAATAAATCTTGCAAAACACCTGGACCTTGTCTATATACAAATTATAACTAATGTTGGTAAATAACAGTAAGTTGTGGACCTTTCCGTTTAATAGCGATTAAATTGGTTAGCGACATGTTTGCCGTCATAAAAAAGGATTTTTAAGGCTTAGATTAAAGTGTATTGCACCATTTTTTCAAATAACACGTTTTATTTAACGTTTTGTTGGACGAAAATTCAGATAAAGGATATAATATATTCGTATGACACGTACCTTATTTATGGAACATAAACATATAAAGCTACTGCTGAAAATGTGCCAGTATTTTCACGTTCACAAAACCTTATTTATTTTTCTTCGCGCGTATACCAGAACTGTAAGCCAAATCCGACAGACTTGGCTTTCGTCTCGTAAACCTGATAAAAAGGATTGTATTGCAGATTTTCTTACCTACGAAATGATTATTTTGTGACTGAATTTCGTTGTGCATACCACATGTTATTTAGTGTAATTGAAACTATGGCGGAGAGAATAATTTTGGTAGAATTAAGCTCTAGGAGATATTTTCTAAAAGCATTTAAGGTAACATAAGGATAACATTTTTTATAATATTAGGTGGCAAACGAGCAAGCGGCCACCTGAATCCACCGAAATGGATAGCGACTGCTGCCCATAGGCATCCGCAATTGCAGATGCGTTATCTACCCTTAATTGACGGAGGAGGAGACGCACACAAAGAGAACATTTCCCCTTCCTATGCGTCCTCTCCACCGTCAAATTCACTTTTCCTTCCCATCCTTTCCTCTTAAAAAAAGGGTGGAAAGGATTTATTACATTTTATTCATATTTTATTGAACGAAGTACAAGTAATATTTATCTCAACAATTAGGTTACTTTTTCACAACCTGAAGATGCTTAAGTCGTTTTGTAACGACGGTCATTATCTATTGAAACAAATATATTCTACTACGCTACGTGCACAGAGAAAAGACTTTATAAATGGTTACCATTGTCTATAGACTACAGCAGTCTCTTTCAGAACGGCAGTGTATTTAGCGAGGCGTAATACTAGTCGACTAGTTCTCAGTTCTTGCGGTCTTTATTCCGTCTGACGTAATTTCGCGCCATGCACACATACTTATTACATTTTCTCTTTCAATTCAACGTTCTCTAACAATTCCTTACTATTAAAAGAGAAGGATTATTTGCATCTTTTGCAGCTTATTGTTGTACTTTAAACTGAAAAAGTTGTATTTATGTTATCACTTGTTTCAGGTGACACGGATGAACATGGCCTGCCGAAAGACAAGGACAAAGGATATGACACCAATCTCTATCTTTATCATGTAAGTGCATTAACTACATATTTATTTATAATCTAACTCCTTTGTACATTTTTTGTTACTTATCAAGCTCAGTACAATTTAGATTTTATTAAATTTAAAGGAAACCACAAAAACGTTACTAAGGGCCTGTCCCAGCGAATTATAAATAACAACGTGTAAAATATGTGATGGAAATATCGAATTTTGTTCCCTTATCTGACAGTGACGTCATTTTTAAGCTATCTGAGCCTCTATCAGCCAGTGGTGGGACAAGCCCTAAATTTTTTGTATATTCATAAATAACACTTTAAAAGTAGTCAACGTAAATAAAATTTACAAAATTCATACTTTTACATTGTAATAAACTTTATACAGAAACAATAAAAAAGCCATTACCTAAATACGGAAAAGTGTTGGCTTGCGGATGAGGAAGAAACTTCTCGTCGTTGTCTTTTGTTTGTCGTACAATGTGTCGCGAAATGATCTCACAAGCGACAACTGTCATATTTGCGCTTGTGTGCGGCAAAATGCCCTGACAATGTCACATAGCGTTTGTAATGCTACTGTTAAATTAAACATGACACAAACGGTGTGTTATTAAAAACATTTGTACAAAGTATAGTGTTTTATTAATATTGTAAAATAATCGTCTGTAAGTCTTTCATCTTACTTCTTACTGATATTATAAAACTATTATTATAAATGCGAAAGTTTAGATCGGATGGATGTTTGTTAGAGTTTGTAGTCTAAACGGCTGAACGGATCTCGAAGAAATTTGGCAATAGATGTAAAACATAGTCTGGAAGAGCATATAGGCTATTTACATTTGTTTTTTTTTTATTCTACGCGGACGGAGTCGCGGGTGAAGTATGTTGAATAAATAATAAAATTATGCACAAGCTTACTATTAAACCATTACCTTAATGTAGTGAAAAATTTACGATTTCGTATAATAGACAAGTCAACGTACAACAATGAATAATAATTACGCTACAGCGATCTATAAATATAATAGTTGCGTATCGTAGACACATATTCGGGCTAATTTATTAAGAGAAATGTTGGCCACAACAACTCTCATGAATATTTTGCGTCAACTCATAGCAAAGTTTTGCAATACTTCGAGGTTACACGACACATAACTAATGCAATGTGAAATCTCACCCCCCTCCCCCGCACCTTCCTTCTACTTCTCCCTTACGTCATACTCGAACGTTAACTTCAGCCTGGATTGAGTTACACTTAATATTGTTTACTTTGTACAACGGAACGTCGTAACTCTCAAGAATTACGAGGCAACTTATTTATAGAGTCATTTCCCATAGAGTTTTAGGAGGCAAATTTCTTAGACGCCATAAATAACCTCAAAAAATGATAAGGAAAATTTGGATAAACGTAATAGCGGATCCAGTCTATTATTCAACAGTGGAAGACGCCAGCAACAACAACAACTGTTGCAAACATTAGACCATACAAAAGATTCCCTATCTACATCGCTATTTCAACGAATACCTTGCTCTTGTACTATAAAAATATAGAATTATTGCATACACAATACAATCCTTGGAAAATAATTAATAAATTTAACGAAGAGCCATTCAGATTCCTCGTTCATACTTCCAATAAAAGTAAAGAGAGTCTTCAAAAGTCATCAATAACAAAGCGAACAACAGCTCTCATTGGTTACAATTCAAGCAGTTTTTGTGAGAAGGGCAATATAAGGATGTCTGTGTAAAGTATCATTCAAAAGAAACGAAACAATTCGCCCAGCTCATTGAATTTCAACTGAAGTGGAAAGCACACATGCTTTCGATGATTCGTAGCGATCTCGTAGCACCGTAGCAACGTAGTTGCGTTGTAGCGCATTGTACATTTTTTTATTTTTCTTTATCGTAAATATCATACTATTTTGATTTGTTTTCTACAAGAAATATCATCAACGTTATTACAAATCGAAACGATCCAAGAGAACGTCGTAAAAGGCATTTTTTCTTACCATAAAACATTATTTAGGTTAAGAAAGGATGAAAAAAAAAACAAAACGAGATTAAAGTTAGGATAACACGTAAATTCAGGTTATGGCTGCCAAAATACGGCCGTGTACTGTAATAAGAATTGAAATTTACATGAAAGCAAGCTTACGCCTCGGTTATAAATATAAAAGCTCTTAATAAAAGTACCCACGTTTAAGTAAATGGCGACTTGCGGGCTACGAGACTGCCGCAGTTTGTGATGACGATATGCGTACTCATCACCATCAACACGAGTTATGGTTTTACTACGGATATTTTCAGTTATTATTATTAAATATACTTATGCATATCATTTCATCAAATACTTTTTAGGCAGATTTCCGGCTAAGTCTATATTTGCAAACAATATTCAATTTTTAAGTGGCATTCTCTACCTTGATGAAAAGATATTAGTCAAGTAGTTGCTTTATAGAAATTTCTTTTGTAACGTTGTTCAAATGAAGGAAAAATAATAGTCGAGTCGTTGCCTTATAGACAAAAAAAATTTAGTAACGTTATTCAAGTGAAAATTTTAAATTAAAGAAAACTTTTTTACTTATTTGTAAGTTGACTGATTTAATTATGTTACAGTCTAGAAACTTTCTAATATGTTAAGTAAATGTTACAATGTATAACATAGAAGTTACTAATTGTTACTGCTATGTTGACTAGAAGTTTATACAAGACGACTTATGTACTACGCAAGTTTTCAACATAGTGTAGTTATATGTCATCACTACTTATATGAATTCATTATCTCACTTTGTAGTTAAATATGGCCATTTTATGTAAGTAATGTATCGCGTAATATTTAATTTACCAGCAATTTATATTAAGTTATTCCAAAAACTAAATCCTTGCCTTGGGCGAATTACGCTCTTTGATTTTTTCCTCTGATAATAGTACTCTAATAAATTTCAATGAACTTACAGCAAAGGCAACAATTTCGTATACTAAACACAGATTCAAAAAATATATAGAGTAGGCATAGTTGACACTGTACTTGAAACATTTTTTACATAATCTCACAAGCGCTACCTGATGCCCAATAGTCAAAAACACTAACAAACAAATAATTCAAACACTGAGAAGTGTCTCGGCGTATTACCGTACAAAGATGTTACCGGTGAAAAAAAAACAAAACGAGATTAAAGTTAGGATAACACGTAAATTCAGGTTATGGCTGCCAAAATACGGCCGTGTACTGTAATAAGAATTGAAATTTACATGAAAGCAAGCTTACGCCTCGGTTATAAATATAAAAGCTCTTAATAAAAGTACCCACGTTTAAGTAAATGGCGACTTGCGGGCTACGAGACTGCCGCAGTTTGTGATGACGATATGCGTACTCATCACCATCAACGCGAGTTATGGTTTTACTATAGATATTTTCTGTTATTATTATTAAAAATACTTAGGCATATCATTTCATCAAATACTTTTTAGGCAGATTTCCGGCTAAGTCTATATTTGCAAACAATATTCAATTTTTAAGTGGCATTCTCTACCTTGATGAAAAGATATTAGTCAAGTAGTTGCTTTATAGAAATTTCTTTTGTAACGTTGTTCAAATGAAGGAAAAATAATAGTCGAGTCGTTGCCTTATAGATAAAAGAAATTTTGTAACGTTGTTCAAGTGAAAATTTTAAATTAAAGCAAACTTTTTTACTTATTTGTAAGTTGACTGGTTTAATTATGTTACAGTCTATGAACTTTCTAATATGTTAAGTAAATGTTACAATGTATAACATAGAAGTTACTAATTGTTACTGCTATGTTGACTAGAAGTTTATACAAGACGACTTATGTACTACGCAAGTTTTCAACATAGTGTAGTTATATGTCATCACTACTTATATGAATTCATTATCTCACTTTGTAGTTAAATATGGCCATTTTATGTAAGTAATGTATCGTGTAATATTTAATTTACCAGCAATTTATATTAAGTTATTCCAAAAACTAAATCCTTGCCTTGGGCGAATTACGCTCTTTGATTTTTTCCTCTGATAATAGTACTCTAATAAATCTCAATGAACTTACAGCAAAGGCAACAATTTCGTATACTAAACACAGATTCAAAAAATATATAGAGTAGGCATAGTTGACACTGTACTTGAAACATTTTTTACATAATCTCACAAGCGCTACCTGATGCCCAATAGTCAAAAACACTAACAAACAAATAATTCAAACACCGAGAAGTGTCTCGGCGTATTAACGTACAAAGATGTTACCGGTGAAAAAAAATTTTTCCCCTACGTCTAGTCTATATACGAGTATTTCTTAAATGTCTTTGACTAAAATCCATTTAACATTAAAAGCTCTTTAATTATTATTTCGTTTACAGTAAAATCTGTCAATATGCCAAATGCCGTAAAATTACTTAACAAAATGACAAGTTAATACTAAAAACCAGATCTAAATCGCTCTAGCGTCTTATATCCGGCGGATATTAGTCTGGTGACAGCCTTGATCGATTGTCTGAGTTGAGCACTCTACAACTGAGGCCGCTCTTTACAGCACTCGCGGCGATATCACCAAAAGGAAAATCACGAAGCTTCTTTTCAATCTTCGTAGGTCAAGCGCACTTCTGCTCGGTCTTGATAATTACTCTGTGTAAAATAATTTAAATAAAATTAATAAACACGCATCTAACCGATCGTATTCGATAATGATCTTGAAAATATTAACATCAAGAGCTGGAAAAAAAATCGAAATTAAACTTTTATCGGTAATTTTCTCTAGAATTAACAAGTTCTGTTCGCAGTTATAAGATCATAAAAGATAATTCGAATTAAAAAAAATACTACAATCGCCAACTTCAATCGCTTTAACTGAGATTATTAATCAAATGTATTCTCTCGGTCCATCAATCTAGTCTTCGTGTAGGTCTAACAAATTCACCAAGAGCTTCTTTGTTACTACTATAGCTCGAACCAATGATAGCTCCCTAGGCGCCTGCAGCGAGCTCGCAGCAAACGATGCAAATGGCGCGTGAATAAAATAAGAGCTTGCGACGCGGCAGGCGCCTTCAGTCCCGAGTTGCCGAGCACATTGCATTAGATGAAGCGAGCCAGTAAAGTCAATATTCAATTTAAATTGCATTTTGTCTTAAAATTGCATAGAATTCCACCATTTCAAGTTTATGTTCTGAGCTATAAATTATATTCAAACCGGAAAATAGACAACCTTACAGAATACATTTATTTCTAGTATAGTACAATGACTATACCATGATTGGTTCAGATGACTTCTTAAATCTTACTTCTTACTGTTAAGAAGAAATTAGTACAGTGCCGGAGTAGCGGCGCAACACTAGATCATTGACGTGCACGTCCCATCCCTATGACATCTGTCAATGTCAATTAGAAGTATTAAGGATAAGCGCGCGTTTCCTGGCGGGAATCAGTATCCAAAAATTACTAATAGTATAAATGGGAAAGCTTAGATGGATTGATGAATAGTTCTTTGTTAGAAGGTGTCTTGATCACGTCGTAACGGATTTGACATAGTCTGCAAAAACACATTAAGACTTTTTAATTCAGCGCGAATGGAGTCACATGCGATAACTAGTTATGTATAGTTTTAGTTCCGTGTCTAGATTTAAGTCAGCGCTACGAATAAATAACTTTTGCTATTGATTAATACAGTATGAAGATTTTGTTTTTCATTAAACTAAATGTGTAAAGATTTTTCAAGTGTCTCAGCATGTAAAAATGTAAAATAACGTCAGTAATCAGATAAAGTGTTTGAAAATGTAAATGGAGTAACTTTTGTTGTATTTTCTGCATTCATATTCCTCGTCTCTGTGTTAAATTATTCTACCCTTCAATTCAGCTTTATTATACCGTACACCCTTCTCTGATATACATTTACATAATTGTAACGTTCACGTTCACTGAAACATTGACGTTCCACACAACCACGCTCCGGACAGAATAACAATGCAGCGAATCTAATTTATTACAACCTTTGTTATAATCTTTTCAAATATAATTCTTTATATTCTCGCCGATGTTGCCTACTTTGTTCGTTAAAGATTAATAACGCTTTGGAATTCTAGTACGACAATATTTTACTGTTAGGAAAGCACGTCTATAGAAAAGCAAAACTTACCTACTCAAACGATGTATGTTTGTTCAGCATTGCAATACAAAATTAACCACAACCTCAACGTCAAACATCAAATACTGGTCAAGCAAAGAAATATTATGCTTCCTACTCACAAGTCGAAAACTACACGACATTTGCCAAAGAGGATAAAAGTTCCTAGTTCCTAAAATCTTAATGAGTTATTAACTACTAAAGTGTTATCTCAACAAAATTAAATAATGTTTACAGGAGGAGATGGAAGATCGGCCCCGCGCGGCCACATTCCTCAGCTCGCTGGCAGACTACTCCAACACCATCCCCACGGCGTCGACTGCGGACCCCGACGCCGCGAAGCCTGCGCCGCCGGCACGCATGGGCACCCTCATCGGCGTCTACCTGCCCTGCATACAGAACATCTTCGGCGTCATTCTCTTCATCCGTCTCACCTGGGTGGTCGGCACCGCCGGTGCTATACAAGGCTTTTTAATTGTACTTACTTGCTGTTGTACGGTAAGTGAAAGCCCCGCCACCACATTACCAGATTTTAATTACAAGAAAGAGTTTTTAGATACAATTCTCATCATCTTTTTATTAGTCCCAAGAATAGCACTAGTGATTAACTAATTAATATTGCAATTATATTGTAGACGATGTTGACGGCGATATCGATGTCTGCGATCGCGACGAATGGTGTGGTGCCGGCAGGCGGGTCTTACTTCATGATCGGGCGCTCGCTGGGCCCTGAATGTGGAGGTGCTGTCGGGATGCTCTTCTATACGGGCACCACGCTCGCCGCTGCCATGTACATCGTTGGCGCCGTCGAGATAGTACTGGTAAATATACGTTCCCATTAGTAATGTCTTTTATATTTTATTCTTTAGCTAATAGACGTCAATTACTGAAACTTTCGTCGTGATATTTGTTTGTTCATCACGGTATAGGACTTTATAGTCTTCAGCTCGTTGCTGCCTACCATATATCATACTCAGTATATTCCATGTATTCATATGACTGACGATACAGACCAGTACTGAACACAAACCAACTCTTTGGTGAAAACAAATATGAAATGTAGAAGCACAAATGTGCTTTGTTCTTCTTTGTGTTTGTACAAAAATTTGTAAGAATTGTGCGAACTTCATTTGGTATTCATTTATACGAAAATCTAATTACAATTTTTACACAAAAAGTTATTTCAAAAGGTATCCACGAATAGCATTCGTATAACTTTTCTATCTGTAATTCTAAAAACAATCGGAATTCAATTAATGTTGGAGTGTGAGCGGATGAGAAGCCCGCGTGGCCGGAATATGATTTCCGCAAACTTTCCTCTCGCCGCCGTATCGACTGCCCACTTCCACCGCCTATACAGGATATTGTTAACTTTGCACGTGGGATATTCCACTAAACATGCATAACTTTCTCTAACGTTTGCATAACATGTCCGCATCCAGAATTTAAGTTGCTTTAAATATATTAACGGGCTGAATTTCTAAATACTTGTATCTCCTAAATTCCAACCTTTTCATCAACAGACATACATGGCCCCGTGGATGTCGATCTTTGGAGATTTTACGAAGGACCCCGACGCAATGTACAACAACTTCCGCGTGTATGGAACAGGACTCTTGCTTATAATGGGCATGGTGGTGTTCGTCGGTGTGAAATTCGTCAATAAATTCGCAACTATCGCCCTCGCCTGTGTCATTCTGTCTATTAGTGCTGTCTACGCTGGAATCTTCGTTAATTTCAACGGAAACACTAAACTTCAGTAAGATCGTATTACACATAAATATACATAGTTCTATATTAATTGTCCGTATTACTTATTATTCTTTTGTTTTTTTCTCCAGAATGTGCGTTCTCGGAAAACGTCTGCTTAAGGATATAAACATAGATAACTGCACAAAGGATGTCGGTGGCGAACTCCATCAATTGTTCTGCCCTAATAACTTGTGCGACCCCTACTATGCGGCTCATAATGTTAACATTGTACAAGGAATTAAGGTAAGGATAGCTAATCTATTTATGAACTCTCTTATTTATCTAGTTTGTCTGTATCTTCCGACATCTCAGAGCTTCCCTACAGCCACACCATATACACAGTCGTGTATTAGAAAACTATCCTCTATGTACAAATTTACTGGCGCTTTCCCAATTTATTGACTTTAAGAATTTTTATTTTTTATTTCTAATTGTAGGGTTTGGCTAGTGGAGTTTTCTTTGACAATCTTCAAGATTCATTCCTCCAACTTGGACAGTATATCGCTTACGGCAAGGAACCTGACGACATTGAACAAATGGAGAGACCTACTTATAATCAAGTGTATGCCGACTTGACGACTACTTTTACCATTTTAATAGGGATATTCTTCCCATCGGTTACTGGTACGAATTATTTGATCAAACATTTTCGATTAAAACTAAATGTGCACTTTTTACGTTAGAACTAATTACGCAGGTATCATGGCGGGATCGAATCGTTCTGGTGATTTGGCTGATGCTCAAAAAAGTATCCCGATTGGAACCATTTGTGCGATTTTAACAACTTCAACGGTCTATCTATCTTGTGTCTTGCTCTTCGCGGGAACTGTTGACAACTTATTGCTTCGTGACAAGTAAGATCTTTAAAAAATATATGTTTTCATGTTCACAATCGATTTCCATTCCATTCCCTATTCATCATTCGGTATTATTTCAGATTCGGTCAATCTATTGGAGGTAAACTGGTAGTGGCGAACATGGCTTGGCCAAATCAATGGGTGATCTTAGTAGGCTCATTCCTCTCGACTCTCGGAGCTGGTCTGCAATCATTAACTGGAGCTCCTCGTTTACTGCAAGCAATTGCCAAAGATGAAATTATACCGTTCCTAGCACCATTTGCTGTTTCTTCTAGTAGAGGTGAACCTACAAGGTGAGAAAGTCTTAATATAAGAACTCTCAATCTTCAATTGCTCCTACTACAATTATGTCTTTTCACAGGGCCTTGCTCTTGACAATGTTGATCTGCCAGTGTGGTATTCTGCTTGGCAACGTCGATATCCTCGCACCACTGCTGTCTATGTTCTTCTTGATGTGCTACGGTTTCGTTAATTTGGCTTGCGCTCTACAAACTTTGTTAAAGACACCCAATTGGCGCCCGAGATTTAAATATTACCACTGGTAAGACTGAATAACTAATATTATTTTACTATTATTATCAAAATCACTAATAACTTTTAATACTCTAAAATCTTCCAGGTCTCTGTCACTCGCTGGTTTGACCCTATGCATTTCAATTATGTTTATGACATCGTGGTTCTACGCTTTGATTGCCATGGGTATGGCTGGACTTATCTATAAATACATTGAATATCGTGGGTAAGTATTCACAGTAAGTCAACGCAATACTTGTAAAATTCTTTATAAATATCATCATAAATGTATTTTATAAATATTTTAGAGCGGAAAAGGAATGGGGTGATGGTTTACGCGGTCTTGCACTTTCGGCTGCACGTTACTCTCTGTTGCGTCTAGAAGAAGGTCCTCCACACACTAAGAATTGGCGGCCCCAAGTTTTGGTCCTTGCGAAACTTAACGATGATTTGAATCCTAAATACCGTAAAATGTTAGCATTTGCGAGTCAACTTAAAGCAGGTAATGACGTCAATTTTTAATATTATACAATTTGTTTTTTAATTTCAAAATCTGCAAGATCCAATTTTTGGTATGAATCCATAATGATATTGAACTTCTTAATCCAGGCAAAGGATTGACAGTTTGCGTGTCTGTGCTCGGTGGCGACTTCCCCCGACGTTCTGGAGAATCGCTGACAGCCAGACAAAATCTCCGGAAAGCCATGGATGCAGAGAAAGTTAAAGGCTTCGTAGATGTTCTTGTATCGCATAATATTGCTGATGGGCTAAGTCACTTGTAAGCTATTTTAAATAAATAAAAAAACATTTAAATTGGAAAATACTCCAGTAATGCTTTTAAACTTATTACGTTCCAGAAAGACTTTGAGTTATAATTCATGTAGCTTAAATATAAAAATTTAGATAAGCATTTTTTGACACAGTCTTTATTGTTAACAGTGTCCAGACAAGTGGGTTGGGAGGGCTCAAGCCAAACACCGTAATACTTGGTTGGCCTTATGGTTGGAGGCAATCTGAAGACAAGCGAACCTGGGAAGTGTTTCTAGATACCGTGCGCGCTGTCACTGCTGCTCGAATGGTCATGCTTGTACCGAAAGGAATCAACTTCTTCCCTGATAGCACTGAAAAGGTCAGTGTGAACAGTTGCTTTACTGCCCCGAGCTCTGACTCTTAAATTCATACATTTTTAAACTTGCTTTTCTCGCAGGTTGCTGGGAACATTGATATTTGGTGGATTGTTCACGACGGTGGTATGTTGATGTTGTTGCCGTTCCTGTTGAAGCAGCACCGCACCTGGAAGAATTGTAAGATGCGCATATTCACTGTTGCGCTGATGGAAGACAACTCTATACAAATGAAGAAAGATCTCAAGATGTTCCTCTATCAACTTCGCCTCGAAGCTGAAGTAGAAGTAGTTGAAATGGTATTTAAAATATTTAATTTTTTAGAACATACAAATATTCAGATGTAATTATGACGTAAGATGCAAAATCATTTATTTTACAGAAGAAGGAGGTTAAGGAAACCACTCGGATTTTCTAGATAAACAATACTGTGTTCTATTAAGTCTTACTTGGCGATATATACTTGAATGTCTAATCATATTGATTATATTACAGACTGATAGTGACATCTCTGCTTACACCTATGAACGAACTTTAATGATGGAACAACGCAACCAAATGCTTCGCGAACTCAGACTGAACAAAAAAGAAACACTTGGGATGGTAAATATCACGACCAATGAATTACTTACATCACATGTGCAAATATCACTAAAGTTTTGTGTGTTTCTAAGAAAAATGTGTGCGCTGTAAAAGCTAATTTGTTTCGTCAAAATCTCGTGGCTTAATATATTTGTAGCTTTGTTGTTATATTAACTAACATTATGTTTGTCTGTCGTTGCCAACACAGATGCAAAATTTGGTGGACTATCACGAACCAAACGCCGAAGAGAAGTTGCCTCTGGTAAAAAGGATACTTTACCCTCGATCAAGTCCACTTAAATGCATTTTAGCTATAATCGGTGTTGCCATTTAGTTCCTTCATTTTACTACAATTTCTTCCCCAAATACTTCAAGTTTTAATAAATTATCTGGGTGTTAGTTAATTCTCTCTAACTGTTCTTTGCATTATTCATGGCTTTCGGTTAACAAACAAGGTGTCCTTTGGTGTTTTAACAAACTGTTGTGTGCGTATGGCTTTTTCTATCATTCTATTAATGCATCTCGTTATAATTTTCATAAGCATTTTCTCTTCAATGCGTGGTATGAAAGCAACTACTTTGCTTGCTTTAGGTGTTTTACACTTCTATATTTTATGTTATCTTTAAAACACGTGGTACTGCTTACAATCATTAATTCTCCATCTTAATTTGCACTATATTTTTCCACAAATTTCCACACCTTAATTAAACTAACAATTAATAATTATAAATATTTACTATTTTTAAAACATTTTTTTAAATTCCAGTGGCCAATGGCAAATTTATGTTGTAACAGCACCACGTAGAAAGTGGCACATTTATGTTTTGTTCGTGTGAATTGAGGACAATCGATGTATTTATTTTGATAATATTCTAACCCTAGGAAGTGATGCTGTACAATATTTACAGCAACATTTTCAAGGGTTTGTTGTCGATTGGCTTTTTTATCAATGTTTCGTTGTTTTTTTACAAAATTTGTAATGTTTCTTTTGTTTTATCCAAGTTGTTCTATTTATTTGAAGAAGATAGGTAGGTGTATTAATTTAGAACAAAGCTCATTTTACCTTTAAACTATAGGTGCAAGCGATTGTTGACCATCACCACGCCGACGTGAAGACAGCTAGCAAGGTTCGATTCGCGGAACCGGGAACTGGTGAGCCTGGCCATGAAGATGCACCTTCGCCGCCATTGACCGACAGCGATGAAAAGGACAAGGATGATAAGGTGATAATCAATAACTATAAATATTTTATTAGCATGATGATAGCAAATGAAATATACGACTATGTTATTCTTAGAGAACCGAATCAAAGCAAGCTTTTAAGGCATAATGAAATAAAAAACATATATTAAAATTGCCATGTAACAACAATTTCTATTCTAATTTAATATTTGTATAAAAAGCAGATACTTATCTAAGTGTTTTTGATTTTGTTGTTTTTGAGTGTAAACATCCATGTCTCTTCTTAAGATGAGCTAAACCAATAGTACCGTCATATTTTAATTTGAAATGCTACCAATTTAATGTTAATGCTATTATCTCATTTCAGTTTATGTTTAATATTCATTTTTTAATTGCTACTACACGTGTAATTAGCCATTTCCACAATAGTTTCTTTTACGATTAGTTACCGGTGGAAGTATCTACTTCATTAACTTCTTTTCGTGACTATTGTGGAAATGTCTGTATATTTTAAGAAGCTAAATGCACTGTCATGGTCATATTTTATTTGTTATAATTTAATTTATCTGTCATCGTAAGTAATCGTAATGAGTCCTTGCGAATTTACACACGGTGGTCATATGTTTGCCAATGTTCATTCACTTTGATTTGTTCACATTAGTTCATTTCGGTAGTCACATTAGATAAGAGATTGGATGTTTGAATGTCCGTAGTCGATGGGTTAACAATCAAAGTAATATATGACATCCCGTGTTTCATTCGCCTTGAATCCGTCATGTGCAACGTCTCGACACGATACCAAAAATGAATTGAAATCGAACGACAATGAACAACACTATTGGCCAAACGTAGGACGAATTCAGAAGTAGTTTGTTGCACATAATCGATTCAATGTGGGACTCGCCCGATGAACAGTCGCAGTGCGAGGGCGCACCGTCCCCGCCGCTCGACGCCGACAGGAACAAGGAGGCTGGCGCCAACGGGGACGTCCTCAACTCCAAACCTAACCTCCCCAACATCACGCCGTAAGTCTTCTTATTTGTTAATACATAAAACAAAATATATGGATATTAATATTATAACTGTGCTAAGTGTTATTTGAAGATTTGGCCGTTTGTAACTTTCCTCTATAAATAAACAATGTTCGATTTGAAGCTAGAGGAATATTCTATTTTCAGGAAGTTTACTGAGTGATGCTTTCATAGGTTTTTTTTATTAATAATCTGTTGTCTATGGTAGTGACGAGGGTACGGTAAGGAAGATGCACACGGCAGTGAAGCTGAACGAAGTGATCGTGTCGCGGTCTCACGACGCACAACTAGTCATACTCAACCTGCCCGGCCCACCGCGAGACACCGAGCTAGAAATGGAATCCAACTGTAACTATTTAATTGTTTCCTTGGAAACTATTCTCTTATAAACAAGGCCGTAATATGTTTAACCATTTCACTTGATACCCAAACTACTTTGTCTCTCTTGTATTTGTGACTTTTGTATGAATATGTAAATAAGTTTACATATTTTATGTTAAAGTATATGCATGTGTATCTGGAAATAATAATATTCCTTACTTACAAATAAACCGGCCCTGAACTTCCATCATTATTGATAAGATATTTCCTTTAAGAGTTGTTCTGTCGTTTCTAGACATGGAATTCCTGGAAGTGCTGACGGAGGGGCTGGAGAAAGTGCTGATGGTGCGCGGTGGCGGACGCGAGGTCATCACCATCTACTCGTGAATGCGACGCGCAACCCAACACACAAATTATGGCAATACTGATTTAATCTTAATCGATACAAATCGAACGAAATATCGATTACGCAAATACGCGTCTCTACTGTAATGTCTTTTTGTGATTGTTCAAAATAAGCAACATTTATGTTATTAGAGTATTGCTCTTGAAAGACTATAGGAAATTAAGTTCTTATATTTGTTTTAGACCATTGTATTTATGACTTGTTTCTTTACATGATCAAATGACGTAAGTTTGATTCATAAGTGTTAGATTAGATCTAAATTTTGTTGAATTTGGAGCTTAGTATGATAATTTTTAAAATTTATTCAATGTTGATTATGTATGAGTACTTCGTATGAATCTGACGAGGAGCCTTACCTAGACGTTAGCTCTACTTTCGTTTGTTACATAGTGTAGCTAAGTACACTCGGTAGTCACTTTGTTACGGTACATGTCATATCGTTTTTAATTTTATGGTTGTTACAAACATATTTACTTCTAAAAAAAATTGACTTTACTTTTATTTTCTATGCATATTTAAAAAAACGTAGTCACTTTGTAATCGTATACAAGACCGTAAACAATTTTATCTATACGTGAAATGTATTTTGTAAATAGATATTCTGTTCTAAGATTTTACATCTGCTCAACTTAAAACTTACCATGGGACTGAAGAATCAAATTTATATATTTAATTCCTTATATTCTGGTAAATGTAGAGATGAATAAATTAAACGTGATGTCTAGTCACTGCTGCATTTGCTGTGCAGACGGAGATAGCTGAATCAATTACAATTGGTCCTTTTTAATCTTTATCAGAATAATAATGGATTCGACTACATTTAAAATAATTGTGGTTACCTCATGTGATCACACCATGGTTTTATGATGAGTAGATTCAAATTTATCTACTGCATTTGGGACATTGAAATCTTTTCTGCAAGGTAGATATTATCTGGTATTTAGGATATCTATCGAGTTAGATAAATCTTGTGGCAACATACCGTTAGTGTCTAAACTTGTAAACTTATTACGCACATTCGCGTAGATAGATGATTTCTTACTGTGATGCTTTATATTTAACGTTATGGTCATCAGAACTTTTACTATATTTTAACTGTTGGAGTAAAGTTAGGTGCGAGTGGTGTGATTTTATTAGTGCGACTTTGTAGCGTCCTTTCCTAAGTACGGTGACATGCGCACGAAGGAGACGCTTGTAAAATTATAATACGTTTAAAATTACGACACAATTCAATATTATTAAGTTCGGATGTTGTCAGATATGTGTCGTGCACTGAAGTTATAAATAAGCGTAGATGATTCCTAGAAATTATTTAAATAATATATTTCTTCTGAATGAAGTAATCAATACGTAGATACTATAAAAACATTTTACATTGATCTAAAAACTGTCTAAATATATATACTTATTTGAACGTTTCAAGAAAACGTTTGAAACCTATATTAATAGCATTATCTGTTACCGTGTGTTAAATTTGAAAGTAAAGCAGGCCAACCTTTTATGGCTGAACCCTTCACATCAAAACTATTCGTCAATTTTAATTTGTATAACTCCGTATTTAACAATAATTATACATTCTATATAAAGTTAGGTAACTGCCAAATAGGAGTCGATGTCTTATCCTAGTCCTTAAGAAGTTAGCAATTAATTCTAAACAATTTCATGGTTCAAAATTTCATATTCCTAGGAGATTAGGTCAACTAATGAAATAGTAATAAGAAGTCTAATGCATGATATCACTTTTGATTATTAATAGTTAGAGAAAATAGTATCGTAGTTTCAGCATTTGAAGTGTTGACAAAACGTTTTCCTCTCTACCGGATCATATGATTAAGGCGAATTAGAATTCGTTAGTTGAAGTTGAAGTTGGATTTGAGTCTCGTTACTGAATTTGATCAGTGACTTCTTTGACAGCTTAATTGAGAGAATTCCAAATTAATTCCAGCTCTGTAAGCTCCGCTTATTCGACTGTTCGCTCGAAAACTGCCGTTTATTTTCACTGTTAACTTACTTCGTGATAATTTTTGTGATCTTCAGAGAAAAGATTCATTCAACTTAAGTAAACTCTACTTAATGTAATTAAGTCTAAATGATTCTAAATATTGTACGGCTGTTTTGAATTACATAAACTTTTAATGATCATCACTTAGTGATATAAAAAATAAAGTTATATTACATAATATAATATTTACTTCCAAATAGAGAATTACCATATATATGAAATGAACATGATGTCTAAAATATTTATGCCTATCAATAGGCAATTAAAGTTTTTCTATTTCAGTAAAACATGTTAAATAAAACTAAAATGCCATCCTGCCAGAGTGTACCTTTGACATCTAATTCTTCATTTCATTGAAGTACAAGAAACAATATTTAAATCAAATAAAAATCTCCCAATAAAGATTTAATCCATTATTTTATTTTTAAGTCGAACAAATATATCTTCGCAGAGCCATAATTATAACTTACTGTATTAGATTACTTATAAGTTAGCAGTTCAGTTTCCTTAAAGAACAACTTCTAATATTAATAGTATACATTTATGCCGATTTAACGTTTGCCTTTATTTAATGCATAATATAAAAATACTGAACGTCACGTAAAATGTGCCAAAACTTGTAGTCTTGAAGAGTTGTATTACGCTGTGGCAATACTAATAAACCTAGGTTACTCTACTTAAGTAGATTTGACTAAAGGGTCAATTGAAATAAAAGCGTTAAAGTATGCGTCTAATGAGAATGTATCTGTTCACATAGATATTCAAAATTACATTGTGTTTTAGAATTGTCACTTTAAAGGTAATTAAATAGTTGTAAATCATAAAAATGCACACTTTTCTTCGAATAGCTAAAATCGTGTTTGTTATTTCAAATTGTTAATTATAATTATTAATGATAAATAAATTCAATTTTAACCAGTTTAAGTTTAAGGCTGCATTCAGCCTAGGCACAATCACTAAAATTTATTCAGGCTAGAATTGCTGTGATACACGATTTGGCTATAAAACGTTAATATCTACAACGATCACGAATAATAACTATGTGAAATTGTTTTAATTTGATTGCATATACAAATAAAGACATAACAATTGGGCGGCAAATTCGGATTAAGAACGTTCGGAGTTTTCAACACAACAAACGCATTTTTGTTTCTAATTGTTACTTTTTTTTATAAATAAATAAGATAAACACTCGAGTTCAATTAAATATCGATAAAACGAATGATCGATACTTGTATTATTTACATTTACATATATAATAATCTGGATAGAGATTTTATTGAAAAGTATTTTGAATTGTGAAAGTCAGTTTAAAATTATTTAAAATAATCAAATAATAAATCTAGTAAACTAGTGAGTTAATATAAGAGATGTTATGAGTATAATAAAATAAATTAATTATAAATTATGAAGTTTTTTATTTAACCTATACTGGGCAGTCTCAACTGCCGGCGCCAGTAAGCTAAAGTACTGAGGCCCCCTGTAACTAAAACATTGGCTGGCTCCTTCGGGATTCGACTCCCGAATGCCCTCTCCTTTTTAAATCACTCAAGTAATCTATACTTCTATACTATTATAATAAAGCGTAAACACACACTTCATTGTTGCCTAAGATGTCAGCAATTACAGTATATTTCTGAATAATTCTTATTTTAATAAAAAGCCCTACACTTAGGGGGTAAACATTTTGGATAAAAACCCTAATGTGGGAAAGAGATCATAAGTTGTTGCTAACATCAAGGAAGCAAGATTGCCATAGTTAGGTAATTGGTATTTTGACATTTACAATTGAGAATTTGATGAATGTAAACATTAAAATAACGTTTTTACAGTGGCATGCGAATGAAGCCGCACGGGAACAGAACGTATTTAAATAAAACACATTTAAAAAAAAACATATATTTCCCCAAGTAAGTTCTCAAAGAAGACTAGAAAAATATTTTTTATACTATAAAATTCCAATAAATCTATATCACAATTTATAAATGTAAAACTAATCACAAAGTTATTTTTCTCTTATTAACTAACGTAAGTAATCTTATTGTCATATATCATTTTTAAGTACCCTTATTGTATTAAACAAGGTATGGCTTTTTCAATTCGTTTTCAATATACTTTTTCAAACCTGGCTTATCATGTAAAGTGTAAAATTGACTAAGTTGAGAATACTTCAAACCTACAACATTCATTCCCAATATCTGTAGATGTTTAACTCTCATCATTTGAGGTCCAATAAGAGTTTTGTAATCAGAACAATAATGATCTGGTAGGAATATTAAAACTGCTGTAAGTTTGTTCTTTATGCATTTCGATTTCCAGTTGGCGAAATTTCCAAAATCATTTGAATGTATCAAAGCATCTATTAAATATGTCCGATCAGAACAAAAATTAGGTAACAAAACACCTGTAGATATTTTCATTGATTCATCAACAATAGACAAAAAGGTGTCATTTATTTTTTCTAGAATTCTCTGAACCCTTTTATCTTGTTCAACAGGTTTAAGCCAATGATCTTTAGGTAGTAGAGGTCCAGGATAATCTTTAGCCTCCAAAGACAAAGCAGTATCTATTAAATGAAGTCTGTTCAATATATCTTGGTTATTTATTTTTGTCAAATATTCAGAACTAAACATTCTGTTGACTAATTGAAATGGATATCGACCAATATAAATGAAAGTGAGAGCAATATTTGATAAATCATCATCATTCATTTTGTCAAATTTCTCAAGTAAATTCTTTTCAATAGTAGTCCAAAATTCTTTACTGTCAGGTTGAAAGTTCAAATATCCATATGGACAGATAAAGCATTTCAGAAAGCTTGCAGGTATGTTATTTATATTGTTTATTAAGTACTTCCCACATACATTTAATATTTCTTCATTACGAATTTTGAATTGCATGCAATAATTTAAAATAGCAACAATTAGTACATGAGAGTTAATTTTGCTCTCTTTATGTTTCATGTATTTTTCAACAGCTTTTTCAACTTGATCATCAGTATAGTTTAGTCGAGTAAGTTTTGTAATGATATCCAATAAAGTATCTTCATCCAGAACATGAATGTTTCTGCTGAACCAACTGCCGACTATTGCAAAAGACTGGACTGAGAAAAATTTGACTTGAAGAAATATATCCAAAATATCTTGCATAGAAGATACCTTTATTTTAAACCAAAATTCGGACAGTTTCTGTTCCAGCAATACAATTAATGTTCTTTTACTTGATTTCAAGCCTGGTAATATTTTAAATAACAATTCAATATTGTTTTCATCTATTTGGTCCTCCTTTTCTACAAATCCAACCCACATTTTATCTATCGTTTCTGAATATTTAGGATCTACATTGTTATTTATTAAATATCTTGTGAAATTGCATATTTGGTCCAGTGTCAGTTTGTTGTCAATAACTCTGTCAAGTACTTCATCACAAAATTTATGTTTATAGGGTTGTAACAGTAAAGAATCAGTTTTCAAAATGTTAAGTATAGTATTTGTGTCTTCAGTTTGAATTACAATTCTCAATAATTTTTCCAGGATTGCACCTTTTGCATCGCTGATGTAGTCTATCTTGAGATCCTCTCCCATCGAAGTAGTAGTTTTCTCCAGATCATAAATTCGTTCTATTGCAGCTAATGCTATGTTCGGAGTAATTTTTGTACACTTTGTTATTAAGGAAAACACATCACGTAAATCAGCACATTGCTTAAACTCGGCTTGAATTACATGGTAGTTAAGAGAATCGGATGTAGGTTGTGTTGGCTCTAATTTAGGAATATTTTGGAAATCACCGATATCTTTAAGTTTTCTTATAACTATTGGCAGTTCTTGGACGTTGTAACCATTTTCTATTAGAATAGTGGTGTTAGTAAAATCATGATTGTTCATCTTGTCGTCGCTAAAACTGCGATTACCGATGATTAAACCACTAATGGAACAATTGGAGTTACCGCAAATCTGCACATTTTTTCTGAACTTAATATAAGACCGACGGAAAACTAAAGACATTGTTATTCAAATAAACAGCAAAATAACATAAGTAAATTAATTCACATTGAAATAATTTAGCAATTTATTTGTCGTCGTTTTTCGCAATAATAACAAAAACAAAATGTCACTGCCTTTGTCAACTGTCAATGTCATTACAAATACAACAAAGATCGCGTACGTAAATTAAAAGTTTTAAAAATCATACTGTTGAATTAGAAAGTAAGACGTACTGTTAAAAATTGTTTAAACTAGTTAGCTAACTTTTTCTTCACAGGTTTATTAATGAAAATCTTTGGAAACCTAATCTCAGTCATACGGATTGCTCTTTGGAATTGATGAATTATGACTGTCATTGTCAAATGTCATGTTATTTTTAAAATGTCACTTGTCATTGAATTTCGTCCCGTGATCGAGCGTGATGATCATTGATCAATCATCTTTTGTATAAGTTGTAACACGGTTTGTGGGCGTGATGATTTTATTTGTTAGCGCTTTTCAGTCTAATTTCCAATTTTATATCAGCAAGAGCGCATTTTATTGATTTGATCCAGTTTAACTCTTTAGTCGATTCAAAACAATTAACCGATACTGTAAATTCCAATAAGGAAAAACGTATATTTTGTTTATAAGAAATACTAAAACAAAACAAAGCCACTTTATTTGCAGCAGTCAAGTGTTGTGATAAATTGGGACCAAAAAGGCATATAGCCATCAAATGTAAGTATCAACACTCTGATAATTTTCAGGAAAATTTTTAGGAAATTAGTCTTATAAGTTAAAAATGTTTTTAAATAGTTCATAGGAATAGTGCACAATTTTTTAATGAATTCTATACTTTACTATTCATTATCTAATTGAGCAACATTTTATTTAATTAACTTATGAAATAGATTGTAGGTTTTTGTTGTTTACTATTTAACCACAAAACATTTAATACTATGATAAAAAAAAATCAAGGTTAAAGTATTTTTTTGTTTGCAATAGCTTAAGATAAAAACATACATTTTGAACAGATTACCTATCTTTTTCCATGCAGTGCAATAATCTAATATTTATCAAGATAAGATAAAGGAAAAATAATAAATGAAGTAGACATATTTGGCCTGAATATTTATTGAAATGTAAAGACATTTATTACAAAAGACTAATAAGGAACATTTAATAGGTATTATTGCCAGATGGGTAAATAAAATTAGAGAATTCGAGATAGGATGTGTTGATTAAGCCAACAAAAAGTAACTTGTATTTCTAGAAATGTCCATAAAATGAATGATAATAAATAAAGTAAAGTTACGTATTTAAGCCAAGAGCGTAATTATTACTTGTTTGGGATGTCTTCCAACGCTTGTGGGTTCAAATCCCAACATTTTACTATTTTGAGCCATATCCTAGCTTTTTTAACCTGAATGAGATTTAAATAAATTTTAGTAAATCAACAAATACAATAAAAAAAAGCTTTCCTTATATTGTTAAAATTACATACAACATATGTTTATGTTATATATTATTTCAGATGACTTTAAAATTAAATTGGGGCATTGCGGGTGTTGGCATGATCAGCCATGATTTTTTAACTGCCATGTCAAATCTGTCATGCGATCAACACAAGGTTGTTGCTATCGCTGGCAAAGATCTGAGCCGTGCACACAGACTGGCAATGCTACATAATATCAACACAGCATACGAAGGCTACGATTCGCTTGCATACGACAGCTCTATTGGTAATTATCGTTAATAACTCCAACAATTGTTCCATCTGTAAACAGACCGCTTTATTAGCTTTGCAGATGTTCTCTTTATTGCTTCATTAAAATCTATACACTGCTGTTACTTACTTTTATTTGTGTTATTTTAAAGTTTGATTGTTTTCTTAAAATCTGCAATAACTTTATTGTAAGGAAGTTTGAGCTATGTTTTGCTGCACATAGTCCATGGCTGACCTAGCAACATCCATTAATCATGTTAATAATAAATATTTATTATATAAAGAAGAAATTAGATATTAAGAGTAACTTATATAAGGATATTTACAAAATTAGAAGATTTTCTATAGCACCATGTCCAAAAGGATCATGTTTTCATTTCGTAATACTCAATTACATTATGAAATTCTTAGTGAAAGTTTCATACATAAGCTGAATGTGTTATTTGCCCTTTAAATATATGATTATCATCTTTAAGGCTTGTGAAATGGTACGGAGCTATAAATAATTGAAGCGAGAAGGTCATGATAATAATAATGATGACCTTTATGGACTTTCTTACAGTTCCAGTTTATAATAATTATTAAATCACCTTTAAACATGTCTCCCAGAATAACATTTTTTTAATACTTCGCATTCTTACCTTTTTTTATTAATTTAGGGGTATTCATATAACTATCAGTAAATAAGTGATTTCAATTTAACTTTATGCTGTTTATTTATAAGTTCTAAGTAATTACTATCGTGCATGTTGATTAGTAGCTTAGCTTTGTTCATCACGTCATTTTCATGGTCTATTTAATAAATTGTAGTGCACATCCAAACACATAAGTAAAAATGTAACAAAGTGAAACAATCACAAGAAATAAATATTACAAACACTAAACTTTATTTACAGACATCGTTTTCGTCAGTGTGATGAATTTACAGCATTATGACGTAGCTAAGTTAATGTTAGAGAATGGTAAACATGTGCTCTGCGAAAAGCCAATGGGCATGACGTACAAACAGACAAAGTCATTGGTGGACCTGGCAAGGGAAAAGAAATTATTTCTTCTCGAAGGGATGTGGTCGAGGTTCTTTCCTGCTTACGATGCTTTGGATAAACACATTGCCACCGGCGGGCTTGGGGATGTCTATCATGTAAACATACAATTCGGGGTCGAAATTAACGACATTGAGAGAAATTTGTAAGATATTTTCATACATCTCTTCTATTCTTAATATATTAAGTTATTATTAGAGCTGTTAATTTAATTTAAGTAAGCGGTTTCCTGTTTACTAAGAGTAATATTTTCTGTTACGAGATTATATAACCTAGTGAGTTAGTACACTATAATTGAAATGTAAAACAGAACTGGTATGATCTTTTGTGTAAATATAATCTATTTTTACTTTCGCGATCGCGTTGCACAGACTCAGCTCTTTTAATAACATCACTGCGCTTGATTATTCACATATCGAACTTCTCTAAACGGCGGAATATTCCAGAATGAAAGACTTGGGCGGCGGCGCGGTGATGGATTTAGGTTTATACATGTTGCAACTGGTGCAGTTTGTGTACAAAGAGCCGCCTACCGACATTATGTGCACGGGCCATTTGAGCAAAGCCGGCGTCGACGAGTCGCTCTCCTGCGCCCTTAAATACAAGGGCGGCAGGACGGCGACGATATCGGCGCATACCCGCGCCACCATGACTAATAGAGCTGAGATCACGGGGACTAAGGGTACTATTGCGGTTAGTACCCTAGTATACTCTTGCTTGTCAGACCAACTGCTCTCCTGGTACTTCGATATGATAGACCCCTTTTGATACCTTTTATAAATGGAAACTCAGATTGTTGGTATCGAAAAGGATCTATATATTGCGTGCTTTGTATGCTACGCAAAATATATAAGCATGTAATTATAGACTATTTCAATAGATCCTTATATTTTCTTATTACTTTCTTGGATTAGTCTTCTCCTGGTGCTTTTGCGTAACTACTAACAGCAACTTGGTGCATGTTAGTTTTATTATTAAAAGAACACAATACAGTTCCTGGTTAAAAATATTTTTTCATTTTCTATTTAAGAAAGAAATTTTTGCAGTGAAAAATTAATTTTAGAGTATATACACGCCGGAGTAATTTTTATTACAGGAATGATATACGTTACAACTCGTAACTATCAATTAAACTTCATGAAATGAAGTATCTATTTCGTGCTGTACAAATACGGATTGTAATGTTTTTGTTCAAATGAGTCACTAAACAACTATAAATAATTAGCTTTCGCCCGCGACTCCGTCCGCGCGGAATTTAAAAAAAACTTAGTGACCTATGTGTTCTCCCAGACTATGTTCTACATCTGTGCCAAATTTCAACGAGATTTTGAAACCTATATAATAACAAAAAAACTGTCAAACGACCGTCAATCGTTAATGTTTAACGTAGAAATTAATTTATATTTATAGATTTATCTTGTATTCCAGCTTGATTACTTCTGGTGTCCGACGACGCTGCAGATATCGGCCGCTAACAACACGGAATGGACGCTGCCCAAGGGCAAGTACAGCTATCACTTCCACAACAGCGCCGGCCTCGCATACCAGATACAGGAGTGCTGGGATTGTTTGACTAAAGGTAAGTTGCCCCCTTATACCTAGTCTAGACCACCGCTAGCGACGTCTATCTTTGTTACCTTAATCATTTTCTTAATAAGCAGAATTTTATATTCTAGTCTAAATGTATGGTGTAATATTTAGTTGGCTTTTTTTGGAGTCAATACCCTTTCTAAGTCCACTTTAAATTCGGGATTTCCCAATTTTTATCTCGAACTGATAAAATATAAAGATACCTTTATCTTTAATATCTATATATACCAGTATTAGAAAGAGAAATGATTTGTATTTTTGTATGTATTGAAATAACTCAGAAACTACTGGGCCGATTTCAATCGAAAATTCTTTCACCAATAAAAAGCTACGTTATCAGTGAGTAACATAGGTTACATGTTTCATTTTTTTTAATATCATGCGGACGAAGTCACGAGCAATAGCTAGTCTTTAATAAGATTATTATCAAACCGAATACTGTTTTAAATATTGAAAGAAAATTCTGAATTGACATATAAAGAGATTTATAATTTCAGGTTTACTGGAAAGTTCTAAAATGTCATTGGACGAGAGCATATTATTTTCAAAGTTAACGGACACGATGCGGGCACAATTAGGAGTACTAGATGTAGGTCTGTAACTAACGGTGAATCTCCATTGTAACACCTGTATTAAAATATTGCCATCCCTCTTACTCCTTATGGGAAAAAGAGATAGCGATATATTCAATAAGGGTCACGATATGTGAAATTCACAAGAACACATTACGCCAGTACTAGTTATATTTCACGCAGGAGCTTAGAGGCTTCTATCAACGACACGCAACAAAGCTAACGAGTTTATATAATGTACATACAAGTATTTACCTCAACTAACTGTGATTTATATAGTGTTGTGACATAGTTAAGTATGTTATTCGATATTTACACACAGTATTTATTGTATTCACATTTTCTGTTTAATAAACACTTACAAATTAATTGTTGTTTGATTATTTTACGATAAGTGTATTTAATAGGATTTCACATATAATAAACTTAATCTAGACTAAACTCGATGGTGTAGTCTAAATAAGATGTCGATTGAAAATGGATTATCTCAAAATAATACAAAGTTTCAGATTTAAAACTTTTTTATTTTATCACTCAAAATAAATGCAATAAAAATTATATATCAAGAGTAAATTTATGTTTTCCATAAATACAACAAAGTAACAACATATTAAGTGTTTAAAACAGACTAGCCAATACAGTGCTTATAAGTTCAACCCAGAATTTCCAGTTCCGAAATTAAAACGATTATACAAGGACCCTAACAATACAACTGACTTAGGAACAAAGGTAAAAATCATTGCTAGTGTGAAAAATTGCAATGCAGCAGATTCCATTATTTACCGTCTTAGTAATAAAATACAATAAATTGCCAAACTATGCGAGTATAAATTATTAATCATTACTGGCAACACATTGTTTTCCAAGGTTCTTTCATAGATTATAAAATGGTCAAAGACTAAGTGACCTGTCTACCGCAACAATTCCGGAAACTTGGGGTCGCGGGCTGAGGAAAAACCATTAACTATTGGGAGTCGATTTACTTCTTGAAGTCTTCGAGTACTTTCTGTATGATGCTGGCGCCCTCGCGGATCTGTTGCTCCGTGATGAGCAGCGGCGGCGCGAGGCGGATGGTCTGTCCGTGCGTCGGCTTCGTGATCAGGCCCGCGTCGCGCAGCCGCTTGCACACCTCGTACGCTGGGATACCTGTCACAATATATCAGTTTTTGACATCCCTTTCATTCTCTATGAGGATAATTGAGATATACACTATATATAGAGACCATTGTATCATAAGACTATTCTGTATGTAAAGAAAATAGAATTTCTAAACCATATGTCTTTGAAATCAGGCGTTAGAGTTCGACAGCCCGGGACGCCTGACGGAAAGCGGCACCACAGAAGTGCGAAAATCTCTCTCATTACACACTTAACTTCCCCCTTCACTGTCATGAAGAAGAGGTTGCAGTAGAAATCTCGCCCAAGGCATCAGTAGAACTAGAAACTTTAATAAAATATAAGAAAAAGTGTTCGATAGCACTTACTGTCATCGATAACGATAGCAAACATGAGCCCGCGGCCGCGCACCACCTTCACCTTCGACTTGGGGATCTTCTCCAGCTCGGCGCGGAACACCGCCTCCAGCCGCGCTGCGTTCTCTATCAATTTATCTTCTAATAAAACCTGCAAAACAAAAATAAAGGTTATTATCCACGATTACACGTATTTAAATCTCATTCGAATAAAAGTCTGATTATGAAATGCTCACCTTAATGGCTTCCGTAGCAACAGCGCACGCGAGGGGATTACCACCGTAAGTGGACCCATGGGTTCCAGGTTTGATTACCTAAAAAGCATCAAAGTCAAAAGCATTAGATATTTACTGCCAAGGAAAATACTACCTTATAAATAAATACTATTTAATTTTACGTAAAAAATCGCAATCGCATGGAATTATTACTCGTTATTAAATGGAATAGTAACTAACGTCCATGACGTTGTTGTTGGCGAGCACGGCGGAGACAGGCAGCACGCCGCCGCTCAGCGCCTTGCCCAGGATCAGGATGTCTGGCTTCACGCCCTCGTGTTCCACAGCTAATAACTTGCCAGTACGACCTGGGAAATTAAAACATAATAACATTGTTATTTTATTAAAAAAAAACAATGTCTATGATACTCAGAAGAAGAATGCAAATTGAATGGTACCTTACTTATCAAAATCAGTATCGTCGTTTAAGTTACAGACCATCACAACGGAATTTACTTACATACTGTTACAAATCATAAGTTTGAGAGTAGCCCCCGTAATAGAGAAGGTAAGGAGTAAAAGGTTAGCATGGTATGTGCATGTTATGAGGAGGGATGAATCGCATGTTACAAGGAGAACGTTAGTTATGAGTGTGGAAGGGTACATCGGTAGAGGTAGACCTAGAAAGAGATGGATGGATTGTGTAAAAGGTGACATGATCAAAAAGGGAGTGATGACTGAGATGACGTATGATAGAGTTATGTGGAGGACAAGAACCTGTTGCGCCGACCCTACGGGAGTAGGATAAGGAGATGATGATGATGATGATGACTGTTAGCAAATCATACTGCACTGGACACTTGGCGCAACACTAACACTAAATTATTCGCATATACGCCCCGTCCTTATCTGACAGCTGTCAATGTCATTCAGACGTATTGGAATAGCGCGCCATTCTGGCGAGATCAGTAGCTCTGAGTGTTTAAGTTAATTACGCTAGTTACAATTATGTTAATTATCTAAAAATACAAACCCGCAAAGTCGCTGGCATGAAAGCGTTCGATGGTAATATTTAAAAAAAAAACATAGAAATACTCTTTACCTAATCCTGTTTGCACCTCGTCAGCGATCCACAGGACGTTGTACTTGGTGCAGAGCGCCCGCACCTTCTGCAGGTATCCATCGTCCGGGATGACGACGCCCGCCTCGCCCTGGATCGGCTCCACCATGAACGCGGCCACGTTAGGGTCTTGTAGCGCTTTCTGAAAATATTAGGAACATCTTTTGTTATGCACATCAACTTGTCACGATCACAGTTTTTGAGCGAATCAGTCAAAATTTAAAAACGTTATTATGTGCGGTCATGAAATCACTACAGAAGTTCAGATTTTGACAAAAAAAATACCAAGTTACTCAAATACTACTACAAAATAATATTTTTTAAAACGTATAATCCAATTAAAAATCAGTTTTTGTTTAATAATACGAATAAGGTCCTGAAATCTTGTAGTATACGCACCTCTAAGGCGGAGATATCATTATAAGGAATGAGTTCAAAGCACGGCATGTATGGACCGAAGCCGTCCGAGCAGGTCGGGTCTGAGGACGAAGAAACTGCCGCCAGCGTGCGGCCCCAGAAATTGCCTTCCGCGAATATAATCTGAAAAAAAAAATAATAAAAAGGAATTCTAATTTGATTAAAATGTAAATGAAATTAGTTGAGATCAACAAATTTCGTTTACATTTTACAATTTCTACTATATGCGAGACTATTCCCCCTTCCAATCTTACAAAAAATCTCATGAATATAAAAATTCAAATTACCTTAGCTTGGTTTTCTGGTATCTTCTTAACCTCGTATCCCCACTTGCGTGCGATCTTGCACGCGCTCTCGCCGCCCTCCACACCCGTGTTCATAGGAAGCAGGCGATCGTACCCCAGCAAATCCGTCATGAACTTCTCATACTTACCCAGCTGGTCTGAGTAGAATGCTCTGGAAGTTTTAAAACAGAATATTACCGATAACCCTTAGAGTCTTCAAATCTCCGCTAAGGGAGAACCCCTCGAAGTCGAAGTTCAGGTTTTTTTAGGTTTTAATTTGAAACCTAAAGTAAGAGATTGCTTAAATAATATTATACTATTCTGGCAGACAGTAAGCGAATCTTCCCCTTTGTAAAATTTGCTGTAACATCCCTTTGAAACTTTGCACATTTGCGATATCTCAAATAGAGAAAATGACTTTAATGGCAAAGGAGTAGAGAAAATCTCTATAGTTTTACGCCTATATTACCGAGCATATTGGCTTTAGATTTTACAACTAAAACAAACATAGACATAATAACTAAATACTACATCACGATCACACATGACTTACGACTTATTTTGCGGTTTTAGCGCTATATTTAAATATGTCGTAATTCAATTTACATGTTGCAAATTGTTTCAACAACGTGGACAACGTAACGATAATATAGAGACACACCCACTAAACACAATTACATTCAAAATTAGCATGACCTTCAAACTTTATATAAAGAACTAATGAGGATTTTAAAAATACCTTTATCGGCATAACTAGCGTAATTAGAAGAGATGTATGTGATCTCTACAATATAACGTTAACTACGTTACGTTACGTTACGTTAAGTTACTAACTACGTTACGAAACTACGTTAGTAACTTTATAACTCAAGCACAATAGTTGAAACTATTTTTACCGATGTTTTTAACAAAAACTTACATCAAATAATGACATGAGGCGTAGTTTCAATATATTTTACTAACCTGGAAACAAGGGTGAGTTTACTCGCTTGTTCATTCAATGCTTTGATAATCCTGGGATGACAGTGGCCCTGGTTCACTGCGGAGTAGGCGCTCAGGAAGTCATAGTACCGCCTACCTTCTACGTCCCATACAAATACACCTAAACACACGGATTGGTAATATTGACATTTTTGATAGTATATGAGCATCAATCTAACTAATATTGTAAATGCGAAAGTTTACATGGATGGATGGATGGATGGATGGATGTCTGTTAGAGTTTGTAGCCTTAACGGTCGAAGGGATCTCGATGGATTGGCATAGTTGTAGTAGATAGTCTAGAAGAACACATTGGCCACTTCCTTTTTTTTAAATTCACTCGGAAGGAATCAAAACAAACAAATTACATACTTGAATTAAATTCTATGCAAAACAGTTCAATATGATTTTATATTTTTACACGCATAGTTTATAGATAGATTAAGTTTGCGTCAAAACATTAACGTAACAAAGGTTAACGCTATCAAAGTCAGAGAACTTAAACATAAGTTTCTAGGATTGCAAATAATAATTTTATCTTATTTCTTAACATGTGAATTCTATTTATAAATACAGTTATCATAAATGATGTAACAACACTGACTATAAAATAGTTCAACCCTATATCTCAAAGGTCAGATTATCTGACTAATGACGCGGGCTTGGAATTCTTTTCCGAACGATAATTGAACTTTTTAGGTCAGTGTCCAGTAAATAGCAAATGAAGGCATCCGGTAATAGTAGTGGGAACTTCATCATTATAAGTGCGACCCATACTCTCGGGTGAGCACCAAGGGTAGGGCAGTATGTTGGATCACATGTTGATTAGCAGAATGCTTTGGAATAAAAAAAATTATCACAGCCCCTTCCCCCGTTTGTCATTAGTTAATTGATAATTGAAGTTAAAAGTTTCCGTTTAGTATTTAAAACAGCTTTTTTCGTTTTAAACTATCTTATAGAAATATCTCTCAATAAACTCTTATCAAAGCGAATCACATTACAGCGTAATAAAATCAGCAAAACAATATAAATAAAATTACTGACAAAGGTCGAATGTCAGGGCATTAAAGATATAAATTATTGAACATTGTTTTATTTTCACATGCAATCAAGATAAGTATAAACACCCACAAGGAGATTATTGTAAAATTCCGTTGAATTGGAATCAAAAACATTAACGCATGATAAAATATGTAATTCGAGACAGACGAAAGATACACATAGATAAGAAACATTAATGCCTTTAAATTGAACTGCTACGATAACTCGAATGATGGCAATAATCAACAAAAATTTCGTTTACCTACATTCGAACTTAGGTTGTCTTAAATGTAATTAATAGGTCGTGGGCGTCTCCAGGGGGGCAACTATCTCCCACCCTAGGGAATTGAAAATTGAAAATTAGATATAAAGACTATATTAATCGTAGCTGCCCCATCCCCTAGACATAATCTAGATCATCGGCTGGCCTCCCCTAGACCTAGCCTAAATCATCAGCTGACGAGTCCCATCCTGGAACTGTATTCTTTGAACTCACCTTCGCCACGAGTCAAGGCAACTTGTAGAGGCGCGTAATTACGACAACCGTACTTATCTTCCAAAGCGAAGATATCCTCCGACGAAAGCTTTTGATGAGCCATGACCTAAACACAAAAACATAAAATTTAAAACAAAGACACGTCTGCTGCTTGTTGATTTAATTCTTTACAAAAAAAATCTATAAAAAAATTAAATCATTCTACAGAAAAAAAAATCTAATGTTCTTTTAAAGAAGGGAAAGTATCTGCTAGCTAGACCCAAAAATAAATATTTAGTTTGCAGCATATTTTATCTTCAATAGTTCGTAAAACAGAACGCATTATACCAACGTGACCGTTAATTAAAAAAAAAACACTTAAATTTTTAATAAATTATAAGGTGACTAAAATGCGGAAAGAACCTGTATACGATACCCAGTAATTCAAAAATAAAACTTACTTGCGCCGTATTCAGAAAAATATATGAAATGCAATAAAATAAAATCGTACAGAATCTTATATAGCAACCTTCGCTGATAAGACAGATGCAAGTAAATATTATATTTAAGATTTATACACCCGTGCTTTACTATTTATTGTACGTTCCGCGAAGGCTCAAGCATACAAACATATTTCATAATCATCGTCCAAGAAGCACGCGTTGTTTATCAAAGTCAATGTTTATTTACATAGCATATTAACCGGTATACGGTTATCAAATTAAAAAAGTTACACAGTAAGCCTCTCTACATTATATATTCAATAATGTAGACAATATTCAATAAGTGTTACAAAAATAAATAAATACCTTTAACTTATTTGTTTGATAATATATCTATTTTCAAACTGTTTTGTGCGTGACCGTGTCTAAAATTATCCAGCGATGGCGTTGACCGTCTAGCACGAGACAATATAAATGACTGACGACGGAAAAGCACCAAGCAAGCACCAACTCCCTGTATTTATAATTACGTCACGCAATCTCCGAGACCCTTATTAACATCATTCGATGCGGCTCTCAAATAACAAGATCGACCGGAATTTCCCCAACTGCCTAATAGAAAGATTTATATGACGCAATGTTGAAAAAATTAACAATTCGAGTCCCAGACATACATTTGCGATTGTCTCTTAAAACAATATTTAACAACCGTCTGGTATTTCATGAATTCCGTGAAAATGATTACAAAACGTTACATATCAGACGTTAGATCTTTTAAATCTTTTAATACCAGGAATCTTAGAATTATCAATTCTCAAATCATTGCCTGTATAAACATTTTAAATTATTATATATTATTGTAAACATTTTTTTCAGCAGCGTTTGAAATATTGAATATTGAGAATAACGTCCCTCGTATCTAGAACTTTGATCAACAACACCAGAACACACGCCCGTAATCTGGAGGGGTAGGCAGAGACCACAGACTTCCATTTCGGTTTAATATTTAATATTTCATGCTTTCGAACTAACAAAAGAAACCTTACCATGTTAAATATACATGATATAATCTTTATGACTGTTGAAAAAGTTATAATGCGACACCACTTCAGGCAACCACTTCAAAATTAAATTTTTTAACACTTGTGAGTACTATTTTTTTTTATGAGAAGAATTTTTTATAAGAAGGGGCAAACGAGCGGCGGGAATACAGAGGTGGTCAACGACGCCCACGGACATCCGCAACCCCAGAGGAACTACAGATGCGTAGCCGGCCTTTGAGGAAATTGTAGGCTCGCTTCTTGAAGGACCCTAAGTCCTACTGGTTTGGAAATACCGCCGTGGACAGACCGTTCCATAACGCGGCTGTGCAGAGCAGAAAGTTCCGCGAAAACAGCACGGTTGTGGAATGCCAGCCATCGACATGGTGAGGATGGTACCTGGCGGTATGTCGTGTCGTCCGATTACGAAACTCGTAAACATATGGGGCCTAACTTGCGCCTTGTAGAGTTAAAGGCGGTGGCCCGGCTGGAAGTACTGTTTCGCCCTACTGAGCACGCTCAGCTTTTTAGAAGCCAGCTTGGCCTTGTCTTCCAAAGGACCGCGAAACTGAAGGTCCCTCGAAATGTCAACGCCGAGAATACCGATACTGGCTGAGGCAACCAGGGGACTGACTACTATATTAATATAGTAGTATGATTTGTTTTGTGGCAGCTAAACTTGGGAATCAATCAGGGAAATTATTTGAGAAAAAGCACAATTTCAAGTTTTTACTTTAACAAAACTAGTGGACAATTTTAATAACACAAAATAACAATTTGTACAGTATTTATTCATTATAACAAAATAACTACTTTTTAAGTATTAAACTAAAATTCTAACATAAACATATTAATCTATGCGTTTTTAAATTCATTTTTTCCTATGTTCATTGTCAGGGTCTCCCCCATAGTACTCTGTATATGTAGGAAATGTTTGTGCACCCCTTTCTGGAGGTGTTGGCAAGGAACCTCCATCTAATAACCTTTTAGCTTCTATTTTAGCTGCATTCTCTTGTTTCAGCTTGGCTATAGCCAAGTTATGTTCAATTTCTTCTTCTGTTGGGGGCTCTTGTCTGAAAGTAAATAATTTGTAACATAATTATATTAATCATGAAACTACTAAGGGTAATTAATAAATTGATAACAAGCTGGTGAAAATTCATTTACAATTATATTGAAACTGTTTTTATTATTTTTAGTTTTGAACTGGAATGGTTAAAAGAACAATAATATTACCGTCTCATTCTTAACCATGATTCCCATTCTGCTGGGATGGGATTTTGAAAATCATTCCCCTTTGGTGGATCATACCAACGGGAAGGCTTTCTTTTACCCCTGCTGGGGTCTGCGGGTATTTCATAATAAATATTTCCAGCATAATCTTTACCTGTAATGACATAACAAAGATTTTGTTTTGAGTACTCTTTGTTTACAGTATAAAAGACGATGTAGGAAAGGTATTGATGAATGACGATGATATTAAAAGGCGATGGAAGGGATATTTTGAAAAACTGATGAACGAAGAGAATGTTTGGAGTGGAGTGTTGGATAACATGCCAATTAATATTGGTATGGTGAAAGAGATTAGTGTGGATGAAGTGAAGAAGGCAGTGCAAGGTATGAAGAATGGTAAGGCCGTTGGGCCGGATGGAATACCAGTGGAAGTATGGAAGCTGCTAAAGTCGGATGGATGGGTGTGGCTGACTTTATTCTTCAACAAGTTGTTACAGGAAGAGATAATCCCAGACGAGTGGTGCGGTAGCGAACTAGTGCCAGTTTATAAAAACAAGGGGGATGTGCAGGACTGTAACAACTATAGAGGAATAAAGCTCATGTCACACAGTATGAAAGCTTGGGAAAGAGTGATAGATGCAAGAATCAGAGAAGAAAGTGAGGTATCTCGGAACCAATTCGGATTTACGCCGGGTCGGGGGAATACGGACGCCATTTTTGCCATTCGCCAATTATGCGAGAAATTTAGGCGCGTGCATAAGAACCTGCACATGGTGTTCGTAGACCTCGAAAAGGCGTATGATAGGGTTCCGAGGAATGTTTTGTGGTGGGCTTGAAAGTGAAAGGAGGCCTGGGAAATACCTGCAGCTTATTCAGGCTATGTACTGGCGAGCCAGTACCTACGTCCGGTCCGCTGCTGGCGATAGTGACAGGTTCGGTGTCTCGGTGGGCTTACACCAGGGGTCGGCTTTAAGCCCGTATCTGTTCCTCCTGGTAATGGATGCTTTGACATTAAACATACAGGAGGAGGCACCCTGGTGTATGCTTTATGCCGATGACATCGTGCTTGTCGGGGAGGATGAATGCGAGGTACAGAGCAGGTTGGAAGAATGGCAAGTTAAATTGGAGGGAGCTGGTCTTAAAATCAGCAGGACCAAAACAGAACATTTATTTTGCGATTTTGGCGGTCCGACCAGCTTCTCTCCAATCGCCTTAAATGGCGTGCCTCTACCAACCTGCTCCGATTTTAGGTACCTCGGTTCTCTAGTCCAGTCCGACGGTGGCGTTGAGGGGGACGTGAAAAGCCGAATAAATGCAGGTTGGATGAAATGGCGACAGGTTACTGGTGTGACTTGTGATCCAAGAATGCCTCTTAAGCTTAAGGGACAGATCTACAAGTCCATCATTAGACCTGTCGTATTGTATGGATCTGAATGTTGGGCCACCAAGTTGCGGATGAAAGGAGATTGCATGTGGCTGAATGCGTATGTTAAGATGGATGTGTGGTGTGACAAGAATGGATAAAGTTAAGAATGTGTATATTAGAGGAAGTTTGAAAGTAGCGCCAGTGGTGGAGAAATTGAGAAGCAAAAGGTTAGCGTGGTATGGACATGTTATGCGACGAGACGATGGGGACATAAACCAGAAAGTGTTAAGAATGAATGTGGATGGCTACAAAGGAAGAGGAAGACCGAAGAAAGTATGGATGGATTGTGTGAAAGAGGATATGCTTAAGAAAGGAGTGGATTCAGATATGACGGCTGATAGAGATGTATGGAAGAGCAGCACATACTGTGCCGACCCTCCATAAGGGATAAGGGCAAGTTGATGATGATAAATTATTATTGATTGAATAGTCAGTCTACTTACCCATATGATTCCCTTGAATTTGGCGTGGTTTCAAAGAATTTATGAAATTTTGAAAGATTATTTTCAAAAGATGTCGATGCTGACCATTAGACATCTAAAACAAAATCTCTAATTAGAAAACTATACTGATACAACAGATTACATATTATATTTATAGAAAACTATTTTACATTTAATTTTTCGACGTGGACAGCGATCAAGAGTCTCGGCTAGTTTTCCTACAGATATAATGATTTTTTTGCCAATTAAACAAACAACTTAATTATTATTATACAAATTCTTAACCCAAAAATAAATACAATGTCAACTGTCAACGTCAAATGAAAAATTATTTTGATTTTATAATGACATTGACACTGATAATACTACAGAGTCGCATGAAAGTGGAAGTGCAATTGCATTACCTTGGCGATTTTGGTATCGTTAGAAATAATTTGCAATGATCGCAATTGTTCTTCGACTATCATTTGCAAGATTACCACATAGGTACATATAATAAATGCTACAGTTCGCACGGCAACCGTTTTATATCTTTTGAAACATTTAGAATTATTCAAACAAATTACAAATAAAAAATCGGTATTTTCTATTGTACTGGCCAACACTATTGACGATAAAGCAAGGAGTGAATGACTAAACTGATCTGAATGAGTGAAACTTTATTTTATGACAGCTTGACAGCATCACTTTTCGCTTTTTACTGCATCTCGAGAATTGTTTCTATAATTTATATATTTTATACTAAAATAAAACTTTTAGTGCTATTTTTCAATTAGTGCATTAATTTCCTGTGTTGTACAGTAAATAATTAATACTTCACAATGGCGAAAATGGCATTTCAGCACCAAGCCGGAACGGCTATGGAATGTCTTAGTGTAAGTTGTAAGACCACTCCCAAATGTTTTGTTTTTACATGTTTTCAAAGTTTTAACCTACTTTATAATAAATTTTACACCCGATTATATTAACAGATACCAATAACGCTTCAAAAAGAAGCCGGTGTTGATGCAGAAGGCAGGGAAGTTATGAAATGTGGCTTCAAAATTGGCGGTGGAATTGATCAAGATTATCGCAAAAGCCCACAAGGATATACTGATAACGTAAGTACTAATAATTTAATATTCATATTACCTGAAAATTCTGTGTTACCTTTGTGATGAATGAAACAAAATATTTTGTTATCTTATTTTCCTCACTAAATGACCAGACACTTGTAGATTATAGTTAAACCTGTAATTTATTGTTACTTTTTACACACTAAAGGTTTTGTCTGTTTTGTATTGTGCACAATACAAAATATGTGATTGTTTTGTTTAAACTATATCTCCTATACTAGTTGTTAGCTAAAGAGCCAACTATAAATATTACAACAGCTTAAATTGAAAGTAAAATCTGCTTTTTTAGTAAACTTTTATGTCATATTTAATATATATATTTTTAATGTGAATAATGTGTTTGTATCTCTTTGGAAAGATTTGAGTTAGTGAGAGCCACACTTAAGGAGCCAAAGAGCCTAATGCTCTGGAGCCTAACTTTGCTGACTACTGCCCTATAATATTGTTATTAAATATTTCAGGGTATCTATGTGACTGAAGTTCATGAAGGCAGTCCGGCAGCTAAATCTGGCTTGCGGATGCATGACAAAATCCTGCAATGCAATGGATATGACTTCACTATGGTAACACACAAGAAGGCTGTCAGCTACATCAAGAAGCATCCAGTATTAAACCTTCTTGTTGCTAGAAAAGGTGTAACATCCACATAACTGTTACACAGTTTTTGTGCCACAAGTATATTTTTTTCATTTTTGATCAACTGTTTTGAATGAAAGTATTTAAAAATCAAATGATTTTATAATGTTATTTATTTTTAGAGTATTTTTAGCTTTAGGTTTATTAATTTATTAAGTAACTTGATTCATTTTGTTACAATTATTCTTAATACTTTGGGGTTATCATCTTCAATATATTCATCTCTAGTTCCAAATCTATTAAAACATCATAATGAATTTTAATGCTCAATTTGTAACACTGGTATTTTTAAATTTTACACTCTTTTTAACCCCAATGGATAAAGAACTAAGATAAAGAGAAAAACATTTTATATATGCCAATAAATGGATTTATGAGAATAGTTACCAGTGTTAATACTATTAGTTGAGCATAGAAGGTTTTTTGATGACTTCTACTAACAGTGTCAGCTACTTGCTGTTAGTTAACTTGCAACATCACAAGGCCATCGGCAAACCTTCTATGCACAATACAAATAATTTTTATCATTACTCATGTCATGAATATAATGAGTTAGATAGATATATTTGATATTGTTAATTAAGTCACATTGTGTAATTTGTTATTAGTTGATTATATTGTTCGGTAATGTAAGGGTTCTTTCATGCAATGTTTTATAAGCTGTGTATTTCATCCATAAGGTAAATTTTAAAAGCAAATTTTCATGACACTTGCATTTCCTCTATCAGTATTTAAATTAATATGTTTATCAGAATATATAAGCTTAACAATCAGTCTTGATCATATTTTCTACAATTATTTACATAGAATGGCTTTGTACATAAGTGAAAAAAAACCAGAGATAATGTATTTGTGCCAAATATGTAAGAAATGTTTGATTTGTTCTAATGCTTGCTTTTTTTATCTAATCAGTAGTACAAGAGAACAGTCAAATTAAGCAATTAACATCAGTATATACAAATCAGTATGAATTATATAAGGCTGATTATATCACAAATGTTTTTATGGAATAATTGTAAGCAGATATTCTTTGTCGCTATAATTATAAATTTAGTACAAAATTTCCCTGGCTTCTATGTAATTATTTGATACATAATATATTGTATAAAAAACTGTTCCTGAATGCTTGATACTCATATATTACACATTTGATAGCATTTTTGACATTTTTGAAAAGTTCTAGCCAAAGAAAAGAGTTTCATAGTCCATTAAATGATGCAAGTTAAGGCATTCACGGGAAAGTAAAAAAATATTTTTGTAACAATGATCACTATGTTTTGCTTTAAAGCTTTTGCGAGGAATTTAAATGTGGAAATTACAAAATCAATTAAATCGTAATTGGTAAATAACTACTTTAATTGGACATGTTACAAATAATGTCAATAACTACCAAATCTAAAAAAAAACTAGTATTGTTGAACATATTTTAAAAGCATTTGGAATTGTATATTTTAATATCAATAAGTTGAAATGCATTTATTTTATAATAAAATTATCTACAAAATGATTTTCCAATGAATTTACTCGGAAATAAAAACCATGTGTAAATTATTTAAGTGTTTTATTTTAATTCATAAATTACTAGGTTTTTTGCAGGATATTGGACAGTTAGTAACTGTCCAATATCCTGCAGATTGAAGGCATATTAATATTAAAAAAAAAACTAGTATAATTTTTTAATTGAAACAAGTTCAATATTTATTTTCATTACTAAGACATGAGAACTAAACAATATTCTATTGAGAAAGTTTTATTTCAAGCCTTAGCAGGAGGCCAGTCCCATTGGCCTTTAGGAGGCTTAGCTACAAGAGGTTCCCACGGCTTCCAGTTGAGCATTTTCCTCGCCAGGTTAAGCTCATTTTCAGCTTGTACTATAAGTTCTTCAGCTTGGCCACAGTTAATTTTACTTTCCAATGCATATGTATCCTTTGTCTGTAAAATCATAAATAAATCAGATTGAGTGCAGTCAAATTGCTTCTTAACCCTTAAATGCATGATGATGCATTTAGTCTTTTCTTCCTTACCCAATAGGTTATTTTGAAAAAACATTTTTTTTCTTCTTTTTTTTCCCTTTATGTACAATTTACTACCCGTGTCAATTTATGGTATTTAAAAAGAAAAAATCGTGCTTATGGGTTAAGTTATATTTATTGTTAAGAAGATTTTGCTTGTGACATTTTCCAGCTGGATTTAAAAAAATAGCAATACATAGCACCTATGTTATTCAGTGATAATGTAGCTTTCTAACAGTAAGAGAATCTTCAAGATTGGTCTGGTCTTAGCCCCAGTGAGGAAGAAATTGAGACGCAAAAGGTTAGCCTGTGAAAGATGCTATGCATTTACCTCTTGTAACACTGCTGCTCTCTCACGAACAATCTGTTCAGTATATTTTCTGTAAGCTGCATTTTCTGGCATCTTTTTCAAGGTTCGCAAAATTTTTCCATAAAGTGCGCCGAGAGTATGATGAGGGTTGGGAGCAACTGCTAATCCCATAAGACCTGTGGTCTAGATAGAAATGTCATTAGATATTTTTGAGTTTGAACATGTAAATTATCTATTTACATTGTACTCTCTATTACTCTTTATTTTTGATCCGTTTAATGTTCTAGTGTAGTTCCTGTATATTTTTTAATTTAATACATGATAGCAAAATAATAAACTGGGTACAAAATCAAACAAAACCAAAACATAGTTATATAACAATCTTTATAAAAACATTTATGCAACACATTTATTAGATAATTACCTTCTTTAAAACCCCCATAATTTTATGAATAACTTAGACGCTTAATTAACGATTTTTAAATAAATATTTTCCTGTTCTTGCACTAAAACAATAACCTCAATGAAATGTCATCGAAGACGAACACAAATCAAAAGTGTCAATGTCAACTCAATATGTCAAAATTTAAATCTTATTTTTTTTTCACATCTGGAACAGGCGGTTTAAGCACATGCCAGTACTTTCACCTAGTTTGTTGCGTAAAAATTACTGATTTATATAAAATAGAGAATTACATTGTGTCTTAATAATAATAGAATGATACACTCCATTAAATTAATCAGTTTTTTTTTTTACCATAGTTGTAACTCTCTGTATCTGTTGAGGTCGTGTTGAGGATCTGTCTTGTCTTGTCGCTGAACGGATCGCTGGATCGCTGATCGCTGGATCGCTGTCTTCTTTTTCTCAATAACGATTCTCTACTATCACTATCACCACAAGTTTGTCAAGATCCATTCAAGATCAAAACGCACATTGACGACAAAAAGATTCAAGATATGAAATATTGTAGGTGTAGAGTTCTCTTCCAAGACAGCTAATGAATATAAAATGAATTTGCGAGTTACCCTTTGAGTACAACACTTTGCTAAGGTAATTACGTGTATTGATAAATATGATTATTAAAATCACGTCTCTCATCTGTTTGCCATATTTTTGCGACATGGTATCATTTTGATAATTCTTCGTGTGTGTTATCAGTAATAACAAACGGAAATATTCATAATACAATATTTAAAAAGAAAAATATGAATTGTTTATAAGTTTTTCACTAAAATTCCTTGAACCTCTAGCATTATGGTCTTCATATAAGATTCGAAAACATAAAAGGTTACACAAATCCTTTTCTAGGTATCGATGTATTATTTAATTAATTAATAAATAAGTGATTATAGGAGTATAGTGTGCCACTGAATGTCAAATTATTGGTTTATAAAAGATAAACATATTGCTACTGATATACGATTTTAATTAATCTTATCCTAGTGTTCACTAAAACTAACTGACTCCAAGACCCAAAACATATTTGACCTATTATTATTATTTTTAAGAAATTAACATTAAACTTTTACTAACTAGCATGTTGTTTTTCATCTTTGTTTTGTAGTAAACTAGAAGGAAAAACAATGTGCTCATTTTTTTGAAGTTGAAAGCTTCACTAACATCTACAAATATATTATTTCAGATCCGCAACAATGGAGACATTAGCTCCTACCACACAGGATGACAGTTCAGGGGCAAATCCGAGCAGTGTCAAGAGTGATGACAGCAGCCCTCGGCACGAGGGTGGGCGGAGCTCCCCTCCCCCTAACTGCGCTATATGCTTAGGAACATGTCGCAATAATTCATTCACTGATTCCTGTTTACATCAGTTCTGTTTTAAATGTTTATTAACATGGAGCAAAGTAAGTTGGTCTATTTATTTTAGGATTCATCAAATTTATTAGGACTAGTTAATATTGTAAAATAAAAATTGTACAAAGATACTATTATAGATAGTAACATGTGTTTAAAGCCTTCAACAAAAGTACCAGTTTGAACTAAAGAGTACAACTGTTTATCAGTTTTAACTGAGCTTATATAGCAAGCTTAATATTATTTTATCAGTTATTGTTTAGACCAGTAATTATCTCATAAATCAAGGTTAACCAAAATAAATATTGTTTATGTAATTTTCAACCAGTCTATATTGCGTAATCATATGTAACTCAACTATGAAATCTTTTTTCAAGAATTGTTATGTTTAAATTAATTCTCAACATTCCAGGTAAAGCCAGAGTGTCCTTTGTGCAAGCAGACTTTTCGTTCTATAATACATAATGTGAGATCCAATCATCAGTATGAAGAATACATGGTTGAACAGAGACAGGAGGAGGCTGCAGAAAGGAGAGATATAAACACACTGACAACAACACGCAGGTTTAGATACAGGTAAGCTTAGTTATTAATGTATAGGGGTACACCGGTAGCAATAGACCTACAAAGAAATGGATGGATTGGGTGAAAGGTGATATGATCAAGAAGGGAGTGATGACTGAGATGATGGATGATAGAGTTATTTGGAGGACGAAAACCCGTTGCGCCGACCCTACGGGAGTAGAATAAGGTAGGGGAGATGATGAAGCTATGTAACATAATATACAAACATTTACTATTAAAATACAGTATGTTGAAAAACCTTTTTATAAAATGAAAATCTGTTGTGACAACCCTACATTAAATGGGAAGAGGAAAGATTGGGTAATACCTTTGTAATTATTAAATTACAAAGGTATTACCCAATCTATTATCCATTTATTAAAATGTTTCAGAGTTGAAGAAATGTGACATTACATTTTGTAAAGCCCTACATTGAATCTGTATGAAATGTCATGTTTTGCTTTAGTGTTGGTGGCTCAGAGGTTAAGCAATTTGAGTTGTAATCAGCAAGTCCTGGGTTCGAATGTAATATTCCGATTTCAAATACTAACTTTTCCGACCTTTCAACTGTGAAGGAAAATATCTTGATGCCACCTATACACATTGGTTAAGAAATTCAAAGTGTCAATGCAAAGATATGTGTGAAGTCAACCCACACTTGGCGTGATTGACTAAGTCCTAGTCACCACTAACTTAGGGTCGGAGCCTGAGTGGGGCTGTATTGTAAGGTGATGGTATGTCTGTAAAGCACGACGCTGACGCTGCCGCGGCGCGAGTCGCTGGCCATCCAGCAGCTGCTGCTGCACTACCCCATGATGGCGGACGTGCTGCCCGCGCCGCTGCCGGCCGCGCGCGCGCCGCGTCGCCGCTCGCCCGCCGCCTTCCGCCGCACCGTCTACAGACACAACCTGTGGGCACGCCCGCTTCCCGACTTCACGGGACGCTTCAGGGACTGTTCGCCCTTGTTTTATAGGTAATACCTACATTTGTGACACTGCCTCTCTTCTTTTCTTAATACATTGAAAACTAATTAGAGTTGATGAATCAGTTTGTATACACAACAGGTTAACATATCTTATTCTTTATAAATGAAATGTATAAGAAAATTCAGGATTAATTCATTTTTTTTTTGTTTAAGGTATAATGACTCACAAGTGCATCGGCTAGTGCCATGGCTCAGTCGAGAACTTCACTATTTATTAAATGAGAACGTGGGACACATATCGTACGTGATAACGAGGATCCTGGAGATCCTGCCGCAGTACCATATTAACTCTCCGGAGTTCAGGGAGGCGATGCTGCGCTACTTCGGCGACAGGACGGACCACTTCCTGCACGAGCTGTACTGCTTCGCCTCCACGCCCTACGACATGACCGGCTACGACCACAACGTGCAGTACACCACCGACAACAGGATATCCACCATGGTCAACGAGGTCATATCCAGCTCCGAGTCGGAGGCGAGCACCGATTCCGACATCGTCATGGTGTCCAGCTCGGAGCCGGCGGAAGCTCCCCCGGGGCCCTCCCGCGTGCCCGCGCCCGCCTACCCACAAAACTACATTCCAGGCCCTACCAACAACAACAACAACAATAATAACAACAACAACAACAACAACAACAACAACAACGTCATTCCCATTGAAACGTTATCGCACACCGACACGGACGACGATTCATCGGAAGTTATGGTCGTGGGATACATAAAGCCGCCTCAGGACAGGACTCCCGAAGTGGTCGATTTACTCGGATCGGACAGCGACGTGATCGTTCAGGAAAACTTGCCGGAGACGTCGCAGGGCCACGCTCAGGAAAGTAGGCCCTCTGGATCACTAGTTAAATTAAGTTTAAAGAGGCACAAGGCTCCAGTGTCGGACTCCGACAGCGAGGGCGAGGCCGGCGTCCCTCCGCCCACCAAGCGCAAGCGGCGACATCGCTCCAACGACACCGCGACCACCTCCGACACTTGCCGCACCACGCCCTCCCCCGCCCCGCCCTCACCCTCCCCGCCGCCCGCCCCCGCACTGCTGCCCCCTCACCTCCGACAACACGTACTCGAGCAGCAGCGAGCCCAGCGCCTGGTCCAGCGGAGAGACTTACCCAATCAAGAGAAAAAGATTGCACAAGAAGAAGCCCAAGAAAAAATGTAAAGAGGCTCCTGTAGAAAAGAGTAAGAAGAAGCCCAAGAAGCGGTCGAAGCGACAGCAAAAAGAGAAGAGTGTCACGATAACGACAGCCGACAATGATAAGAGCAAGAAACGAAAATCAGATTCTGGGAAAGGAGTGAAATCGTCTAAGAAAGCAGCGGCGAGTGCGGCGAGTGCTGCGGCCGCGGGGGCGGGGGCGAACGTGCCGCTAGCCGACTTGCCCAGCACCAGCGCCGCCCCCGCCTCAGCACCAGCCCCGGCCCCAGCCCCAGCCCCCGCTCCCGCCCCCGCCCCCGCACTCGCCCCCGCACGCAAGTCTCAAAACAAGGAGAAGAAGGCAGACAGTCGTCGACCGGAGCGAGAGAGTAGAAGACTGAAAAGTGTAGTGAAAGTCGTAAACGGCCACAAGAATTCGAGTGATTCAAACTCAAATGGCAGCCCGCGCGGCGCCAGTGACACTAGTGCGGTTGTTAATTCTGTTGTAGCGAATTCTAGCTCGTGTCCACCTTCCACGAAGCCGGAGGCGGGCCGGCGGAGTGTGATCACGCACAGGTACGCGCTGCAGCCGGCCACCAAACACGATACTGATGGAACCTCGGATTCGGAAGACGATCTGCCCTTAAACTTGACTGTGAAAAGAAACTCTTGTTCTTGAGCATTCAATTCTAATGTACACTTAGGATATGCTAACATTTGTACGGGTTTCCTAAAATTAGAAGTGTGCCGGATTACAAATACACTGATTCACATAAATATAGACACGCCGAATTTACTTTACAAAATTATTAGCTTTAACCATAATTTAAGTTTAATTTATTCATCTGGCACACTTCAATGAGCATATGTTGCATGAACCGCCATCTGAGTTTGTATTTCATATTAATATTGTAAATATATTTTTAACCTATTATCTACTTAATTATTTGCTTGATTGTACGATCAAAACATACCATGAATTGTAGTTGAATATAATTTTGTATATTTTAAAGAAACAAAATAAATTATTAGTACCACGAATGTATTGAGAAAATTGCTTATATTACGATTACTCAAAAGTGACAACTTTTGCATACTTAAAAATTATTTAACATAATTAAAAATTCACCTCTTGGACATCTAGAACTTATAATACTTAACATTGCAATTGTTTTGTTAAATTACGGGTAAAACAGACAATTTACTATTAATGGAATGGGTCTGTAAGAAATGGTCGAGCATTGTGATGTTCGTTGTCAAAACAACTGGTTTGTAAACATGAGGGCCCCGAGGACGCGTAGATCTCTGATATCACGTATGATAACGTCGTAGGGGCTGTGTGAAATAAATGTACAATAAAAATAAATAATTGTTTTATTTCAAAACTACTACCTATTTTTAGGACTCAACAATGTAGGACGCGTGTAAAAAGCATCGATGTGGAGGGCTCTTTCATCATAAATTAGGCAAATACCTGACTGCTATTCCCTTTTACAACCCTATATAAACGTTTTCCTTACATCGTCATAGAATCGCATGAAGTCACGCTTGGCACATTCTCTAAAGGTCAACCTCGAAAACGTTACGTTTTCCTCATAACCTTGACATTGACCACGGACATAACCAAAAATGATCTAGAACTAGCTTGCAATAACATACATATATAAGTATCTCCCAGTGTACTCTAATAGCGTTTACATAAAGTAATCGATTCGGATGTCTGCAGTACTAGATAATCTATATTTTTAATTTATATTGAAGCCACCCTATTCGTTCGCGCATGACGGTTGAGTCGTTAAATTCGCGATTGCGCAAAAATGCTGTCCTGCGGTATAAAATGTATGTAATATAGCATCGGGCAAATGTATTACGAGCTCCAGTTTGCAGCTATGTTTGTAGAGGATTTGATCGCAATGGCGGTCTTTTCTAGATACTCTCAGTGTAACAATATAAACGAATACCGCAATTTAATGCTTTCTTGTGTATATGATTTTTATAATTAAATAATTTTACATTGCAAAATACATTTAAAAATTAGTAAAGTCGAAAAGATACGTCACCGTAATAACTATTTTATGTTATGAGCGCCATCTAATGGATACTACCGAATACAAACATTGTTTTTTTTTAATGAAATTACGGAACAGCAGAAGAAATAAAACTCTCATTCAAGATATACTTTTTATTTCATTTTATACTTAAATTCTAACTATACAATAAACAAGACAACTAGATGTGTATTAAAAAATAAAGTCTATACGTTTGACGGTAACAGTTTTATGGCAAAAAATTTTGTCCACACGAAAAAATGAAGTTTCACTTCTAATATTCAAAAAAAGCATAAAATAATAAATATCAAAATAGAATAATTACGTACAATTTTTATAACAATAGATAACACACATAAAACCAAACAGAAGAAAATATAGATTTTACATCTTTATAAACAAAAAGCCCTTGTTATACAATAGATTTCAAAAATAAAGCAATGATTTCTGAGCATACCATTCTAAAATTGTTTTTATACTTTTTTTGTTAAACGATGTAAATAGGAAATAGAAAGGAGAGATCATCCACTCGTATTAAAAAAACTGTTGCAAAAAAATTGCAGAAAGAATTTCTGAGGTCAAAGTATTTAACCCAAATTATTCACTGTACCAAACAATTGTTTATATAAAATATCAATTTAATTATAGGCATTTGACCCTGTTTTAAAAGTTTTGTTAAATAATCAGTTATTCTATAAAGTCTGAATATTAGCCCTCTTACATTCAAATATACACAATAAACAAACGGTTAACACGAGATAGCGACAGTGCATAAAAAGGACGGTTTATTATGCTAATTTTAAACAAATAGTAAATTAAAACCCAAAAGTCTATGGTTTCCAATCTTGAGAGACTTTTTTGAGTTTCATTCCATTAATTATGTTCAACCAAAAATTATCAAATAATTAGACCAATAAAGCGCGCAGCGTTTATAGTTACGGACAATTGATGCCGCCATTTTTAAATCATGACTTGCGATTTATTAAATTACGCATTTTGAAGCTTTATTGTATTGCAAGTAGAATGGATGGCACTAATATGGTATTTTACATCTTGTCAAAGCATATTTTGTCCTAACAACGTTTTATGGTGAAGCCAAAACTCAATAAAAAAGAATATTTTAATGTTAGATCTTAAAATAGCTTAATACAAGTTTCGTTGCTGTTTCCAAACTTCAAGAAATGTATTTTAGATTTTTCTTGTAACAACATATAAATATTTACAAGTCAAGCTCTAAGATTTATTGGAAGTCCAAAAATTATTTTGTAAAGTTCGTGCGATGGCATCGTAAATTAATTACTAAGTGTATAGCAAAAACGTTAAACTCTATGAATTATAGCCAAGTTAACACAAATTATAGCCATACAATAAAATATTATTTAAAACCATATTTATAATTTAAAAAATAGGAGAGAAAATTTATTAAAACGATATTTAAAAAAATTCAATATGTGAGTCAACGTACTTTTTTATCCATTTTAGAAGCTGTTTTAATAAATGTTAGGAAATATATAAAAGTATAGAAAATTAGAAATAGGTCTGGTTATTTTTTTAAAGTATTGCAAATTTCTTACAAAGTTTTAAGAAAATATTCATAATTTCATAGAACATTATAATATATAAGGCATTTTAATTATTATCTTGCAACATTAACGTTGGTTTCCACTGCTGGAACAATTTCACATAAGATATTACTATCTCTTTCATTTCATTTGAAAAAAAGAGATGCATTTGTCCAGATATCGGCAGTTAAACTGACAGATAAAATAAAATACTGTTACAACCTCTTTAAATTGACATCGCAAATTCGTTAAAGCAATCGCTACATGATATTTTTTGTCAATATAAGATGCTAAAAAATCTATTGAACGATATACTAAACATTTTAGCGGGAAAAAAAACAAAGGTAGCGAATTATGAAGGATTGACTTCGACAACCGTGTTCATGTGCTGCGGGTGAGGTTTGAACTCCACCACCTCCTTCCACACCAGCTCTGAAAAACAATTTTTATTTATACTAATCATTAATTTTACACTTAAATACTAGTATAAAATATACACCCATACTAACAAGTACAAAAAGCTTAATAAAAATTCAAGGTCAAATTCTATTTATTCCTTAATAGCTTTCGCCCGCGACTCCGTCCGCGCGGAATGAAAAAAACAAAAGTGAGTAGCTTCTTCCAGATTATCCTCTACATCTATACCAAATTTCATCGAAATCCGTTCAGCCGTTTAGGCTACAAACTCTAACAAACATCCATCCATCTAAACTTTCGCATTTATAATATTAGTTCCTTATCTGAAATTACCAATAAGCAACAAAATTAATGTCTTTTGGTCAATAATTAAACAAATTTCCGATTTAAATATAATAAATGCGAAGGTTTGGATAGATTTTTGAACGTATCTACAAAAAAGCTTAACGGATCTCGCTGAAAGGCAAATGTAGAGTATAGTCTGGAAGACCATAGACTATCTTTTTTTTTAATTCCGCGTAAATATCGCAGTCGAAAGTTGGTGTCATAGATTAAAAAACATAATAGATTGTAACCTTTCCACTTGTCAACGGGGAGTTCCATATCCTCGAAGCTTTGGTCGTAGGGCGCGGAGACAGGCTCGTCTGTGGGGTCCGCGTACTGCGCCAAGTACTCGTGCGCCAACGCCTGCTCCGCTGTTATACGTCTGCGGTAACCAAAGACATTCAAATATATAGATGCGGCATAGGCAACACTTAAATGCGCACTGTTATATAAATACAACATTCAACAAAAATTATAAGGATGCTAATTTTTTATATTATTTTTCCTTTATTATTCCCATCTTGTATTAAACATGTTTTTTCGTAATGTTTGAAAAAATCACGCATTTAAGGGTTAAAACATTTTTCCCCTTGTCATCACTAACACTATCTGTTGATGCAGGGACACAAAGTGATGTACTAAACTTGATAACTGATATAGTACCGATCCGAGAAGGAACCAGTAAAAAAATTGTTCAATATGTCTCGTCTATGTGATATTAAAGGCGGTAACAACCGTAACGTACTACGTTGACAAGACAGCAAATAAAATCGACAGATAATCACGAAATTTCGTTATTATTTTCATTTTAACTCAAGAATTAGAATGAGGCTTTTCTTCCTTTCTGCGGCTCCGGGCGTCTAAATATCCTCTCATTTATAACATTCGACGTAAAAATCTCTAGAATAATACTGATCACCTTACTAATAAACGTACTTATCAGCGTCGAGTTCCAGCATCAGCTCCAGCAAGTTGATAGCGAGCGGGTTTGCGCCGCGGAACACATCGCGGAAGTCGCGTCGCTTCAGCGTCGGCAACGACTGGATGTAGTTTCTAGCCTATAAATATAACATTAATTTTAATTTAATTATTACAAATAGAAAACAAGCAAATTGTTATTCTCAACTTTAAAATGGCTTTTAGTTTAAAGGACGTCACAATGGAAGGACAATCAATCAATCAATAGCAATAGACAATAAATAAACCAAACACAAATAATAACATTTAATAGTAAATTAACCCATGATATAACGACTAGTCGAAAATCAACAGTCAGTCGAAGTGATTCAATTTGATTGTGGGTGTGGTTTTAATATTATACCTATGTTAATATTAACAGCCTAGGTCACCTTGAAATGTCTATTGTCAACAGTAATGCATAATCTACTAACATAATATCCGCTAGATAATATTCCTTAGTTTAAACCACACTAAAAGAATGTGACGACTATAGTGTATTCATAGAAATTATATCATTTTTTTTATGATATTTTTTTTAATACAATCTTCACGAATGACTTATAATAATCTAAATAGTATTGTCATCGATCATAGAAAATTGTGTTTAATTTATAAAACATTTGAACACATTTTATTAGAACATTCCACCTATTGGTTTTAATGTTACTGCTTAGCATTATGATACAAACTATGATTTGTAAAATATGTTGAAATATTATTTCTAAGCAAGAAATGGAGAATTACTTTTGTATTATCATGGAATTTTGATTTAACAGCATATTAATTAGCATTGTGTTATACGAAAGTTATTATAAAAATAAATACATTTTTTTGTTTTTTAAATTCAAAATATTAGTAGATTTTTGTTAATTTACTAATATTTCCTTTAACCATTCCAACTAAGCTCTAGGCTTGTGCTAGGATATGGTTCACGACAATAGTCGAATGGCGGGATTCGAACCCTCGATCTCAAGATCGGTAGTCTGTACCCCAAACCATTAGGCTATTGGCGCTTAAAGTACATATTCAAATATGTTTGATAAACTAATTTTAATTCTGTGTCTATAACTTGATCAATTTATATAAAACAGTTACTATCCATCTCATAGTTACTTACCTCTTCACTTATAATTTTGTCTATAGTTTCCTTGTCAGGTTTTCCACAAAGAAATAATATCCTTGTGAGATGATCAATATCTGAACGCGTAAATGTTAAGGTTACACAAGCACCAAACTTACACAAGCGAATTGACGTTACAAATATTAAAGCATGTTACATTTGCATGCTAAGTTTATACAAACCATATTAAAAGTCGATGTTACATTAAAGCATTAATTTAAAGCTGTCGCAGTAAAATGCAAATGTAGACGTACAATATGAGAAGAGACAGTTTCATTTAGAAAGTTCCTATTTTTGTAGTACTTACAGATTCTGAGGATATTTTCGTCATAAATTCTTGTCCCGGTGTCCCCAGTATCTCCATGATTAAGTTTAACTGATGAATATCTGTCTCATTCATTAAGGTTTACGGGCAAAAATATAAAAAAACAAACACTAAATACCAAAAATAAATACTTAGCAATAGCAACCATATAGATATTTATAATACATTCAAATGTATTGCAATAAAATATAGAATATATTTTCAAAGGATACGGTCAGATCCGGGGAACAAAGTCCTACCAGTCAGGAGTTCAGCCATGATGCAGCCGACCGACCAGATATCAACTGTCTGATTGTAATGCATCCAATTGAGCATTATTTCTGGAGCCCTGTACCATCTACATCAAAAACATATGCTTTTTTATATAAATACTAGTTGTTCCTCACGACTTTGTCCGCGTGAAATTAGAAAATAATAAAAACATAGCCTATGTTACTCACAGATTAATTATCTTTCTACTGGTGAAAGAATTTAAAAAATTGGCTCAGTAGTTTTTATGTGAATTGAATACATACAAATAGAAAAATAAAGATCTTCCCTCTTTACAATATTGGGAAAGATAATTTTTTTAACTCTATATTGCATATCATGGAAACAATAAAATTTATTATTGCTTTGTAGAATAAAGTATAGTGTTTTAACAAATTTTAAGAGCATTGCATTATTTAATTTTTCCAACTGTTAATATTTATTATTTAAGTTCTACTCTTGCTTGTGCAAACTAACTTCAGTAAGATCATTAGATAATACACTATGTGATAAAGTATATATATGTTTGTTTTTGCATACCTTGTAGCTACATAGCCCGTCATTTCTGTTTCAGTTGGCCTCGCTAAACCAAAGTCTAAGATCTTCAACTCACAGTCTTCATTTACAGCTATATTAGAAGGTTTTAAATCCTTAAAATAAAATTTTAAATGAATCAATTTAATTTTCATGGACAGAGCACCGGGTTTTCATACTCCAAATAACTCTATCATCCATCATCTCTGTCACCACTCCCTTCATGTCACCTTTCACACAATCCATCCATCTCTTTCTAAGTCTACCTCTACCGGTGTATCCCTCCACACTTAATATCTGATAAATATTTTTACAAAGACATATACTGCTTACATGTACACCTTACTAATATTAGAATTGTAAAAGTTTAGATGGATGGATGGAGGGATATTTGTTAGAGTTTGTAGCTTAAACTGCTGAATGGATCTCGATGAAATTTGGCAGAAATGTAGAAGATCTGTCTGTGAAGTCTGGAAGAACACATAGGCTACGCACTTTTGTTTTTTTTTAATTCCACGCCGACGGAGTCGCGGACGACAGTTAGTATTTCTAATAAAATTATTTTAAAAAGTAAAGTAGGTTAAAGTACACTGTAAACAAGTGATATAAAAGTAATGAATCATGCAATTACAAAGTCTTTAAGGTTGAATGAATTGATGTTAAAATAAAAATTGCTGAATTGGATAACTCACTTACCCTATGTATAATTCCTGCAGAGTGAATATATTTCAATCCGCGTAGAATCTGATATACAAGGAATTGAACATGATCGTCAGATAGTTTTTGTGTGCGCACAATATTGTTCAAATCTGCGCCCATTAAATGAGTTACAAGATATACTTGTTGAAATTCCTCTAAATCCTTTTCAGGACTAAACACATCCAGCAGACCTACAACAAACAAATACTTGTATGTCTTCATTAATATTTAATTAATCTTACTAATATTATCAATGTAGATGGATGGATGGATATTTTAGAAGGTATTTTCAGAATGGTTTAGTGAATCCCACTCAAACTTTGTTTTTTTTTTAATTCCTTGCAAGAGTCACAGCCAAAAGGTATTTATAAAACTTTATTTAGTTTTCAATTAATACCATATTTACTTTAATCTTGTCACTTGTTAATACTTACCTATAACATTTTCATGATTCATATGCTTCAACAATCGAAGTTCTCGATACGATCTTTTGGCATGCACCGCAGACTGAAATGGTCTTGCCAACTTTTTAATGGCCACTTTCATATTATGAAGTGTATCTATAGCGGAACTGTAAACAAAATAAATACATCTCAATTAATCGTAAAGTGATGTAAATCCTAATACAACTGGCAAATATTATCTTCATGGTTCACATGCAATTCATTTTACAGCTGATAATCAAGTTTATTCAACATTGGAATTAATAAAAAAAATATGTGAAACGTAGATACCAATCTTCCAGATTGCATGATAAATTCTAGATAATTTTAGACCAGTGTTCGAACCAGTTCCACCCACACAATACAAGTCACTTTATTGTTTGAATAATCTGTATTTTTAATTTCGTGAAATCTTGGAATATTACAAGCAAATCCGAATAAAAGCATAGACGTTATCACAGTTGCCAAATTATGATTTAAAATAAACACATACCATACTTGACCATAAGCACCAGACCCTACAGGTGTAAGCATCTGATATCGCTCGGGCACAATCCATTCTGTTTTATTGATTTCTACAGTATGGAATCGTGGCATCTTGTTTTTTTTAAGTTCTAAATTAGATTTCACTTTTTAAACGCTTTATAAGATATCTGTAAACAAATCTATAATTATTCAATATGAAAAATTGAAATAAATCGCTGTCAAAAGCTGTCACGCATTGCTCGATAGTGAGGTGCATTAGTGCATATTTTAGTATCGATTGAAAGGATAGATTCGATCTTATTTTATTTCGTTTTTGTACATTATTTCGTGTCTTATTGCATTTGTTTATGAATAGCCGTTATATAACGCTTCGTGAAATAGTACTTAATATTTTTGTTTACTCTATAAAATATTTACTGAAAGAAAAGTCATTTTGACAGTGACAGTCAAGTTCTTTGATGTCAGTTCTTCTGTCATTGGAAAAGCAAATTTTAGGAACAACAAACACCTGAAATCTAAGATCAGAAAGTAGATTCATTAAAACTACTAAAATGGCACAAACGGCGGGGGTAAAGCCCATGACTATAGTTGGTCGTGTGGCGTTTGAACGAGAAAGATGTCTTGGTATGACTGAAGCGGAAAGAGCCTGGCGTAAGCAATGGTTACAAGACCAGATTTTAGCTTCTAACGAACCAGTTCATGTCGAAGAATACTGGAAGGAACGCATTAATCCTATTCGTCGTTTGTACCGCAAACCTCTGGATGTTATATACAATGCCCTAGCCCCTACTTTGGTAAGATTACATAACCCCAATAACCTAAACAGTGTAGTGGAAATAAAGATAGTGTAAAAGTAACTTATGTTATTTCAGGGAGCTCAGCGTGCTGCAGATTACAGATACATTACAGGGAAACTTGGAATAATGGCATTTGGAGCATTGGCAATCCATTATTATTTCAAGTACAATACAAATGTAAGTGTAACCATTTCCAACATTGCATAAAATCTTATTAGCTTAATATTAAGTTTGTTAATTAATGCCATTCTTTGATAGCATTAATGTATTTGTTCCATTTTATATTGTGATAATAATTTGTCCTGTTTCATACAAAAGATACCAGCTGGTTATGCCTAATCTATTTCGTATTTACTACCTTTAGGACTGGACAAGGAAAGGAGGTTGGAGAGTAATAAAAACAAAGCCAATGGTTCTTCCCGGACAACCTGGTTTCCCATACAAATCTGATCGTCATGTCCCAGCTGATTATGCAAGCAGGGGATTCAAATCATCTCCCATATAAATTTCATTGGTACTTTAATATTGTTAATAGTTCTATGAAATTCTAGAAGTTGTTAACCTTTGCTTCTAAAAGAAATTGTAAAAAAATATTAGTCATTAAAGGTAATTTATAAAAACACATTTTGTTTGATTTGTAGACCAGAGCAGAAGTTTTAGATGTGAACTTAACATTTTGGTTTATTAAAAGTATATATTTACATATGAAATAAAACTATTTGTCATGAAAGTGATAAAATCTCTAGATGATTTTTTAGAATAATTTATTAGGCAAAATGTATGCCCTCTGAATTAAAAGCATGTAACAGTTTCATAAAATCATCACAGTCCATTGTTCTAGCTCTCATTTGATCCACTTCAGCAGAAATTAATATTTCTTGAACCTTTTGCTTTATGTCAAAATCATCTGGTATTTCCTGCAACAACATATATTTATAAATTACCAATTACATCTGACATTAGGCCCAACATTAGTCCCTTTTTTTTCCCACCCTTTTTCTTATAAGAAAAGGCTGGGAAGGGAACATGGATTTGACGCTGGAGGAGGTACATGGGAAGGGGAAATATCCTCTTTATGTGCGTTTGCTCCTCTGTGGATTAAGGGTAGAAAAAGCATCCGCTATTGCGAATGTCTATGGGCAGCGGTCACTTCACTATTTTGGTGGATTCAGGTGGCCGCTTGCTTATTTGGCACTTATAAAAAAAAAACAATTTAACATTTACTAGAGACAAAATATTACCTTGTTATGTAGTGAACAGTGAACTTTATAATTCTTTTCCAATGCAGCCATTGTTGTTGAATGTTTGAAAGCAGCTGATAATGTTTTATTCTTTCTAACAAATGCTATTCTTGTTAATCCATCCCACTCTACAAAATTTATAGGTGGAGGTGGATTTCTAGGCTCAATTCTGACCACACTGGATTCAACTTTTGGTGGTGGCCTGAAATTGTTTTTCCCAACCTATCAAACAGTATTTTGTATGTTATTGGTTCAAGAACATTCTTAAGTAAGAAGATAAAAAAACATTACCTTCATCAACATATCAACTCTGGCTAAAAGTTGAGTGTTAATAGACAATCTACAGTACAACTTGTCACCAGGTTTGGCCACCAATCTTTGTGCAAATTCTTGTTGAAACATAAGCACAGCACATCTAAAGAATGGCCTGTGTAACAACAATTTAAACACCAGAGGTGAACTGATTTGGTATGGGATATTTGCCACACATATATCAAAAAATGGCAATTCTGTTTTCAATACATCTCCGACAATTATTTGCAACTTGGATTGATATGGTGTGCCTTGAACTCGTTTTTGAAGCTCAGCAACCAATCTGTAGAGAGGCAAATTTTATTAATTCTGGGAACATTGAGAACCCTTAAAAATAATATGCAGGCCAATGTAAAACTAACTACCTTGTATCAATTTCACAAGCAATAACTTTTTTGACGCGATCCAACATTTTGATTGTCATGTTACCAGTACCTGGACCAATTTCAAGAGCGACATCAGTAGGTCTTAGTCCAGATTTATCTAACATTGACGTAATAATAAGAGGGTTTTTTAATATATGCTGGCCAAAATCCTTATTGAACTGAATACCTACGATAAATGAAAATTATTAAATTCAATACAAAACATAAACACACATGTGATTATAACCTTATACTCTACGAAAGTTTACCTTGTTTCGCAATTTCATTATGTACTCTTGCTTTCTTTTCTGCTTTTATTTTAGGCATTATGAACAAATTGTTTTTAAACAACTAAAAATAAAAGAAAGTTGAACTTATCTAAATAAATATTGACATTTGATTAATTTGACGCATTGACACATGTCAAATGCACATGGTAAATCGAAATGTCAAAAACAAAGAGTAAATCACAAAGAGCAATTCAACATGTTTAGAAAGCGTGGTAAAATATATTGAAAGAAAAAATGTTTTTTTAGATATGGGTATTTAAAAAAATACCGCAAAAGTTAAGTTGATTTACTCTCTCTTTTAAGGTTTTGTCATACAAAGATATACAATATTGGCAAATATGAATGTACATTGTACGACTGCATTACTGTAATTATTTTATTTTACCAAATTCTGTCTCGGTGTATTTATCAAACGCGAAATGTAAGTTATAAAATCAAATCAAAGTATCAATAACCTCAAACTACTGATATCCTGTTTTTCAGATTTTAATAGAAATTGTTAATTTTTTAAAAAGATAAAATCATTTTGTAATTCACTCGTTTTTGTAACTGGTATGTGTTATGAGCAATTCTTAATTTCTATCTGGCAATTCATAATCGTCAAATTTTGGCATGGTTGATCTTAACTTGAAAGAATAAAATAATATCGTTTTGTTGGAATTATTATGAAAATGGAGTGGAAACCTGAACCAGAAGGATTACGGCAAATACTTACACTTCTCAAGGAGTCTCAATCACCGGACACAGTTACCCAGAGAGCTGTTCAACAAGTATCCTTTTGTAATTCTTTAGTCGGTTGCACTAATCGGCGTGGATGTTTTTTTATTATAAAACCGTTATATTTTTAATTTGGAACATTTTTATGATTAAAAAAATGTATGGGTTTGTATCTTAGTTATGTACTAATTATAATTTAGATCTTAGCATCTTTTCACCACGCTCGTGATAAAATCGATTTTTCCGACATGACAGTCATTGACAGCTTTCCGTTGTAATTATATTTTCCATAACAATATTATATCAGAAATTGGAAGAATTGAACAAGTACCCCGACTTTAACAATTACCTTATTTTCGTATTAACAAAATTAGTCTCAGAAGAAGAGCCTACAAGGTCTCTCAGCGGTTTGATCTTGAAAAACAATGTAAAAGCGCACTACAACAGTTTTCTGCCGGAGGTCGCAGAGTTCATAAAACGAGAATGCCTATCAGCTGTAGGAGACCCTTCACCTTTAATCAGAGCCACTGTAGGCATTATAATTACTACTATAGCAAGCAAAGGTGAACTGACTTCATGGCCAGAACTCTTGCCTGCTCTTTGTCATATGCTTGATTCTCAAGACTACAATGTCTGTGAGGTAAGATGACAATGCAACTATGTATGTCAAGAATTGTTGATATGAAAATATTAATAAATAAATATTGTTTCTCAGGGTGCTTTTGGGGCACTTCAGAAGATTTGTGAAGATACTGCGGAAGTTCTTGACTGTGATGAATTAAATAGACCACTAAATGTTTTAATACCTAAATTTCTTCAGTTCTTCAGACATTCATCACCTAAAATAAGATGTCATGCTATAGCATGTGTCAATTATTTCATAATGGGCAGAACACAAGCCCTTATGTTGCATATTGATTCATTTATAGAGGTAAGTTAATAAAACAATGAAACAACTAAGTTTTTTTTTATTTTCTGACATAAAACATTAACAAGTTTTAGCTGAATTTTAATGTTATTTTGCTTTAAGAATAAATTTCTGGAAATTAAGTGTATGCTATGTTCTAATTTTGCAATATTTATTACAGAACCTTTTCCATCTAGCAGCAGATGAAGATCCAGATGTGAGGAAAAATGTTTGCCATGCTTTAGTTTTACTCCTTGAAGTTCGATTGGACAGACTCATACCACATTTACCTAATATTATTGAGGTATTCATGAATAAAAATTAAATATGTATTCCTAGAAACTTTATTATATAGAAGGTTCTATTTATAATTTTTTTTACAGTATATGTTAATCCGCACACAAGATCCTGAAGAAGGTGTTGCTCTAGAAGCTTGTGAATTCTGGCTTTCTCTTGCAGAGCAGAATGTTTGCAGAGAGGTGAGCTTTATCCTAAGGCTATATTTCAATTACCCAATCTCTTGTTTGTGGTATTTTAGACATATTTTTGAATTGTATGTAGTAGGCCAGGTATCGCAAAACTTAACATATCAAATGCCATATTTTCTTAACCAAGGTCATAGACATCCTATCAAATAATTTGGATTTTTTAATTAACTATTAGGATTATTCTGTAACAGGGATCATCTGCATTTTTACCTAATGTATACTATCTACTTCACATTTTTATATTTGTACTACATAATTAATTTTTGATTGATATTTATTATATCATATGGCATCAATTGAATTCATGCTAATGGTTCGCCATTCCCATAATAAACAATTTAAAGTCTGACAACAAATTGGTCAACTTAGTAGTAAAAAGAAAGTAAAAGCTAAATATTTAAGTGTTAAATGAGTATTTTGATGTAGGTGCTAGGTCCTCGTCTACCTGCGCTGCTCCCCGTGCTAGTGCGAGGCATGCGCTACTCAGAGATGGATGTGATCCTGCTCCGCGGGGACCGGGACGACGACGCGGACGACGCGGAGCCCGACCGCGAGTCTGACATACGCCCGCGCTTCCATAAACCACGTTCACACACCATCAAGCACAATGGTAATAGATTAATAGACAAGATTTTTTTTAAAGTTATAAATATTTATTATTTTTTGTGCAATTTCAAATCCTAAACAGATGATTGTAATTGTCAAAAATGTTTTAAGTTAGTTAATATTATTTAGGAAAAAAGGGCTCTAAAGACTATGCACTCAGTTCTACTTAATTGGTAAGACTCATATGTTAAGTTAAAAGTACTTGTGTAGGCAAAATTTAATTCAGTAGAACTATGAACTGAGTGTATGTTGTGCGCTTTATAATTTTTTTATATTTGTCTTATACTGTACAAATTGCATTTAATTTATGCCTTTGTGGTCTGATAATGGAATATGTCAGTTGTATAATTAAAGCACACATTCCTTATTTAGAGCAGCACTGTCAAAAGTTCAAATTGCCATAATGGTTGACAACCTCTGATAGGATGTGGGGATTGAAGAAGACATGGAATGCAGTCCTAGGCTTTTTGGTATAGTAATGTTTGTGGTGCAGCGGGCGCGGGCGACAGTAACATGTCTGGGGGCGGGGATTCTGACGACGAGGACGAGGGCGGAGCGGAGGGCGACGACGGCTCGCTGTCGGACTGGAACCTGCGCAAGTGCAGCGCCGCCGCGCTTGATGTGCTCGCCAACGTGTTCGGTGCAGACCTCCTGCCCGTGCTATTCCCCATACTCAAGGAGACACTCTTCCACAACAGCTGGATTATTAAGGTAATATAATAATGTTACTTTCCTATTTTTTACTTATTCTAGAATATTATAATTTGTGTCTGGTCATTTTACTTGCACGAGACTTTTCTCTCTCTCATTTTATTTCAAAGGAAAGAGAATGTTTATCAATTTGTGGTTTAATATTTAATGAAGAACTGACAAATCGTTTTTGGCTTATCTATTACTCTACGTAATACAGGCACCTTAGTATTTTGATTTAATTAATATATTTACTAACTTACTCCCGCAAATCGAAAAAAAACAAAAGTAAATAGCCTCTATGTTCTTCCAGACTATCCTCTGCATCTATGCCAAATTTCATCGAGATCCGTTTAGTAGTTTCGGCTACAAACTTAAACAAACATCCATCTAAACTTTCGCATTTATAATAACAGTGAAATTTTAAAATTTTACACTCTAGGAGGATTGGGGCGGCTATACAAGCTGGTGACGCCCATTTACACGAACACGCCCACGACATGCAAAAAGATTTTTTTATATTTGTGTTGCTAATTCTTAGACAGACATGTTAAAATGATATATTTGTTAACACAGGAAAGTGGTATCCTTGCTTTGGGCGCGGTGGCGGACGGTTGCATGGGCGGCATGGTGCCGCACCTGCCCGACCTGGTGCCGTACCTGGTGTGCTGCCTGGCGGAGCGCAAGGCGCTCGTGCGCGCCATCACCTGCTGGACACTCTCGCGCTACTCGCACTGGATCGTCTCGCAGTCGCATGATCAGTATCTGAGACCTGTTATGACTGAGGTAAATACAATAATTCGCTTTCATTATGAATAAACGTTTAAAATTAATTAGCCCGTGACTTAGTCGGAATTAATTTGCCTATGTTGTCTTTCAGGCTGTGTGTGATCTGTGCCAAATTTCAAAGATCTATTAAGCTATTTTAATCATTCATCCAAGTTTTCGCATTTATCATATTAGTATGATTAATAATTCGTTACAGTACAGTATATTACCTTTTCTCTTTATTTTTTAACTCATTTAATGATGGGAAATCAATCAATCAAGAAACTAATTACACAGTGTAAAGTTACTATAGTGCAATAAATCTCTTATTGCCTCTTTTATTACATTTTATTCTTTGTTCCAGTTATTGAAGCGCGTGCTGGACAACAACAAGCGTGTGCAGGAGGCGGCATGCTCGGCCTTCGCCACGCTGGAGGAGGAGGCCTGCACGGAGCTGGTGCCCTACCTCGGACACATCCTGCAGACCCTGGTGTTCGCTTTCGGCAGATATCAACATAAGAACTTACTAATATTGTATGATGCTATCGGAACATTAGCGGACTCGGTGGGACACCATCTTAACAAACCAGAATACATCAATTTATTGATGCCACCGCTCATCACAAAGTGGAATGTATTAAAAGATGAAGATAAAGATCTCTTTCCTCTACTTGAGGTTTGTATTTTCAAATATACATTTAATCTATACTAGTATTGTAAAGAGGAAAGATTTATATTTTTGCATGTATTTTATTCACTTATAAATAAAGAGTTCATTATAAAAAATTACCATTAGAAACGTAATGTATTATAAAAATTATATATTATAATAATAAAAACGTAATTAGCTAAAACTAACATGTCTAGTTTTCCTGTTTAATAAATAATAAAATAAGTAATTTGTCTGAGTACCATAGGCTTTATTTTTTAATTTCACGCTGAAGAAGTCGCGAGCAACAGTTAGCAATTGATTACATATTGAGTGAATAATATTTATTTCAGTGTCTGTCGTCTGTGGCGACCGCGCTGCAGTCAGGGTTCCTGCCGTACTGCGAGCCTGTCTTCAGAAGATGTGTGTCTCTTATAGAACAAACTCTTAACCAGAATATTGTAAGTCACTTTTTACTTTATAACTAGCGATTTGCATTGGAATTAAAAAGTAAATAACTGGATTTCTGACTCATAGAAAAAAAATGTAGTAGTTTTCAATACTATTAAAACAATGACAGAAATTTTTCATTATATCTATCAGATATATCTATATACAAATCTGCCTGTCCACAAGGCCATGTTTATTCTGGGTAATTTCTGGAACAACTAAACTGATTTTGTCAAGAGTTTCATTAGAAAGTATTTGATGTATACAAGATCATTATAGTTTACTATACTTAATTGTGGGCAGAAGTAGTCGGGATATAATAATAAAATTGATTGTGGTGGCAGGCAAACAGCCAAAGCCCGGAGCAGTTTGAGGCTCCGGACAAGGACTTCATGATTGTGGCACTGGATCTGCTGAGCGGGCTGGCTGAGGGGCTGGACGGACACATTGACCACCTCGTGCACAACTCCAACCTCATGCAGCTGCTCTACCAGTGTATGGGAGACCCAATGCCGGAGGTATGCTATATATCTACAGCCTGGGTACTAAAAGAATCAGCTGGTAACAGTTCAAGAGGGGTCTAATAGGCCTAAGTCCCGTTTTTCTGTACTACTAGTCGCTATTTTTGTATAGCATTGTGTGTTTTCCACTGGCCTACATGGATCATATTAGTAAATAGCCATAGTCGGTAATTTTTTTTTTAAGTAGGTTTTTAAATTACTTTACTTCATTCTAAAGAAATTAAACCCTAGCTATGTATATTACAGAAAATGTAGAACTGATTTCTTTGGGAACATTGGAAAGTGCATTTAAAGAATAAATTTTTTGCATATAAATAAGTCGCAGATAACCTTTCAATCCACGATTTTAACATTCTAGTTTAGGTTAACTTGTGTGTTTACTTTTAGATAAAAGTTTAATAATATATCAGGTACGACAATCGTCGTTCGCGTTGCTGGGAGACCTGACGAAGGCGTGCTTCCAGCACGTGCACCTGTACATCCCGGAGTTCCTCAACATCCTGGGCATGAACCTCAACCCCGAGCTCATCTCCGTCTGCAACAACGCCACCTGGGCCATCGGGGAGATTAGCATCAAATTAGGTAACAACACACTTAACATGTTACTGAAATATGGAACATATGTGGAATCAAGGAAAATAACTAGAAGAGCAGTTGGCAAAGGCTAGACTACAGAACAAATTATACCAGGAATTGGACACACTGCAGGGACATAAAGATCTTTATAGACTAGCAAAAACAACACTATTAAAGTTATTATGATTATTTTTTTAAGTAGTCATAAAGATTTTTATGTTGTGTAAAGCAAAAATTAAAATGAGTTGCCAATTAATGTTAGATTAGTTAATTAACGGCCTGTCCCACCACTGAGGCTCAGATAGCTTAAAAATGGATTCACTGTCAGATAAGGCAACAAAATCCGATATTTCCATTATATATTTTACATGCTAGATTGTTTTACAAAACAATTTACAATGTGATGAGACAGGCCCTAAATGTTGTGTAAATTTTGTAATGGCTTTCTTATTTCATATTTTTTAAAACAAAACCAAACAGCCTAATTAATATGATTGATTTTCAATCGTATTTTTTTCTGTTTTTTATGTTTGTCTTTTATGTCCTACTAGCTTTCGTAGCCTATGTGTTCTTCCAGACTATGCTCTACATCTATGCCAAATTTCATCGAGATCCGTTCAGCCGTTTAGGCTACAAACTCTAACAAACATCCATCCATCCATCCATCCATCCATCCATGCATCTAAACTTTCGCATTTATATTATTAGTAAGATTGAATGTTCGTAATGGTTGTTGTAGGTCCCGAGACGTCAAAGTACATACCTTTAGTGCTGGGTCACCTTGTTGATATAATCAATAGACCCAACACACCTAAAACATTATTAGAGAACACAGGTAAGTCACCCGCAATTATATACTTTATGTAACTTATATAAAATTGAAATACTAATAATTTCTAATTGATACATACAATTATTATGTGCACTTTGCTAGAATGAATTTGAGTGAATACATTTTTGGTGGCAGATATGTTGTGATATATATTGTTTACCTTTGTATCCCTTCACTGCTTTATATTTGTTACCCATACGATTCATTATGATCTTTTACAATTTGTTGCTCAAATATTCCTGATTTTTCATCTTTAGTAGACAGTTTGGCAGAAATACTATTATGTAAATGCTATGACTGTTTGCTAGGGAGATTAACATTGAATGTATTATTGAAATTTGTTTATATAGTAAAGTAAAGTGAGTATGCAATGGAGCAGTGATTGTGTCTGTCCGCTAGCCTTGGCGGAGTGCAACTGCCTCGGCCCGTTGCTGTTTAATTTCTGGGGTGTAACGTCCATGTACATACGATGCAATGTAGTGGCCACGCTCGTGTGGTTGTGCAATAGTTCTCGTTAGGGATTATTTCTATTTGTAATAATGATTTGTTGCTGTTGACTTTATGTATTTGATATGTTTTGAATGGTTTGTTCATTTATTTTCTTGGTTTTGTTCTCGGTATATCGTGGCGTGTAGCGATTACTATCGGTCGGCTAGGTTATGTGTGCCCCCACGACGTCGCACCCGTATTACATCAATTTGTACGCCAGTGGTCTGTAGTCAATTTTTTTTATTACTTTATATTATTATTATTATTACGATTACGTTTAATATTTAATAAGTTATCGGTCGTTATCATTTCGATCGTGGATGGTGTTTGTTAATGTTTATTATCAGTTGTTTGAGTTGACCGCAGTATAACTATGCACTTGCTCGTACTGAGTACGACGCCGAGGCCACACTTGCATACACTGACTATACGGGGTGGTACCAACTAGATCATGTTCTCAGTGCTGTACCTTGTGTTGAACACCATCCGCTTTCTAAATTATATAAGCTATATATATTATATTGTCCAAACTGCAAGGCGAACGCCCTCCATATATGTATTCGGTTATCCTTCCCATAACTAACAGCAGATAAACTGTTTAAACTGCCCTTTTAATATGTACTGCACGATAACTAAAACAGTATGGTGAATGTTCTGCTTTTCAGTTTGGAACGCTCACGAGACGTTCACTTGATGTTCTGTTCTCAATGTTTCACTTTTTATATTTGTTTCTTCACATAACCATATATACAATATAGTTACATTATTTTATCTTTAATTGTTTATTACATTTTGCTTTTTATTATTTCTATAAGTTACGTAAATGACACTTGGAGCGACTGTTTTGAAATAATGTCCCGTCTCGAAGTGCCATCATAGAGGAGTGACCTTATTTATTTATATTCTTTAACATCATTTTCTTTAATGTGTTTTTATATATTTTAACCTTATATCCTATATGTTATATTTTCTGCAGCTAAAATCGGTAGACCATCATATAAATGTTATATGTTTAGAAATGTGAGAATAATAGATGCTTCGTAGTTTACCAGTTTATTTCGCTCTTTGCTTATGCCCCATCAATTAAATACATCAAAAAAATGGAAACTTGTATTTTCGCTAAGGTTAACAAAGCGGCAAAGACCTAAACGATTACATATAAAATACTGCTATAGAATATATGGTAGCATTATTTATAAGAAATACACATTAAATCAGATGTAAAATTAATGTCACTTTGAATATGATTAACGATTTGTTGATAATAATTTTGACAAATAAAGTCACTCTGAATTATGTAGGTGACGTCGATTGCTCCACTGGCCATACGATACTGCATAAAATACGTATTAAATAATAATTATTGGAATAAATAGTATGAGTGCAGTGTAGCAATAGAGTTGTCTCGTTGCCGCTGAGCGTCGCGACGCTCGCGTCCGCGGCGACGCTGACGTACAGTACGCACAGGTGCACGTCGTTGCGGAACATCCGCGACAACGACGAGAAGGACTCCGCCTTCCGCGGCATCTGCCAGATGATACAGATCAACCCGGCCGGCGTCGTCACCGACTTCCTGTACTTCTGCGACGCCATCGCCTCCTGGTCGCAACCCAAGGACGACCTGAAGGAGATGTTCACCAAGATCCTGCACGGCTTCAAGAACCAGGTCGGCGAGGAGAACTGGCGCCGCTTCACAGACCAGCTGCCCGTGCAGCTCAGCTCGCGACTCTCCGCCATGTGCGATATATAACCGACAACCTTTATATTACGGTGAGTGACACAAAACTAGCATATTTTATCGTACATAACAAGGACATTGGGCCACGATATTGTTAACTACGAGCTATTGCTCGCGAACTTGTCCGCGTGATATTAAAAAACAATAAAAAATATATCCTGTGTGACTGATAACGTAGCTTTTTAATGGTGAAAATTTTTTTCAATCAATCCAGTAGTTTTTGAGTTATATCAATACAAATCTTTCCTCTTTATAATATTAGGTCGATGTACTTTCTTGACCTTGACACCACTTTGTCAAATACCGTATTACCATACGTATTACTTATTATGTACCATAGACCGTACTCGGTATTATATTAGTTCTTTAAGGTGTACTTTTATTTGCAGGGGAACCAATGGGATCTCGGGTCGGGAGGTCGTGGCAGTCGCCGCCTCGTACTGTGCCAATATACTCTTACGGGCGCTGCCCGACACAAACTGCAATAGTCCATACGGTGCCCAATTATCACAATACAATACTTGGCATTTTATGTGTACCTGAAACATATGTAATTAGCGGCGACTCCACTCAAATATCGTCATAAAGTGATGCGATACAGTTTCAGCTTAGGATATACGCACAGCGGTAGTGCGGCTCCGTGTTGCATGGTGTAGTCGACTAGTGTGTAGTCCATGTCTATAACTGGGCCGTTTCATTATTTTTCGAATTGATTTTAACTTTGATTCCTTTACCGATTTGAATAGGGTTCCGAATTTAAAACGGTCTAGATATTGTAGGAATTAACTTGAGAAAATTATTAATGTAACTTTTCGATAGATTTTTAGAGTCGATAGATGTGAAAATTCTTTGTATCGACTTTTTGGTGACATTTTTTGTTAATTGAGGCATCGCGAGGCTGCGGCTGAGGGCTTGTTGCGTTTGCCTTTTTTCGACTGACGAAAACATTCACCGCTGAACACGTCTCTTGTGCGCTTGTGTTTGTTGGAAACTATCATACTCGTGTCTATATTTTAATGCTCTATTTTATATTAACTTCATTCTTTCGGAATTCAATGTTTACAAACAATATAAAAATGGAATATATTTTTTATCTAAAGCATTTATTTTGTGTCTCCACTAGATTCGTCAAATATTTTTTAATGATTAAAAAAATTCATGTCTATATATAAAATATTTTTAAAAACAAAATAACAAGACTTAGTGAAATCGAGAATTTTTGTCGTCTGTGATTTGTGACTGGTTTATTTTGAATGATATGCGGTACGATAATGTATTATATATTATATTATGTATGAGTGTCGACGTCGACGTATGTGTCGCTTTGATAGAATTTATGTGAGCTAGATTTCTGCTATTATTATATACCAAATAGTATTTTTACGTTGTATTTTGTTTTAATTGTTTTGTATGTTTGTGTTGCCCGTGTCGAAAATTATTTATATTATTGACTTTGGAGATTAACTGGTTTTTCTATGGTAATAATTTTTAAAAATAATATTTGACTTTTTTTAATAGTTGCTCAATAACAAACCTAAAACATTAATATTGTTGCTAAAATAAACTACAAAAAATTGTTAACATTGTCCGTTGTCAATAAAACCTAATATTTTTCAACTTTGGGCAACATGTGATCGATATAAAGATATCTACGTGTATATTTAAATTAATATTATGTATATGTAAATACATATTGCGTTGTATAATAATTATATATGTAAAATTGTTATTTTATGTTTTATAAAAGCTAGAAAGTCTGACTTTAACCATTTGTTGTTTGTCATCGCGTTTTATAAAACTAATGCAGCTCCTATCCTTAAGGTCCGATAAATTTAATAGATTTTTACTTATTCCGTTAAATACTCCTTTTTTGACCGACTTCCAAAAAGAAGGAGGTACTCAATTCGTCTGTATGTTATTTTTTTTTTAAGTGTGTTACGACATAACTCCGCTGCTAGTGGACCGATTTTGATAATTCTTTTTTTATCCGAAAGGTAATGCTTGCAGGTGGGTCCCATTTTTTTGTTTGATTTTTACATTTTATTTTTGTAATTTTGAAAAGTTGATTTGTTGTGATTATTATGCAATTGCTTATTATTGTAAAGTATTGTCCAACCTTTAAGGTCGATGCTTTAAATTGTACTTAAGTTTTTTTTTTTTATTAATTGTAATTTTTTGTTTAGCTTTAGCTTAAGTCTATGTAAATTGTTTAGTTTAAATTGAATCTAATATGCCAGCTCGTAGACTGGTATGCGATTTTTTTCGATTTTCATGTAGGAAGTCACTTTTAGTAATGCTGATGATAAATCTCCGCTAAGGTATGAATGTTGTTAAGTTTATTTACCTCGCTTCTCGACCTTAAGGATAGGATCTCGATAATGAATTAAAAAGAAAATGTAGTTCAAAAGAGATATAGTATATTTTGCAGATGCAATGTTAGGGTTAGGTTGTGCAGTGGAATATTTTACAGTACATCGGGGTACTGTAAATTTCAACATTCCTTGGGATTTAAAAAAAAATTTCGGCTGCTCTCCCGCCAGTTAACTTGGGAAGTTTTGTATATCTTATTCGATATGTTTTTTTTAGTATATGTATGTACATTGTAAATTACATCCTCGGCCCCTTGAATCCCAGTCGGTTCCTATCCCGAGTCCTGTCTAGTCCCGTTCCCGCAGTGTGCCAACGAAGCCCGGAGAAAGTGCGGATGTGTCACCTGGTTGCAGCCCGAGGATATGTAGGCAAATACTTGAACGATGAAATTATTAGTTAATATTTCGGATTGTAGTTTAAAAAATTATGGACGTCGCTCTGCCTCGGTTATATTCGCGAAACATTTATTTTTTAAGTAAAATACACAATGTACGGGTGTTGTAATTTATTTTTAAGGTTAGTTCTCGTCTCCTTTTAATGTAGTGATTTGTTTTATTTTTTTTTTCCTAAAAAACCGTGATAGTAGCTGATTAAGTGATTGCATGGATGTGTGAATGTGCGAGGTGGCATTCGTAAGGCACGATTCCTTTCCTCAAGGCATTATTATATAAAAATATTATGATTGTCGTATCGTTATGATTTAATATTTTGTAATTCCTTATCGACGCATGTCATGCTAAACCTATATTTCAATTTATATCATGTATATTATGTAATTTATATATTTAAATAATAAATTTAACGCGATTTAATATACTTATACCGTATATGTAAAATGTTATTTATTGTCATCGGTATATATCCCAGTTTTGTTACGTTGTAGCTCACATTTACATGTTTTATTTATTATTATTATTATTCATCAAAATTATTAAATCGTTTACCGGCACAATATCCATCAAAAATAAAAGAAATCTTTTTCATAGAATATATTATACCATCAATTCTCATAATGAAATTTATTTTTACGTTTTGTAGCTGTATTTTTTATTTATTTCACTTAAATTTTCTATATTACGCGTATATCTATTATTTGTATTTATTGTTAAACGTATTTAAATGTCGTTTCAGTAATAAAAAATCTTTTCATATAATCTTTTAATAGATGGTAGTAAATTTTTAATTATCAGCAAATTGAATTGCTTTTTAAAATGTGTTGTATGTAGTGTAAGTTTTTTTTGATTAACCAATGTAAAGTGAGTACAGGACGAAGAAATACAATAGTCAGTCATGGTTGCAAATTAATATCTCAGGGTTTTTGAGCATATATTTTTCACAGATAAAAAATATACGAGATGAATTGATAACCTATTCGAAGTCTGTTAAAAATGTATAATTTTCTACAATATCACATTCTGTACTCGCCGTTTGTCAAAAATGTACATAAAAAGGGTCACTGTCTCAGTGAACTTTACTGTAATGATGACTATTTTTGTTAAGTACCTACATGTAAGTTTTGGTTGTAATACAAATAACCTCACCACAAACATTCTTTTACCATACATTTCGTTAATAAAGCACTCATTGTTCGACATTTTTGTTTTTTATTTACTTAAACACTAGATTATGTCCTCATTTAACAATTACTGTGTGCATTAATGCACATACTGGGATAAGTATCAGAAATATATCAACAAATGTAAAATTTTAAAAATTAAAATATCTTTTTGATTCATACGCATTACGCATTTTTAAAATTTGTAGATTGTAGGGGATAAGCGTTTGTTACTTACATTTTTCCTACTAAATAAAAAAAATGAATAAATATGTTCTACCTATAAGTAGGATTTTTTGATGATTTCATGTTACAGCTTTATAATAAAAAAATTAACACTAAGTAATTGATCTTACTAAACGATTACGTGACCGAAACTTAACATCAATAATAGCGCTCTGAATGATCTCGATCAAATTTAATGATCAGAATAATAACATGTAAACTTAAATACGTATAGTTACTTTACGCCGATAATGGATTCAATAGAGAAGGATATCTTGGGTGGTTTGGGTGGTGTCGGTGAGGGTTGAGGCATGCCGTAGTTGCGGAGTATAGCGGCCAGCAGGTGCGAGCAGAGGGTAGCGGGCGCGGGCGGCAGTGGAGGCCGTGCGGGTGCGGGCAGTGGCACCTCCGCCAGCTCGTCGTCAGCGAACACCTTTCGACGACGCACACGCTCGCTCCACGCCGGGTCGCCGAGCAATCTCATGCTAGCTGATAACAAAATGGAAATTAAATCATCACTTTACACTAGAAGTAAAATGGAAAAGAATAAATAAAATCGTCTAAAGGAAGACAGTTTCTAGTATTTCCATAATTTAATAACTTTATTGAAGAAAATATTTCTAATTGTTAACGTTTTGAAAGATATTAGTTGCGTTAATTTTTGGCACCGGCTCAGCTATCATTCGTCGGAGCGGAAAGACATGTTTACAGTCAATACGGCGCAGTAACCCGACACTGCGACAAAGAGCCGCCTCTGCGTTTTCTTGTAAAACAATCTTCACATTTTTTACAGCCCATAAAAATAGTTGAAAGATATTCAGTTTTTTTAATAGACAGTGAAATGTTGCCGAGTCTTAGATGACAGCTTTTGTTCTATAATGAAGTGGGGGACACTTTAGACGCGTCGCTCAAACTTTATTGCGTCTGTGGTGCTCTATTTTTAATTGTTTGAAGAGTATCTCTTTTCACATAACACAATAACACAAGGATATCCATATCGCTTAAATTGAATACGCTTTAAGATCGTGTTAGATGTCTAATTTTTATTATACAAATACCCTCGCTTTTAAATTATAGACGTTATTTCGAATGAAATGGGATAATTTAGTGCCTACATTTTTAAAACGATTGAAGTGGAACCATTTCTATAAAGTATTTTAAAATTCTGTACATACATCTTTAGTAATAGCGATGTGTTGTAAGTTAAAAGCTTCACAGCATATTCTATTTAACCAGTTCCAAATTGTTCCAATGTAAATATTTATCCAGCTAATTTGCATTTAGCGTTTCAGGGAGAGAAAGGAAACACACGACAGAGTCTACTCGTTTACAACAATAACAAATGTCGGAGTGGTGCGCGACGGCACTGACATTATCGGGTGCGCGTTTGTTATTGGACATTGGAGCCATTTGTAAATTCAACAATACCTACAAACTATATTAATATCAAGTTTTCATTGAAATGTATTTAACTTCCTTAATTAATTAGGTCGAAATCTTGAGATTTCTGTCGTCGTCGGCGGCAAATCGTAATCTAAATTCCACTTATCCTTTTTACAAGTAAAGCTTTTTGTAAAGAGACAAATCTAACCTTAAACTATCTAGATTATTTTTACTACAATATCAAGAAATAAATATTATACATTTACTTTGGATTAACTATAATTGACTCATATAAATGACTCATTTAATTTTCATTATGACAGTAAACCACACTGAATTACAGTTGAGACTTGAAATGTTCTAATTAATAGATAGAACAAGGCGTATGGGTAATTTGAAATGAATAGCGACCATCCGGTCGTAGAGTTAGGTCAGTAACGTAAACAAAATTTAATAAGACAGTGTGCGAACAACTGCCACTGAAATGGACGCACTAATTTTTTTGTGAAACCCCAGAAACCAAGAACGTGATCTCAAGTATATTTCACAGAATACACGCGAATGTTTGTTTTTATTGGCAACCGTAGGACGCGTCTTAAACAGCTGTTATTTTTATCACCCGTTTTAATTTTTTTGTTCTATTGTTTAGTGTTTAGTAAATAATATGAGATATAAATTATGAAATGTGATGGAATAACAATTCAATTTTGTAGGTGTTGAAATTTTCTGAGAAACAAAATTACGTTGAGACTTTGATTTACATTATTGAGAGTTACTGCCGCTGAAAAATCCTGATTACTAGAAGAATTTAGTTGTCGCTTAGTTAACAAAAGCGTCAGTAGAAATTATTACAATATAACAATACAGAATTATAGGGAAATTACGGGCCACCTAGTCCCTATTCCTTGCTGAAATAGCCTACAAATAATCATGACCACGCGTAACATCGTGTGCTAAAATTTCTTATAGAAGTTCATTTTCCTTTATAAATACTATTGTTCAGCATCCAATAGAAGTGGTGAAACAACCTTTGTATTTACCATAGGATTGTGGTGGTGATGGATAAGTTCTGGACATCTGCATGCAGCGCAGACGCGCTCTGTACGCCTTCTTGCGCGCGGCAAGTGCTGCGGCCTCGCTGCCCCGCGGCGTGCCTGCGCCTTGCTGCCGGCGCAATGCTACCTGACAACAGTATTTAGAGATCAATATAATATTAATAAGTTACATTTTTTCCCGGCGTGATTGTTAGTAGATTTTTATTAATTACGCGTTCAGGTTAAGTCAAGTATATTTCAAGCTACGTAACATGAATTAGGTACTAATCTATATTAATATTATAAAGTGGAAAGATTTGTATTTTTGTATCTATTGAAATAACTCAAAAACTGGTTCGATTTCGAAAATTCTTTCACCATTAAAAAGCTATGTTATCACTGAGTAACATAGGCTATATATTTTTTTTTTAATTTCACGCGGACGAAGTCGCGAGCAACAGCTAGTGATTATTAATTATACATTGAAAGCTAAGAACTTAACTAAGAAAAATAAAATATTGGAACTTTAAGTACTGCTTAAAAACATTTAGTAAACTAATGATAGTGGTTCTGTGATGCGTGGTTTTCCTTTCTTTTTAGGCTCAAACTTATTAGTTACTGATTTCTTTCTTTTATGTTTAGCTCGTATATTTAAGTAGGATTCTAAACTCCCTAACATCTATATATATAGTTTTGTATTATACAAATATGACATTTCCTAAATAATAGACAAAACCAATGAACTATGATTGACAACTAAAACAAACCTGTGCAGCCATAACCCTCTGTCGCTCAAGCACCAGCAGACACCCTGGGCAGCGACAATCACGCCAGCGACAAAACCGCTTATGCCCCTTCAGGCAGGAGATCACGCCGTGATTCCTGCACCTCGCACACTTCGGCGTCCGCAACGCCTTTCTACCACTCTCTGAAACACTTTTACTTTCGTTTTGCATTTTTACATGACAATTTATCTCATTTCGTTAGATTTCGTAGCAAAGGGACATGTTCTCTCTGATATATCTGTTCGCGTATTGACGGCTGTAAAGTTTGCTTCAAGTTTCAGACGCGCCGGCGAACGCCCCTTGATTTTAAAAGCTTGCGATTGGCGGCCGGCGCGGAAGGCGTTCGGATAGCGACGCCTATACACAACATTGCTTATTCTATTATACTAATCATACTAATATTATAAATGCAAATGTTGGAATAAAAATTTGTATGGGTGTTTGTTCCTTCGTATCTCCAAAACGGCTGTTCGGAAATTTGGCACAGATGTATCACATAGGCTTAAAGGACACATAGGGTAAATACTAAGTTTTTTTTTTATTCAACGCGAACGATCTCGCGTGCAAAATATGATAGTAAAAATCTTCGTAATTCGATAAAATGTAGTAGGTATATTTGTCAGCAAATAAAAATAATATTGACCAAATAGTAACAGTCGTGGTGTTAGAGTGAAAACAATACTCTATCTGGGGTGACGATTGCCAATTATGTCTCCTGTTACCCTCGCCACTGACCACTGCCTTCTCGGATTACCCCCGACCTCTTGATAGACAATTTATTTCATTTATAATAAAGAATTTAACTACATACAAATATCATATTTAAAAGTAACTTATTAAAATATTTTACGCATTATTAATATTGCACTAGCTTTCGCCCGGGACTCCGTCCGCGTGGTATAAAAAAAAACAAAAGTGAGTGGCCTATGTGTTCTTCCAGACTATCCTCTACATCTATGCCAAATTTCATCCAGGTCCGGTCAACCGTTTAGGCTACAAATTCTAACAAACATCCATCTAAACTTTCGCATTTATAATATTAGTAAGATATATGAGCACCTAGATTTAAATTATCTATACTAATATTATAAAGAGGAAAGATTTGTATTTTGTATGTATTGAAATAACTCAAAAACTATATAACATAGGCTATAGTTTCATTATTTTTAAATTTCACGCAGGCGAAGTCGCGAGCTACATCTAGTTAGGATGTTTTTTCTAGCTACTTAGCACAGGCGTCTTTAGTCTTTCTTCTAAGCATATCTTGAATAATGTCTATCTTTTATTAACATTTATCGAACAAAGTACCTCTGTTCGCGGCTGATTATTACAGCTTACTGCAACGCTGTAACCGGAGCGCAGCACGGCAAACAACAAACGAACTATCTGTTGTCGTTTTACACGCGCTTCTGATTCATTTCGCGGACGAATGCATTTGATTACACCAATTAGTTCTGTTCTCAAACGAAGCGGCTAAATATTTTAATTCAATGTTGTATATATTACAAACCAGCTGTTGCCCGCGTCCCGTCCAAACGCCATTTAAAAAAACTTAATTTGTAGTCTGTGTTCTTCCCAACGGCGGATCCAGGAAGGGGTGTCATGGGGGTCATGACCCCCCCTGTGCTGGCTGGTCAAGTTGACAAAATATATTTACATATTTTGTCAAGCATAGATGTAGAATATAGTCTGGAAGAACCAAGGGCGGATCCAGCTTTGGCGCCTGAGGGAGGGGGGGTCACATAGTCGTGGTCAAGTCAAGAGCTTGACAAATTATGTAAATATAACTGAATAAATCGTTTAATTATCAACAATTATATATTTTGTCAAGCTCTTGACTTGACCACGATTATGTGACCCCCCTTGCGCCAAAGCTGGATCCGCCCTTGGTTCTTCCAGACTATATTCTACATCTATGCTTTCATAGAGATTCGTTTAGACGTTTAGGCGGTAAACTGTAACATCCATCCACCTTAAATTTCGCATTTACAATATTCGTAAGGTAAGTAAGAAGTAGATTAATTAAGAGCAAATAATAGATGCGGTATTTGATGCAGAACAAGGTACAGTTTAAATGATCGTAGACATTTTTGACCGACTTCCCAAAAGAAGGAGGTACTCAATTCGTCCATATATTTTTTTTTTTTATTTTTTTTTTTTATGTGTGTTACGGCATAACTCCGCCCCTGGTAGACCGATTTTGAAAATTCTTTTTTTATCCGAGAGGTAGTGCTTGCAGGTGGGTCCCATTTTTTTGTTTGATTTTTGGAGTCAAAGACTACGGCGTAGTTAAATAGTTTAGCTCAAAATTGCGTGACGAAATTTGGTGTCTTTTTTGCTTTCTATGCTTCCGTAGCCTGAACTATAAGACTTACACAAAAATTATGTATGGAAGAATTGTAGCCCTTTAAATTTGCTAAATAAAAGTCCGCGATAGCATATATCTATCTATTAAGGTTGTCGCACAATAACCACTTTTTTCATTAAAATTTCGATCAAAATCTATACCCCACTTTCAACGCTATTACTCGTGTTCGGTATGGATCCTTATCAAAATAAATGTGTCCATCATCAAGAGAATTTAATGTAGATTATAAATGCCCTTGGAACTGTGTAATTCCGATCAATGGTTTAGGAGATATCATAAATAGCAAATTACGAGTCGCAGAAAAAAATACCAACTTGTAACAAAGTTTGCTTTCTTGGCTTACGTAGCCTAAACTATAAGACCTACATAAAAATGATGTATGAAAGAATTGTAGCCCTTTAAATTTGCTAAATAAAAGTCCGCGATAGCATATATCTATCTATTAAGGTTGTCGCACAATAACCACTTTTTTCATTAAAATTTCGATCAAAATCTATACCCCACTTTCAACGCTATTACTCGTGTTCGGTATGGATCCTTATCAAAATAAATGTGTCCATCATCAAGAGAATTTAATGTAGATTATAAATGCCCTTGGAACTGTGTAATTCCGATCAATGGTTTAGGAGATATCATAAATAGCAAATTACGAGTCGCAGAAAAAAATACCAACTTGTAACAAAGTTTGCTTTCTTGGCTTACGTAGCCTAAACTATAAGACCTACATAAAAATGATGTATGAAAGAATTGTAGGTCATTCAATTAGCTGAATTAAAGTCTGCGATAGCATATATCTATCTCTTAAGGTTGTCGCACAATAACCACTTTTTTCATTAAAATTTCGATCAAAATCTATACCCCACTTTCAACGCTATTACTCGTGTTCGGTATGGATCCTTATCAAAATAAATGTGTCCATCATCAAGAGAATTTAATGTAGATTTAGAAGTTTAAAAAAAACTAAAGTTTGTGTTTATGATTTTTTATTACAAAATTAAAAACGATTCTTCCGAAACGTGCCTTCCTGCATTAAAGCACGTGTCTAACCACTCTTCATTTACTACAAAAGCTTCGCTGGCTTTCGCCGCCATCTTGTCTTCGTAGGACGCCATTTTGGGTAAAACGATATGTGTAACATTTTCACTATCCATATCACATAAATTAGCTCCATACATTTTAGCTCGTATAGTATAAAGACTATCGCTATTCGGAATTGCAAGAAAACAACAACGCAAATAAGAATATGGATTATTACCATCAAATAGAACTTTGTCTACCTTTATTTTCTCTTGCGTTGTTAGATATATGGCAGGTTTCTGAAAATAAAAAAGTTAATATAGTCGCCATAAAAAAAATTAAAACCAATCGAGTTGTAACTATACAATATCTTAGAAGTTACCATCGACTCCTTAATGAAAATATCGGTTTATAAAATCTGTAAAACTGTCTGACGAAAAACCTTTAAAATAACCTACCATCTGAAGCATACTTACTTCACTGTCCATTTTCTCGAAGCATTTTCTCAATGTCTCAACATTCAGTAACTCAGTGTAACTATCACCGAATCTGTCGAAATATACTCCCATTTTGAGTCTAGTTTCCTTTTTTATTGACAAAAATTCCAAAGGCGACAAAGAACAAAGTTCGTCTGAATCAGGTAGATTCCTCAGCCAGGCGGAACTGACTATATCTAGCGCTGATTCATCTTTAGATTTCAATTCTATAAGGTTTTTGACGTAATATGTGAGTGTACCCGCCACACAACACCACGTGTCTGCACCTATAAATATGACATTTATAAGTTTATAGAACGAAGAACAAGCTAAAACCAAAATTTTGTTAAGAAAAATTCAAGCTCAACACACACACGGGCCTCGCCAGCCGATTGTTTGAGCTAAGTCCTTAGGTAACTCTAATATGGTCTTTTACCAAGTAGTTTTTGTATTTTACATTTTTGAAGTCTCCACGAGACTAAGCTGTTCCCCTTACCCTTCCAGGCGACGTCCCTGATATCACCAATATTTCTTTAATATGGAATTTGTGGGAATATATAATACATTTAGTAATCTATACTTCTATACTAATATACTAATATAATATTTATAATATAATATATAATATTATATAATATAATCTATATCTATACTATTATAATAAAGCGTAAACACACACTTCTTTGTTGCCTAAGATGTCAGCAATTACAGCATATTTTTCAATAATTCTTTTTTTAATAAAAAGCCCTACACTTACGTCATGCTTTAGGCTATATATTTTCACGCCATTAAAATTAGGGGGTAAATATTTTGGATAAAAACCCTAATGTGGGAAAGAGACCATAAGTTGCTGCCAACATCAAGAAAGAAAGATTGCTAAGGTTTGTCATGTCGTGTCATGTCATTTTGACATTTGCAATTGAGGATTTGACAAATGTAAACAATAAAATAAAGTTTTTATAATTTCACGCGGATGAATCCGCACGCGCACAGCTAGTGTTTAAGATTATTAATTCCGAGATTAACTTAATAAAACATTTTTTGTTACAATCATCAAACTCACCATAATGTTCTGTATGTACTCCGCTGTGCGACTCCAATATTTTGATAAGTTCTAATTTGCTGCAATCATAGTCATCTGAGAGTATGCAGACCTTCCTGCCGAGGAGTGCTTGTGATTTGACGAGCAGGTCGCCGCTGCGCTGCTGCCTGAACTGCTCGGCCACCTGCAGAGGCTTCTTCACACGCCTCTTGTGAGGAATGTTGGCTAAACTGTCGATACTATCTTCGCTAATAGTTTTACTGAGCTTCACAACTTTCGAGTCCGACTGTTGGCAAAATTATTTCTTATGTTATTTTTAGTTCAGTATTATTTTTTCGTGATTAATTCCTGTAACTATATCATGTCTCTTATCATCTAGTTTGTCCAATACTATACGTAATTAGCTGCGGAAGGCGAGGAAAACGTCTCCCATTTGTCGATCTTACTAATATTATAAATGCGAAAGTTTAGATGGATGGATGTTCGTTAGAGTTTGTAGCCTAAACGGCTGAACGGCTGATCGGTTCTTGATGAAATTTGGCATAGACGTAGAGGATAGTCTGGAAGAAAACATAGGCTACTCACTTTTGTTTTTTTTTAATTCCATGTGGACGGAGTCGTGGGCGAAAGCTAGTCCTAAATAAAAATCCTGTGTCCACAGTTATGCTTACCGAGACTATTTCTTCAAACTCTCTCAACGTCAGTATATCGTGCACAGGCTTGTCATAGCGGACCTTGACGACGCGTTGGAAACGCAGCGTATACGGCGTGCCGTAATTCTCGCATTTCACTAACTCCGAAGCTCGCACCTGTTTAACAAATTAGATATGTCTAGAACATAAAAAGCAATATCACTCGAATAAATAATGTAAATATTACAATTTACTAATTGAAATGTATTTAATTGGAACCCATTGGTAATTTAAAATAAGCCAGGTATGTGCAAAAGAGGTATATTTTCACTCATAAAAATACACAAGGTCTAGAATACCTGTAAGACGACAGATTTTTCCGGTGGTATCCAATAATCGATGTACTGTTTATTGAAGTGTAGATGTGCGGGCGCGGGGAGGTCGGCGCGGCGGCGCCAGTGCGGCTGCAAGCGCGCGTTCAGCGCCCCGCGCACCGCCGCGCCTAAGTGACCCACGCCGCACATGCACAGCCACTGTGCACTATCGCCTACATCATACTAATATCATAAATTCGAAAGTTTAAATGGATAGATGGATGTATGTTAGAGTTTGTAGCCTAAACGGCTGAACGGATTTAGATGAAATTTCGGTATAGATATAGAGGATTGTCTGGAAGAACATATAGGCTATTCACTTTGTTTTTTTAATTACACGCGGACCGAGTCGCGGGCGAAAACTAGTACACAATATTGTCGTCGGCTCATTAACCTCCCCATAGAGAGGCATAATATAACAAAAAGCTAAAGTAGTGTCACCAACCCCCACTAAGCCAGCGTGGACTAAGGCCTAGTTACCTACGTACGATAGACTCGAGCCCCTCAATGGGGACGTATAGTGAGCTGGTAATGATGAGCGTCTAAGGTGTGCCAATATTTTTTAAGTTAAGTGTCATTTTAATAAGATAAGTGATGTAATTTTTTTATCGGTGTCTTTTACTGTAAATATTTAGAAATACATGTTTCTATACTAAATTACAAGTTTTATTTTAAAACCTAAACAATCCTCATAAATAAATTATCCTCCTTTTTAATAATTTTAATAGCCTCCTGTTCCACTAAGCGATTAGTAGCGCGACTCTAGAAGTTGCATCCGCAAGTGTGGAACTCACCCACATGATAGAAATAAGAATCACTAAATAACTATTAGAACTTCAATAGAATACTTTTAAAAAAATATTTTCTTTCCTAGCGTCTTTACAAGCGTTATTATGCTATTAGATTTCCGACCAACCTTACATTTTAACACCACTAACCTGAATTATCTACGCAAGCGACGTAATATCGTCCTGCACGTTTGCCAATTATCACCAAATCGAGATCTTGTATTGTGCTTTTATTATACTGAGGAAGATTAAAGCCAATTAATTATATTTTAAGTAAAACCGACTCAAAGAGCGTGCGCACGCCTGAAACTAAACTATCGCATGACTGTTTAGTCTCGCTTTGATTCCTATGAGCTTATATGCAGGTGCGCACATTACTCGATTTTTAGTTGTGCAACTAAACTGTTGAATTGGCTGCGAAACAATCGACAAGCGACAATCGCACAACAGTTGTACGATAGTATAGTCAAAGGTGTGCGCCCGCTCTGAAAATATTTCAAATTAATTTAGGTGAAGTTTAAAAAAGTAAAACTCACTTCGCCCTTTGTCTTGTACCAGCCGCCATTCCGTCGGTTAGCGAGGTAGTACGACTGCGTGTTCTTGATGGTTATACCTTCTTTTTCTTCAGCCACTGATTTATTAAAAGCGGCAACTATATCTGAACTGAAATGTATCAAGATGTCTTACAAGTGTGCATCTTAACATGAAAGACTTGTACAAAAACATAGTCATTCTTTTCGTTCTCCGTAGGAAAAACAGAGACGGCAAGAAGTTTCACAGTTGAAACTGTCGGTAACGTTCTAAATCCGAAAGTCGAGGTACTTACTTGTCTTTGACAGTCTCTCTCTTACTATGGAATAAAACTTGTGGAATGTCTGTGAATAGTTTGTCGAGAATTTCAAGACGTTTAATTAACGGCAAACCGCCCTTTTCCGACGGACCAACCAATGAGACTCCATTGTAATAAAGTATATCAAAAGCGCAGAAGCTCGGTTTGAATTCCGAATGATCCTTCAAGGCTTTCACGTCAAAATTCATGCCTTAAAAAATAAAACTTAGATATATTTAATGAAGATGTAAATATACAACATACTAGCCTTTGTCCGCGACTCCGTCCGCGTGGAATTAAAAAATCAAAAGTAGTCTATGTGTTCTTTCAGAGTATACTCTACATCTATGCCAAATTTCATAGACATCCGTTCATCCGTTTAGGCTACAAACTCTAACAAACATCCATCCATTCATCCAAACTTTCTCATTTATAATATTAGTAAGAAGTAAGATTTAAAGGGTTCGATTAATAAAGTTTTATATCATTAAAAAAACATTCGTATTTTTACAAAACAGAACAATCCATACAAATAAGCACTACTGTTTTTTATTTCACTATCATTACCTTCATAAATCACAAGTTATTAAGCTAAAATTAAGGTTGCAAATTAAATTTCAAAATAAATAACCTTTTGATCCGAACTCCTCATCTTCTTCGTTCCATCCCATCATCTCACCATCTAAGACGAAACTTTTTACATTAGGCGCGAAACAATTTTTAAGCAATGGCGTCAACATTCCTGAATCATAGTTTTTACCAAAATTATGTCTCTCATAGCCCCTTCTTGTGAAATACTTGTATTTATGATTTTCCATGTGGATCTAGAAATGTTTGAAATCTTATCAAAAAGTAATATTATTAGCTATTATAGATAAAACACTCCTTGAAAATATCGAGTTGAAGTATGTTTGTATAAATTGTTCACTGCTTATAAAAGAAACACTGTAAGTTTTTATTTTTTTTTATTATATCATGTGTTTGATTACTTCAGGGTAATTTAAAACTTACCTGAAATCTTTCTCCGTCATATTTCTCTTCTGTTATATAAGTGTCTGTGAGTGACAGAGCATGTAGTTTAGTTATAGGCAGAGGGCTCAAAAGCATTGGACTTATTGAATGGAAAATTTCTACACCCATTTGTGAGGGCCGTGTATTCCCTTTCTCGATGCTTTCACAAACCTACAAAAATAACCGTTATTTCTAAACAGGAATGGATAATTCTTGAAAACAACAAAACAAAAAACTGATTTAAACGTATGTATTACTAGCTTTCGCCCGCGACTCCATCCGCGTGGAATTAAAAAAAAAACAAAAACAAGTAGCCTGTGTTCTTCCAGACTATCCTCTACACGCATGCCAAATTTCATCGAGATCCGTTCAGCAGTTTAGGCTACAAACTCTAACAAACATCCATCCATCCATCAAACCTTTCGCATTTATAATATTTGTAAGAAGTAAGATTGTGACAAATGTAAAGAATTCAAACATAACGGTAGAGATTTTAAAACATTCAAACCTGACCTTTTTCAAATCGTTGCAGTTATCGTAAATATACTCTGCTTCTGAATCGTACGCTTCAAATATACGCGACTGGCCCATGTTTAGTTTCATCTCCTTTAAAATAATCCGCAGAAACCATTTCAATTGTTTTACATTTATTCTCTTTAACACTGAAGTTAACACGTGTTCGAGTGTAGCTGAAATAAATTTATAGTTAACACCACTATTTATCGTATTCGTTTCTTTTATTAATGTACTAGCTGTTGCTCGCGACTTCATTCATGTGTAATTTAAAAATACTAAAGTAAAAACATACTAAGTGATAACGTAGCTTTTAAATGGTGAAAGATTTTTTGAAATCGGCCCAGTAGTTTATGAGTTATTTCAATACATACAAAACTACAAATTCTTCCTCTTTATAATATTAGTATAGATTGTTTTTTTTTTATTCATATTTGGTGCATTTTCTATCAAGTATAGTGATGTATTTCATAGTTGTTACTCACGTGGCTTCCCGTTTTCCACATTAGCGATCTTATCAAGAATTTCGTTAATATTTGCTACCGTTAATATTGATTTCTCCGACACCGTATATCTTAATTCTTCACATACAACTGTAGCAAAATCCTTTTGATTTCTATTATTCGCACGATAATTTAATAACTTTTGAGAACTTGATGTCTTTTCATCCCAGGCTAGGGCTTGTACTAATTTGCTGCCAAGTCTCTTTTCCCTCAAGTTGTAACTTCGCTCTTTTTCTAATCCAGGCAGCAGCAATCGTAATATGGGGTAGAAACTTGGATCCTATAACACATATATTATTCCCGTACTCATATTTGTTAATTGAGCACTAAACAACCACTTAATGACTGAGTGCAAAGCTACAAGTAGAAAAATATCAATTCATTGGTACCTTTGGTTCAGTGATTTGAGCCACTTTTAACCTAAAGTCGTCAACATAATTTGTCAAAATTGTAATTTTCTCGTATTTCTTCTTGGCTTTAGCTATACTGTCTAGCATGGTGCACACATCTTCAAATAATACGTTTTCTGCCGGTACTTTCATTACATTCGACGACATATTTTTTACTTAATTCGTGTAACAATCCTAAAACAAAAGAAATAGCAATTTAGCTCTTTTGACACCTTACACTAATTATTATCGTTAGATCTACGATCTTATTTTATTTTTACTAATAACTACCATTAGAAAAAAAAATTATGTACACTTACATACATTTCTATAAAATAAAATCTGAACTCAATGTAATGAGGTAAATTAAGAAAAAACAATAAAAACGCATCGTCTTGTTAGCGCTTGAATAGTTCTGGATCGAATCCAGTTAATTTTATGGTAGTTCCATACAGAAAATAATTTCGTAATTCACCACCACCACCTTTATAAGTTTCTAAAAATCAATAATATTAAAGCGAATAGAGATTTTTTCGTAATATATGGCTAATGTCTTACTAACATTAAAGGTTCTATGCTGTTTAGATAAATAAATAAATATCAATTCAAACATATTTTATTTTAAATCACAAGATATTTAAACATATACTTCCGGGCGATTTCAGGTGAATGATCTTTGTACAATATGTAAAGATTGTATGCTGTTTCTCTAGTTAAATCAATAATGCCGTGTTGTTCGCACTTCGCGATTGGTGCACATGACAATGCTTTCTCATAATACTCAACAGCTAAATTATTCAAACTTAACATATGGTAAACTCTACCCATATTGTAGTATGCTTCTTGATCACATTTTCTTAACTGCTTATAAGTTGAGAGGTAAGATAGACCTTGCAATATCAAATTATGGTGTTTATCCACAGTCCTTTGTGCTGCCATTATCATTATTGTTACACTAATAAGAAATGCAGACAAAGGTTCTCTGCACTGATCATGATACTCTAAGAAATATTTTAATGCAACTAAATATCTTCCGGATGTCAAGAAATTATTACCCAGAAACAAATTTTTAACTATATGTGGATCTTTCTGGAACAGTCTTGATAAAAATTTAACATGTGCTGTATCGTCCACTGCACTTATAACAAGGTTTAACAGGTTCCATGAGGTAGGACCGGGATATTTGTGTGTAAAGTCTCTTATAAATCTGAAGGCGCCATGATAGTCATTACTTAATAAACAAGCTTGTAGACAGTAGAAATCAATTTCTGTTCGATGAGATGTCAAGGCTTTAGACATTAAAGCACCAAAACATAACCTTTGCATTGTAAAATATTGCTTATAATCATTAGCAATGCCCAACAATTCTATGAAGAAATTCCATTCATCTTCAGGTGCTAGTTTAAATGTTTCTTCCTCATCAAAATGTATATCATCTTCATGATAAGGGTTCTCACCTCGTATCTTTCTAAACTCATGTATTAAATCCACACCACCTTTAGTTTTACAAGCAATACCCAGCTCTTCCTGATGTCTATACCTAGGAAATGTTTTTGACAAAAGAGCTTCACCAACCTCCAAGTATTTTAAAGTTTTATTATACTTTTTCAGTTCTTGACAATGTTCTAAGAGTAACTTGGCACTGACTACATAATTATAGTCTTGTTGCAAAATATCTAATGCCTCATCAATACAACCTTTTTGTTCTAAAATTGCATACAACTTACGACGGGCGGTTGGATGTTGAGGTGCATGTTTTAATACTTTATAATAAGATTCTATAGCATCATCCAGCCTTCCTAAGTTGTAAAGACATTCAGCATGCTTAAGCCAAACTGCTCCTAAATCAAAAGATGTATTCTTTATGAGAGGTTCCAAAAGTTTCATAGCTAGTTGATGATGTCCCACACTGGAAAATGCTTCCTCTATGTCCATGTATAAATCACCAGCCTTTTCCACATCATTGGTAAGAAAATCAGTCAAAAGCGTCTCAACTAAGCTAATAGCACCTAAGTGAATAAAACATATCAATAGTTTACTTTTTAAATCAATGGGTAGATTACCTGGAATTGTACAGTTTAAGTAATTAGTGAGTTCCTCAATTTCATCACTAGAATTTTTTATTGTCTGAATTTCAGCTTCTATTACAATACCAAGATTAGAAACGAAAACCTCAATGCATGTTTGATATTGTTTCTGAGTGATTAATAATTCTAAATATATATTTATGTCTTCTAAAGAAAAAAGTGATGAACATTTCTTATAAGCAGCATCTAGAACAGCAGTGGCTCGTTCTAATTCTCTATTACTATGGTAAATAGTAGCGGCCATTTTAGCATATTTCATGATAATTTCACCTTCCGTTGGTGGCAGACAAGTTACTATTTTATAGTAACATTTAACTCTACTCACATTTATATTGTTAAGAGGATATTTTGTTTCCTCCAATGTTGTTAATAAATCCAGTCTTTTCAAATGATTTTGAAAGTTAAAAGGTTCAGCTTTTACAGCTTGTGTGTAACAAAGCATTTCTTGCTTTACATCATTTCTCTCTTTGGATATAGCTGCAAGTCTGAGCCATTCATTTGCATCGCAGGGACTTAAATGCGCTGCTAACAATGAAAACTGTAAAGATTTTTCAGCATCGTGTTCATAGATCTGCGCCAAAGTTTGATATGGTTCAGGTGCATTTGGTTTTTGCTTTATAATTTCATGGCACATTTTTTCAGCCGTATCCTTATCCCCTCTCACAAATCTTAAGTTAGCCTCTCCCATAAGTCCTAACAATACAGGAGTAAGGCGTGTCAATTTACGACGCCTTTGGCCAATTTTTTCTACTTGCGGCAACGAAGGTAGTGACTCATCGTCTGATATTTTATTGGAATCTTCGGCTTCCTCTTCATCATCGCCACCATACCATTCACTTGAATATTCAGCAAATGACATTTCCCCACTTAGAAATTTATTGGTCAATTCTTTCTCAACATCCATTTTGTCCATGTTATCTTTGGAGCAACCAGGTAAACCAGAGTTAACGCTATCCATTTTCCCTACTATAAGCGGCTTATGTAATATAATATATTAAACTTACATTCGTCTTTACTGATCTGTTTTTTTCAATATTTATAACCTCCAAGTAAAAATAAAAACACTGACACTGTTAGCTTAATTTGACACCTGACAGCTGACATTGACAATAGATTCTTATATTTACCAAAGAGCATATAGGTACCTAAGTATTATTTACTTTCAAGAAAAATGACGTTCCGTTCTCAGTAATTTTCAGATTTATGACCTAAGGACCAACTGTTTACTATTCAATTTACTTTAATGATGACTTTATTGCTTTAGATAAACCCTTGAAGACTATTATTGTAATAAAAACTGATGTGGCTGTTTGTTTTATGTTTGTTAATGAGACATTTTCACCATCTCTTTGTTTGACAGCAGCTTTTATTTAAATTGGAGCAACAAATGTCAAACGCAGTTGCGTTGACTTGACGTCGTAACTGATATGGCAAATTATGTGTACAATACAAATTCAAAACTTACTTTGTGTCTCGTTTAATTAGAGTCGGTGATACTTCAAATGTTATTGCTTAGTTATTATTATTGATTTTGTCTATCATTGATTTGGTTTGGGTAAATCTACATGTATTATTTAGAAGTTCTGTATTTGTGACTTAAATTGGATGAACTGAAAATATATCCTTTGTATAAACTGCTAATAGCTAAAGTTAAGAACTTTGTTAAAATAAACTCTTGCGTTTTCTTAAAATTCTGTATGATGCAGTAATTATTCGCAAACGAGTTCATTTACCCTTGAAGAACAAGATTCCTACACTGTTTCCATAAAAGTCAATACTGCGTTTGTTGAGGTATTCTATTTTATTTCTAATGTCGTAAAATTTAAACTAAATGTTACATATTTTTATAAGGTGGTGGATACAACATGTGTGAAGTGGCGCATTCGTCAAAAGATCTTACGACAACAAAAACTAACACAAAAGATGATGGAGACGTATATGAGGCAGCTGAACCAACTTTGTTGAATATGCCAGTAGAGGTGATTCTTAGATTTATTTTATATATTCATAATTTAAATGTGAATTTCCAAATTACTGGAAAGTAATGAAAATGACTTCTGTACTTCTATTAGTCAAAGTTCATATTTCCTTTCAGATTATTTTAAAAATTTGCTCCTTCCTGGAAGCAGATGTTTTAAAGTACACATTGAGCAAAGTGTGTCGAAGATTTGAAGATATTTTAGCTGATGATGATCTTTGGAAATATTGGGTGCATAGTAAAATAAAAGGTTTCTTTCCCGTCCTTCCTGACTTAAAAATATGGGAGGAAACACAGATAGATTGGGAAGGAGTGTGTGTTGAGATGGATGTTGAGAGTAAAAAGTGGAGTAATGTTAACAATACAATGAAACATATTGTTGTCAAAGATGTGCATTATGCATCTGTGGATACTGTGTTGTTGGCCAATGTAAGTATACTTTAAACTTCAATTAAAACCTGATGGAATATATCCCTATTCTTTATAGCAATAACAAAAATATGTTAATTATCCTTAACAAATAATATGTATTAGCCAACTTATGTATTTTCTTTCCGAAAGTAAAATATTTATTTGTCTATCATCAGTTTGAATTTTGAAGAAATCATTTAAATGCTTTATCACTTGCTGAAATTGGTATTATTAATTTTATGTTATGTAAATATGTTCAATTTTTTTTGTGTGTTCTGTTCAGGTTGTATTTTACACTGAACATACCACCCACCAAGAACATTGTTAATGTTCTTCACAAAACTGTCCCACCCATATTCAATGCTGATGTTTGACAGCCTGCCACTCTTTGATGCTATGCATGCTTTGTATATATCCTTATTATTTCACAGAAAGGAGAAATATGTTTGTCAGGTGGTAGAGATCGTGGTATGGCTTTTTGGCAAGTGAAAGATTTGAAAGTTAAAAATATTGATGATGATGATGATACGATTATAATGAAAAACGCCAAGCCGCGACACATCAGGCATGACGCGCACGCCGGCTGGGTATGGGATCTTGCTGCTGATAATATTAACAATGCCTCTGTTGTGTATTCCGCCTCCTGGGATAACACAGTCAAAGCCTGGGACTTGTCAAGTGGATTGAATTGTATTGAAACTTTTAGGTAAGTTAAATAAGAGAATATGTTCCTATAAGAAGTTAAATATCCTAGATATTATACTCTTAATTGGTACTTTTGGTAACCATGTAAGCTAAGAAGCTTACATGGTCCTTCGAGCCAGATTTAGCTATTCTTAACAATCTTGCAATGCAATTTTTTTTATAAAAGACTAGCGTTTCCTCGCGATTCCATCTGTGTGAAACAATAAAAATCTTAGTAAGTACTCTACCTGTTCTTCCAGGCTATGTTCTACATCTATTGCAAATACAGTGGCAATCACCTTCTGCATTCTACAGATTAAATAAATAAATAAGAATGTTACACTTACAGTTGCGGGATGTCTGCATTGTCTTTGGTGACAGCTGACAACACAGTGATGGTTGGTTTATACTCAAAGAAAATACTAACCTTTGACATAAGATCAGGATCTCAGCCTATAAATGCTTACAAACCTCACAAAGGTCCAGTGTTGGCACTTAGTTCGTATAAAAATATGATCGCATCGGTGAGTGAAGATAAAACCTTAGCTGTCTGGGACAGAGTTGCTGGGAAATTGATAAAAAATGATATCAAAATACCAGCCGATCGATCGTACCCTGTTTGTATAAATTGGAGTTCACCAGCTTTGTATATTGGTGACTCGAAAGGGTCATTACATATATTCAATCCAGAGGATCATACATTTGTAAGGACACACGAGATTTGGGCTGAATCCTCAGTTACGGAGCCATCAAATAAAATAGCTGGATGCTATCAAAGCCAAGGAAATATAATCGTTTGCTCGGACAGAGGCGAAATAAAATTTTTATACAATTGTAATCCACCTCAAGAATACAGCAGTGTTCAAACAAGCACTATAGATGTGACACAGGTAATTATTAAAAACTCTTTTTGACTTGCTCTTGTTCATCGACTGTGCTCGGAAAAGAAAATTAGTAAATAGCCTTTCTGTACTTCTAAACAATGTTTTACATCGGTGCCAAAAATCAAGATTCGTTTATCCGTTTTGGAAATTTGTAGTAATAAACAACCATCCATTCAAAAGTTTCGCACTTATGATATTCGAATTTAGAAATATGATGTAAAGGCAAAATATACTTTGTAGAAGAATATTTAGATCTCAATTAAGGCTTGTAGTAGTACAATAGTACACCATAGTACGAAAATAAACATAGAATTTGATGCATATTATGTTACACATTTAGCGTATCTGTTGAATTGGCTTTTAGAACAAACAATATCAATATTACTTTAAAATAAACTTCCCTATAATTGTGGTACAAATTTGTAGGTCTTTTTTAAAGATTTTGTAAAAATGTTTGCAATTATTTTTTCAGTTGCGATATCTAGAGGGTGTGCTGGTTATAGGAACATGTGATTCCGCACTTGAGTTCTGGATTTCAAACGAAAGATACAATTATGAATAATGGTTTTACATATATTTAAAATAGTAACAAATAACCTATTTAATTTTCAAAGTTATTGCTATTTTTTATGACAATGCAATAACAAAGAGTGCTAGGAGATATTTAATTAGACTAAAAGATCTTATACATATTTAACAAAGAATAAATTCAATGACAAGTGTATATTATATTAGTGTATGTAATTTAGGAATTAATCTTTTAACAAACATAAATTATGTATAATATTGTAACAGAATTTGAAAGTATGCTGGACTTTTTTTTGTTAAGAATGGTGTGTGTGAAATTTCAAATCTCATACAATACATGTGGCTTTTTAAATTTTTTGTTGAACCAAAAAATTTACAACCTATTTGTATAAGTAATGATATTTATTCGATTTTATACAAATCGAATGTCAAAATCTTTATACTACTTAAAAAGTATATTTTTCATCAAGTTGTAACTTAGTTTTTGATAATCGTGACTTAAATATTGCACTTTATTAACATTTTAAAGTATGGATAAAAAAATTGTAAGATGTACCAAATTATTGTGAAAGGTTGTAATCGTTAGTTAAGCTGCATTTCTTGGATACTATAAAAGATCTTCCTTACTTTATACTGCAAAAAATATTGTTTATAATTAAAATTACCTGACTAACTATAATATTTACATTTATGTCTAACAACTTTATTCTGCATTGTAATTGTTTTTGTTTCAGTATAAGTAATATTTGAATATCTAAATTATTAGAGTCATTTCCAAGATAATCAATATAAAATATCCAAACATAATTATAAGATTAAGGGCATGTGCCACCAAATTGTAAATTGTCTAATAACAATCCGACGTGTCAAATATGTGATGGAAATATCGGATTTTGTTCCCTTATCTCACAGTGACGTCATTTTTAACCTATCTGAGCCTCTATCAGCCAGTGGTGGGACAGGCCCTTAATTGTGTGTTACTATGTTTATACATTTTTATGAATATTACTTGTTACTGGTAAATTGTACGTGATTCTATTTATATGTCAGTAGTTCTTTGAATTTCAGAACCTTCCAGAAACTTTAGATCAGTAGTGTCTTCTAATATTAAAGCACAAAAAAGAATAAATGTATGTAATGCACATCTTTTTTACACAGATTGTATTAGTTTTAGTATTTTAGTTACATATTTTCCTTCCCTATGAAATGTTCCAACCAAATCTTTTCATTTGTTTTGGCTTTCATATATTGGAATTATTTAGCAAGCTTTCTGGCAATGATACAACATTCCGTACAAAACATCTAAGGTTTAATTCAATAGAAATGTGAAAATATAAAAACCTATTTAAACAATATTACCTTTACTGCAGTAATTACAGAATTATTAAAAAAGGTAATTTATATTAACAAATTAAACACTAATGATCGAAATCCATAGACAATAAATGATTGTCAGCCAGTGAAATGTGTAATTTTTATTGAATTTGTTAATAGGTGAAGGGTGAAATCCTTTTGAGGTATAAGTTTTTTCAAATATCTTCCAATCTGACAATATATTGTTTAATCCAATTTTTGTTATGGTATACAAATATAAGATAAACGGTTCAAAATTTAATTTAAATGAGATTAAATGTCGATTTCAAATAATACCTCGTGGTAGGACTGAATTTACTGTGATACAGGATAACAATCAGCTATCAAAATTAGGAGTAAAGATAAATAATGTATGTTAAGTAATTTGTTATTGATCTACCAATCTGGGATATTATGCTTAATGTAAACGTAATAATGTATCGTTACACTTTTGTACTTACTTATTTATTCGCCTCATTTTGGTTAACACAATTTAACATGTTTGTTTAAATAAAAACTTCTTAAAATGCTTTATGAATAGTGTTTGAATTTAGTCAACGATTCCTTGTCCATGTCTAAACCTCTCATGTAATGATATAATCTCCTGAATGTTAGCAGATCGTCGATGTCTCCACTATAGTAATTAGCTCATAGAATTACACCTGTTTGTTTAATATTTTCTTAGACCATTCAACACTGTTGTTCATATTAAGTAAATTAATAGATTCTACCATAGACAGTAGACATAACAAAGTATTTCATCTAGGTATTTCACCGATTTAACTTCAAACTAGGGTATTTACCCTACAAACTTTGAAGTTAAGCTTTTAATCGTGAAAGCTTGAAAGCAGGAATTTACAGATATTTTTAATCTACATAATATTTTTATAATCTTTATGCATTCGTCAATCAAAACAACCATCTCGTAATGCTGCAAGTACAAAAAAATAATTTCTTTTATATCTAAACTAGACATTAAACAAACAATATACCTACCTACTAAAAGTTAATAATAAAATAGGTTTTATTTAGTAGAATAACACAAATACACTGTGCATATTTTTAACGTTAACAAAAAATAGATTCTGTGCAACGTATTAAGGCTCGAAGGACTCTTTCCAAGACTTCATATTAAAACTATTACACATTAAAAAAATGTCTGCAATGTTGTCTAAATGTCAAATCTAGTGAAATTTCTTTTATTTTCGCCATGACCTGTAATTTGTGAGTTGTGGTTTCTAATGGATAGTGCTTAAATACATTTCATTTTATCGTTATTAATAAATTTTCATCATGAACGGGTTAAGTTTCAGTGAACTCTGTTGCCTGTTTTGTTGTCCGCCATGCCCAGGGAAAATCGCGGCTAAGCTTGCATTCCTGCCTCCCGAACCCACGTATGCATTTACACCTGACGAAACTGGATCAAAATTTTCTTTAACACTCACCGAGCGAGCAGAGTGGCAATATTCAGAGCGTGAAAAAGAAAACATCGAAGGTTTCTACTCTAGAACTACAAGAGGCAACCGAATCGCTTGTCTCTTTGTTCGATGCAGCCCAAACGCTCGCTTTACAATATTGTTTTCGCATGGGAATGCGGTAGATCTCGGACAGATGAGTAGTTTTTATTTAGGCTTAGGTACTAGGATAAATTGTAATATATTCAGCTACGACTATTCTGGATACGGTGTGAGTGGTGGTAAGCCGTCAGAGAAAAATTTGTATGCGGATATTGATGCAGCTTGGCAAGCACTAAGGACACGCTACGGCATCAGCCCGGAGAACATAATCCTGTATGGACAGAGCATTGGTACTGTGCCTACAGTGGACCTGGCCGCGCGCTATGAGGTGGGCGCCGTGGTGCTGCACTCGCCGCTCATGTCTGGCATGCGGGTGGCATTCCCCAACACTAAGAGGACTTGGTTCTTTGATGCTTTTCCAAGGTAAGTGTTTTATAGTAGTAGTATTTCATACATAGATTAACAATAAAAGTATCAATTTGCTCAAGAAGCCACTATTTTATATGAACTAGGAACTAGTTTTTTATAATACTTGATAAGTACCCTTGCCAAAATAAAAAGAAAAGCTTGTTTACTATGAAAAAAATCTATATTGGTCTAATTAATTAGAACATAAAGAAAAACACCTCAGTTATTATTTTTGTCTTACATACTTAGAGTGCAGTTAAATGGTCATAGTTGGACTTTGGCCTCTCTTAATCATAGTCACTTAAACATGGGCCCCCATTGGAAATCAATTATTTGGTCCCTTTGTAAATGGTGTCAATTTTATTTGTACACTATTTTAGCAGGTTGTCATTACTTTTGATAATAAAACCAATAACCAGTTTATATTTAATGGGAACAATTCATGTTACCACTATGTTGAGATCCTTATGAATGGAATATGGGACAGTCATTGCCATGCATTTACTAATTACTATCATATGCACATCCTGTTTAACTTATTCTTATCATTACTCATTACTGTTTAACACATCCAATACACATCACTGTATGAGTTTCAATGCCTATTAAATGTTCAACTATTCAATTATTTGCACAATTTCCTTAATAGGTATCAAAGTGCTTCACATATTAATAATAATAGTGATGAAAACACATAAAAATAAATAATGGATATATTATACTAACTGATAAAACAGATATTTTATTGTACAATAACAAAGGTGTAAAGTCAATGACCATAGAAATTATGATGCCACATACATAATAAACTGATTGATTTCATTTATATTCATGAATGCTTTTAATTTTTATCTTTGAATAATATTTTCGTCTTTCACCAAAGAGACAAGCAAGGTATTGACCTCATTATAAATTGTCCATATGTAAACTTGAAGCCAAAATCAAAAATGAAGCTTTTCAACATTTTGTAATATATTCAAAACACAAAGAACAAAGTTATGGAGTTTTATTATTGATGTTTTATACATAGAATGTTATCTACATCCTATTAGTTGTATGATGTATCACTATTTTATTATCTAAATTAGACAAAAAAATCTTTGGTTTTTTAAAGTAACATATGTTTAAAGAAGTTATAGTATTTATTTTATTATACTTCATACTAATGTTGTAAATGCTACAGTTTAGATGGATGGATGGATGTTAGATTTTGTATCCTAAATGGCTAAATGGATCTCAATGAAATTTGGCATAGACATAGAGGATGTTCTGGAAGAACACAGGCTACTCACTTTTTTTTTTAAATTTCATGCATATGGAGTCTCGGGCGAAAGCTAGTTAATTCATAAATAAATGAAATATTTAATGTATTCATTACACTATGCAATGAATAGAAACAACTTTCTCTTCAACATTACATTGTTACATGCTTAGCTAATAAAATGTAACATACTGTGTTATTTGCTCTATCTTTTTCATTATTACATACATAAATATTTTGATGAGTCAAACACAAGTTCATATGAACATTTCCTGAATACCAATAATGGTTATGAGGAAATTATAAACTAGTTTAATATTGCACTATCTTTGTTTACATTTCCTCTATATAAACATTAAGAAACAATTACATTACACACATATAATTATTAAGTTATTTAGAAATAATGTTATTATCATTTAAATTATATTTGAATTTAAAACAAAATTTGATTTATTGAATGAAGTATCGTAAAAACTAACTAAATGGCATATAAAAATTAATTAACAAGCATAACACAGACATAGGTAAACATAAACAAAGTATATTGCCTGATAATAGAATTCAGGTTAACACAAGATAAGGTTTGTGTATCTACAGCAGTTATCTGTTAATAGGGCTTATACATCCAGGAGTTTGAAATCAATAAGTACAAAAAAATTAAAAATTTTTTATATCATAAGGTAATAAATGATAATAAATGAATAATTTTACAGTAGGTTTTTACTTGAAAACACATGTCTATAAATATGTTATTGACTTAAAGTAACACACTCTTCAATAAAATTAAAAAAACAGCATTCAAAATATTTTTGTGTATAGAAGTTAGTTTTTTACAGTTAAATAAAGTTATTTTTATTAAGATAACAATATTAATTAAAGGAAAAAACAACATACAATAGAAAAGATATGGTTGATTTTTCTTTAACATAAATATTGCAGTAAAAAGTAGAACATTAGCTTCCAGAAGCCTTATAATAGATTTAATATGATAAAATGGTGTGGGTAGCATACAAGTAAGTCAATTGACCTTGTAACATGAATGTCATGTAGTAAAACGGATTTGTACAAAGAACTAGTCTAGACTTTCTTGCAAACTTGAGGCAATTATTCTTAACTAGCTGTTGCTCGCGACTTCGCCCGCGTGAAATTAAAATAATAATAAAAAAAAACATAGCCTATGTTACTCACAGAAAAATCACCTTTCTAATGATGAAAGAATTTTTGAAATCGGCCCAGTAGATTTTGAGTTATTTCAATACATACAAAAATACAAATCTTTCCTCTTTATAATATTAGTATAGATTATTACTAGTTGACCATATATTATGCTTGAAAATAACTATTTAAAAAATCTGTGAATTCTCTTCTCAAAGAAGTCTCGTTGTGCTATTGTGTTTAGGGTACATTAAAAATTCTGCTTATCATTATTATATTAATTAGTCATGTTTCATGTTTCAGTATCGACAAAATTCCCAAGGTGACCTCTCCGGTTCTTGTGATACACGGAACTGAAGACGAGGTGATTGATTTCTCACACGGACTGGCAATATACGAGCGCTGTCCTCGCGCCGTTGAACCTTTATGGGTTGAGGTGATTATGTTTTTGATTGTTCTAAATTATGAATGTTAGTGTTAGTTTTCTTATGCTGCCTTGTCTATAGGATATAACCAATCATGGGACAAAATGTTATAGGGTTATAATCTTATACCTACAGCAGACTTTATTCCGAAAAAAATTCTAAATGCACCAAGAGTTTGTAATGTAATTGCTGTGTTTTAAAAAAATATTGTTTTATGACGTCTGCAGCGTAGGAGAGGAAATTCGCGAGTTTGTTAAAAGTAAATTTGATATTACAGGGAGCTGGTCACAATGACGTGGAGCTGTTCAACCAGTACCTGGAGAGGCTGAAACGGTTCGTGTCCGTGGAGCTGCTCAACTGACAAAGACTGCCGGCCGCTGGCCAAACCACTCAAGGTACTAATCACCTTATTATTTACATACCATGTTACATTGGATATTGATTTTTTAAAACCTAATTTTTACTTACAAGCATTTTACTAAGTCTTCACATTTTATCTAATTAAACCAAGCTTAAATAACTTTGCAATATGGCTTCATTAACTCTTGTTATAATGAAAGTTTTAACGCCACACTATGCAATATAATATTTCATTTTCAGGCGATGATCAAAATCCTGCATCGACATTGAGCTCCGGAACTTCTAGTTCGGCCACAGAGAGACTACTCTAGCTAGCGGGGGCCGGGCCCAGTCGGGCCGGCCCCAACAAATCCAGCGCCAATGGTCCCGCGAGCCCGCACGCCTCGCGCGACTGCGACACACGTGCAGCGCCCGCGCCCCCGCCTCCGCCCGCCGCGCGCAGCCCCCGCCTCGCGCACAACATCAGCATCAGCGTCACCGACACCGACTCGCCCGTCGGCGTGCGGCGCCGCATTCACCTGCGCTCCCTCAGCGACGTGACGCCCGCCAGCCGCGAGCCGCCGCCGCGCGCGCGCTCGCACTCCGAGCGCCCGCGCGCCTCGCCGCTCGCCTCGCGCGCGCCTCGCCGCGCCCCGCGCCCTCGCCCGCGCGCTCCCTCGCGCTCTCGCCGGCGCCCTCGCCGCGCCCTCCCCGCTGCGGCCGGCCGCGCGCAGCGAGCGCTCCTCGCCGGACGCGACGCTGCGCGTGCGGCCCGTGCTGGGCGACCCGTGGCGCAAGATGAGCGAGGTGGACCTGAAGAGCGCGGAGCTGCGCGTGCGCGGCGACCCCTGGGTGCGCAGCCCGAGCGCGCGCGCGCGCCGCCGCGGCCGGCTGCAGCGCGCGGCGGCGGTGTGCGAGGCGTGCGGCCGCAGCGGGTGCGAGTGCGCGCGCGCGCCGCGCTGCACGTGCTCGCCGCGCGCCGCCGCCGCGCTGTCGCCGCGCGGTGTGCCCGTGCTGCGCGCGCACTCGGACGACGAGGCGCGGCCGCGGCGGCTGTACAAGTCGTCGTCGCAGAAAGCGATCAGCTCGGCGCCCGCGCCCGCCGCGGCGGGGCCGGGAGCGGGGGCGGAGCGCGCGGACGCTCCGGACCCGCTGCTGGAGACGACGTGCTGAGTGCGTCGCTCGTGTGTCGTATATGAATGAGTATTATTAGAACGAATTTTTGTATCCCTAGTTTAAGATTTCAAAATTGCGACTGTATATTCGATGATTATGAAGTTTCGCATGTCGAGTCGAGTGTGATGATGTGAGTGTTTTTTAATAACTATGTAATGTAATTATCTTTAAATTTCTAAGGTCGTGCGATGTGTGAATGTAATATGTCGATGATCGCATTTTGTAGTAGATTCTAATTTATAGAAGGTAAAATACTTAACATTGATCATACTCTTGTATAATACGTGAAAGATATTTCGCTAGTTCCTACGTTACTTTGTACACCGTTATGAATACATATGAATTACGCACAGTCCTTATATAAAGTCTAAAAGAATTCATAATTTTATCGATTGTTAATGTACTGATTGCACATTGAAGTGTATGTATGTAAGGCACGTAGGGGAGGCGGAGGCCGCTCGGCGCACTCCGCCACTTGTACTTCCATATCATTTTATCCATATTTTTATTAATAAATTATAGTTTATATTATGAATATAAAGGTGTGTATGAAATATCATTTTTTTATTTAGCAAAATGTGGTCCAATTTAAGCATCAAAAGTTTGTATAAACGCGCCAATCTTACATCTAGTTTAATTATAAACTGGCAATGTTTGAAGGTTAGCTTGCTGTATAAGTTTGTCTTGTATGAAGTTTTACTATTAACGTCTTATTTTATATTTTTTTGTCATAAACTATTGCATATTCCCTACCTGGGCTTCCAAATACCAAATGTACTTACGAATGTTTTAATCACCATTGTACATAGTTTATCCAAAGACGCGCGAAATGAGATAAATTATCCAATATTTAACTTTTAACTTGTAGCATATAACATTTAAATTAATTTTTACCTTATACTTGTATATTGTTGAGCGTTAAATCACCTTGAAAAACAAAAAAAAACCTACGTATAATACAAAACCCTAATTATAAAAGAATTTATATTATCAACCATAAGGTCATCCTGTAAATATATGCCACCAAAAAAAACTTACCTAACTAAAAACAAGAATATTTTCGCGTTCGTTTTAGCTTGTGATTTTATATGCAAAAAATTTATCGTAAAAATTAAAACCGACAATTTTTTATATCTTAAAATTTAAAAAGCAAAAACTAAATATGGTGTCAGTTAAAGTTTCTATTGTTATTTTTTTCTACTAAATGTACGTTTTTTCGAATTTCTGTGTATAAACCTTGTGACAGTTTTCATAATATCGCTTAATGTAATAATTATGAACTATTTAATAATATGAAAGGTGACTTAGGTTCGTACGTTATATTATGTCTCGGATATAAAAAATATAATTAAAAAAATACGATACTTATTTGCATGTTATATTTTAATTTTTATAATATATGTAAATGCAATATTGTGGTATTTAAAATTACATTTATATTGTTTGTGAAGTGGTTTACCATGTAAAATCACACGGTAAGATGAGCATGTTTCGAATCTCTTAGAATGTAATAAATCGGCGTTTTTGTATACATGTTAAATTATCTGAATATATACACAGTTACAAGTACTTCGGAATGTCTTACAGGCGCTTGTCCGCGGGGTAGTGCCGGTTGTGGCATTTTGTAAGGTAGTTGTAATTTTATTGTTAATGTCGAAGTTAAATTTCAGATTTTATCATAAAACAGTTTTGTGCGTGTAGCGGCTTTACAAACTTATCATTAAATATACAACATTTGGTCATTTGTAATATTCAATTATAAATAAATTGTTTTTAAAAGATATTTCATTGTTTTATTTAATTCTTAAATGATTATTTTCAAATACTTTAATAATGATAAAACCGACCAGAGTTTTACTATATAAGAGTTTTATTTTAATTACTCACGATAAAAAATTACACATGTTAAATTATGCACATTTAGAAAAAAAAAGACTAATAAATATTTTTATTTTAAGTGAAACAATATGCACACACAAAAAAACCGTGTTATGGATGAAGAAGGGCATATATATTTCTTTTATTTGTTGAAATCCTTTACATTACAAAAATGTTTTTCATGCAGATATTTAATTTTTGTATCTAATAGATCTCAGCCGCCTCCCGATTCGGGCCGCCAGGGTAAATACTATTTAAATGTAACCGATCGATAGAGAGGTTCGTTCAACGGCGGATACAGGGGTGGGGGTCATGGGGGTCATACCAACCCTGAGCTGGTTGGTCAAGAGCTTGACAAAATATATTTACATATTTTGTCAAGCTCATAACTTGACCACGACTATGTGACCCCCCCCTGGCGCCAAGGCTGGATCCGTCCTTGGGTTCGTTTAACATCTGCTGCTTTATATTGTTTTGGTTCCAGTTTGGGGCTTCATACAGGTCTAAAGCAATAAAGGTTCAAATACAACTTTCACAAAAATAACATTGTATTGTAATAAGAGGATAAAAAAAAACAATGTCTTTAGTATGTTTTATTTAAGTTATAGAATTTATTTGTTACATAGAAATTATTCGTGCATTTTTTTCTCCCTGGGATCCCATAATGACCTGCAGTGTAAGTCACTCAAGTAATATTTTTTGTCACAAATATTTGATTTCCCATATACCCATAGCTGAATTTACAAATACAAGAACTGATAAAAATTATATAATTTATTCCAACCCACATTCATACTATTACTATACAGTACTGTGAATTATCCTTGTCAACAGTAAGATTTAAAAAAAAATGTTACAATTGTTTTTTCTTAATAAAATCTGCTGCCAACAAAGCTATATATTCTGATGATTTAAAAACAAAACTGTGATCTGCATTAACTTCTTTCATTTGTAGATCTGGTTGGTATACCATCACATCTTTCATATATTCATAAGGTGCCCATCCATCATTTTTAGTGTATATCACATTAGTTAAATGTTTAATCTTATCAATGACTTTTTTGTTTAATTCAGTAACCCTGTCCATCTCATCATAAGCAAGGAATAAAACTTTCTCTAAAATTGTTGGATGTAGTATGTTAAGAATTCTGTTTTTATTAATTAGTGAAAAACCATTTATCTTTAAATATACATATACTAAAAATGATAGAAATAACTGTGGTAAATACAATAAAAATGAAAAGAAAAACAGTAAAGAATGCATCTTTCTTATGAAGCCATTTAAAAACTTCCCTTTTTCAGATAATGACATCTTCTGTATGGTTGGGAAGAGTAAATTAACTGATGCAGTTCTTTCATATACATGATCATTGTTGTCTAACAGCTCTAAAACAAACCAAGATCCAATCGAGTGCCCAATTAAATGTAATCTACTCTTTTTATCAATATGATTTTCAATTAAGTCTAATTTATGTTTTAATTGTCCATTTAAATTAAAAATATCTTGACCTCTGAGTTCACTTTGTTCATCAGACAGCAGCTCATGGCCAGCATGACCTGTAAAAATAAGCAAAAAAAAAAATAAAAGAAGTCAAACACAAAATAGTTGCATAAAACTAGACTGGTAAAATAACACAACCTCACTGAAGTCAGGCGTGAAGTGAAATCAATTCCACATTTGGTCTTGTACTTTCCTTCTACGTCTCAGGAAGGTGAGGTGGAGTTTACAGAGGAAGGATGGGAGGGCAGAGCTAATATTCTCTTTTAGTGTATCCTCTGCTTTGTTGGTCAATACTGTACAGTGGCCACTTCACTATTTTAATAAATTAAGGTGCTTGCTTGTTCGTTTGCTATATTATACTAGGAGACTTATAAAAAAGCAACTTTTAAAAAATATATATTGAGTTATTTACCAATTATACAAACAGGTAAATCCGTACTTCTGTGAAGTTCTTCACAAAATTCTGTATAAAATTCGATAAAACCAGGATTGCCGGTCACACAAATTATTACATCTTTTCCACCGCAATTAAAAGGGTCTCCTTGAGTAATCAGATTAGTTTGTATACTGTTAAGCGTTTTATTAATAATAGTCATTTTTAAAGCTTATTAGATCGCGCAATAAATTTACAAAGAATATACTTTGAGAAATACACCTAGAATATATACCAGGATTTATTAAAGATTAAGATACGTTTAAACCGCGATAAGTTCAAAGTATGACTACATGCACCTGTGTTTTGTTGATAATACAATTGATTTCAATTTGACGTGATAGTGTTATCATTTTGATTTAACACTAACTAGGGATGCACAAGTTTTTCAGACTGAAGCTTTGTTTACAAGTTTGGTACATTCACATCTTCTAGTTGGTTCATTTATTTTAAAAATATCAAAACATTAATATTCCTTTAAACGAAACACTGATTTTGTTCTAAGTTCATTCTTCACTGATTTTATAATACGATTGAAGCATAATATCCGTAGCATAAACCGATACCTGGAAAGTAATTTAAAAAAACGGACTTTACGTTTTTGACAATTAATTTGTACTTGAAAACATAAAAACATCTTAAAAACCGATATGTCTCCAGTTACCACCTACGAGACCGAGACGCCATTACCTGAACCAATACTCCATTGGTACAGGTACTGGTTGCACTGCACTATTCAAACGGTGACAGTGACTAGATGTGATCTTGACAGTTGACATTTTGTTGGTTGACAGATGACATAAACAGAAACACAATTTTGTTTGAAACAAAATATAAAGGTTATCTCAATTTTAAAATATATTAACTTACGACGGATTTCATTATTAACTCATTATGTCTACTGAAAAAAGGAAAGCATTATTTATATGTCTGGGTAAGAAACCATACTGTTATTACAATAAAATAGCAGACGAATAATCGATGGAAACTAATGTTCAATAAAAATAGGGCTTTGTAGACCGAACACCGATAATAACTATGTAGTTACTGAGTTGACTGTTTCCTTGTTATGTAAGAATATCATAAAGAAATAAAACATTGTACCTAAAAAAAAAACAACATTTTTTATCTCATAGCTGGACTTGATATCTAATTTTGATTTTAATTTGATGAAACTGATATTTCTTAATAGATCATTTTTGAGGTCAGTGGTTTATTACTTTAATTTTATTTTATATTGTGATTTGTAGGTAACATCTGTCGTTCACCAATAGCAGAAGGGGTATTTCAAAAGACTGTCAATGATATGGGATTAGTTGATGAGTGGGAAATTGACAGTGCAGCCATAGGTGGCTGGCATGTCGGCAATCCACCTGATTGGAGAGCTCTAGATACTATGAAAAAACATGGTGTACCATACAATAATTGTGCTAGGCAGGTAATAATACTTTGGTTTTTAGTACTACAAGTCTACAAGTAATAGAAACTTTTATTCTAGCTTTTTTAAGTAATTAAAAAAGAAACACTTGTAAAATCTTCCATGCATTAGGTACATTTTGTTATCATATGTGTTCTTTGTAGATCATTTCAGAAGATTTTAACCATTATGACTTTATATTCGGAATGGATGAAACCAACATGAAGGATTTAAATAAGAGGGCTCCAAGAGGGAGTAAAGCAAAATTGCTTCTTTTTGGAGACTTTGATCCTCAAGGTGATAGAATCATTAGAGACCCTTATTATGTAAGTTATAATTTTTACCAAATATTTTGTGTATAATATTTAGCAAAAATTATTAGATTTTCTACAATATTGTAATTACAGAAAAAATAAGACAGCTGAGTTTTTAAATTATTTATTTAATGATCTCCTGAATTAATGATTAGCCTCTAATTTTAACTCACTCACAAGTTCACAACTTTGTCCATGTATGTATATATACAAAAAGTCCTATTACTACACTGTTATATTCTATAAAAAATATTCTGACTAACTAAAAAAACAAATATATTGACTTATCAAACTAAAATAGTAACATATCTTAAGAAATGTATATAATCTATTTTTTACATAAACTTTCTTATTAAATTAAAACGAAACAAATACATATTTTAGTACAAGAATTACAATAAAATAATTTTCAAGTACAAAGTCAAATTTTGATAATCTTTTCAGGATAGTGATTCAGCGGGATTTGAAAAATGTTATCAACAGTCAGTGAGATGTTCAAAAGGATTCTTAGAAAGGTTCACAGCGGGCGAGCTTAACAATTAGTTGAAAGAAAAGAAATTGAAGAAATATCTGTTAAAATGCTAACATATATCAAATAATTACCCCTTGCTAAAACACTTGTACAAACACCTATTTTTTTTTTTTTCAATGAATGTGAAGAATATTTTTCACTTGTTTTGGTAGGAGAAACTTACTGCTATATTAGATCACCATTAAAGCAATGCTTTTTTTTCAGTTTTTATAATAAATATACAATAAACAAAATCTTTAATTTTTCACATCTTATTTATAAGATGAAAAAAAAAGTTTATTTAATTAGGTATTATACAAATATATATTAAATTGAACTGATTTTTATTCATGATGATATAAAAAACCTTAAGAAAGGGTCTATAGCTTTATGTTCTTCAAAATATTGTAAACATATTATACCAAACATTTTAGGAATAAGTTGTTTCATTCATTAATATTACTATAAAAAATTTTGTAACATTTGATTTCAATGATTAATTACGTTCTTTACTTATTATAACCCTATATGTGAAGTTGTCTCTGCTACTATTATCAATTTTGTTCATTGTTTTTTCTTGTTTTCCAATCTTAACACTCACAGGTTCACTAACAAGACAGCTTTTTGGTATCGGAAAATGTGACTGCATGTCTTTGAACATCAGAAACTTAGCAAACCATAGCAAAACATCATTTGGAATTGTCTTTTCCACTGATTTTAAACATAAAATATCACACTTATTAAGACTACCTTTCACTATACTTCTATTGTTGGACTTTTTTTGCTCCACACTCTTTTTAGGTTCAACTTCTACTATATTTGTGGATTCTTCTTTAATTGAATTTGATTCATTTTTGAGTAATTTATGATTCTGTATCCAACTAAATTCTATTCTTTCAAATCTGTTGTCATCTAAATAAACTGGAACCTCTGCTGTTTCATAATAGTTGTCTGGAATATAAGATATATAATAATCTTGCTATATAATAATGTTATAAATGCGAAAGTTTAGATGGAATGGATTTTTGCTACAACGGATCTCGATGAATTTTGGCATGCATGCAGAACATAGTCTGGAAGAACTCATAGGCTACTTGTTATTTTGTTAATTCCCGGATGGAGGGCAACAGCTAGTATGTACATAAAACAATGACTACGGGGATTATTGTTTTTGTAAACGTAAACAAAGCTTTATAGATATAGATTTTAGACTTATACAACATAAATACCTGGAAATTCGTCATCGCTGTCTAAAAATTCTTCAATGGCTCTGCGGCTATTTTTTTGTTTGTGAATCATATTTATGGATTATTAAATAAAGTTAAACAATTCAAATATCGGTTAGTCGATCATAACATTTGATTTTCTTTTATCATAACAAAATAAATATTTGACGTTGAAAAGTCACTCTCAAATGTCAAACAGGCACAGTGCTGTCAAAGAGAACTGAACTGAACTAATGAGAACGCAGAGTAGGCAATGGTTACAAAATGTCGAGTTGCGTAGAACATAAACAATGTTAATATAAATTATGTACTCATATAAATTGAACTTAATGTTCAAAGTAGATACCTATGTTCTACATAAATTCTTACAAATCACACATTTAATTTTAAGCCTAACATAGAAACGTCTTACACAGTGCTATTATTTTTTTTATGAAGTCTCGACCAACGAAATAGACAAAAATCATCAATCAGGGGAAACCCCGAAACCTATGTCGCCATTCCCAAAATCAAATAAAGGGTTAAAAATGTAAAATTATAAAGAAATGTAAACAAAAAAACATGTTATTTACATAAGGTTTTATGATACCAGATTTCAGATAATATGAAGGAATACAAATGTAAAATCGTCTTGAGTAAAATAAATAATCATGTTATGAGATGCTAAAAAGTTAAAATAATGAAGAAATAAAACCACAACTGTATCAATCTTCTATATTTTTGTTATTCTTGTAACTGATCAATTCAAGATTTCCATTTTCATATGATAAAGTTCTCAATCTTCTGTTTTTTCTCATAGTATTTACTTTGTGTAAAATAAAATCTAAGACTTCATGCAATGGTTGATTCAAATAATCAGTTTTTCCAAATAAAATACATGTGAAATTCCTATACAGAAATGTATGAGTAAAACCATCTGGAAAATGCTTTGGCAAATCTTTCCAATAGATATCCCTCCATACTTCATATGGGCTATCTCTCAATCTGAAACAGAGGTAATTTTAATTATTTTTTTTTACTTTACATGTGCCTTACCAAGAGATGGTAAGGAGTAAAAGCATGGTATAGGCATGTTATTGAGGAGGGATGAATTGCATGTCACAGGGAGAATGTTAGTTATGAGTGTGGAAGGGTGCACAGGTGGAGGTAGACCTGGAAAGAGATGGATGGATTGCGTGAAAGGTGACCTGATGCGCCGACCCTGTGGGAGTAGGATAAGGAGGAAGATGATGATGTGCCTTACCAACCGACATCTTTCATACTGACTATCAATCTCATGCACTTATTGATAAAGTAGGGTTCATATATTTATTTTAGTGGGATGTTTACAGATATGGAGGAGGGCACTGCACACTAAGCCACCAAAAATATTGAAGCACCCTGGTATTCAAACAAAAACTTATATTTGGTAATATAATTTAGGAACTTACATGCGAATAATCTTTTTCCTTAGCCTGTTAATTTTTACATCCTGTTTTACAAAAATTTGTACATGTAGTGAGTTATACCAGAACTTTTGTAGATATTGGTATTGCTGGTCCATATCACTTTCCAATTGAAGCCAAACTGATTTATCAAACCTTTTATATTTCAATTCTTCTAGAGAGCAATTTGAATATTTTAAGAGCAAGTTTAAAAATTTTGTAGCTAAGGGTAAGGTCCATTTTAACTTTTTCTTCTCCGGTTTACCTAAAACATTTAAGACATAATATTAACAACAACATTTTTCATTAGTTTACAGAATGTGGAAACTGAGTTAAGATAAAAAGCGACTACAAAAAGGTATAAGCAGGTCTACTTCAAATTTACAATTTGAGAACATATATTTTCTATATCAAAATTAACAAATCTTAGACTAGAACATTTAAACCAAATTAGTCACTAAGCAAGTAGAGATATGTTTAACTTAACAATTAATTGTACAAAAGAAAACTTGACTGTGCTTGATATACACAGCACTAGAAAAATAAACAGCTACTTGCTAGCGCATACCATCTTTCGACTGCTTCACTTTCTTCAGGTGGGATTATGGTCAACCGCTAGCTTAACAAACATAAACATACTTACCCACATACATTTGATGTAGCTGTTTATAGATACCCCTGGGATCTCTTCCAAGAAGTAGTGATAGTTTTTTCACTGCATCCTTTTCAGTGAAATAAAAACAAATATTAAATAACTTTTTCTCAACATCAGAATAGTTTCCTTTAACAGGTGTACCAAAGTGTTTTACTACATACTGATAAACTTGATGCATATTTCTTTCAAGGCCTTGTGCTAAGTATGCAGTTACAAATCTTCTAACTTTTTCATGTGGTGAACAAGGGTTCTTACAATCTCTATTTTTCCACCGTGCAAATGATTGTAACATGTCGGGTACATCATATTCCTGAAATGGTTTTAATTGAATTAAAATAAATACAAGAGTATAATATGCCAGATTTGTGTACAATTTATATGTCTTTAAATTAAGAATTAATAAAATATATCCCTGAATTACTGAAATGAATCCTTAACATTTTGCTTCGAAAGCCACTTACAATCTGATGATGCCAAAATTTTAATGTTTGCAGTTTAAGCTTTGCCTTATCATTTAAATTGATGTTACATATTCTAATATTGTTTCAGTATTCAGCTGATAGTGACTCATGAAGATATATTTGAGTGATATTGAATTCATTGACAGATTAAATGTGTAAACATTAAGGTGCTCAAGCTTCCTTTAAAATTACCCAAGTTACTTAATCATTAACTTGTAGGATCAAGTTTTCTTAGCTTATAATCTACCCGCATTGTAGAAACATCTTACTTATTTGATTGTCCTTAAAATGTATTAGGGTATTAAATGGTAAAAATTACCTTAATAAATTCAGCCCAGTTCTCTTTTACTTGTTCACATTCTTGTTTTGTAAAATGTGTTGTTCGAAACTTCTCTAGTTTTCCATCATCCTCATAGTTCATAACTGTACAACGTGTAAGGCACAGGGAAGTTTGATACCAAGGCTGTTCCCATGTCACTTGCATATTATCAAGTTTACTTATTAACAACTGGAACGATCAAACCAAAGTTAAACAATAAGGACATGAAGTGATTTGTTAATTTACTAACAATTGTTATGTGAATTGATTATTTTTTTGCTTATTTTATCAAAACATTTAGTAAGAAGAAAAACACCTGCATAAAGTCTTCATCTTCACAGTAAATATCATCAATAGCAATAAGTACTTTTTCGTAAAGAGAAGGATCATTGAAGTCTTCCACATCTGATAAAATTTCATTCCAATCCATAATTACGTAAATCTTATACTAAAAAGAATACGAATAAAACTTAATAACAACATACACATAACCTCAAATTGGGATTCGATTTTATTTCGACTTCGCGCGCCGCACAGATTATCAAGCGCCGTCTCGCCGTCACCATAGATTAGATTACAGATAAACAACAAGCTAGGCTAATTAAATTATTAATTTACAATAGGTATACCCAAGGTATACCGAAATTGTAATGTATGATAGCAACCGGAGTCGCTTATTGCGCAGTTTTTATACAAGTGCAGATGGTTACAGTATTTTTTTTATCGTTGCTAAAACCCCGAAGGTCGTAAGTCGATTGATTATTCGATGAAAATAAACGATTTTTAAGTGCAATACAAGGTACTTCCCTATATAACCTACTCAATCTTTGATATACTCTGTGGCTCAAAAAGTAGCCAAATTGTTGCAAATTGCAAATTCTACTTTATTCTTATTTTCATCTTGCAAATGTAAATTGTGAAAATAAAATGTGTGAGCCTGATATTATGGAAATTGATATAGTGTCAGAAACATTTTCGTTTTACTAATGTTTTAAAATTCTTGTAATGAATTGGCGGAGTAAAGTTAAAGTTGTGCGTTTTGTCATCTATTGTTAAACGTAAACTCTAAAAACTAGGAATGATATTCTTATAAAACTAGCTTTTTATTCGTGAAAACGAATAAAGTATGTTCGTTTCATATCGCTAATACGTGTTCGTTGTTTACAATGTCGTAATGGAAAGCAGCAATCCTTTTAGTTTTTCAAATGAGTTTTGATTTTGTAACCATTTCTATCACAACTTTAGAATGAATTAGCCAGAAATATGTTTGTGTCACAAGACAAGAATGTTAAGAAAAAATTTCAGAAGCCAAATATTTTACGGAGAAAGACAAAGGGGCCATTGGCACGGCCACCAGCAACTTCAGAAAGTTTAGAATCTCCTGATGGTAAATCTCTAGTCACCACTACTTTAGAAAAATCATTAAACGCACATGAAGGACAGAGTAGAATAGCAAAACAAATTGTTATTAAACATAGAGAGAAGCCAAATCAATTTATTAACAAGTCAACACAGAAAGTGATCTCAGCTTCTTCAATTCCGGAGGACAACTCCCTAACTACAGTAGTAAAAACAGAGAATGTCAGTGACATTACATTTACTATCATAACAACCCAAGATAATAGTAAGTCTGCTTTTTGTTTTGTTTTTTTAATTGTAAGGGTCTATATATCACTTTATTGTACTCATTATTTTAAAAAAATTAAGCCTTATCGCCGATGTGTACTATCGCATAATGTAATCTAGATATGACTTTGTCTAAGAACAACAAACATAATGTGTTTGTCTTAAGAAAATTCAGGCAGTCTCATTGGGTTTTTAAATTAATACTTGTGATTTTATCACTTTCTTATACTAAATTGCTTAATAAGGTAATGAAGTGTCAGTTTATGATTTAAATGTTTTTTTAATGTTTGTGTAGACAATGAAGGCAACATTATACAGAGTGGCGTCAATGTGGATTCATTCTTAGTAGGAGGAGTATCAAAACAGGTTAAGATTTATTATTATTACTCAAATTATATAACCATTAAAATATAAAACCGTTTATGAGTTACTTATTTTGTTGATGTTACAGAATGGCATCAGATTTGTGAATAGTGATATACAAATTGAAACAGTAGATAAATATGACAATACTAAATGGTGTTTGGATCTTGTGCAAGACTCACAGACTGTTATAAAAGAACATTGTAAGTATTCATATGTTAACTAGCACTTGCCTGCGACTTTGTCAGGGAATTAAAAAAAGTAGCCTATTATATTTCTGCATGCATCCAGATGCATCATATACCTTCCTGTCAAAGACCTGTCAAGATGATTTTATTTTGTCAATATCACATAAACACTTTAATTTTATTAGGAGATGTATAAAGCGAAAAAGTCTTTATAATGAAATACTTTCTTTATTAAAAAAAAATAATAATAGTAAGGATTTCCATAGGTTTTAAACTGTTGATGGTATTATAATTATTTAAGTTTTTTAGCTAGTGATTTTATTAGTCTTAAAAGCAAATATCTTAATTACAGGTGATGGATCTCAAAATAACATATATGTAGAGCAAAAATTAGATATAGCGTCAACAATGGTACCTTTGTCTGTAGTTTCATCCGTGCAGTCAAATAATATAATAACTCTGCAAGGTGAAGTGGTACCAGTCATGACTAATGTGCTTAACAGTACATTTGATCTCAATAAACCTAAAGCCAAGTTTAAGGTAATTATATTATAACCTATAACCCGTTAACTAACCTGTACTTTATCTTGTGTGGATGAGTAAAGAAATTATTACTCTGTGCTTTAAATTTACTCTTAAGATTCCTGTTAAAGATTTTGCATGTTCATTGCCATATATTTGTTATTTAAAATTATACAATAATATAAAATGTTTTCAGTGTGAAGTTGCCGATTGTGATATGGAATTCTCGAATAAGCAAAAGTTGAAAAAGCACCAAAATAGTCATAAAGAAGGCAGTACAAGACCACCGAGACAGACCAATGTTGAATGTCCAATTAAGATATTCCGATCTGGTGTAGAGGAGCCTTGTGGACAAAAATTCACATCCAGAGAAGATGTGTTAAAACACCTCAATGAGAACCACACATTGGAACAAGCAAATTATGTGTATGTTTATTTGTATTTGTTTTAATTTTATTTCATGTAGTTAATTTTCTTAGTAAATTTTTTCATCAATTACAAATATTTGACACAAAAGACAATGAAAGCATTTGCCATTGGATAACAATTGCCATTACCATCAATCTTGTTTATTTGCTGCTATTAGCTTGTAGTTCCTTTCCCGCATGACAATTTTTTCTAATTACTTCATCTCCTGAATAAAATAGTGTGAGAACATATAGTTTATAGACAGAGGTTTATAGAGGAGGTTTTTGTTAAAATAATAAATATTGAAATTTATAATATTAACTAGCGTTCGCCCGCGTCTCCGTCACCGTGGAATTATAAAAAACAAAAGTAAGTAGCCTATGTGTTCTTACAGACTATCCTCTACATCTATACCAAATTTCTTCGAAATCCGTTCAGCCGTTAAGGCTACAAACTTCTAACGAACATCCATACAATCATTGGCATTTATAATATTAGTGTGATTAGTATGATAAGTATGAAGTGTGATTGCTGACATCCTAAAAATTGTGTGTTTACGATTATATTATTAGTATAGATTGATAGTATTGTGGTGTTGGTCAGTTGCGGTGAGTGCGGGCGCCGCTTCTTCTGGGCGTGCGCGCTGCGGGCGCACCGGCAGGCGCACGGGCGGGCGCGGCGCGGCGCGCTGGCGTGCGCGTGGCCCGGCTGCGGCCGCGTCTTCCGCCAGCCCTGCCGCCTGCGCGAGCACACGCGCGCGCACACCGGCGACAAGCCCTACCCGTGCAACTTCCCTGTTAGTATACTATTGTACACTGACGGTGCTACCTAAAATCTTAGCAATAATGTTACTATGAACTAGCTGTTGCACTCGACTTCGTCCCCTTGAAATTAAAGTAAAAATGAAAAACGTAGCCTATGTTACTAACAGATAATGTAGATAATTGGTGAAAGAATTTATAAAATAAGTTTATTTTCCACGTACAGGAAAAGTTTAAAGAAAGTATTTGGTTGGATTACCGATCTTTTTTTTAATTAAAAAATAACTACAGTAATATCAAAATCCACATACATAAATAGAAGTGAATATATTTCAGAATTGCGGCTGGTCTTTTCGCACGGCCAGCAAGCTGGTGCGTCACGCGCGCCGGCACACGGGCGAGCGGCGGCACGCGTGCTCCGCCTGCGGCCGCGCCTTCCTGCGCCGCGAGCACCTGCGCGACCACCACGCGCGCCACCAGCCCCGCCTCCAGCACCAGCACCAGCAGCTGCACAGGCGTCACCGCTGCACCCAACACGGTACTACTTACTTACCTTGCATTATCTGCTATGGTCCTTCGAGCCGGAACATACATTAACTCGCTTATACTGTATATAACACTTATATTTTTTTAATTCACTAAAAAAATACACCCTTCCTCTCTCAAACCTTTCTTTATTCTCGTCAAAGTCCCGTCAAAATCAAAAAGAACAAATGCGGCTTGAAGAAAAACATTTTAAAATTCGAAATATGGAATCTTTTTTTTATATGTACAGACATTCTAATTTTATTAATTGGTAGAGTAAATGGTGTTATCTTGTGTATTAATTAATTTGTTAATTTGACAGGATGTGAACAAAGTTTCAACACCATGAGCTCCCTGTACACGCACATGAAGAAAGTTCACAAGGAGGAAACCGCTTCTTTGAACACCACTACGGAACCCTTGCTGCTAGAGATACAACCTGAGAACACGTTTACAGTAAGCCTATATACCATCTAACCAATTATTTAATTCTCCAGTAATTTTACTAAGATATAAATATTATTTTTGTATGTATTGAACTAACTCAAAAATAAAAAAACTACTGCACCTACTTTAAAAAATCTTTCACCCTTAGAAAGGTAATTTATCTGCGAGTTTATTATTATTTTTTGATTATATATATGTTTTAACTATATAGTATATTTTTTATTTTCTTTTAATTTCACGCCGACGAAGTCGCGACCAACAGCTAGTTTTTTTTAAAGTTTAAATAATTATAAAAGATTTATTATATGTTTTTCAACAGGTAAGTTTGATAAAGAATGATCCGATGGAATATGAAGGCGTTACTAATGTGGAAGTGAGCGAGGGGCTGCATTTAGAAGATATACCGGGGTCTACTGAGGGGGACATGGAGATGGAGGTGGTGAGGGAGGGCGGGGGCGCGGGGGAGGGTGTGGAGGGTGAAGGCGAGGGCGAGGGGGAGGGCCAGTGCGCGCGCACGCACTGCACGTGGCCGCTGACGGCGCGCGCGCGCTGCGGCTACCATTGCGAGGACGGATACGTGCTGGATGAAGATGTACAGGTAAGCAGTTTTTATATCAACCTCCCTAAACAATATAATAGAATTAGCGATGTCGCTGATCGAAAAATCAATAATGTATGGCTGACAATGACTTTCTGACTCGTAAGGTAGAAAGAGATAGATAATAGATTGTCAACTCCGTAGTCGTTTTTGGTAACTGACGTTTTGTATCGTTGTTAGTTGGACATACATGTAGAAACGAAAATATTGAGTAAACTTTGTGTGATTATCGTTGTTTAAATGTTCACAGATTAGATTATTGTATATATTAGATACACGTGATATAATTAATGTTTATTCAGGTGGAGCAGTCGGAGAGCTGCGAGAACAACATCTACACGATACGCAGCGACCTGTTCCTGCACGGCAACGCGCTCACCAACGACGACAGCGAGTTTGTACTCTACTAACATTTTTATACTAACACTAGCTGTTGCCCGCGACTTCGTCCATGTAATATTAAGATAAAAAAGTATTATATGCCCGTCTATGTCAGCTAACCTTCAGTGAAAGTCCGGTCGAAATCGGCCCAGTCATTTCGGAGATTACCCGGAACAAACTTGCTTGCGGACAGACAGACTGACAGACAAAAACAATTGAAATGCGATACTTGATGCAACGCAAATACATCATCTTCCCGAAATCTGGAATTTTGATTTTGATATTATATTATATAACAGACACTAATTATATTATTTGTATAGAAATTATAAAGCGTAAACACACATTACTTAGTTATATAGGATGTCGGCAATTGCAGTATATTTTTGAATAATTAGTTTTTTACCCTACACTTATGGCAACCTTTACTGATGTAGCATTTAGAGGATTAAAGAAAACCGTATCTTATTTTCCAGGGGTGGAATGGGCGTGGGCGTGGAAGTGGGTGAGGGCGTGGGCGAGGGCGAGGGCGAGGGCGTGGGCTCCGGCGGCGCCCTGGGCGACGACCTCGGCCTGCTGGACTCGCACCCCACCATCGATCTCATGCAGGTTGGCCTTATTTATATATAACTCAATATTAAAGTTTGTACGCAATTCTTTGTTATCTTGATTGTTTGAAAATGTTTTATTGCGAATTTATGTTTGTCTTTAAAATATTTTTACTAGCTTAGGCCTGCGACTTCGTCTGCGCGGAATTAATTGTATTCTACACCTGTGCCAAATTTTATCGAGATCTTTGAGCTGTTGTGGAGGTGTCAATAAATATTAACAAACATCCATCTATCTAAACTTTCGTAATATTATTAGTAAGATAAAACGAACATAATCTGTTTCAAAAAGTCAATTAAGTAAAATATGCGACAAAGACAACGTTCTACAATCTTTGTTGTCTCTTTCTATCACGTCATGCCTGGTACACACTTAGGCAGTACAGTTGGACATTAGCGCAAGCCAGGCATGGGTTGTTTGGACTCACTGGCGCCAGTTAGTGTTCACAATGAATGCCAGTCCAGTTGTTAGGTATTGTCCAACTGTACTGGCCGAGTGTGAACCGGGCATAATATTAAATATTTATTGTATAGGAGGAGCTCCTGTATACAGACGCCGTTGACGAATCCTCATTCCGCGTCTTTTTACTCAGCGAGGAACTCACATAATAAATAATGCTCAAAGCTAATTGTTATTTCTTATTGTTATCATTTCTTAAGTAATAATTATTTGTCTACAATGAATATATTCAACACAAAATATTCATGAAATGTTTCATAATATAGGTTTTCAATACATCGAAAAGGTTCTTTTGATGCCTTGATATAAAAAAAAAAAAAAAAAAAACAACAAAAGCCGTCTCTCTCAGATTTTTGAGTGAGAGTGAACGAGACGACAATATTTTTTTATTACTGATTCGTTAATGGTTGATTATATTAGTATTATATTAGTTTGTGACGCTAATGTAGGTAAAATAGCACAAATTTACTCGGTACAAAAGTGATGTGCATAAATAAAATTTATCAAACTTTTTGGTGCAATAATTTAGATTTTCTTGACGTTTTAGGAATTCTTTAGGTCTTCGGAAATTAAAAAAATATTAGTTTTTCATATATTTAAGTCACACCAAATTGTCTTCCAAGGGCACACTAAATTTCTAATGTTTAGCAAAATTATTTAATTTTTATGTGTTTATTTACTTATTTTGACATTATCATGTAAATGTAAAGTGTTATAATAGTAGTTTGGAAGTTTTTTGTGTACTAGATTTTTCGTATTCGTGGTTTCCTATACTAATGTTATTTGTACTGCGTGTCCAATTTATAATGTTTGTGATAATAAGATAAGGGTCTCATTGACGGTACATTTTAACGTTAAAACCATCGTATTTTCTTATATAAACCTCTAATTTAGAAAGTAAAGTTTCTTAAACTTATGGATGTAATCTTTTGTCTAAACTAAAATATTTGATAAACTGATCTCTAAAAATGCCTTCATATTTTGTAAAACTTTTGGTAAAGTAGTATATTTGTATGCTTGTGATACCGTCTTTATGTGTATGAAATTATATGTAGTTTTTTAGTATAAATAGTGCTGAGTGTTAATTTAGTATACAAAATAATCATCACAAATGTTTGTGTCCGAAATACTGCGGAAACGCGCTGTTTGTTTATAGCGCCATCTAGTGGTGGCTTTTATACAACTTCTTGTCGTCAACTCATCGAAGCGGACGCTTTTTAATCTGTCATTCCCAAGGAGTAAGCGAGATAGATGTACGACAGACAGCGTGTAAGACAGAGAAAGAACGTCTTTATTGCGCTTCTTGCTGACTTAAATGCCTAAATACTTTTGGCAAACACTATATTGAAGACTTATGACTATAAATCGTTTTCAAATGATTGCTTAGTTTGTTAAATATTAAGTTGTTGATTTGTTAAAGAAAAGTGTGGAATTATTGAATAAATTTGTGTTTGCAATAGTTTTAAGTGATTGTATATCAATAATGAACCTTTAAAATGTAATGAAACGTACTTAAGTACGCAAGATTCAGATTATTAATTCAATTAATTCGTACTAGTTTGTATAACTCAAGCTTATATATTAGTATAGTCGATTTAACGTTTTGTAATTTGCTTAGTTCAATAGATACGTTTTCTGATATCCTGTCCCGTTTACTATTCTATTCAAATAAATTACGATGTTTAAAAAATAAAAAGATCTAAAACAATACAGAATTTGATATCTACCACTGATTTCTTTAGTAATCGCTGGATAGCTACCTGTTTGAAAATGAAGCCTTTTACTTCATTGTTTTAGAAAAGTTAGTTGAAGTTGAAAATCAAATAAGCACAAAACAAGACAGCTTATAGCCTAATCTGTGGATTTTAGTTAGTGACTTCAAATATACAGTTTTGGTAACGGGAAAAGAGGTCAATATTAATTATATTTGATGCCGTTTGAAGTAAGCGTTATATTTCAGAAGTAAAGGGTGTTTCCCGTTGGGCCGATTGGTTACCGATCAATCGGTCCAACGGGAAACCGCCGAAGTAATGTATCTGGATACAGGGCCAGGCACCGCCTGTAAAAGACTAACATTTTACGATTAGATTATAAGAATATTGTATATAAAATATATTTTTGGATATACAACTCTTATGATAAGATTAGCCTTATTTTTAGACTGTTGTCCAAAATGGAATGTTTTGTTAAAATTATTATTGAATGTTGGCACTACTTATTTGCATCTTTCTCTCGGATCGTTTAGATTTTTTTAAATGTTTGTCATCTTTTCTTTTGGAAACTTGTTTGGAAATGTTAGAATTTGTAATGTGTATTTTTTCATATTTTTGTACTGAATTGTGTTAATTTTACGAACAATTATAAAAGTATTTAAAGTACTTGGGTTTAAGTTTGCAAATAATCAGTGCTGACGTCATATCAAAATTATATTATAACCTAAGCTTTATTTAAGTTGTTTGTATACTAATGTTTTGTTTATATAATTTGGTGAGTAAGGCCAGGTCCGCACAGTACACGCGCTAAGTCACTTAAAACTTTAATTAATCACATATCATATTTAGTTTTGTTATTGATTTGTATTGTACTTGGTTGCTTTCTGTTTAATTGCAGATTTCGCTATATAGAAATAAATGTTTTAGATGAAATTGTGATTGTTTTATTGTATAATCCCCGGTATGAATAAAATGATCGATGTATTTATCTTCAAGATATAAAAGACTAGGTTTCGCCTGCGACTCTGTCCGCGTGGTATTTAAAAAGTAAGTAGCCTATGTGTTCTTCCAGACTACATTTATGCCAAATTCATAGAGATCCGTTCAGCAGTTTAGGTTACAAACACTAAAAAACATTCATCTATCCAAACTTTCGCATTTATAATAATTAGTAAGAAGTAAAATTGGGCCTCGATATTTTCGAGTTTCGATTAAATTCAAATACCAAGGATATTTCTGATAGTCCCTTTGGGTAAAAAATAAAACAAACCAAGTGTTTATTTATTTTTTTAATATAAAAATTAAGACACTTAAAGTATACGTATAGTATACAAAAGTTCTCAGTACCTAATACTAAAAATACCTTTCATAATACAATTTCCTGCATTAATATGGAAATTGGAGAAAAGTCAACTCCAAGTATACAAAACACATAATTGTATATGTGAATAATAAGGAAGGACATTATAATTTGCGAAATGTTTGCACGAAAATATGCGAGAAAGTATCGACTCATACAATTTATATGACATTTTTACAGCGCCCTCTATGTAACGTAAAGAACACCCACACGCTACCTATATTTATTGTGCAAAATTATAATTATATCGAATTCATCTCGATATACGTATAAATGCCTGCTTGTACACAAAAAATATGAAACCTCAATTTTACACAAGAATATTTCAAGTTATCCTAAAACTTATTGTAAATTTGGCAATTTGTTAAGTCTAAATTTATATATGGATTTTAACAATAATAATGTTTTAGATTAGATTTATAATAATGTTATATTATTAAGATATTACAATTATATTATTATTAGAAAACATGAATATTTTTTAAATCGTTAAATATTTTAAAATTGTATTATATGTAAGATATTTCGATTATAATGTTTTAAATATCCAGAGAGCACAAGTATTACGTAAAATGTATTAGAATTTATGACTTAAAATAAAGATAGTTGTTTCACGTTCAATTGTTTTTAACTTTTAAAACTCCATACAAAATGGACCATACTATTGTAATTCGATGTTTCCCTACAGGAAAGCTTCGTTATGTACAGGCATTAAAAATCCACCGAAAAACCAAATGATTCTTTTAAATAAATCTGATTTGGAAAGTAGACATTATTTCGAATTATTAGTAGTTCATCACAATAGGCAATATTTTAGCCTATCTCGAAAGTCATAAACATAGCCAGTCATAAAATTAAGTACAACAACATACAAATAGTAGTGAATCTTTCCTATTGTAACGGCTGTATAAAGACAATGTTGCCATCCTTCACTTCCTCATAGAAACAAAAACAGATAGCAATATTGTTCTTATACAAGGGTCACGTCAGAAATTCACTGTTACGTTGCACGATTACACAATATAATCTGTAAAAAAGACATTTCGACAGATAATCATACGATATGCGTGTGAGGATCAGGCGGAGTTAAAGGCAAAGAATGACTGGTGGTACGTATCGTTGCTAGGGACAGTTTCTCTCTGCACAAAGTTGTGCCCCAAACCAAAACGTAGATCACTATTAAACAGGCGGTGGATGCGGCCACCACGGTGCCAGCACGGCCGCCCTGCCGCCAATCTAATATTTCATATATGAAAGGGTAGCCATTACTGAAACAGAAAAAAACTATCATTGAATACAAATTATCAGAAAAACATTGAAAATTAGTTTAACAGTGAAAATCCACTGTATATTACTTGTGTTAAAATGTGTTGTTTCTCAGTTTTTTCAAAGATAATGTCTGTAATAACGGTATAGAAATATTCCTGCAGGTGTATCGATAGATGGAAACCTTTTTTGAACGCCTCAGTCTTTAACGTGTACATACTCACCCATCGGTTCCCCCCGCTGCGTAGTAGACGCCGGAAAATGCAGCGTACCATAGGCCGACACCCAGCGGCTGGTACACGTGGAGAAGCCGCACGGGAGTGCGCGCCGCCAGCACCTCCACTAACGTGATGCACGAATTGATGCCGTGCGTCGCTACGTCCAGCCAGATGTCGCCCTGTGCACTACCGTCGTTGGTCTCATCTGCAATTAAACAAACATATTAAAACTTGTATCAAACTACCTCCTAACTTTTCTACTTAACTTTTCTAACCAACCGTTACATACTTAGATTACATATCAGCGTGTGTGACATATTAAATAAAGGGTTTATGGTGTCTTGGACTTTCGTAGATTATTCTATTTCTCTTCTGTTGTGAAAATAATAATGAGATTTCACATTACGAACATGTGTAAACATGATAATTTACCTTTTGTAAGAAATAACATTTCGATAATGTCGACTTAATTGATATTTACCATGAACTTTACCGCGAAAACATAATTTAGGTCGTAGTTGACGATTACCACATCCAACAATACGAGTGGCGCTAGCATCGCGCGACTCGCAAAGATACACACGACATTTGCACTTTGTACTTTGCTATTTTACATCAAAGAATTCTAATACATGTGCTTTATGATAGCCTGGCCTGCAAACACGAGGGAGCGCGTTTAATCTAGCGATGAATGAGGCTAGGGGCTTCGACATTGCCTATGGAAAAAGAAAACATAAGGGAACAAACACGGATAAAGTAGCTTCGTGATCCGACCCGCGATGCTCTCGGGTCTATTGTTCACAATTTTTTCCATAAAAAAATATAATTAGACGCTCGTAACCCAGAAGGATTAGTAGATGTTGATTATTTACGTCGTTTTAGGTTGCGTTCTAATTTTATCATGTCCAAATAACACATGATCTTTCTGATTTCTTAGAAAACCGGTTTATTAGTTATGGATTATGATTACTCATAAACAATTTTTTGTTATAACGTTAGACACATCACATAAAATTCAAATAAAGAATACTTCATTGTGCAAATATCATTGTTATCAGCCATAATAAAATTGATGGACGGACTTTGTTACACGGAAACGTAAGTAGTTAAGCTTGTAGTTAGATAATGTATAAAGGATTATAACAGATATCGGGAATAATTCGGGATCTCATTTGAGTAGATAGCAATAAATTGGATTGTAATGTTACGCGTGGAATAATTGTCGAGTCATTCTTTTCATATCCTCTATCGAATCATAGAAAGAAAAATCCTCCGATTTTTTATAATAAAGGAATAAGTGTACAAAGTCAAAACGGACGAAGTAGCAAGAGCAATAGTCAGCATCGTACCTATAGCCTTATCAATATTACGACGATGTAACGAAGGATATGTACAAGAAAATAAAATAAATTGCAAACACTGTTAAGTTAAGGCTGCTACATTTTGATCAACTATACGCGCTAATTTTTACATTTTCCATCGCAACCTTCATTTGTTTTGGTGTCACGACGTTTACGAAACGGTTTTCCAGTGGATGCAATAAATAGTTATGTATTAACTCGCTGCCATTTGAGGTTAAGGTTAAATGATTAGTGTAATAACGACGACTAAGGAAGTGTCTTCTATTACAACATCGAATACGTAAATATTGGTTACAAAGATGGAAATAAATAAAAAAATAAAATTACTAGAACTCAATCTAATGCATTTGAACATTTAGCCTAAAGGCCCTGTTTTGTTTTTATAATTTTCGTTCATCCTCTCCCTTACCTTATCCTACTCCCGTAGGGTCGGCGCATCGGGTTTTCGTCCCCCAAATAACTCTATCATCCGTCATCTCAGTCATTCAGCCCTTCTTGATCATGTCTCCTTTCACGCCATCCATCCATCTCTTTCTAGGTCTACATCTACCGATGTATCCCTCCACATTCATAACTAACGTAATATTCGTTAATTATCATTATCTAACTTCCCTTTTTTTGTTCCTTTGCACAACGTATCCTTGCGTTACCCGTAACGTTTCCGTTCCACTAGTTTGCAGCACGAATATATTAAGGTCTTCTGATAAGAAATGGTTCGACATATACTAACCAGGATCGAAGAGCAGTATCCAGTAGAGAAGTGTGATCATGATGGCTATACTGACAGTTATGTTGTATATCAGCCAGTACATGCTCACGTACCACGGCAGCTCCACTGCGTCTGGAACAATATCGCAACATTGATAATAACAACATATATAGTACCAGGCAACAATGCTGCAAGAACATAATTATTGGTATACTGGCTTTCGCCCGCGACACCGTTCGTGTAGAATTAAAAAAGCAAGTACCTTATGTGTTCTTCCAGACTATCCTCTACATCTATGCCAAATTTAATCGAGATCCGTTCAGCCGTTTAAGCTACAAACTCTAACAAACATACATTCATTCAACAAAACTTTAGCATTTATAATACTTATTGGTAAGATGATTTAAAGCATTAAAATGATTTAAATCAAATCTTGTGCGATGTAAAGATTTGACCTTTTTCTCACAGCTGGATTATCACGTAAGTATAGCAAACATTAATAATGTCTATAGGTCGATAAATTTAAGAATCATCAGTCTCAAGAACATTCTCGGAATGATGTCGTGTTGTATTGTCGACACTGTTTATAATAAAATTTGACTACCTTTACAGAGAAATAATTATTTTTGAGTTCGGGACTATTTCCCTATTAAAATTTTCAATGAACCTTACAGAGGCACAAGTACTTTTATCATTTCAACATTTAAAATAATATACTTTCTAAATTTATCCAATACAATGGCTGTAATTTATGAATTCACTAGCTTTCGCCCGCGACTCCGTCCGCGTGGAATTAAAAAAAACAAAACCGAGTAGCCTGTGTTCTTCCAGACTATCCTCTACGTCTATGCCAAATTTCATCGTAATCCGTTCAGCCGTTTAGGCTACAAACTCTAACAAACATCCATCCATCCATCTAAACTTTCGCATTTATAATTATTAGTATGATTTATATTAAAAGTTCCTTTAAAACCATATAATAAATTTTAACGAAACTTGACGCTAATTTATTTTTTTTAGTTGATGTCATCAAGCCACTGTTTCTTATATCAGGTGCATATGTCAAAGTTCCTGGTTAATGAGTTATGTCAGAATGTTAGCATGTGGGGCACGCAGTGCTTGTGGGGCAGGTCGAGGCAACGCCGCGATGTTACATGCTCACCGCTATAAAGCAATAGTGACTGACGATCTTGAGAATTGCATCAACTGCGCCACCTACTGGCGATGGAAAGTTACATAATTCCTCAATAGTAATACGAAGGCTTAATGAAGACAATATTTAACAAACATTATATGAAAACTAGCCTATGTGTCCTTCCAGACTATCCTCTACATCTTTGACAAAATTCATCGAGAGCCGTTCAGCCGTTTAAGCTACAAACTCTAACAAACATCCATCCATTTAACTTTCGCATTTATAATTATTAGTATGATTTATATTAAAAGTTCCTTTAAAACCATATAATAAATTTTAACGAAACTTGACGCTAATTTAATTGTTTTAGTTGATGTCATCAAGCCACTGTTTCTTATATCAGGTGCATATGTCAAAGTTCCTGGTTAATGAGTTATATCATAATGTAAGCATGTGGGGCACGCAGTGCTTGTGGGGCAGGTCGAGGCAACGCCGCGATGTTACATGCTCACCGCTATAAAGCAATAGTGACTGACGATCTTGAGAATTGCATCAACTGCGCCACCTACTGGCGATGGAAAGTTACATAATTCCTCAATAGTAATACGATGGTTTAATGAAGACAATATTTAACAAACATTATAAGAAAACTAGCCTATGTGTTCTTCCAGATTATCCTCTACATCTTTGCCAAATTTCATCGAGATCCGTTCAGCCGTTTAGGCTACAAACTCTAACAAACATCTATCCATCTAAACTTTCGCATTTATAATATTAGTAGGAAGTAAGATTAGGAATAATGTATATGTTTGAATAGGGTGTTTAATATGTTTGCTATTAAATATAACAGATCAATCTTTGCTATCAATTGAAGTAGTCGATGTGTAATCGATAAGGTAAGAAAATTATATAAGGAAAGATAAAATCTTTGATTGATAACGTCATAAGTCAGTAGCAAAATCCTTTATTCAGATTTCAATTTTTAGTAAAAATCTATTATATTTATCTTCAAAACTAGATGCTAAATGAATCCTTAAATTAAATTTTGTAATTTGTGCAATTTAAAACATTGCTTTTTGTTTCACAATTTAACTTACACGCGACGTCCTACAAGTTGAAGATTTAACGACAAGTTACTTAGCTTAAAATACCAAGTCAAGAGTATTTCCGGTTAGTTATCAACCATATTTAACTATTCATTTCCGTTTTGACTTTGTTTTAGCTGAATTGGAGTGTGAATTTGTAAACAAATTTACGAAGTAGATTTAATACGTTAGTTGAATCGTGATAACGAAGCAATAACACGCTAGCATTGAAATTGAATTGTGTTGATAATGTTTATAAGGCTGTTAGAAAAGCTATCAAGGTGTGTAAGACTTTAATGAATTGAAAATACTTAAATATGAACTAACTAGCTTTCGCCCGCGACTCCGTCCTCGTGGAATTAAAAAAAAACAAAAGTGAGTAGCCTATGTGTCAAGGGCGGATCCAGCTATGGCGCCAGGGGGGGATCACATAGTTGTGGTCAAGTCAAGAGCTTGACAAAATATGTAAATCTATACTAATATTATAAAGAGGAAAACTTTGTATTTTTGTATTTTTGTATTTTTGTATGTATTGAAATAACTCAAAAACTACTGGGCTGATTTTAAAAATTCTTTCACCATCAGAAAGGTAATTTATCTGTGAGTAACATAGGCTATATTTTATTATTACTAATGTTCAGGAACTATTAATAAACAGCGTGTTTCTGGACGCCGGCGTTAAAAATTCACTAAACTTTAACTTTTCTCGGCTTACGCTGCCTAAACCGTTAGCGGTATATAAAAATGATGTATGAAAGAATTGTAGATCTTAAAAAGTTCTAAAGAAAAGTGCGCGATAGCATATATCTATCTTTAACGGTTTTCTTACAATAACCACTTTTGTGTTTACACAATGAATTAAAAATCCAACGCTATTTGCAGTGTTCATTTATTGGTTTCAATATTAATCCTTATCCAAATAAATGCGTTTGTTATCAGGAGAATTTAATGTAGAATAAAATTGTCATTTACAGTATTTAAATTGGACTAATAGTTTAGATAATATCGCGAACACAAACAATAAGGGTAACCGAAAAATCAGCTTACAAGCTACCGGACTTAGAAATTTGGAATCTTGCATCGGTAGATTTCTGTTATTACGTAGATTACTACTAAGTTAATACTTTTGGTGATAGGTTGAAAAAAAGGGCGAACGTAATCTATATCTATACTAATATTATAAAGAGGAAAACTTTGTATTTTTGTATTTTTGTATTTTTGTATGTATTGAAATAACTCAAAAACTACTGGGCCGATTTTAAAAATTCTTTCACCATCAGAAAGGTAATTTATCTGTGAGTAACATAGGCTATATTTTATTATTACTAATGTTCAGGAACTATTAATAAACAGCGTGTTTCTGGACGCCGGCGTTAAAAATTCACTAAACTTTAACTTTTCTCGGCTTACGCTGCCTAAACCGTTAGCGGTATATAAAAATGATGTATGAAAGAATTGTAGATCTTAAAAAGTTCTACAGAAAAGTCCGCGATAGCATATATCTATCTTTAACGGTTTTCTTACAATAACCACTTTTGTGTTTACACAATGAATTAAAAATCCAACGCTATTTGCAGTGTTCATTTATTGGTTTCAATATTAATCCTTATCCAAATAAATGCGTTTGTTATCAGGAGAATTTAATGTAGAATAAAATTGTCATTTACAGTATTTAAATTGGACTAATAGTTTAGATAATATCGCGAACACAAACAATAAGGGTAACCGAAAAATCAGCTTACAAGCTACCGGACTTAGAAATTTGGAATCTTGCATCGGTAGATTTCTGTTATTACGTAGATTACTACTAAGTTAATACTTTTGGTAATAGGTTGAAAAAAAGGGCGAACGTAATCTATATCTATACTAATATTATAAAGAGGAAAACTTTGTATTTTTGTATTTTTGTATTTTTGTATTTTTGTATGTATTGAAATAACTCAAAAACTACTGGGCTGATTTTAAAAATTCTTTCACCATCAGAAAGGTAATTTATCTGTGAGTAACATAGGCTATATTTTATTATTACTAATGTTCAGGAACTATTAATAAACAGCGTGTTTCTGGACGCCGGCGTTAAAAATTCACTAAACTTTAACTTTTCTCGGCTTACGCTGCCTAAACCGTTAGCGGTATATAAAAATGATGTATGAAAGAATTGTAGATCTTAAAAAGTTCTAAAGAAAAGTGCGCGATAGCATATATCTATCTTTAACGGTTTTCTTACAATAACCACTTTTGTGTTTACACAATGAATTAAAAATCCAACGCTATTTGCAGTGTTCATTTATTGGTTTCAATATTAATCCTTATCCAAATAAATGCGTTTATTATCAGGAGAATTTAATGTAGAATAAAATTGTCATTTACAGTATTAAAATTGGACTAATAGTTTAGAAGATATCGCGAACACAAACAATAAGGGTAACCGAAAAACCAGCTTACAAGCTACCGGACTTAGAATATTATATATTTTGTCAAGCTCTTGACCAACCAGCTCCGAGGGGGAGGGTCATAACCCCCATGACCCCCCCCCCTGAATCCGCCGTTGCTATGTGGTCTTCTAGATTATCCTCTACATCTGTACCAATTTTCATCGAAATCTATTGAGCCGTTTAGGCTTCAAACGTCCATCCATTCATCTAAACTTTCGCATATATTAGTATGATTATCTTACCAATAAGGAACAGTTAAATAAGTTTATTTATTTTTAAACTAGTGTAGGACTTACTTAAGGTTCTCATAAGTTTGTCTCCGTTACCAGAATATTTTAACAAACACATTTATTGCATTTAATCTCACTGGTGGATGGAAATCCCAGGTATTACGTATATTAAAAGTGGAACGCATAGTCTCAGTACGCTTGTGATTCATGAATTCTTGATCCGTGATAAACTTCGATAGGCTATTTCTTCGATATAGAAATAAAATACCAAAATAACCTTTATAAAAGTAGGTTCTTTTAGTGGGTTTAATGTCCCTCATCCCAGTGCTGACTAGCTCGCATGAGAAACATAATTATTTGTTACCTTGTTATTTCATAAAATGTAAATATGTATTATGTTGATAGCTTAATGTTTTAGTATCGGCAACGATTTCGTGACTTGCTTGTACGATTATAATCAATTTGGAAAGTAATAGTTAATATATGATATACAAATGTTTTTTGTGCCGCAAATTAAAGAAAAAACTCGTACTTGAAAATGTTCTGCTACAAACTTTAAAATTAGATAGGGGTTACGTATTACTACGTCAACTAAGTTATTCTAATAAGGTTTAACTTGCGTAGGTTAAGAAAACTACAGATTTTAGTGGATTTTTGTAAAAGTGCTTATGTAGTTAAATTTGTTTTTTTAATGAATATGTATTTTGTGTTATCTAAACTTCTTAACGAAAGATTAGGATCGCCAATTATCTAGTCTCGATAAATGATGAAAAAGCTTTATTATTTTCAATAGTACTCACCGGTAAGTGGTTTGCAAAGAGACATACAAGAGACGAGAAGTCCGCTGAGCGTCATCATGGTGACAAGAAGTAGGCCCCAGTTGGTGAGGTAGATGATCCAGTAAGGGCCCGCGCCGGCCACTAACGACCATATTAGGATACCACTGGCCACCGCCGCCAGCGTCAGCCGCACCCCCAGCAGCGGCACGGGCGACTCGCCGCGCTGCCATGCCGACAAGTAGAAGTCGCTTAACTTATCGTGCGATGATACCCATAGCTCCGACAGCGAAAAATCCTTCCTAGAACATTTCACCATTTTCCTCACGGTACAGCACTTCCTCGTACTTATATCTAACCTCCTATTTCACCATATCTTATTATTCCCTAGTCTCTAACATACGAACGAGATAACCGTTTCACAACCACCGTCACGTAGAAGTGACAGATGTGGACAGCGCTTGATAGATTATTATCTTTATCGATAAACCAATAATATTATCGTTTGTCCAATATATTCGCATAATCCTGTACTATAGTTAATCTATGATAATATTTATTGTTAATTTCTGGTCGGTATAAAAAGTGAATTAAAAATCCAACGCTATTTGCAGTGTTCATTTATTGGTTTCAATATTAATCCTTATCCAAATAAATGCGTTTATTATCAGGAGAATTTAATGTAGAATAAAATTGTCATTTACAGTATTAAAATTGGACTAATAGTTTAGAAGATATCGCGAACACAAACAATAAGGGTAACCGAAAAACCAGCTTACAAGCTACCGGACTTAGAATATTATATATTTTGTCAAGCTCTTGACCAACCAGCTCAGAGGGGGAGGGTCATAACCCCCATGACCCCCCCCCTGAATCCGCCGTTGCTATGTGGTCTTCTAGATTATCCTCTACATCTGTACCAATTTTCATCGAAATCCATTGAGCCGTTTAGGCTTCAAACATCCATCCATTCATCTAATCTTTCGCATATATTAGTACTCGTATGATTATCTTACCAATAAGGAACAGTTAAATCAGTTTATTTATTTTTAAACTAGTGTAGGACTTACTTAAGGTTCTCATAAGTTTATCTCCGTTACCAGGATATTTTAACAAACACATTTATTGCATTTAATCTCACTGGTGGATGGAAATCCCAGGTATTACGTATATTAAAAGTGGAACGCATAGTCTCAGTACGCTTGTGATTCATGAATTCTTGATCCGTGATTAACTTCGATAGGCTATTTCTTCGATATAGAAATAAAATACCAAAATAACCTTTATAAAAGAAGGTGCTTGTAGTGGGTTTAATGTCCCTCATCCCAGTGCTGACTAGCTCGCATGAGAAACATAATTATTTGTTACCTTGTTATTTCATAAAATGTAAATATGTATTATGTTGATAGCTTAATGTTTTAGTATCGGCAACGATTTCGTGACTTGCTTGTACGATTATAATCAATTTGGAAAGTAATAGTTAATATATGATATACAAATGTTTTTTGTGCCGCAAATTAAAGAAAAAACTCGTACTTGAAAATGTTCTGCTACAAACTTTAAAATTAGATAGGGGTTAAGTATTACTACGTCAACTAAGTTATTCTAATAAGGTTTAACTTGCGTAGGTTAAGAAAACTACAGATTTTAGTGGATTTTTGTAAAAGTGCTTATGTAGTTAAATTTGTTTTTTTAATGAATATGTATTTTGTGTTATCTAAACTTCTTAACGAAAGATTAGGATCGCCAATTATCTAGTCTCGATAAATGATGAAAAAGCTTTATTATTTTCAATAGTACTCACCGGTAAGTGGTTTGCAAAGAGACATACAAGAGACGAGAAGTCCGCTGAGCGTCATCATGGTGACAAGGAGTAGGCCCCAGTTGGTGAGGTAGATGATCCAGTAAGGGCCCGCGCCAGCCACTAACGACCATATTAGGATACCACTGGCCACCGCCGCCAGCGTCAGCCGCACCACCAGCAGCGGCACGGGCGACTCGCCGCGCTGCCATGCCGACAAGTAGAAGTCGCTTAACTTATCGTGCGATGATACCCATAGCTCCGACAGCGAAAAATCCTTCCTAGAACATTTCACCATTTTCCTCACGGTACAGCACTTCCTCGTACTTATATCTAACCTCCTATTTCACCATATCTTATTATTCCCTAGTCTCTAACATACGAACGAGATAACCGTTTCACAACCACCGTCACGTAGAAGTGACAGATGTGGACAGCGCTTGATAGATTATTATCTTTATCGATAAACCAATAATATTATCGTTTGTCCAATATATTCGCATAATCCTGTATTATTGTTAATCTATGATAATATTTATTGTTAATTTCTGGTCGGTAAAAAAAGTGAAATAAAAAAATTGGCGTCGAGCGCGGTTAAGTTGCGAAGTATATTTCGTGAGTTTGTAGTGCAAGGCGCAGCGCGCGGCGCGGCCGGTCGGTTTGCACTGTTGCCCGCCACTGCCATACTTGCGCAAACTGTGCCGGAGTTTTTATGTAACCACTAACCAGTTGCTTGGCGAATACAAAACTCACTTTTCATACTTCAATGTCAACACAGCCTCAATAAAATACGTCACCACTGACCACTTACACTTTTAGATAGAGCATCGATTTTGTTACATATACGATGTGATAAACAGTTGTTTGAACAGACTTGGATTAGAGATCACTTTTATCTGAGGCTTTTAAAAATTAGTAGAGAAAAGAACACAAAAATTTCACATAAACTGTATTACAGGAAAATTATGTGTGGATAAACTTTATAACTATCAAGACTGCTGTGCCTGTTTGCGAATATTGGCTAATATTCCGTTTGAGAAATCCTAAGTACAGCCCACGACTTCTACTCAACAGAAAGGTATAGTAAAAATATCGTACCGACCACAAATTAGACAATTCAACTGAAATATTATCACTGCTATGGGTTTAATTCATTTCCTTTTCACACGAAGAAAGAAAACAATAAGCTAAGGTAAGAACATCAGCATATAAGTTCTTACAATACGTAAGTCATGAGTAATTATATTTAATTAGTTTTACATTGAGAAATAACCTGATTGTTCGTATTTTAGACCTTCCTTTGTCTACATTAACTAACATAAGAAGTACCTACATGCAGTCGACAATGTACATTGTAAGTGCAAATCGGCGGTTCTAAGCACAATTTGCAAAATCACAACAATCACTTCTTCCTATGAAATATATCATAATCAGCTGTCTGTCGTATTGACATTCTCCATACGCGGAGTTGTCATGAACGACAATAAGGAAAAAGTTTTTGCCATAAACTATTGTAAGTTTTTATGGTAATGTCTATACCTATTCTAATACTGAACGGCAATAACTGAACAAAAGGAAGGAGTGTTCTATCTTAAACACTTATCTTGGGAAGTTTTTGCTTTATTTATAATACATTTTTGGATAGCTTCATGCTTTTTTTACAGAAAGACACCTATTATCATACTAATATTATAAATGCGAAAGTTTAGATGGATGGATGGATAGATGGATGTTTGTTAGAGTTTGTAGCCTAAACTGCTGAACGGATCTTGATAAATTTGGCATATATGTAGAGGATAGTCTGGAAGAAGACATAGGCTACTTACTTTTGTTTTTTTTTATTCCACGCGGACGGAGTCGCGGGCGAAAGCTAGTCTTACAATATTTCTTTCGCTTGGCGCAGATGTCAGGATTAGAAAAAAGTCGCACGTTCCATGCGGAAGACGTGTTTTTCTACAAATTTATCAATAACAATGAAGCTTACAATGTCAAATTTTGCAGAGAATGTATGTAAATGATTGTAGAAACATTTCTTACATAGTGTTTAAATTAATAATATGTATAAACATGCAGTAAAGTTATAACTATATAAATTACATAATATTTTAATGCTAGATAGTCACGAGTGGTAAATAAAAACAAGATTTATTTCATTTGTTTTTGTCAGTGATTAAAAAAACAAAAGAACGATTGTTTAATTTATTTCACTACTCTCATATTGAACTTAACAACTATTTTATTAACACTAAAGTATACACGATAATCCTAACATTAACATTCAACTCGGATTTATGCATCTAACTCAAGGGCGGGCACTGATATGCGTTTTATTTCCGTTAAGCAGAATAGTGTTTAATAACAATTCAGCAAAGAGGTTGTGACTGAATCTTTAATTCTAATACGCAATGGTTTCATCATTATATAGACTTATAACTTAATTTAGATGACACCATTTGTAAGAAAACCATTAAATAAATATGCTAATTAAACCAGACATGATTTATATAAGGAATCCCAGCAGGTACCGGCGACGTTACTGTAGGAGAAGTTAGGGCGATTGCCCAGGGCGTAAGACATAAAGAGAAGCCAGAGATGCATAAATGGGCGCCTTCTTCGTATAGGTTTGTACACTTTAGATCGCGACAAATCTCGCCCAGGGCACCGGTAACGCAAAAACCGGCTCTCTCTGTTTAAAGAAGCAGGAAGATTCTGGCTATGTTATCGTTTGCGTTTGTGAGCGCAATGGCATGCCTTCTTCTATATGCGTGATGACGGATCGCCTCACAACCCTCGTGGCGATAGCATCGCGTATCGCCGCTAGCCCAACCACCGCGAGGTGCAGAGCGACAAGTAGAACTCCTGTTATCGCCACCATCGCCAATGTTGAGCCCGGTTGCGACCAGTTGATCACCGGATATATCCACGGATTTCCATTTCTGGAAAATATAACACATCAGCATATGTCTCCACCAAAAGGTGGTTTAAGTTGAAAAACTGTGCTTGTGTACTTCCTCGTTCTATTATCATTGTTCTATTTAAATGTTGAAATTGTCCACTATGTGCACAGTGTATTGAATTGTAATTTATAGACATTGTAATATGTTTCTTTCAGACGATCTTGGAGCGGATATAAGTTTTATACAAGTGTATCAGTGAGAACCTACATTTATACTAATAGGTCGCCGTATATTATTATTGTTTAACATGCTCTATTTTACTGGTTGGTTTTATGTAGAGGTTTGTTTAAATTTTTAACATGGACCATGTTTATACATTTCTAGTTCTGTATTTGAGGAAAATGTTTATAAATTTAATTTCATATTATGATAATACCTCATACCTCCGGTTCTTACAGAGCGTGGAATGTTTTGGCGATTATTATGAAGTCTATTGGAAGAGTTGTGATAGCAACGATCAAATGTGTACGGTTATCAAGTATAATTTAATAAATTAGTTACTAATTAAATGAATTACTTTAGATCTTTACTGTACTTCAGGAATTTAATTTCATTACAGTAACGTCTCAAACGTTAAGATCAAACAGCATATAAAGAAAAAAAAAAGAAAAAAAAAGGTTCAATCTAACCTTCGTTGAGACTTTCAGACTAAAAAATAAATGTACATGCCATTTGTACTCACGCGTCAACTCCACCAGCAAAATAATATACAGCACCAAAAACAGCGTAAGTCAATCCAAAAATCATAGGATGGTAAATATGCAGTAGTCTCGAGGGATGGGACGCGGAGACTAATAGGAGGAACATCACTAGTGAGTTCAGACCATGGACAGCCACGTCCAGACCATGGTTTAACTCCTCTTCAAAACCCGCTGCAAGAAAAAGTTAATTTTTTAACTATGTACACAAATATAATAGAATAATGAAGCTTTTTCTATACGATTTCTCAGTATTTGTACTGAGCAATTAGTAATGTTAATATTTTTTTAATAATTAATAGTCATAAAACAAAACCGACTTCCAAACAAAATACACTAAAAACAAAATCTTCTCAAAAAAACAGTACACTAAAAAGTTACGAAATAATTACTTGAAAATAGTAAACCTCCCTTATTGTAGCTGTTATGTCTATATTGTACAATTATTATTACTTTGATGTCGGTGTCAGCCGAGGTATATGCAGTGATATTTCTACGTAAGGTTTTCTACATTTTTACCATAACAATTGACAATTGAAAGTATAGTAACGTTTTTTGTAATGACTGACACCGATATATATAATAAATAATAATAATAATAATAATAATAATAATAATAATAATAATAATAATAATAATAATAATAATAATAATAATAATAATAATAATAATAATAATAATAATAATAATAATAATAATAATAATAATAATAATAATAATAATAATAATAATAATAATAATAATAATAATAATAATAATAATAATAATAATAATAATAATAATAATAATAATAATAATAATAATAATAATAATAATAATAATAATAATAATAATAATAATAATAATAATAATAATAATAATAATAATAATAATAATAATAATAATAATAATAATAATAATAATAATAATAATAATAATAATAATAATAATAATAATAATAATAATAATAATAATAATAATAATAATAATAATAATAATAATAATAATAATAATAATAATAATAATAATAATAATAATAATAATAATAATAATAATAATAATAATAATAATAATAATAATAATAATAATAATAATAATAATAATAATAATAATAATAATAATAATAATAATAATAATAATAATAATAATAATAATAATAATAATAATAATAATAATAATAATAATAATAATAATAATAATAATAATAATAATAATAATAATAATAATAATAATAATAATAATAATAATAATAATAATAATAATAATAATAATAATAATAATAATAATAATAATAATAATAATAATAATAATAATAATAATAATAATAATAATAATAATAATAATAATAATAATAATAATAATAATAATAATAATAATAATAATAATAATAATAATAATAATAATAATAATAATAATAATAATAATAATAATAATAATAATAATAATAATAATAATAATAATAATAATAATAATAATAATAATAATAATAATAATAATAATAATAATAATAATAATAATAATAATAATAATAATAATAATAATAATAATAATAATAATAATAATAATAATAATAATAATAATAATAATAATAATAATAATAATAATAATAATAATAATAATAATAATAATAATAATAATAATAGTATACAGTTTAGATATAGATAGATAGTGTACCATGCACGTATGGTATAAAATGTAGGTACCATTCTTATAATCGAAAGGGTTTTACACCAATCTACGTAATAGCGATAAAATTATTTTACAAAACTTACAAACAAAACACTTATACAAAACTTGAAAAGAGTATTCTTATCAAAATTCCCTTCATCATATCATCATCATATCTGATGTCGATTGATGTTCTTACCATAATGTTTATATCATTAGGTGCAATTACGAGTAGTGGAATGACCAAGGCATTAAATTCTCATTAACTATGTTAGAGGTCACGCAAATTAAATTTTAAAAATATTATGGTAAAGAGTTAAATGTTTGTTGCTAAATTGTAAGTTTATTCTTGACTTACTCACGGGTTAATGGTTTGCGAATTGAGCTCTCATAAGTTAAGAAATATAAGCAACGTGGTTTATCTTGGTTTACGAGTAAAAAGAAAATGATTAGAAGGATTTTTTATGTTCAATCTTTTATAAAAATTACTTGACCGAATTGATGTGGTTCCTCTAAATGTTATTAGACATTAGCTAACATAATTATTATTTACCAAAGGTTTATGCTTGGATACTATATCATACCTTACCTTCGTATAGTATGGTCCAATAAAACACGGTAATCAGAAAGGCGATAGGCACTGCACTGTTATAGAAGACCCAGTAACTTTTTACATACCACGGCAATGCAAATTCTGCGCCTGTCAAAACAAAATAGCAAATATCACAATTTGAAAATATTTTACTTGGTGAGATATTGTTTCTGTGGTTAGTGTTTCAATGTTTTTATTCGATTTATTCACTTTATGTTAGAGTTTAATTAATTTAAACTATTTTAATTATTACTTTAAATCGAACATCGCAGCTATTACTTGTCAATGTAATTTTTCAGTAGATATTATTCGATTTTTTCATTGCAATTGTGCTTTATTTCCTTTTTTTCATTGATGTACTATTTATTTATTTACTTTCAATGGAGGCATTAGCAATGTAATCTGTAAAAAAGTCATGATAAATCCACTTGTTAAGCGGACGAGATCGCAAATTAGGTCGAAAGATAAAACAGTAATACAAACAGCCGGCGGCGTCTCGATTCCTAGACAAAATCGATCTTCTCAACATCCTGATAAAATTGAATTATACCTTGTAATATTTAAGAATTATTGATTTTTAATAACTTTCTGTATCTTACCAATTGGTCCGTAGAAGTAACACCGCGCGGATACAGCAGCCGACATCGCCGTCGCGACTGTATTTAGGGTGAGTCCCCAATGCGTCAGGTAGATGAACCAGAAACCGAACTTTCCCTTGAGGCCGTACATTATCATTGAACTCAGCAGTATACCGAGCGACGTTAGGAACAGAAGCGAGCGCCAAATGAACAGCGGCGTCGACGAGCGGTTTCTCTGCCAAACGCTCAGATAGAAACACGAAGGTTTTGGACATTCCAATCCGAGCATGCTCAACTGCCCCTCTTCCTTGAAATAACTCTTTATAGCACTCATTTTCACACACAATGTAGTCGAATACTACTATAGTATCTTTACTATGAGATAGGACGCGACTCGCACGTGCGTTATCGGATTGACTCACATCGATTACAGTGCCAAAATAAATCGCGTTGGTTTCGTTACGAAAGGGCGTGTGTGATATGATACTGGGAATTGTATCAAACAATAATCGTTGGAAAATTGTTAATCGTAAGATTTGATAATGATAATATTTTCTATAATTCCTGAACACCATGTATTTGTTACATATCACTTTTATTATAGAACTAGCTTTCGCCCGCGAATCCGTCCGCGTGGAATTAAAAAAATAAGTGAGTAGCCTATGTGTTCTTCCAGACTATCCTCTACATCTATAACAAATTTAATCCAAATCCTTTCAGTTGTTTAGGCTACAAACCCTAACAAACATCCATCCATCTATCTAAACTTACGCATTTATAATATTAGTATAGTATGATAAATTATGTTCATTGTCGATATTCAAAAGAGTGCATTATAGGAGGTATGATCGCCAAAAGCTTGATCAGAGCTTCTGTGCCGCTTGTAGGAGACTATTTTCTAATAAGGCAGAATTTTGAAATATCCTTTTATTTTTATTAAAATTAATTTACATATCACAGAGTTTTAAATAACAATTTACTTAACATAGAGACACTTTAAAAAAATAGAAAAACATAATTCACTAACCTAACACAACTGAACGATTTAGACAAACTCCAACAAATAAAAACATTTACTTTTCACACGGTAAAAATCTTCATCGTGAAGACCTCATTTAAATTGCATTGATAGTTATTTCATTCACACTTCTCTTGTTCGATTGCAGATCTTACGGGGCTTTAAAGTTACCGTAGTTGCCGACGGTTACAGGATAATTGTTATCTCTTAGTAAACGACGACCGAGGACATCTCTTGCGACTGTCAGCAGCACGCATACCGCATGTAACACGATTAAAAGGACCAAAGAGAGTACCACTGTTATCATCGCAATGCCAGGCTGCGACCAGTCCAGCGGTGGGTATATGTATGAGCCTCCCGTACTGGAAAAAGAAAATATTACTTTACTTCTCACTTGTTAAACTGTGAGGAGGTAAAATATATAAGGTGTATCGGAGAGCTAAACAGAATTATTTTTTTTTTTTTTAATTTGTCAGTTCAGTTTAGTGAACTATGGATTTTTCGAATAGTAAAAGGGATGTAAGATAAAAGTAAAGATTTATAAAGTATGGCGCTGTAAGCCGAAATGGTTACTGTTCAACAATGGAAACTCAGATTAATTGAGAAACATTAATTTATCTTAGTAGTAATCTAACGCCGGCTATATTGTTATCTTTATTTGATAATTTAGGAGTATTACTGTCTAATCTCTTCCGAGTGGTATTCAATAACATCTAATCGTCGTCATTAATAATACTAAGCCTATTGAACCCGGACATAAAGTCTTCATAACCCACGTAGGCTAAATCTTTTAACATTAATTTACATATCACAGAGTTTTAAATAACAATTTACTTAACATAGAGACACTTTAAAAAAATAGAAAAACATAATTCACTAACCTAACACAACTGAACGATTTAGACAAACTCCAACAAATAAAAACATTTACTTTTCACACGGTAAAAATCTTCATCGCGAAGACCTCATTTAAATTGCATTGATAGTTATTTCATTCACACTTCTCTTGTTCGATTGCAGATCTTACGGGGCTTTAAAGTTACCGTAGTTGCCGACGGTTACAGGATAATTGTTATCTCTTAGTAAACGACGACCGAGGACATCTCTTGCGATTGTCAGCAGCACGCATACCGCATGTAACACGATTAAAAGGACCAAAGAGAGTACCACTGTTATCATCGCAATGCCAGGCTGCGACCAGTCCAGCGGTGGGTATATGTATGAGCCTCCCGTACTGGAAAAAGAAAATATTACTTTACTTCTCACTTGTTAAACTGTGAGGAGGTAAAATATATAAGGTGTATCGGAGAGCTAAACAGAATTATTTTTTTTTTTTTAACGTATCGCGGAAGTCCAAATGTTGCATCTGGAATAAGAAATTAAGAACTTTTTACCTATACATGAGATACATTTCAGAAAATTAACTGCAGTATCTATGTTAATCGTCATATTGTAATGACGGCTGATTTTGAACTCCTTCCCTGTTCCCAAATACACGTAGTGTAATCTGTCATGTCAAGATCATCTCATACCTATATTAGTTATGTGGCATATACTCGAGTCCTTCCTTTCCTAATACGATCGTTAACGATTCTTCTATTCTACTTTAGGTACAGAGGAAATTTATTTTCCTCAACAAATTCATTCGTGTCATTCTTTCCGCTTGCATTTAAAAGGAACTATCCCAGTGGTTTTGTATGTTTTTTTTTTTAATTTGTCAGTTCAGTTTAGTGAACTATGGATTTTTCGAATAGTAAAAGGGATGTAAGATAAAAGTAAAGATTTATAAAGTACGGCGCTGTAAGCCTAATCAAAATGGTTACTGTTCAACAATGGAAACTCAGATTAATTGAGAAACATTAATTTATCTTTGTAGTAATCTAACGCCGGCTATATTGTTATCTTTGTTTGATAATTTAGGAGTATTACTGTCTAATCTCTTCCGAGTGGTATTCAATAACATCTAATCGTCGTCATTAATAATACTAAGCCTATTGAACCCGGACATAAAGTCTACATAAACCCACGTAGGCTAAATCTTTTAACATTAATTTGTTCAATAGTTTATAGAGATAACTAGCGAAAAGACAAACTTACCGATGGGTCCACGTAGATATGCTCTAGCGGACACAACAACTCCGAAAGCAGCTGCAATTGTATTCAAAATCAATCCCCAATGTGTTAGAAATGTAGGCCAATAGCCAAAAGGCATGATGTCATATATCACAGACGATATCAATATTCCGATACAACCCAGGCATATGATCGCTCGTACAAAGAGCAACGGTACAGCTGAACGATTCCTCTGGAAGGGGCTCAAGTAGAATTCGGAAACATCTTCGTGCTCCAACATAAACATTTGCCATTGTAGTTGATATTTAAAATAATCCTTTATTACACCCATTTGTGACTACACTATTCAGACTGAAGACCGCGTGTATTGACTGAACTTGTGTCGATGTGAGTCAGTACTGTGCCCGCAATTCGTCTAGTTTCTTATCATTTGCTAGATTACACATTGATAAAGTTATAAGTTTGCAATTATTTAAAAAAAACTGTCATCGTGAGTTAGCGTCCTAAAATAATGTTTCATTTGTATATAGAAAGTAGAAGCAACAGTCTACGACAGTATTCTTACACTCTAAGCTAGAAGAAACCGTTGGAGTTCCTTTTAAGGGCTAATTCAGTAACTTTTCACAGATATTCTCTATTTAGAGTTCAGTGTTAGCATTTTTATTCTGCAATATCAACACTAAACATATCAACTTTGAGAGAAAGGACATAGAAAAGAAACAAAGCAGTAGAAGACAGTAGGTACAAAAAAGGTATAATTAGGTGTAACAAAGTTTTTCTTAACCAGTAATAGGTATTTACTTTGTAGCTTTAGAAAGGGCACTTCTGCTACTAGTTTCTAATTAAAAGCATACAATGCAAGTGTATAGGTAGGCAAATATTGTGCAATTCGTCAGTAATCATTTATTTTGCTTAAATAGGACAACCATCACAGTTTGCTTTATTACACAAAACTACACAAATATCAGTTTCTTAACACTTTACATTTCTATTTTGAACAATAATATGTTAAAGCCTATAACAATTCACTAGATTATATTTCACTTAAAAATTTGTTAACAGCAAACATGATATATGCGTATTTAGTACAAGGTAGTACAAAATATCTGATACATTTCATAATAATCTTGTAAGTAAACAAGTCTTTTGTGTCAATTTCATTTTATCCGTCAAAATACGTTACGACACATTAATGTCAAATTATAACATAGTCTCCAATAAACATCCAAATGTCCGAATAGCAATAACCATGGAAGTACATACTTACTTCCATGGCAATAACTTTATCATCATCTTGTGGCGATTCTTTCAACCGATTCGATTGTACCGATGCATTGATTTACATCTCGATTCTTCCTAAGCATCGATATTAAGCTTCGAATCCATCGTTGTATAATCCATTAGGTGCTCTACGACACCGTCTGGCGATAATGTCTCGTGATGTCGCCACACCGACAGTCAGTATGTGCATTAGGGCAAGGAACAGGCCCGTGAGAGAGGCCACCACCAACGTCTGCTCCGGCTTAGACCAGTCGATGACAGGGTAGATGAATACGTGGCCCCAACTGGAAAATATTAGTACATAATTAATATCATTAGCTTTATTAGACTTAACAGAACTAAGAAGAAGAGAAGTTGTCATATTTTTACAATATTTTGTGTGGACAAAGAAAGTAACTTGCTTATTCAATGCAAATTGGAATTGTAAGGTATCGAGGAGCGCGAAAGGATTTTATTTTCTGAAAAAAAAATCTTATACTGTAAGAATCTTCTGTTGCGGGAGAATATTTATATGTCTGTTTTTAATAGAAAGATCTAGTATGTCCTATAATGACAGATTTGTTAGTACGATAACGGACACTAAATAAAAGTATTAACACAGTAATCGATGATTTCATTGTCAACCTTTAATTTTTTTTATCAATAAAACACATACTATATAGATAATAGTCCGGATAACATTTTTAATAAGAATTTTGGGCAACAGTAAAACGTGGGCTATATATTATTTTATAAAAAGTTACTTTAATTTTAAGAATTATGTATTTAACTAGATTATAATAAATGCGACACATAATGTTATTATAATACAAATAGGAATTTTTAGGCAATAATACTATCGATAATTATGCATTAAAAAGGTTTCGTTCACGTAATTGATTATTTATAAGTTCGCGGTGAGATTTTTTTAGATGGCCATTAAGATTATTCGAGGTTAACCGCTCCGAGACGCGTTGATTTTAAAATAATCAACTAATAATGTGCCGTATCGTTAGCATAACAGGTACATCAATATTATTCTTATCAATATTTAATGGCATTTAGACGAAAATAACAACAACTTGTCTAACATAAACTCCAATAATATTTGTTTAAGCCAAAAATTATCTCGGCCGCAGATTAAATTTCGATATTAACTATAAAAAAACTAGCGTAAAAAGGTTAGAAATTTTTGCTCAGAAAGCATCGCATGCAAATAACAATTTCGTTGCCAACTCATTGTATTATAACGTATTAGTCACCATGAACAATGTAAATAACTTGAAATAACACAGTAAAAATATCATTTATGAAATTATAAAAGCAGCAGTAGTTAAAAAATATGCATAATTATACGGAAAGTAATATCTGAATTCATATTAATTGTATAATAATATAAAACTTAGATTAAACAAACTAGTTCCACCATAATAATGTAATAATAAATGAAGAAAATATGCTGAATAGTGAATATTATTCATAAATGTAGATAAATGTTTGATATCTGTATCAAATGACGAGATCTTTCTGTTAAAACTGGTTTAAAAGTATTTTTTTTTAATGTGGGAATTATTTAATGTTATCTAATCCGCTTCGGTAGTCTAAACTAGTATAACGAATTTAATCTTTTGTTAGATTCTCCTTACTTGATTGGCATTGAACCTAACATCGTTTGAACCACTCAGCACATGTACGTACTGTTATGATGAAGGTAGATCAAAGCTGCGTCTAAATCTAAGAAATTTGCCTAATAACATAAACGTTCTAAACAATCTAATATCCATGTGACAATTGTGAATAATTTCATATGCATTATTGTCTATTTGCATTTTATGAAAGGCATGAAGTGACTCAGTTCACATATGTCATGTCTAGTTAAAAAAGTAGGCGACCTTTAAGATGGTCGTTTATTCTGACAGTTAACTGTTTAGTATGCGAAAACTGTTCGAGGAGGCGCAGGCGCAAGCGCAGGCAATGTCAGGTGATCGAACCGATTATACTTATTACCTTGACTCGATAATGTCGCCTAAAACAAAACAAGGTTATCAAATAATCTTTGTTGTTTTGTCTAACAACATTGTGATGATTACCGATTACACAGAAAATCCTTTTATAATCTGTTGTAAATTTATCTAACGATGTAACTTTTTTGTACATTTACATTTAATACATCTTTATTATAATGAAGATATTTGTATGTCGTGGTTTTACATTTTTTTACGTATTTCGTTAATGATTTATTTTACACTGACTGAATTGAGCAGGCTAACTATTTGCCATGTTGACTCTATAGATGAGGGCCGTGTTGCTTAACAGTCAGGTTCTTTAAGCGTTTATGTATAAGTTGTTATTTACTACAGCGAATTCTTAGCTTTACAATTTACGAGTGGAAATCAGGACGAATGGTACAAACACTTGTAGCCTACAGTCAATACAAACTTGAGATGCCACTTATGTGAGCTCACGTTCTTAGAACAATATTTGTGTCACAGCCAAAGGTCTGCGCACGCGCAACACGCTTCAATGCACCTTTGCTTTTGTTTAAGGCGCACCAACACATTGTTTGATAAGCGTGAAGTATATTATATGTGAGTGCAAAGAACTTTAAAGGTGTTTTAATTACAAAAGTCATGATAATATAATAATTCTATTTTAGTGTACGTTATGTACACTAAAATAGAATTATCAGGGTTTAACACCTTTTAGAGTTTTGATTAATTGGAGGTTAACTATTTACATTTTTATTTATAGTTTGCATTTGTTATTTCAATCCTAGCGATTCGAGTACTCTGATAATGGTGTATTCGAGACGGAAAGAATCCATTCTATGCACCCTAAAATATGTACATTTTTTAATATACGATATATTTATCGCTTATATTAGTACTTTAGTGATGTGCATAAATAGAAAATCAATGTAATACATTTCTAACATGTGATTGGCTGCAGCAATAAATTTACGATTTCCGGTAACAATTTGCAATAAGCTGTTAAAAAATTTAATGCTGGAGGAAATTATGTAGATATTGATCGTTAAATGAACATTTTAAACATTATATTAAGTATTTTAATAATTATATTTCAAATAACTGCCGGTTTGCGTTCATTATCCGTGATTTTCTCCCTTAAAACAAGATTAAAAACGTACTCAATAATGTTTATATTAAAAACATATATTTCAGATGATATTTCGATTATAATGAAGGTTGCGTATTTATATAAATGTAGTATTACTTCTCGTTTAATACTTTTACAAGTAACACTATAAAATATTCCTAATGCTCGATTGAATCATTATAGTGATGAGAAAACCGTGGTTAGACTATTTTAAATGTTAAACTAAGATAACTGTATAGACTTACGGATCAAGTCCTCCCGCGTCGTAGTATACAATGGTGAATACCAAATATACGATGCCAAAGTACAGCGGTTGCATTACATGGAGCAATCGGCTGGGATGCGCCGACAAGACCAGCTCAGTCAACATTACCAGGCTGTTGACACCGTGTAACATAACATCGAGCGTCGGGTTCGGTGCGTAGTTAACTTTTTTTATAGCTGGAACAAACATGATACTAAAAATATGGAAAGGAACATTTCCTTAACACACAGAAACTTACAACGGAATTGATAACCCCTTTTGGTAGTCGGTTTAAAGTAATTACTACACTCTAATGTGTGGTATTGTACACATATAAAAATAGTTTGGTTTTTATCTCCGTATTTAAACTAGTAACCTAATTTAGATATCTAGCGCCAGAGCTCATAAATGTTTAACTGCTAGTTAAGGTTAACGACGTGCTAAGAAAGTAATATCGTGAAACAAAAACTATGAAAAATCTAATAGTATTAATCTATTATAGTATGATAGAAAATACTTACCAGTATTTAGTATTGACCAGTAGAAGACGGTGATGAGGAAGGCAACAGGAATGGTGATGTTGTACAATACCCAATACACTTTCACGTACCAGGGGAACTCAGATTTTGTATCTAAAGAAAAATCACACATTAAAGATAAAAAAAAACATACATAAAAAAACATTACCTTCTTCATCAATCGGGTAAAAGGAATAAAAACAAAAGAAATTAAACTACGAAATAATTTTGATTAGTTTGTCATTTTTTTAACATTAATCTATATTCCCGACACCAGTATTAAATGACACCGAGGTTAATGGTAAAAAAGTACATTGTGTTGTAGCAAGGTGAAGAGAACGAGCCAAACGGAAAGAATTTAGTCAACAATGCCTTGAGTTCTTTATTCAAGCGCGATGACAAGAGTATTAAAAGGTTATACGTGAGAAATCACTCCGTGAAAACTTGAGGATGTTAGAAATTGACCAACTGAAGTCCATACAGTCAACATGGCAAAGAACATAAAACAAATTTAAAATGCCTAGACAAACTTCCTATAATTTCTTTCTACATATTCACCTGTCTGTCTGCTTGTGTTGCTAATCTATATTTGAGAAATAGTGATCAAATTCAAATTGATAAAATAGAAAATATATCCTTCTGCATATTCTCTTTGTATATAATTGAAATATGACAAACCTCTAACTGTACTCATCTTAAATTCAGAAGTGCAATAACCTTTTTGTACAGCCGGTATGTAACGTGTTTCAAATTCTGCGACCGCATTATTATTACGTTTTGATATAACAATTGTAATACATAATGAATTCGGCAAGGAACCAACTTGAACTCGTAGCGTATCGGGGTTATACAAACACCTTGGTATGGTCATGTACAAGGACGTTAACAATCAAGGTAATGTCTACAAATGTTAAGATTATTAGTACACTTTGTCTTATTTATCCTATGATATGCACACATGTTATTTTAGATTTAGTTTTAATTGCTTTGTTAAATATTGGAAATATTAAAAAATTGAAATTGGTGATTCTAAAGATCAATGAAAATTAAATCTTCATTTGTTTTACAGGCTGCAGTTAATATTTTGGATGAATTTAAAATTTCTTACTTGATTATGACGTCATCTCACGGTTTGACTCATGTAAACAGTTAATGCTCTTTCAATACCTCATTTTTCTGATTGTTTAAATGATTATGACATTGCCAATACTGCAAAGAATCGTACGCAAGTATTATAATACTGAAATTCATCAAAGATGTATGGTGATTTTTGTCAGATTTGTAGTCTAAGATGTTCGCTACGGTTTTCTTTTTTAATTAAAAAAAAACTGAGAAATAGTATAGATTAAAGACTAATGATAACGCATTGGCTAGAATTGAGCAATCTGGAAATATTTTATTGAAAACAATGAGTTACGAAATCGTATTTCCGCGAACGTTGAGAAAGCAGTCATCTTCATTAATGACTAGTTGTTTGCTCGCGACTCTGTCCTTCTAATTAAAAAAATAGGTAATAAACATAGCCTCTGTTACATACAAATATACAAATCTATTCTCTATATAATATTAGTATAGAAATATAGATTGCAATATGAATATTTTAATTAATTAAAACAATGTTGCACTTGCTTTACTTTTTATGCACTAACATTCTGTATGCGGTTGTCACATCGTATTATTATCATATTTAATGCTCATTTTTTTTTCTATTTTTTCAATCGTGAGAATGTTCAGATACCACTTTATTATTTGCTTGCTTTATAATGGGGGAAAACCGAGTACACAGCCCATAATTAAACCGACAGTCAAGTCATCTCGCTTGTTTAATGACCGTTTTACTTCATCTATGTTTGATAGATTAAAAGACACAACTACGTCTTGGCAGATTTCAACACGAAGGAAGAGTTTTATATAAACGTGATGATAGTATGTTTTAGAACTATAGCAACCTTGTGCTTTAAATAATAATGTCAAGGAAGCTGTTTGGCTCGTTTTATTGCCATATAAAGCAACTAATTGAGACACACAATATTTTGCATAAACATGCAAACTATATTATAGTATTTTGTCGTTTAGAGCTGGTGACAATATTTGATTATAGAGTTGAACTGAAAGGACGCGAAAATATATTTGATTTTAAGCGCATGAATGAATCAGCCCTTAATTTTGGCTGAATTAATGTCTGAAGATCTAGCAGTAAGTACTTCTACTGGTAGAAAATATTATTTTAGTATTACTAATATCATCGTGAATATAATCTGTTTGCATAACGTATTCTGCGTGGTGCGTAAAGTTACGTGATTATGCTGAACTTGGCTGACTCTGATGTCCTTGACTTTACACATAATATTAGAGGTTATATTTCAATATCTTTCTTCGACGTTTACTTCCTTATCAAAACGTCTATATTACCTAATTTGAAATATAAAATAGTAGCTGTTGCTCGCGAATTAGTCCACGTGAAATTTAAAAATATAGCCTATTTTAATCATCGATAATGTAGCTTTCTTGGTGATAGAATTTTTAAAATCGGCCCAGTAGTGTTTGAGTTATTTCAATACATACAAAAATACAAATCTTTACTCTTTATAATATTAGTATAGAAAACAAAGTCAATCAATTAAAAAAAAAACGATTATATTGTTTTCAACTATCGATTGTTATTGTTGATTTGAAAGCAGAATTAGTCAATAGCTTTTAGCAATAAGCATTTGTGTTACGGTGGGACCATTGTTTTCTTTGTTTAAATCTATGAAGTAATATCCATCACCAATGTGTTTAGTTCAATGACTTGATAAGCGAAGTTAAAGAAACGCGATGACCTATGTAATAAGCTATTTAAACTTTTCCCTTTAAATCTACTCACTCTCATTCTTCAAAGATCCAACAAAACTTCCGTAATCAGGTGTCGTGGCGTCAGTGTGAATTGGCTCTGGTATACCTAGATTTTGGTGTAGTTCATTAATTTTATCTTTTGACTAAGAACTACAATCTTTGTTTTTAAAATGAAAATAACTCTCCACTTTTAAATTATCTTTGTTCTGACGAGAATGAGCATTTGATAGATTTATTGCAGTATAGTAAAAATGCAAAGAATTAATACTCATTCTTACATGATCATAAACTTTGACGTTTATGTACAATATTTACATTTCATCCACACAAAGGACCATTTCGAGTTTAACCTTAATAATATGTCGCAAGCGTAAACACGTGCTATTGATAAACGTGAGATGTAAATGTTGCAAGCGCTCATTACCAAATAATAGTAACATATGAATGACATCAGCCACAGGGTCATAGACAACACTTTTAGATTATTGCTTAACATGCATCTATGACCAATGTGATCATAACATATCAAATTATTTAACTTAAATCACCCATTGTTGGTCCAAGACCTCTAAGTTAGTGTTCACAGAAGTGGTACTTTAAAGTTTAGTTATAAAGAGTTTGTGCTAAGATTAATTTATAATGTCAACAAGATTTAGAATGAATGTTGTTTCTTGCTCAAAAACAGTAAAATAGAAATGATTTGTGGCTATTAAATTTAGTTTTTATTTTTGTTTCAATTTACGTATTATTTCGAGTTCTTAATAAGGTTTTTTTATTTCCGTAGTAATTAATACATTCGAGATTGATCCGATTTAAATATCAAGATAACATTAAGTATTTAGCTTTATTACGAACAAATGTAACACAAGTAACAAAAACATTTCTAGTGCTACTAAAGATAATACTCGGATATAGGACTACACAATTTATAATTTATTACATCACATAATATATACAGTAGTTAATTCACTTATAATCAGAGAAGGAGGAAAGAAGAGAAATCATCTATTGTTAATTAATTAGTCAATAATCAGATAAGAAAAATATACAAACTGATCGTTAACCTCAAACCTTGAACTTGAACTACGCTTGAAAAAAAAAAAAACAATACCTGGCAAAAAACGATCTTCTTTGAGTGCAACGATAACACCGAATAAGGATTCCACTAGTATAAGTAGTAACCCCCAGTGTGTCATATACAGCATGTATTTGTTTACGGAGCCCCAGAAAGCGGCAGTAGACCAGGTTATTGTGATGAGAGACCAGAGAAAGATGGGTACACGCCAGTACACAGCCCAGACACCAAGCCATGACCTTGCAAATAACTCTGGTCTTTCCTCCCCTGGTTTTAGTGCTCCGAAGAAGCAACTGGCTTTCTGTCCCCAAGATAACTGCGTCATCTCTTCTAATTATGTTAACACTTATAACGGTGCCAATTGACTAGTATGAGCTTCTTAATTCACTTCGATGCATTGATTCTGTGAACAAAAAAAATAAATTACGTTTTACAACTAGACGATAGGTAAAAATTGTTTATCTGGTCAATTCTATGTCGTTCCATGTAAATCACGATATTTATAACTATTAGGAGTAAGTCGATATACTCTTATATGTATTACGATACCTAGGTTATGTACTTATCAGTTAAGGTAAGCGCATTAAAATAACAGAAGTTTTTATTGCCATACAGAACAATATTAAATAAGAAAAACATAGTAACAATAAAAAAATATATGTCCCTTTTTAAATCGAATCCTAGGATTACCCGGAATTGAAAGGCGAGATAAATATAATTAAGTTACAAGGTTAATTTTGTATCAAGAATAAGTTGTTTGTACCCGGCGTTGTTGCTCAGATGAAATTGAATGCATGCTAATAATAAAAATACAGCCAATCCGGGGGCTTGACGTTGCCACCACAAAGATGAGTAAGATGTCTACTTTATTTTTATTATTTAGCTTATTAAAAAATTACAATTCTTTCTTCATAAGTCATCATCATCAACTTGCGCTAAACCCTACGGAGGGCACAGTATGTGCTGCTCTTCCATACATTTCTATCAGCAGTCATATCTAAATCCACTCCCTTCTTAAGCATATCCTCTTTCACACAATCCATCCATACTTTCTTCATAAGTATCATTTGTTAAATAATTCTTTAGAGTACAATAAACATTATTCTCGTTGGTATGTAGTTAAACGTTACTTCACTAACAATTAGCACTTAAATAGTTTAAATACAATAGACAAAACATGTAAAGCACTTTCCACGTTTTGCAAGAAACATATACACACATAAATTTAAATCAATTAACTTTATAATCTACAGTGAGTGTTGGGTTAGCGTGTCAAATTGACCCTTGCGGCGTTTGAAGAGTTTTTTAACCTTGTGTTATCGATTATTTTTGTTTGTTAAGGGCCTGTCCCATCAAATTGTAAACTGTCCAATAACAATCCAACGTGTAAAATATGTGATGGAAATATCCGATTTTGTTACCTTATCTGAATGAAGTCATTTTTAAACTATCTGAGCCTCTATCAGCCAGTGGTGGGATAGACCCTTAAGGTTATATAAAACTAAATTTTTCATGGTATCTGTGTATACCCTGTCTTAGATAAATACACCAACGTGTAATTATCATAAATAACGTATTTTTTTTCATTGACAACATTCAAATTTATTTGATTATCGATGCTTTGTAAGAGTGAATTCCAATTGTAAGTTTAACTATGACACGTGATAAATTATATTGTGAAATCATTTACAGCGTTGTTTAGTTTTACTTGTTGTATTAGACACATACGTGACAGGTTCGATCTTGACCTTCCCAAGTGACAGACGGTGGATCTATTGCGAATATTCCTCGCCCCCTCCTCCCTTGCCAATTCACACGTAAATGTTATTTATGCAACCAACTAATATCGCTAATAAGAAAAATAAAGACAGCGATAGGGTGGGCAGACTAGTACATACAACCTTCTCATGACCTAGGCTCTTATGAGCTCTTTAACTGACGAAATTATTGACATGTTTCTTTTAAAGATTTTAAAGTAAGATGATAATATTAAAATATTATATTTTAATGAAAAACAAATAATGTTCAACGTGATCGCAGTGCGGATACTGCTCGCCCGATCGCACGCGCGTGTGCGCAGTTAAGAAGTCACGGCTTTAGAAAACGAGGAATACGCGTTATTTATTTTCCCTTCACTAAATACCGCATCTGTCTAATGATTGCTGCATAATTTACACGAATAGAAAAATGTTTATGAATACAAAATCAAAACTTAAATACGTTTTTGTTTGTTTCAGTGATTCAATTGAAGATTATCGTCATATAATTTGACATTAATAAAGAATTTAGGGCTCTACATAAATGAAATGTTTGTTAACGATAACGTGATAATGTTAACTTAGCCGCGTAGACTCCTGACACTTTTTGTGTTGTTATTACAGCTACTCTTTTTACAATAGATGTAAATGAAGTAATTTTCCGAGTCACGTTGGTGCAACGTTGTATGTACTATTTATTTTGTCATATATCTTTTCCATGGGAAATAGTTCATTCTTTTGCAAGTCGTTATCTCGACCCAACCTTTTTCGGTCTGGGAAAATACGTTGCCAAACAAAAGTGTCGGTGCAAGATATGTTTTATCTCAATGAATATGATTTTTGAGCACTTGAGTAATTAGTCTATGATGTATGAATTTCGGTCATGTATGATTGTGATCGGGCATAGAATCTATAAATCTGACTTATTTTAAAAAAGGCGACAACACAATGGTTACATAGCTATCAAGTGTGACTTTGATTCTGTTCTCAAGGCTCTGGATTCAATTAACTATTTATGTTTATATCATACTAGCTGTTCGCGTGCGGAATCATCCGCGTGAAATTATAAAAACTTTATTTTATTGTTTACATTTGTCAAATCCTCAATAGTAAATGTTAAAATGACAAGACATAATGACAAACCTCAGCAATCTTTCTTTCTTGATGTTGGCAGCAACTTATGGTCTCTTTCCCACATTAGGGTTTTTATCCAAAATATTTACCCCCTAAGTTTAATGGCGTTAAAATATATAGCCTAAAGCGTGACGTAAGTGTAGGGCTTTTTATTAAAAAAAAGAATTATTCAAAAATATGCTGTAATTGCTGACATCTTAGGCAACAAAGAAGTGTGTGTTTACGCTTTATTATATTAAGTATAGACTAGCTATCGCCCGCGACTCCGTCCGCGTGGGATTAAAAAATAACAATAGCGAGTGGCCTATGTGTTCTTCCAGACTATCCTCTTCATCTATACCAAATTTCATCGAAATCCGTTCAGCCGTTTAGGCTACAAACTTTAACAAACATCCATCCATCCATCTAAACTTTCGCATTTATAATATTAGTATGATTATAGAAGATGGGAAATGAGTATTCGGCCATCTGAAGTCGCAGAAATAACAAAGCGACCGCTGCCTATAGACATCTGCAATTCTTAATAGAATAAGAGGATAGATATGTAGATTAGGCTAACTATTATATCACTGCAATATTCGTGTGTTTTATTTTAGTAACGACCTATATTAAAATTCACCCGGAAAGCAGCGTTAAAACGTTAGGCGCTAAGAAATAAAATGTTATTTTTTAAAAACACGTTTTAACGAATTACTTTTAACTGCTAAGTGGTAATTTTCTATAATTAAATGTAGATTATGTAGAATTGCTAGCACGTGCCACATTGATCTGATTTTAAAACTTCCATAACCTTGCTTAGTGGCCCTATATAACGTTATCTCTAAATATGCTAAGTAATTTACAATCTGACAGGTTTGGTTTGGAAACTTAAGTAAAATATCAAGATATTGTGAAACACTATAAAATGTTCATACATTTTTAATGTGTCGAGTACGGGGACTATTTACTTAATTAACTATATTTAACTAGACTAGAGGAATCTATACTATGATAATAAAGCGTAAACACACACGTCTTTGTTGCCTAAGATGTCATCAATTACAGCATATTTTTGAATAATTCTTTTTTTTATAAAAAGCCCTACACTTACGTCACGCTTTAGGCTATATATTTTCACGCCATTAAACTTAGGGGGTAAATATTTTGGATAAAAACCCTATAAGAGACCATAAGTTGCTGCCAACATCAAGAAAGAAAGATTGCTAAGGTTTGTCATGTCATGTCATGTCATTTTGACATTTGCTATTGATAATTTGACAAATGTAAACAAAGAAATAAAATTTTCATAATTTCATGCGGATGAAGCCGCACGGGAACAGCTAGTGTTAAGATAAATAACTCTGACTGTGGACTTAAATGATACATTAAAATTTTGGTTTTATTTCAGTCAGATATCAATCGAAATTATCGTCAGATTAAACTGTCTAGGTCAAGCCATATTTACATAATAAATCATATTTCGTCTCTACATTTCGTTTTAATATACTATTCCTAAAATATTTTCTCTATTTAAGATAAAAGACTTGAGATCTTCATTTTAAGTAAAATTAAGGACGACTTTAATGCTTGTTCAAAATATTGTAATTATATTTTAATTATTAATAGCATTAGGAACTGTAACAGATGTGAGGTAGGTTATGAACAGAGAGGGTGGCTTGCCAAGAATAGTCCCGAATTAGTACACTATGTGGTAGATTGCCAGGTTTTAATACATCGTATATTTGATATGTTTAGGAAGTATAAAGTATGATTAAACCTACAGTGAAAAGGCAATTGCTAAATATTACTTTAAAATATATAATATATAATATATACTATAAATATATAATACTAAGTACTAATATAATACTGTAGTGCCTAAAGTCCTTAAATAATGATGATTTTGGTGCCTAACAACATAAAGTGATAGTGCGATCACCACCTTAAAGGATGAAGTATTCATATTTAAGTTCAGGTTATTGTGTTGCTCAAGCCGTTATCTTTTTTTCTGAGTAATATACAAACTTTTCGTTATCACTTCTTTCATATGTTAACCGATTGTCTTTTGGAAAATCCTGGTAACTAACACTTCGTGTGCTTTGAGATTAAAGATGTGTAATTCCAGGTATTAAGTTTAGTAATAAATTAGTTTCAGTACTTACTTGTTAATTTAATTATTTTTTTTTATTAGGTCACAATTCTACACTAGCTAACTGTACCCACCATATCTATTACACCACACTGTGATTTACATCGATTAAAAAATAATTAACCAACATCACTATTTACGTATTTGAGCGCGCTCTGTTTGAGCTAGTGATGTGCCGTGCACGCGTGTCGGAGCGCGACAGTAGACTGAACGTGAGCAGAGCTAGTGATGCGCCTCCGTGCAGATGCTGCGTACCGATACGTGCGGTCTGGCGATCAAGGTCTGAAACACCTTCACGCACTACCTGCTCCGTACTTGTAATTGGTAAGGATGTGATTTAAATCGGGGAAAACCCGATAGGAAAATTATCGAATTTATTTCATATAGTTTCCCAGCTATTATCAGCAAAATGAATTGAGTAAAAAAGCAGCAATTAACAGTTAATTTAATTTATAAGAATTCCTTTAAATTTATTATTTTCTGTGGTATGTATTATATTTTTGTAATTAGGATATTGCATCACGATAAACATTTGTATATCGATGTTTTACTAATGGAAAGTGGAAGAATAATTTTGTAATATAGGTAAGGAAATTATTAGTTTTTGACTAAATGCAAGCAACAGATGCTTGCATTTAGTCACAAATAATGTGGTTAACTGTTCGTTGTAAAACAAGAAATAAAGATAAATAAGACAGTATATTTAAGTAATTTTAACCCGGTGTACCACAAACTTTATCTAAGGGTTTTTTATTACTTGTAAAACCACGAGAAATAATATAAATACTTGTCTGTATAAAACCAGTTAAGAGACTTCACTGTTATTTTGTTAAGTTTAATATACTTTAACTTAAAATAATACCACGCTACTGCAATTCGAATAAAGTGTTTTTAAATAAGTAAATGAAATATTTTTTAGAAATTACTTTTTTTCTTCTTCTTTTAATTAATATTGGGCCCCATCGTTATTTCGATGATTTCGCCAACGTCAAGGTTGAAGATAATTGAAAGTATAAAAAACAAGATTAAAATTTTGAACAGCAACTAACTAGATAGACGGAATCCAGTGTGATTGACAAATGACCGGTAGCTGATGACATCAATCGAGGCACTGAAATAGGACAACACAAATGTTACTATACTACACACTAACTAAAAAATATATACATTTTAATTACAGTTTAATATTATTAGTAGTTAAAAATTTAGAAATGACTTTGCTGATAGCGTTAATATTATAAAGTAATGTGCAAAACAAATGTTCAAATCCCACAAAGACACCAAATATTAACTTAAGACTTAGTCTCTACATCTACGCCGAATTTAAACCTATTATTAGGATATTATGTACAATTTTCATGTTATTATGCAAAATGATTATTTATGATATACAACGCTGTTAGGAAGGAATGGCATGCTTAGTAATTTTATCTCCATAACTAATAATAGGAACAAAGAGCAATTGATTTGCAAGTGCCAACCTTTTTGTGACGTCATGGATTGCGACATTGGTGTTTAAATAATACAACTGTCTTTACACGTCATCTATACTATGAAGCCGCACGGGAACAGCTAGTGTTAAATAAATTTCAAATCTATACTAATATTATAAAGAGGAAAGATTTGTATTTTTGTATTTTTTGTACGTATTGAGATAACTTAAAAACTACTGGGCCGATTTTAAAAATTCTTTCACCGTTAGAAAGGTAATTTATCTGGGAATAACATATATTTTTTAATTTCACGCGTGCGATTTCACGAGCAACAGCTAGTAGGTTATAATTTCATTATTCAAATACGCGAACAATACATTAATTCTCATGCTCTATGTCGTCTCGCCGTCTGGGTTGGAAATAAAAGTTACCTAAATAGGTCAACTGGCTAATTTACCCAATTCCCAGCGACGCAGTTTCTTACATAATATTAATCAGCCCCTATCCAGTAACAAAAAGAACGCTCTTTATTCGGTAATTCAATATTTGTGTGATTGTCGAATTATACTAATTGTTATATTTGTTTTTTATTGTTTACTAGCTTTCGCTCGTGACTCCGTCCGCGCGGAATTAAAACAAACAAAAGTGAATGGCCTATGTGTTATTTCAGACTATCTTCTACATCTATACCAAATTTCATCGAAATCCGTTCAGCCGTTTAGGATACAAACTCTAACAAACATCCATCCATCCATCCATCTAAACTTTCGCATTTATAATATTAGTATGATTTTTATACGTTAGAGGACAAGATACAGAAAACAGATCCGCTAAAATACGTTTCTATAGACAATGATTTCTTTAAAGATATTTTACGCCTTTCTTCTATTATCTATTACCACCATTTTAGTATCTTCACCTTGAACTTGTCAAATTATAACTGAAAGCAACCTTTAATTAAAAATATGCGCTATTTTCACAACGTGCAAATTGTACACAATTATTTTAACAGGCGCTTTGTACATCCGTTATTTTATATATGGTTTGGTGGATATGAGAAGGCTGATTGACAATAAAAACAGTAAATAAAGACTCATTATAATATTTAGGTACTTGAAAAATAAGAGTTTTTCTCTTGCAGGAGTATCTTTCAGACTAGCAAAAAGACATTAAAAACGTTAAGCGAGTCATTTACAGTTTGGTGAACCTTAGTATCTCCGAGAGTGTAAGTACTCTGAGGTTACTGGCAAGTTTAAAATTAGTTCTGCAGGTCCGGACATTTGGGCACAGTACAAGCGGCGTGATGAATCTTGAGAGCAAATTACTAGTACTACTAGTACTATATCAGTCGTCAAGTTTAGTACGCCACCTCGTGTCCTTGTTGACATGTAATGAAAATTTTTACAAAATTATAATGAGCTCCATCTTTTGCTAAAATAAACTAAATACAAACATTTAGATATAATTTAATGATACATACAATTAAAATGTGTTTTTGAGGAGATATGGAAATAACTCAAAAACTACTGGACCGATTTCAAAAATATCAATTTGAACATTTATTTTAACAACTGTCTTCAAAATGATTTTTCTTATTTACACTTGAAAATATGCTTAGTAACAGCCATAGCTACGGATTAAAAAACACGGGTCAAAGGAATTGGTACTTGGATTCTTATTCAGTTTTTACATTAAAATAAAACCAAATTGTAATATCACGGCTAAACAATTTTATTTATACTCAAATATCAAGAGTAATTATTAAGCTTATCGTATATTTATTTAGCTTACTTAATCCATACTTATTTAAGTAAATGCCATAATACAACATTAATACTATAACATTTTCAAATCAGACCTAACATTTAAATAAATTAGCTTTCATAGACAAGCATTCATTTACTATGTTTATGATATGAGTTACAAAATGTATTGCTTTTAAATCACTATATCTAAAGACATAAAAAGATACACCGGAATTAATTTAAATATTGATGGAAAATTGTAAACAAGTTATTACAATTTCGTAGTTTTTCATAAGCAGATTTTTTTATAAAATTCTATATTGAAATTGAAGTGTTAAAAACTTTATATTTGTCATTATTGCTCACATATAGTCTACAATAAGCTATACAATGCTAAATGATGCTCAGATCACAGAGTGACGCCTAAATATTTTATTAGGCTAGGAACAATACCATTTAATTAACTATAATTATGTTTGTTTAATAGCTTAATTAAATATAAACAGAAATGCAGATGCAAAATTATCGTAGAATTAACCTGCAAACTTGTGTTAAAACATGTAGTCTCTTTTTGGAAAGGAATGTAAGAGTAGTGGAACTCTACGATTATTATTACTCTGTTTTCAGAAATGATATTAAATTTACGACATTTATTGGAAAAACCAAGTTCTTTATGCTTGTAAGTATTAAAGATACAAGAAATTTTAACTGGATGAAAATGTCAGTTATAAGAGCAAATAAGTAAATGAAATGTCTACTATTACAAAAATTGTATCTATTATAATAGAAACTAGCAAAAAGTTAAGAACTATTAAAAATGTAAAACTTTGGTAAATGTTCTTATTTTTCAGTTTTCTGTTCATCTACGTTTACATAAAAGACTTTTAGCCTAACATAAATTAAAGGTGATTAGGCTTTATTAAATGCTGGCCCAATGGTGGTTGACTTCACATATATCTTTGAATTTCTCCGCAGATTCGCAATAAGGACGTTGCATTTCCAAGTAATGCGCGGTTCACACTTGGCCAGTTCATTGGTCAGTAGACAATAACAGGACTGTCAATAAACTGGCACAGTGTGAACGCTGTCGCCAGTGAGTCCATACAGTCTATAATTGGCCTTCGCAACTGTCCAACTGTAGTGGGCAACTGTGAACCGTGCATAAATGTTATAACTGTGGGTTTCGACTGGCGGAATACTCGTATTGACATATGTTGCTGTCTCTATTTTTTTAAGAAGAAAGTAAGTGATGACAATAATTATTAATGCAAATATCAATGCAGTGGAATTCTAGGGCTATACAGTTATCCGATAGCTATTTACCGTTATATTTCCCGTGAAAGGTAACGTTTCATGGATTAATCCATTAACTCCATATAATCAATGATACGTAATTAAAATTGCTTGTTTATGTTCTGATATGGTTTCACGTGCTTTACAATTGCAAGTAAATTGTGCATTTAAATTAAACTAAAACAAAAAGTCATGAATACAACTCCATTGTTATCGAGATTTTTTCAACTTAAAGTAATCATTGGTATTTTTTTAATTAATACTTAGGTTCCGATTGATGCATTATTAAATTTTCTTCATTTGATGAGAGTTCTTTGTATAACATTCCACTAACGAAAATTTAGAAAAGTAGTGATTTAGTAGTAGACATTATAAATGTCCAAATAAAAATATCACTTTATTTTTTTGTTTTAAATAATAATACTGAATGTACCACAGCATGCAGGCGCCCGTCGCATGACAGTTTGCATTTTTCATAAACGTGCATTATCTTACGCTTAACTTGAAATCACATCTCGCTACGTATAGAACAAATCTATATTGCTTAAAATATTAACACTTTGAGCATAAGGATAATAAATATTAGAAATTAGAAGTGAAACTTTGTGCATGACCTAAGCCGTGGTTTAGTAAGTCTGCTCCACACTTTGCTGTTATCGTAAGACCTTGGTGTTTTCCATTCAGTACTTACGAAACGATTTACCTGCTTAGTGCGAACCTAATTGAGTTTATTTCGGGTGTATGGTATGTGATCACTTCTAAATATGTGTTATTTATTATCCTTATGCGTGTTGGTTCAGTGCGCGGGCAGGGCGAGGCGGTCGTGCGCGGCGGGGCGCAGGCGCGCGGCGGCCCGGGCGCGCGCCGCCGCCACGCACGTCGCCACGCCGTGCGCCGACATCATCACCACAGCGCACAGCGCCACGAACCCGAACGCAGAACCTGCAAATATTAGCATCGTCTAAATTAAACCTTCATTTGGCTTCAAACCTATCTATCTACATATATCTATACTTCTATATATATCTACACTAATATATAGCACTAGAGCGTAAACACACACTACTTTGTGGCGTAGGGTGTCAGCAATCACAGGATATTTTTGATTAATTCCTTTTTAGTAAAAAGCCCTTCACTTACAACACGCTTTAGGCTGTATATTTTAACGCTATTAAACTTAGGGGGTAAATAAATTAGAAAAATCTCCATGTGTGAAAGGGACCATAAACTACAAGCTGCCAACATTAAGGAAGCAACGTTAGTATGGCAACAGTAATTTTGACATTTGCAATAGAGAATTTGACAAATGTAAACAATAAAATAAAGTTTTTATAATTTCATGCGGATGAAGCCGCACGGGAACAGCTAGTCGAGTACAAAATGTAGCTCAATTTTTCTGCAATTAGCTTGCTAATATAGATTACATACTAGCTGGTTTTAAATACCTGCAATTTACGTATACATTTCGTTTAAAAAATGAGGAGCTTGATCACATATCACATACCAGGTTTATTCCAGTCTAAGGTGGGATATATGGCTGGCAGTCCGAGGCGGTCGGTGCCGCCGAGCGCCCAGTAGAGGGCGCTGAAAAGGCCGTAGGCGAGGCCGGCGCCGGCCCCGTACAGGGCGTGTGCGGCGCGCACCGGATGCGCCGTCAGCACCAGCTCTATTAGCATCACCAGCGAGTTGCCGCCATGCACTAGTAGGTTGAGCGCGTTCACTTCGTGTATTCCTAGTGTTAATAAAATTTAATAAAAGTTCGTGGTAAATAACTGGTTTTGAAAAGAAGCCTTTTTAATAACTCACTAGGGTCATGTACGAGAGTCCAGTAGACTAGCGTGATGACGAAAGCGAGGTCGGTGGCGACGGTATGCGACAGCCAGTACATGCGGCACAGCACCGGCGTCTTTAGACGACGCGGCATCTGAATCTCGTCCTCATCACAACCTGCAATCATTGTTTATTTTAATGTTACACGATGATATTTTAATCAAAACTTTTCCTTTCTAAATCTATGTGTATACAAAACATTTAAATAATTAGATAACATGTGTTTCGAGTTGAAGTTTGAACGACCGACAAATAGACGGAAGCCGTTCGAACCGGCTCGTAATGGCAATTGGCGTTCGTATCGAAACATATTGGTCCGTTTATCTACGTCAATGACAAGAATGGGGAACCAATAAGGATAATTGTAGCGGATGACGGTCCACTCGGTCGGTTTAATTGACGCGAAATTGTATCAATCAAGTGTGCGTGACCCGCTGTCCCCTATGGCTGGGACGATAGAGTGGGCGAAGACTGACCGGTGAGTTACTGCCCTGGGTAGGGCATACCATAGCGTATGAGTTTGATAAAGTTACCAAGCACTAGAAAGTAACGATTCATTTAAAAAAAAACAGTACAAACACAAGCTACAAGTACTTAAAAATGCAATTTCAAATGAATGATTAGTAAAACACCGGGCCGTCAGTCGAGTACAATTGTAACAACCATTTGATATCCACAATGACGTAAGGTAAACATTGATTAAGATCTCGTGCTATGTGAAACATTGCCGGTACTTTTGTATAGTAACGCTGTTTCCGGACGTTTGACATTGAATTAGAATGTGCTGTACCTAAAGGCTTTATTACAGGGAAACCTATGTAGATGAAACTAGACGTATAGTTATAAATTTGTATTGTGATGGAATAACATCGCTGCGAACTACGTTGATTTTACAACTGGAATTAAATTCTGTTACATTTGTTATTTAGTTCAGAAACATAATTAGAATGAAAGACGTAAAAAATACTTTAGAGGTCCCAAACGCGTGCACAATAACAGAAGACCTGAGAAGTGATCACAGGTCCGTCTAACAAATGACAAACCCAAGTACATAATCCGTATCTTTCTTCAATTATTGAAAGCGTCAACTGTTTTTTTTACATTGTAAAACAACACTACTATGACGTCACATGTCTCAGGTCGCGTGTTACTGAGCACGAGTAGTTCACTCGTTTGTGTCAGCTCAATGCACGCGTAAACACAAACAGAAACGGAAAACATTCACGTATGCGCAAAAACAAAGATGCGCGGTTGCATGTATTGTATTAAAATTATACTTTTATAATCGCGAATTAGCCTTATAGTACTACATAGAGCGATGCTTACGTATAAAGTTTTATAAAAAGTATATTGTCCTACAAACGAGAGCACGTGTTTTAACGTGATGCATAAGAAGTCATTCGACAGTGCCGTGTTAGCTTGTTCGCAGAGCTGAGCTAATTGTGTCGCACAAGCCGACATTCCTCTAGAACCTTAACAGACATAATCACGCGATGCTTGACACTGAGCCATTAACTCTGAGCACTTCGTGGGTGTCCATGCTGGGTGTCGGTTATAGTAGGACATTTTAAAATCTTACTTCGATATTATCAATAGTTTCTTAGGGCCCATTCTTAACTATATAAATATGAAAATTTTAAATGGGTGGATGAATGTTTGTTAGTGTTTGTAGACTAAACGGCTGAAATTTGGCATAGACGGAGAGGATAGTCTGGAAGAACACATAGGCTACACACTTTTTTTTTTAAATTCCACGCGAATGGAGTCGCGCACGAAAGCTAGCCTATCAATATAGTTTTTAGTAAATAATTATCTTCATGTCGTATAAGCTACGCGTTCCTATGAACTAGATTTAATGTAATTAGTACTATCATGCGGTCTCATAACTAACAAATTAATGACCGTGAAGATATGGTCGTGACATTAATATAGCTCAGATGACATTAAATAGCTTATAATTCGAAATCCTAATTTCTCCTGTAGTATCTAAGAGTTAATACTACGCGTGCTTTACAGCTATCAAAGGAATACAAAGATCCGAAATTATTAAGTGAAAGACACTAATGCTTTCGAAGAAGAACAACTTTACTACAAGTTACCGGCTTCTATTAAAAATTTGAGCTCATTTAATATATTTAAATCATGTTATCACATCATATTTTAGATTTTTTTTACAATATTAATACCGGCAACTAGCTATGTTATTAGTGTAATAATATTCTCATGTATGTCACTTCTAAATTGTATTTGTTTAGATATAATCCTTAATACAATATCTGACGTTAATCTATCGTAACAGATAAACGGGTAACAGTACTTACTAATATTAAGACTCTTTTCATTTCTGTAGCGGTGTACAACTGCGAGGGCGAGAGCGGCCTGCACTGCGATAAGAAGGTAGCCCCAGTTGGTGAAGTAGATGAACCACTTGAAGTAGTTGAGCTCCAGCTTGGGCCCCTTGTACAGCCGCGGCAGTCGCTGGCATGCGAAGCTCGCCACTGCTATCGACGTCACCGTCAGAAACACTAGCCATCTGAAAACAAATAAGTTAGGTGTAAGGAGATTGCGAGTGCAATTGTAACAATCCGGTAGATTTCAAATAGTTCAATCATTTCCGGCAAAGGATGAAACTTGTCTTCCACGATTAAATATTCAGAATGAATTTCATGAATTCAAGCGACCACAGAGTGGTTTTTGTTTCAAAACACTGTCAATAAAATCTCAATGCGTTTATAAGAAGCAAGCTGGTATTAAATTTTTCAGGACATAATACATCTTATCTCTATCTCAATAAAGATCAAAATTGTTTATCATATATTGCATGTGTTACCTATATGTGAGGTAGTATAAGGAAGGTCTGTGGCCGGTCTGCCACTGGCAGCAGGCGAACTGGTGCGGCGGCGAGTGCTCCAGGCTGAGCGCGCGCCGGCTGGCCGCCCACACACGCCCCAACATCGCCGGCTTGCACGACTTCTTCATCGCTATAATATAACACAAAAGAAAATAAACAAACGGTTCATAATAATCAAATCCTAGAATAATCATGATTAACAAGGAACTTATTATATTAAAAATGTACAATTTAGTGTCCATAAATCACGACACAATAAAACTCTGTTCCTGCAAAACGTGCCAATCAAAAACTCTAAATAAAAATATCTTTGCATCAATGAATTTACAGTTCAATGATATCAAATTTATTATTTGACGTAACGTGAATCGCCTGAGATAAACTAATTAAGACATTTATTATGGTCGTAATGAAAGGAAGACTTCCAACCGTAATGAAATTTGCCATAGAAATACTAAATCGTATGATTTTCAAAGTACAATTACTTTACATAACCACTTAGTTATTGTTCTACTTTTTCTTTAAGTTAATTGTTAAAGAAATGCTAATAATAACATAGTAAGTTGTATGCAATTCTATGTTTTCTAGGAAAAGATTTGTCAAGGTTGATTTGTTTAACTATTAATGTATTCAATTTGTATAAATCACTAGCTTTCGCCCGCGACTTCGTCCGCGTGAAATAAAAAAAAACAAAACTGAGTAGCCTATGTGCTCTTTCAGACTATCCTCTACATCTATACTAAATTTCATCGAAATCAGTTCAGCCGTTTAGGCTACAAACTCTAACAAACATCCATCTATCATAATATTATTATGATAGTATAGTATATAGTATATAGTATGAAGTATGATTATCATAAAATTGTTATTTAAAAGTAAATTAACTGTATTAATCATTGTTTAGGAATCCAAAGTTATCCACTTATTAATTTTTTTGTTCGTTTGACCTCTAGATGTATTAAGATTCTTGGGCGCACGAAATCGTGGCGATGACGGCGACTTACGAGACAAATCCCATCTCACGGGACTCTGTTAATTAAACGAACGTTTCCTAGTACCGCGGTGTTTGTAAACAGTTCCTAGAAAAATGCGGGATGGGTACCGGACTTTACATTACCAAAATTAATTTTAAGACTTAAATTTTTTAAAAGATTGGAAGCGTGAATAATTCTGCTATAGGTTAATTAAAAGCAAACTTCTGGGATATAGACAAATACAATAAAAAAATCCTTTACTACGATCGTATCTTCGACAAGTCTTAAGATGTATTCTGGTATAGCTTAGTTTCCATTTATTCTGGCGTTCTAACATCTGTTAAAAGTTTCTATTTATTACATACGGTAGCAAGGTTTTCCTTTATGTATTAAAATAGCTTTTCCGTTTAATTCTAACTTCATCCCGTAAATTGAATAATCACACAGCACGTATGAATTGGTGCACAATAGATGCTGATTCTATATAACGTTGGAGCGGCAATGAATATAGCATTGATAAGCGGATGCCGCGGCTTGAGCGCTATAAATCGCAATGACTGCGCAGCGCAGGGCCCACGATAAATTATTGAGTGACATTTTCCCAAGACCATTGACTAATACGGATTAAGTTGCGAACACACTACTTGTTTGCATCAGAAAGTGTCAATTGCAATATTGTGTTCCTACCTTTACGATTAAAGCTACGACACCATCCCAAGAATTGGTTGAATCAACATTAGATAGTTGTCTTCGAATTTAAATTGACACAATCATTTATTCTCTGAATTTATTGTTGTTTACTACAACTCGAGCAGACATACGATAGCTTTAGCTGTAACGCTGGATTATCGCATTTCGTTTCGTACAATGCGCAAAAATAGTTTATACATTGAATTATTATAATAACACTAGCTGTTCCCGTGCGGCTTCATCCGCATGAAATTATGAAAAATTTACTTTATTGTTTACATTTGTCAAATTATCAATAGCAAATGTCAAAATGACATGACATGACAAACCTTGGCAATCTTCCTTCCTTGATGTTGGCAGCAACTTATAGTCTCTTTCCCACATTAGGGATTTTATCCAAAATATTTACCCCCTAAGTTTAATGGCGTGAAAATATATAGCCTAAAGCGTGACGTAAGTGTAGGGCTTTTCTTATTAAAAAAAGAGTTATTCAAAAATATGCTGTAATTGCTGACATCTTAGGCAACAAAGAAGTGTGTGTTTACGCTTTATTATATTAGTATAGATTCGCCAAGTTTTCGACGGTTTTTGGGTGAAAATTTTCCACAGTTTAACAGTGGTTTATATTTTACGTAAGTGATATTAAATTCCTAGTAATATGTAAGCCTGTGGGGTAGGACGAAGAGTACGCTTAGCTAGTTGCGTTCAGTCGCTAAGTGGCCTCGCAGACAGTTCAACTAATGTCACATTCTCAATGCAGCTAATTGCCCGTCTGCTAACGGACGGATCGATCGTCTCGTCCTCGGCCACCTGCATCGCTGCCAATCAACCCAATCATGAAGATGTAAGCCTAATTTATGTCGTTGCCCTGCTGTCGTCGACTGACTGGAGAATGACTTACTTTATGTGTATTGTATGAATGTTGGTTTCTTTATGAACTCCTATACCCACGACTTGATCGAATCTGGATAAGTTTAATGTTATCTTGAAGCGGATTTTTTAATACATTTTCGTACATATCTGATGATCTCAATGTACATAGAATAAAATTTATACCTGTAAACATGGTCGATGTTCAGGAAACGTTAATCGACAACTTTATTGTTTAAATTTTGAATTTCGAATGACACAACCGTTGGACGTAGTATAAGCAATCGATCGAAGAATTCAGGTGTAGTTTAAGAAATATTAAACTGTTATGAATCTCCGAGATATACAATACGATAATAACAAACTAATTTTGTTGTAAATATAACCGTGGGTTTTCATTACCGAAACGGTGTGACAAATCCCATTATAATTGAAAAAACAAGCATTGCAAAAGTTTTAATACGGGTTTTTTGGCTACGACATTTTATTAGGGGAACGGTGATTTCTTGATCTATGATGACCACTTTTAAATAACACTAGCTTTTGCCCGCGACTCCGTCCTCGTGAAATTTAAAAATAATAAAAAAGAAATGAAAAAATATAGCCTATGTTACTCACAGATAAATTACCTTTCTAACGTTGAAAGAATTTTTAAAATCGGCCCAGTAATTTTCCAGTAGCCTAATCATTACAATCAAACAAACAAAGTTTTCCTCTTTATAATATTAGCATAGATAAGGGTTTGAGAAGGCATTTTTCGGTAGCAAAAATCACTCAATGTGATTCATAAAGCGAACATAGATATAAAACTTGGTTCGGTTCCTATGTTAAGAAAATAAAACGCATAATATGTCAGGGGTTCAACACTATAAAAATCAAATGAACATCATTTTCTTAGAAACGTGAACGCGAATAAAACAGCAAACTTATTTTGTTTCATGCAAAATTTAACCTTTCCTTAATGTATCACAGATGGGTAAAAAACGCAACATAGAAGTATAATAAAAGTAAAAAAGACAGGACACAGAAAAATGCTAATAATCACAGTTACACAATGGTTCTTGAGTCATTCAATAAACCTTTAGTCCTGCGGAGTTACGTTATACAAACATATTTTAGCTGACATAACGTTAAGGACATTGTGTAAAATATGCTCCAAGTCATATAGATAAAAAAAATTGTAGATAAAGTTTAAACATTTATTTTATCTTCAATAATTATTCCTGCTAAATTTCGCGTTCATAGATTATTCGGAAAGTAGATTAATAATTTTTTAATACTTTGTTTTGATTATTTCAACTATAATGTTTTTGCACAGGATGTTTATTTAAAAAGTATGCTCCCTTGACACTGTTTCCTTTCCATCCGGTCTATTCGCGAATGTTAGAAAGGGGTCTGCAGAATTAATTAATTCCTTCCTTTTTAAAGTAAATTGCAAAGGACTTGTTCATAAGAATAATTGATTACCTTTTTAGAATTAGACAAAGTTACTTATGTTATAATTAATAGCAGTCGTAGTACATTTTAAATTTGTTTTATAAATTTATGTGTATCCGTTCAGTGTAGTCAAGTAACCGTGGGTAAAAATGTGAACAATAGAAGTTACATATTACAGATTAATGCTGAATTAATAAAATACAAAAACAACTACACTTTAAATATAAAATAAACACTTACATAGGTTTAAAATTATTAGATTCATGCGTAATACTAAAATTCGAGAAAATAGTTACACTCAGCGATTAAATAGGAAGTGAAATATAACAAACATTGCAATATTACAATAATAACATAACAATCCGTGAATAACTTAAGTGAAATGTAGGTTAGAAAATATTTTTATTATGTTTTGACTTACGCATATCGAATATCGGCAGCCTCATTATTGCTGTATATTGTAGTTCACATTAACTGCCAAGTCAGTATTACACTTTGTGGGGTAAAATTACAGGTTAACTTCGTATCAAAGCATAGAGTGCGCGATGTTTATAAAAATGGTCGAAGTAGTGATGTACCGGGCTATGGCTGTGCGCATGCGCGGCCTGCGACCGCGGACTGCGGCCGGGCTACACACTGCGTCGCTTTCAATAACCAACAATAACGTACACTAGGGTTGTCACCCTTACCGTTTAATAGCATAATTTTAGAGGTCTTTGTCCACATTTCAGTGCTAAATATCTTACATTTCTCCTATTCTCATTTGACACAGGATTACAAAAAGATCTTAAAAATACCTTCATTATAATTTCTGGGACTTTAGTGACAGGCAGAGTAAAATATTGGTACTAATAAATTAATGAATTAAATTGTAATTGGAGAAAATACCTCTAACTAATACCTTATACGGTCAAAATAAGACGATACAAATATTTTTAAATTTGATTCAAGACCTTAAATTTTGAGGTGTAAAAAATTATATGTTGACAACCCTAGTGACTATTTAGTCATCTTTACAATCGTTAATTCCCGTACTAGCAACAGTCGCCGGTTCCGCTCGAAATCTTCACAATCAGAATCAAATTGGGAGCAATATTATTTTTAACAGCCAAAGTGACAATTAATAGAAGGAACGCACCGTTTCATTTAGACGAATGGGTTTCTTATTTAAACCAATTGATGTCGCGAATCGGAAAACAATGTTATAAACGACAAACAGTATTCAACAACACTTCTATTACTAATAAATTATCGCTAAAATAGATCATTTTTGTAACTTTATAACATAACCCACATAAAGGTCACTTTTGTCGCGCCAGTGGAGATATTAAATACTTTATTTAACAAAAAAAAAGAAAATACAAATAGAAGTGACGCGGCTAGTCGCGCTAGTCAAAAAGGGGTTTAAGGCAAGCGGAAAAGTTACTTTAACACTTTACACACGCCTTCCGAGTATTGCTGAATATGCAAAAAATAATGGTATGATTCGGGCTGTAACTAATATGATATGAGCGCCGGTTAGAAATGACAGTGTGTCAACGCGAAAACGAATTATAGTGGTTCACACTTGATATTATTCTACACAGGTTTCATAGACTTATATGTACTGCACAACGAATAGAGCTCTCTCTGTTCTTAAAGTAATTGTTACTACTACTGTTATGTGATATCTTTTTAACAATTATTTGTTAAAATTACCAATTTTAAATTATTCTTCATTGAGTTTCACAAATTTTTCATTAATTTTTTTATAACAACCATTAAATTTCCTTATAAAACTATAATTATATCAAGGAAATTAAATAAAAATTAATGAACGTTCGACTGTTACTAAGGGTGAAAATCCCTAACAAGGAAATCAATTACCAAATTAGCATTTCTATTTTCATAACCATATTTTTAACAATTTACAATTAAACTAAGTATGAGTCATAATATTTTACAGGAACGGCTTTATTATAATTATAATATATAAAAAATACATAAGGAAAAATACGTAACAAAATTAATTTACTTTTTGCATACGAAACAAATGTAAACGTGGGTAGAAAACAAAAGATCACACGACAGTGCAGAGTGTAGTTCCGACTGTTTCAATCTGAATGAGTTAGGTCTTTAACAACTTTTAAATACATATGTAAGGGGTGTAAATTGTATCTGGCATGTAACTTGGCACGTCGGGATGAAGCATATCTATCTGCCCAACGTGCCAATTGAAGTACTACAAGTATTTTAAATAATCAGACTTAACAGTTCCTTATCAATGACTTTCTTAAATCACGATCTTTACCAACAATGAGACTATTTATTCAAATAACTATTTAAAGACTCAAAACAGTGGGTCTATTCAGTATGAGATTACATTTAGGAATGCTACCAAAGTCGATACGCTTCTAGTAATATCAAGATCAGCTTGTGTTTGTTTCAAATAAACTCCTAAACTAAAGAACCGACTAAAAAATCTGTGAGCAATGTATACTAATAGTCTACATTGTATGTATTAATGAATTAAAAACAAAAAAGGTGGTTTCTATTTGAAATATTCTCCATACTTTAATTTATTCGTTTTATCTTTCAGACATACCAGTCAAGCTGTTTGTATACACTTTTGAGGGACACTGTACTAAGCTCACCATGAGCATTTTAAAATTAATATGAAAATCTAGCTTCAGCTATTACCAAAACTGAAGTAAGTATTATTTTTAACAATAATATTGAAAATGAATAGATTAGTTTCCGGCTAAAAACTTCAAAGTACGGCTTCAGCGAAGCCTTGCTGATATATTGAATGTCCTCTTTATAGCAATGAATTCGTGATATAAATATTGAATAATTATTGATTACGCAACGGATGTTTTGTCCATTCAATAGTATTATTGCAATTTAATTGTACGTACCTCGTATTAAGTTCTTGTTTATACGACAGAAAATATTGTTCAAAATGTACATTTTTATAATATAGATATATAATTGAATAATTTGAGATTAATTTTCACTTATGAAAGAATTTTCACTTAGAATAATTATGTTAAATCAACTTGACTTATCTGTAAACAATTTTTTTCAAACATACCTGCATCAGCCGTGTCCATGGAAACAAGAACATGTTTGCACATTTTTGGTTATTATTAGAAAATAATTTTGTCAAAGAACAAAGATGTTATTTTATGAGTTGCCAGTTTTGATGTTTTTTAATTTTATTTTTTTAATCTGTTTTGTTCGCGGAAGCTGTCTCGGCGCGCACCCGCCGCGCACTGCGTTCGCCGCTCGCCTGTGCACTGTGACAGCCCTGTCAATCTTTCGGTCTTTTATTACGTATACAACATCGCTCTCTATCAAACTTAATAATATTAAATTTTATATTTTTGGGAAATTTAATTAGTAATAACATTGCCTGATAGTAAACTAAATATAAATATAATATGCATTAATTTTAAGAAAAAATAAATAAACCATGTGAATAGTGAGAATAATTTCAGTAATATAACAATCAACTGTTTTTTGCTATTATAAATGAGAAACAATTAAACTAAAGTGATTAATAAATTCCAGGGTTAAAATTATCTCAATTAAAAATATAATTCTTATTTATTCACTCGTTTATTAAAAGGCGGTTTAATTTCACAATAGTAAAACTTATTTTAAAGTTGTAAATAGCAAATTATTCTTTTGTTCATTTTAGGAAAAATCACAGTCTTTTAAAGAATGAATAATTCTTAAAAATTCATTTGCATTGTCACAGTTTAGCACGATAAAGCTATTAATGTAATAATAGAGATTTAAAAACACTATCAAAACAAATCAACCGATTTTTCATAATTAATTTTGTAACTTGTAAGCGTACTATGTAATGACAATCTATTATTTATCTTTATTGAAGATAGAAATAGAAACGTGTCACGTAATAGAGGCGAGCAGGTGTGTTTAATAGCCACCCTGCGCCCCCGGATCACGCCACGTGGCCCCACAAGCAGTTTTTTTAGGGCCACGTGGCGTGATTCAGGGGTGGGAAAGTACCTTGTTATCAATCAGATTTATTTGTGGAATGAATACGCAGAGTAATGAATATTTTTGTCTATTCCAATAGTCATCATGGGATAAAGTAAATCATGATGAGATATAAAGGTGTTTTGACATTAGAAACTGTAATTGAAACAATGTAGATGGACTTTCCGAAGACGACACCGTGATAAAATTAAATTAAAAACCTAACAGCAAAAAAACGCTGACAGGCAAAAGGCTCGCCTATCTGGCGCGATGACTTAATGAAAATGGTATGCAGCTATGTACAAGTTACAAGCCTCACAAGAGATACCTTCTTTAGTGTCGGGAGATATATTTATAATCATGTCTATTGGAAAAAGATGTGATTATTTTACTAACTTAACCCTCTTGGTTCGATTGCGAGGGTATCGGGATTTCAAAAGGTACGCACCCGAAGGCAAGCGCCCGCTTTATCTATACTAAGCTTGTGCACGAGAAATTACTGCTTGTTTAGAGCGGGCGAAAACCTTTGACTAAACTATCACACAAATGATGTGCGATTGTTTACTGTCGATTGTTTCGCAGCCAATCAAACTCTTTACTTGCACAAATAAAAATCGAGTAGTGTGCGCACCTCCATATAAGCTCAAGGGATTCAAAGCGAGACTAAACAGTTGTGCGATAATTTAGTTAAAGGTGCACGCGCGCTTTAACGGAGCGAATTTTAAAGAAACATAGCTTGTGCAATTGAAATAATTCATAGAAACGAGACATAAGATCCGATTAATAATAATCTATTAAGTTACTCGCAAAATAATTTGATACGATATGTCTCAGATTAGAATTAAAAAAACAATTAACCTGATATCATTGATACTACAATGATCATGATGGCATGTTTCTTTGTAGTTATTTAGGTATCGTCTCTCATTACTTTCATTAAATTAAAAATAACATAGACAAATTACTCTTAGGAAATTTCCCATTACATCGTCGGGCAAGATTCATAATGAAGGAAATTTAATACTTGATATATTTGTTTAGTTTCAAGGCAAATGATAAATTTCCTTTGATACTTCGTTAGGAAACAATTTAAAACAAACACGTAATCGGTAGTACTAACATCAAAAGTGCGTAAGTATGGATTGATGTAGACGTTTTTTATTACTTATTACCTAAAAGGCTCTAAGTGTGGATCTTGATAAAATTCAGCATAGGTATAGAATGGTCTGAAATAGTGCATAAGCTATACAAAGTTTTTTTTTTAATGCCGAGTAGACGAAGTCACGAGTAAAAGCTAGTTACGTATATTTCAGAGCAATGAAACAGCCGGCGTCAGGGCGGCGCCAAAGCCTATGTGAGCACGTCATCTTAGCCTCGAAGCTGTAGGCCGTCGCGACCCCTTAACGCGCTCTTAACTTTAATGGATGGCTCCCTAATGTATGTTACGAGCGTTTAATTTAGTAGCTTACGTGAAACTTGTACGAACACTTAGTTTATTTACTCGTAGTAATTATTTAAGACGTTTGTTAATTAATGGAAAAAGGTGATTCTTTAAAAGATTCAGATTGTTTTATCATCTCATACTCCATTACTTTTGATTCCGAAGTACGCACATAAAATCGATCGATGGTTTTCAAGATTGTAATAAATTAAACGCACCTGCGTGTTTAAGGTGCTTACCTTTAGCCATAACTTTCGACAACAAACGTCGTAGAAAATGAAATACCTATATTTTTTAATTAAATATTTTACACTTACTTATATACAAAATGATTCATGAGTTCTTCGCATTCACGACCTATGGAAATTTTAACATTAAACTCCTGATAACTTTAAAAACCTTTGAATATTTCACGACGCGTCGACGTCGCCTCGGAACGTCCTACATAAATTATTAAAATCCCTTGATACTTGAATAACGTTCATTTATGGTTCATACATAAAACGAAAGTACAAAATATTTACATTAAGGATCAAACTCTGTTACAGCAAAATATTACTATAATTCTGTCCCAAAAACTGAAATAAACTGATGAAAACGCCAAATTGTTCAGCAACAATCTATTAAATGTGTTAAAGCTTTTCCAAAGCTTGTTGATCGTAAATAATGGAGGTTAAACTATATTATCGTCTGCGGTCCGGACAACATCGCACACTTAGATCTACCTATATGAAACTCGAACTATTTCAGGCTATATTTACTCATTCACATTACAGTCTTCTTTCTTTGATCATCATTGTTTAAGACACTACAACTGCGGGAGGGCCTGGTACATTTAATTTTTGCATGTGGAACTTTGGACTATTTCCTAGCAGCTTTTAACGGCGATTTTCTTAATATCGCGTTCCACTTTATGGAGCAGTCTTAGCTTAGGCCTACCATGTGTCTACGTCCAAAGATTTACTTTCCAACAGGCGTTACGGACCAAAGTTTTTTAGATTGTTCTGGCAACTTGCCGAATTAAATCAAGTTATTGAATAGTTTAGAAAAGAAATAAAAGGCATCGAAGGAGCTCAAGGCTACGTTAATGTTCCATACATTAATAACAAATTAGCTTTCACAAGAGCTTTTCTTGTAGCACGACATTAGTGATTCGATTACTAATAGAATAGAAAAACTAATAGAAATAATATTGTTTTTAACAAAAAAACATAATTTTGAGTAAAAACATAACAAATTGGATTGAAAAGATAAATAATAAAGAACTTAAAAGAGAGCAAACAACTTTAACGAAGATAAAAGAGTCATAACTGAGAGAAGTGACAACAATTATTCTGGAAAATGTTATTCTCCTCACAGTCCACGAGGAACGCGACGCGACGCGACGACGTGGTTAACTTTTAATTAACAAATACTGTGTGAGGTTTCTCTGTGAGTTCTGAGCGTTACATTCTGTTGCCGTACTGTTTACTAGTGTAAACAGTTGTTACAAACGCTTGTTACAATTTAAAGACAGAAATTGTAAACATACGTATGTACGTACGTACGTATAATGTCTTCTTGAAGAAAAACAAATTTAAAAATTATAGATTCACTGTCAAGTAAGCTAACTTTATTTAATTAAAGTAAAAAATATGTGACGTACTAAAATTAGGAACTTACGTTTTGGTTTGAAATATAATATTGCACAGTTTTTCACCCACATTATAGAATAGAACAAGCAAGCCCGAGGCGAATTGTCAACTAAACAACATTTAAAATTTTTGCAATGGATGAAAAACTGGTGCATTGATTATTATTGTAAGATGTAATTTATTTTTACTCCATTGTCGTACTGTAACAAGGATAGTCTGTGGCGACGTCAGCATCGTAGTGTGTACGGGGACGACCTAGTTCCCTCCTGTACCCGCTCAATGCAGAGCCGCCCGTCGCCCGCCGCCCGCCGCTCGCAGCCCGCCCGCCCAGAATAGACGCAGCACGTGCGTTGTCGACAAAAGTCGCTCGCTCGCGGCGCGGGCAGCAACACGCTCGCGCCGAACTCAACGCAACAAATCAAAAGAAGCAAGCGTCTTGTTTTAATTTCATACAGTAATTCTAGTATAAAAATCAACTCCGACCTTAAACCGCTTTACTCTCTAACTTTAAAGTTGTTAAATAGTTTAGAATCACGCTATCGTTAGTGTCCTCGCTCGTTATCTTCGACAACGTTTCGGTTGCGTTTTGAATACGTGCTTTTATAGGTGTAATTGTTGACTAGAGTTATTTTATATTGTTGTAGCTATTCTATTAGTGTGTAATGGTGTACTTTCCTGTGTAATTATGTGCCTTAAACTGTAACAACCGTGCGTCGTACGTGGAAGTAATAAAGGTGTAATTCTGCGTGTGAGTCACTTGTGAAGATGCGTTGCGTCGGATTTGTGTTGATTCTCGCTTTCTTCGTGCTTTCGGAAACCACAGCATGGAGAGCCGACGTGTAAGAATCATAAACGAAACATCATTCCTATATACTTGTTCATTATCAAAATGTAAAAGCAATTAAACCATATTTAGAAGTACAGTGAAAATTTTCATTGTTGTTTAATCAAAAGTTTGATAGTAATTTTAAACTTCATTGCTTTTGTTCATAGTTGTGAAATAAACATATAGTTCTTATAATTAATTTCCTTCAGTATGTTTGTCGTCTGTATAAAAGCAAACAGAGGTAGATTGAATTGGTCCTTATTTCTATCGGGGTGCGGTATTGATGTTGGTGCTGGCATGTGATTGATTGGAAATTCGATCCCAATACGAGAAGGGAACACTCGAATATTCATGAATTTTATTTGTACCATTTTTCTTTTCTTTTTTATATTAAAACGAGTCTATTGAATAAAGATAGTATTTACGTTTAATTTATAACTAAGTTAGGAGTAGAGTGTTTCCTAGAGTTATTTTTTTTTGTTGAACAGTTGTTTTATTTGCTAAATGAATTGATGAATGTTTTAACAGAGTGAAACTATGGGCGACGGACTTGGGTGAAGATTTATGGAAATTAAGTGAGACGCTTACAAAGTCAGATCAAATACGAATAGTAAGTGTGGCACAATTTACTCTTTTTGTATTATTCAAGTGACTAGAAAATATTTACGTAGAGTTATCTTAGGTTAATTGTTAGTACCTATCATGTTTGGCAAACTGAATAACATTTATATACATAGAAAATCTAGACTAATATTATAAAAAGGAAAAAATTGATTGTTTGCTTTGAATAGGCTACGAAACTACTGAACCGTTTTTAAAAAATCATTCGCGATTAGAAAGTTATGTTATCACTGAATAGTATAGCCTCTATTTGCACTAGCGGTTGCTCGCGACTTCGATCTTGTAAAATTAAAAAATAAAATAGCCTATGGTAGTCACTGATAACGTAGCTTTTTATTGGTGAAAACTTCCTAGTAGTTTTTGAGTTATTCCAATACATACAAAAATTCAAAACTTTCCTCTTTATAATATTAGTATAGAAAGTTTAGATCATCGGGAAGGGTATGATAGAAAGGACCTATAAATACTTTTCCGATTGAAGCTGGGGCGGATCGCTTGTCCAGGAAGTTATCTTTTCTTGTAAGGATAGTCCAAACCATAGACTTAATATTATTATTTTATTTTGATTTTGATTGATTTTAATTAATTTATTTTATTTTTTTATTTTCTAATAAAAAAATTGTAGTAATAATCTCAGTTTTATATGTTTGTAAAGTAGCACCTGTTTAATGTGAATTTATTTATAGAAATACAAGCAAATGAATGCGAGCGTGAAGAAGAAAGATGGTAAACAAATATTGGAATCTTCCCTAAGATCTGTCAGTACGATGTTAACAAGAAAAATAAACGCAGTTAAGGTAAATGTTTATAATTATCTATGTTTTATATTATTTTATTTGTCCCATTTATGTATAAATTAACCCGTTTACGTCACTAAATTCCTTATGATACCGCTAAAAGTAATTTTAGATACATAACAAATGGTTACAAAATCAACTACTGCCAAAGCTATTAGACTATAATTGTTTTCTAGACAGTATTTTCTCAGAATCTTTCATTTCACTTTTTTCCTCTACTTTAAATAAAACTGAGAAGTTTGTTACGCTACGTAGCCTTATATAGCGTCGTAGCTTGGGTTAAAAAACGGCTAACAACGCTTTTTAGAATTATAATCACAATACGACCGTTCATCAAGGAATATATATAAAAAAATATATTAAACGGTTAATACGTAAGACTTTTTTACGTTTTAAGTTAATTTGAACTTACAACAGTTTTAATAAATGCACAATCATTGAATGACAACGATATTGTCGCAGGTCGTATCAACTTATCAGATAAAGTCAACAACGTTATAAAAATATGCCAAATATACGAAAATTGTATTTTTTATTTTGGCCTTTCACAAATAATTTCGAAATTTTAACTTAAAAACGTCTATCTATATATTTGTATTATAGGTAAACTTAAATACAATAAAGGCAATAAACTGTAAAGTATAAGAGTCAACATTAAATCCATCTAATCTATACAATCCACTCTAATTAATCCATAAAATTGTACCCATAATGTACTACGAGAGATTCTACAATGTTACATATATCAACCATTATGTAGATAAAACAACATTTTAATAAAATAATGTGTAAGCTAAATTTTAACAGAAGGGTTCAACTGTGTTCATATTTCGCCTTTGAGTTTTAACTTAACAATTCGACACTTCAGTTAGGAGTAAAACTGTCAGATCCGAGCGTCTGTAGCTCTTTGTAATAGAGTAATGAAAATTTCAGTGCATACACAGAACTGCGGAGCGACTCGCGCGTGAATTTAATTATTCATTGGTGAATGAGCACTACATGTTCAAATATTGTTCAGCAAAGTATTCCGAGTTCTACAAGGAGGGCGAGACTGAACCGATCGTGCCAAGTCAAATACCAATCTTCGCTGAAAACAAGACGCATTACATGAAAATATCTTTAGAAAAGGATTCTCATTTTTATGATATAAATGTTAATACAAATTTGAGCTGTATTCATGTTCCTACAAATATATATTTTAAAGGTAATATTTCCTTTCCTTCTTGAATAAGTACAGTAAATAACATTTCATTATTTCGTTTGTTTAGTCTCTGGGCGTAATACTAATTATACACTTTATTAAATAAACAATTATGGAAACGCTAATTTCATATTCTTCCGCTGAATAAATTTAAGCAAGGACTTAAGAAAATGTTTCTCAGAATGATTTAAATTTCATAATTAAGAAAGTTAATTGTTTAAGTATATTTTTTTCAGAACATGAAGCACTTAAAGCTATTTTGTGGTCAAAAGATTTAAATGATATTTTTATAAACAATTACAAATCAGATCCGTCGTTATCATGGCAATATTTTGGTAGCTCTAGCGGTATAATGCGCTTCTATCCCGGAATGCCTTGGAATATGGAGAAAATCGATACATACGATTGCAGAGTACAATCCTGGTATATCGAAGCGGCGACTTGCTCAAAAGATGTTATCATTCTATTCGATGTTTCGGGTTCAATGACCGGTTTCAAGAATTACGTAGCTAGAAGCACTCTTAAATCTTTATTGGATACACTCTCAAACAACGATTATGTTAATGTGTTTACATTTAAGAAAGATGTATCACAAGTTGTGAAATGTTTTGATGGTCTCGTTCAGGCTACGTTGGAGAATAAAAAAACAATTACAAACACTTTAGAGCCGATAGAAGGCGAGAAGAAACATAATGTACCTCTTGAAGGTAATGCCAATCTTACAATGGCTTATATCACAGCATTTACTACACTGGAAGAGGTAAGAAAAAATTGCATTGTTTTTTATGTCTTAATGCAGTACAAGATTCTTCGTTCCGGTCGCATCCTTATTAATTAATTAAGGAATTGCCTTGGTTTACTTGTCCATTAATTTTTCTTCAGTGGTTACAAACAACAATCATATTTCCTATACATACCTTTAGCTGTGTCATACTCGTATACAGCATACTTATATGTGTTAATACATTAATCAAAAACTTAATAATTGTATTAAACGTAAAAGGTCATAAAATATAAATTCATGAGATGAGAGGTAATGAAATGTAGCTAATATCAACAGAAAGTAATTTTCACGACCTCAAATAGAAGTCTATTAATAATTTCGAATGCCAAAGTTCATAGACATTTCGGTTTGTTAAACTTACATGAGGGTTTCGTATATCACTTTGGTTCGCAATAAATTGCTTTCAAAAGTTACTTTATTATTAATTTTAATTACAAACAATTCCTATAACATACATCACAATGCTACTATTACGTGAGGTTCTTGTTATTAGCTGTAATAGTAAATCATAGACACGAAACCTACCTAACATGTACAGTTTAGTACTATAGGATATAAAAATACACCTTACAAACCTTACAGCATATAACCTTACAATTGAATTAACGAATGTTAAGCTTAAATCACACTTGCAACTTGTTTCGTAACATGTTTAGAGACGTCACCACTGCAACGTGACAAGCACACAGGGCTGCAACCAGTTAGTAATGGTAATCACAGACTACGTGCCCGGGAATCTCACAGAAGTGTTCGAGGCGCACAACAGGGAAGAGGTGGATGGGAAAACGTACATCCCTGTTCGGGTCTTCACATACTTGATCGGGAAAGAGGTCACTAACGTACGCGAGATACAATGGATGGCCTGCTTGAATAGAGGTAAGAGCACTTAAAACTACATAGAGGATACGTCGCTTGATTGGAATAGAATGTAAAATGAAAAGCGAATAAAACCGTTAACCTAGTTTTGTTGACTATGTAACGTCTGTATATCGAAAAGGTATCGTTTTTGTGAATTAATAAAAAGAAAAAAATACAGCTTGATAACCAAAAAGTTTTTGTGGTAATTTTTCGGCCAGTGTTTCGATATTTTTTTTATATTTTTGGTGTATCGTTTTGGCAGGATACTTCGTGCATATCCATTCAGTAGAGGAGGTCCAGCAGCAAGTACTGAAATACATCAACGTGATCGCGCGCCCCATGATCCTGGAGGGGAGGGAGCCGCCCCCCACCTGGACCCACGCTGCAATAGATTACACGGTATATAATAAATCCATTCAAAACAATAAAAATAATATGAACCCTATATCACATTATAAATCGATAATCCACATTATACATTTTTTTAACTTTACATATTTTGCCGACAGAGAACTTCTGAGTGGAACGTGAGCATTGACGCAAAGGAGGTAAGTCAGTTTATTGTTATATTGCCAGGTAAATAATTGTTATATGTTAAAATTAATTAAAAAATGGATTGTTAGCCTGACGAAGATAAGCTGGTGACGTCAGTGGCGATCCCGGCTTTCGACTACAAGTACAACGAAGACCACAACGACGCTAGACTGCTGGGTGTGGCCGGTACAGATGTGCCAATCGACAGCATCGCTAAGCTAGCGCAGCCCCATCAGGTAAACTTTTCGCTAAGTTACTAATATAATGTGTATATCTTATACTATACATTCTATCATGACTGTGACTAACAGCAATAGCAGTAGACTTAAAAATAAGTGGGAACCAGTTTCGCTTTAGTCATGCATTTCAAAAAATCGTAGTTAAATAATTACAGACGCAATCAAAATGTTTATATGAGTATGCACGTTTATTGCCTTACAAATACAGAAAATAAGATTTTTTTTACTAAAACAAAATATGTAAAACTAGACAGAAATACAAAGCCTTGTAAAGATATCTGTAATTTTTCAAGTTACGATGTTTCTGTAGCACGCAATATTTACAAAGTATAACATTCTACTATGCTTACTTTATTACTATTGTCTCGGGAATAATAAAATGTTGAAGCGCTACTCCAGTGAAGGCAGCTCCAAAAACTCGCACATTTGTTATTCAATTACTTTGTTTCTGCTGTAACTCTTTGTTATCTTGCATAAAAAACTCCACGGCTATTTCTAAATGTTTTCAAGTTGGGTAACACTTGGCTTTTATATTTAAAACATATTTAAAGAAATCATCAACAGTCTTTTCTATTTAATTATTTAACAGTCTATCTTTTTTTGTTATCAAATAGGAAGAAATAACTTTCCTGTTAAAAATTATTCCTAACATTTCATTTAGGTCATTTCCTACATATATTCGTAGGATTAGTCTGACCTCGAATCAAATGGAATATTACGTAATCATAAATTGCGCACAAGAGCACGACCTTTTGGGAAATCAATACAAGTAATTAATTAAATAAAAAATAATTAAAAAAAAGTTTTCGTTTTCAGCTCGGCGTCAATGGATATTCGTTTATCGTGAGCAATAACGGATACCTGCTGCTGCATCCACTGCTAATTACATCTGTAAGTGAGCTTTTATTTATATTCAACATCATTAACTTTTATTACAAGGCTATTTTTAATTTTTTTCCAACCGATCCCATGAACCTTCGTACTAAATAGGTTATTGCTCATTATACCCATCTCACACAGTCTGAAGATAGGCTGTAAAATACTATTACAGTAACTTTAACTTTTCAAGGCTTTTCTAAAGTTTACAAATCGTTCGGTATTCGTATTGTCTACGCATTTTCGTGCTACGGCGTAGTACTGCATTACCCACAATGTAAAATTAAATTTTAAAACCTACTCTGAAATATTTTAGTATCAGACTGATGTGTGGGCAACGTTTTGATTTATCATACACTCTCGGATAGAGTAGATAGGAGTCATTCTATTCGTATATTCGTATAGCCGACATTGGAATGTTTAATAAGTCCGGCGATACAAACTTTGTTTATAGATAAACGGCAACCTGCAAACAAACTACAACAGCGTGGACTTCGTTGAGGTGGAGCAGGTGGACGACGGCAAGGGCCCGCGCGAGCTCGGCGTAGAGATCAAGTCCCTCAGGGAACACCTCGTCAATGGCGATGAGGGGAAACAGACTGAAGTTAAGGTCCTCTTCCATTACGACAACATGAGGTATGAACTGATATAAATCATAATGTATGTCTAACGGCTCTCTTATTAATAACTAGCTGTTCGCGTGCGGATTCATCCGCGTTAAATTATAAAAACTTTATTTTATTGTTTACATTTGTCAAATTATCAATAGCAAATGTCAAAATGACATGACATGACAAACCTTAGCAATCTTTCTATCTTGATGTTGGCAGCAACTTATGGTCTCCTTCCCACGTTAGGGTTTTTATCCAAAATATTTACCCCCTAAGTTTAATGGCGTGAAAATATATAGCCTAAAATGTGACACAAGTGTAGGGCTTTTTATTAAAAAAAGAATTATTCAAAAATATGCTGTAATTGCTAACATCTTAGGCAACAAAGAAGTGTGTGTTTACGCTTTATTATTATAGTATATAAGTATAGATATATATTATTATGTAACTAATACAGGAGGATAGCTCGTGTGAAGCACGACTACTTCTTCAACAAGCTGGTGGGCACGCCTTTCTCTATGGGCATCTCACTGCCCGGAGGCTACGGCGACACTGAACTGCTGCTCAAGGACAATCCACTGGAGGCCAAGCAGGGTCTTGAGGTCACCGGCATTAATGTTACTAGCTACTTTAATTTTAGTTACCGAGTACATCCCGATTGGTGAGTATGATACGAAAAAGAAGCTAGACTTCTCACTATTACTCTTAAACCCCAACTAAGGCACATATGTAAGTCGATAATATTATAATTGTCCCTTGCTACATGAGTCCGAGGTAAATCTTTTGTCTTATATTTCACGACGTAAAAAGTTTTATTGTTCGCAGGGTTTATTGTAAATATCATTACCTTGAGGGTCACGAGTCAGAAAACTCGGAAATCGAAATGTATAAGTTCTTAGTTAATATTTCAAAGAACGAGCTTAACATTACGAAGAAACAGTACCGCGAAGAGACTGAGAGTAGCTCCTTCGATTTTGATAGTGAGTTATTAGTTATTTACAATAAGAAGTCACAAATAAAACAATTTTTTCCTAATACACAATATTCCGTTTTAGAGCACTGTGGAGATGAAAGAGAACAACTAGGTAAAGACGACTATTACTGCAATGAGGATTTGGTGAAACAATTGGTGTTCGACGCGAAGCTGACCACGCCATACTTTGCCACGTGGCACGCGACGAGCGAGGAACGCAAGTTGGCGAATGAGTACAAAGTCAATGTCCGCTTTATAGCGACATCTAGTGGCCTTACACGATGGCACTACATCAATGATGATTCTAAGAATGAGAAGGTGACAGAGCAAGGAGAGAAGAGTAGAACATTTGACGGCCAGTAAGTATTTTTAAATTAGTTGATTAACGTAAGAGTAACTGTCTTTATAATAACTTCTTTATATTTCTAATTGCAGAGTATTCGGTGATCTTTACCCGAAGGCTATCGAAGAGACTTGGTACAAAGCGGCCGTACTGCAGCACTTGATCAATGCGGAGTCATTAGTAGTGGCTACAAACTTGCCAGTTCTCGATAAGACAATCATCAACAAACCGAATGTTACCAACACAAATGGTGATATCAATATCACTGCGAGCTACGCCATATTCTACAAGGACGGCAACTCGGAAACACCGGCTTCGGTTGTTGGAATTCAGTTCGTTTATTCCGGCTTCTACAAGAAATTCTTGGAAATTACCAACACAACGAGCGTTAGTTAACCTTTTCATTCGTATCTCAAACACTATTTAGAAATTTACCGTTCGCGTACCTAGAACAAACAGTAATAGAACAATTTTATGTCAGATCTTTATAATTAATATTTGTTTCTTTCACAGGAGTTCTCATGCACTGACCAGAAGTATGACTGTTACGTCATAGACAGTTCAGGTTATGTGGTGTTGACGCACAACAATGCCGACGTCGGAAGGTTCTTCGGCACGATTCACCCTTACGTGCTTCAGTCTTTTATTGACAAGAACATATATGAGCACGTCGACGTCTTCAACTACCAAGCCTTGTGTCCGCTCTCTGCTTTACCTGATATACCTAGTAACGCTTGGCTATTTAGTACGGTACGGAATTTTACAATTTTTAAATTGTGTTCTTTTGTTCATTAAAAAGACTATTAGATTTTAAATTGAACTTGCTTCTTACGATATTACTAAAGACCGTTTCCTTTCAGCCCTTCAACTTGGTTACAAATTTCATAAGATGGTTGACAGCAGAATTATTTTTGATACTATTTGATGTTGTAAATTGGCAAAGTAATGTATATGTTGCTGGGCAAGATGAAGGTCAGTTATTCAATACCTATTAATTTTCTTATTATTTAATGAAATACGGTCCTTAACTACCTATTATGTCTGCAACTGAACTTTGTAATCACAGGTACAACAATTCCACCAGTAGAAGAAAAAATAGAAGATATAGATGGAAGTAAAAATAAAGATGTTAGCAGTCTTTTCTCCTGTGACCATCGCATCAGTCTTTACATTCTGAACCAGAGTTACTTCTTGGATTCCATCGGTCCATCGCCAGCTGTGGTGGAAGATGAAGAGGGTGATTGTCACCCCCCGTACTGGGCGGCATTGGTTACGAAGACCAACTTACTGCTAGTGGTTGTGGAGCGAGGACCCTGGCACTTCAAGGACACCTGCGATAAGCCTCCCGATACAGAACCAGTGGCGACATCTAACTCGACCACCAATTGGGCTCCGTGTCACAAGCTGGAACTCGGTCAATTGCCAAGACGACGTCTCGAAGATTGTTTTACGTATCACGATAAGGTTAAATAAATTTTATAACTTAAAGAGTAAAATTTTTTAAGAAATCTCATTAGTGATGCAAATATTTATTGGCTTAATATCAAAAACTCCACATTTTCTTTTAATGCAGTGTATCTTTTAATTTCGTAAAATGAAAAAAAGCTAGTAATACCGATTTCTGAATTTCTTACTATCTTTCTAATCATAAAGATCGAGAGAGTTTTTTTTTCATGTTCTTTCAATATGTTTTCAGGAAAGGAACATAACAGCGTGCGGCATCGGCAGTATAGTCCGCGTAGACCCACCAGCCTTCGTGCTATCCGCTACAATCGCGTTCCTCACCACAGCTATGCTACTGCGATAATAACAGACCCAAGTGCAACGCATTTGTAACTTTCTTACTTTCGCAATAAAAGCTATTTACCTTTACCCTGCGTTGTTCTTTCCCATTGTTAGCACCCTTGCAACACTGACCTAGTGGCATAACGAATAAATCGATTCCTGCCCGTACCTATAGTGAAACCGCAAGTAAAAGTAACAATACATTCAAAGATAACACGCACACACTAATGTACTAATGGTGGCCGAATTGCGCGGTAGCGATAGCGTCAGTTGAAGTGTAGGAGTGGAGAAGAGCGCATGTGCGGTAACCACGCCGCGACTGCGCCTTGAGTCCATCGGTCACGTTCTTATCAATTTGGGTGTACACCAAAGCTCCCAGTTTTATCTTAATTCAACATTCGATTAGTACAAGCAATCTTTGAGCGTTTCATAAAATGACCGCGAAATTATCTTAAACGTACAAGTGTAGTAAGGGGCCAAATTAGATTATAGTGTTTCTGATGTTCCACCGCATTGGTAGCTTTGTGTTGTTAATATTCCTCATATCCCTTGACTCAAGGGACTGTACGGCGAGTGCACAATATGATACTGTTAACAAAATATCACTCAACAGGTAATTATTAAATGTTTTTACTAACATAATTAGGTCAATTAACAGGAGCAATTGTCAATCACTTTGAAAACATGTTTGTTCCTTTTACAACAAAGATATTATTACTTAAATACCTACTCTTAAAATAATAAATTGTAAAATAGTAACATATAAAGTTATATTTATACGCCTACCAATCAACAGTAACAACATAATTCAATTTAAAATTCATTCTAGTGCTGTTGTTACGTATTTTTAGCTTAATTGAGAGATGTAATAATGAATGTTGAGAAACATGTTCATCGTTATTTGTGTATTGTAGTGTTCAAGCCTGGGCTGTCAAGCTCGGTACAGAGCTTTACCACTTCGGCGAGTTCATCACTAGAAAGAAAGAGGTCCAGGATGTAAGTAGTTTGAGAAGAATTTAATATATTTTATGTAAAATTACTCGTAGCATCCGTAGTTTGAGTTTCCAAGATGGGAATCAGCAGGAGTTCCAGTAGCACCCCTGCTGGTGATTTGGTCAAGTAGTAAGATAAAAAGAACACCTTTAAAAATCCATTCATTAATTACGCGTATTATCATAAAACACAATGTTTGTTCAAGTTATATCTTTGAGGTCTGTTATAATTCTATTTATTTTCGAGTTTTATTTATTTTTTAGAGTTTTAAATCGGCCCAAATTGAATCAAGAGATGGCGAGAAGTTAGTACAGAGTATGGCAGACGATATCCGCGCCATGATGGAGTTAAAAATCAGCGCAGTCAAAAGAATCGTAGAGGCCGCTGAGAACATGGCGTTCGATAAACAAAATGAAATAGTCCCAGAAGACTTTCAATTCTATAACAGCAAAGAAATGGAAGAACCCTACGACGAATTGACGATGATAACTACAACACCGGAACCAGATTTTAATCTAGAAAACTGGATAGTACGTCCTCCAAGTAAAAGTGCCCATATGGCACAGAATCCACACTTTTCTAATATACCGGTGAATATTAACTTTACTAGTGTCCACGTACCTACTAATGTTTATGCCTGGGGTAAGTGATATTCATTACAATTATTAAAACATAAATAATAACTATGTTATCGTGCACGGAAATGATTCAATGAAGCCATATTAGCGTCTTAGAAAGTTGTACTCGTAGTGTAATAACAAGATTAATGAAGTCTCGTTGTTATATGTACAAAGGCGTCTACGGGTGGGCGAGACCGTGAATGGCACATGTATATGACTGACGTAAATCTCGTATTATTGTGCATTGGCATTTCACTACAACAATATTTTAACTCGCATATGTTTTTGTATTAAAGACGTAATACGTATTTTAGCACCTGATGTCATCAAAGGTATCCATTGGTCGGAGGGATTGGACACGCATTTCATTAACAATTATCAAAGTGACCCAACACTTTCTTGGCAATATTTCGGCAGTTCGTCCGGATTTATGAGGCATTATCCTGGTAATCTTTGTTTAGATCAAATTTTTATTTTTATTTTATTATTTATCTGAAATATTTGAATATTCTCGTAGCAATGAAATGGAGGGCAGACCCGGTTGATATCTATGATTGTCGAACAAGAGCCTGGTATATGGAGGCGGCGGCCAGTCCCAAAGACGTGGTCGTGTTGGTCGATCGGAGCGGATCTATGACCGGCCAGCGGCGGGACATCGCCAAACATGTGGTCACCAACATTCTGGATACATTGGGCAACAATGATTTTGTTAATGTCATGACATTTGCTGACACAGTCGAGGAAATTGTTGAATGCTTTGATGATTCATTAGTGCAGGTATGTAAAGATTTTCTTTAACTCGCATTTTCTAAAGATAACTTTGTATTAATATATCTTCGCACTATTTATAGGCAACTCTAGGAAATATACGGGAGTTAAAGTTAGCGTTAGATAATTTCGAAACAACAGAAATAGCAAATTTTTCCGCGGCGTTAACGAGAGCTTTTACGCTTCTTGAAATGTATAGAAATAATAGCGGCGGAGCGAATTGTAATCAGGTATGTTTAATTCACATGATTTCTGATTTCGTAAGGATATGATACGAGAAGAATGATATTATGCAATATTTCAGGCAATAATGCTGGTTACTGACGGCGTACCGTACAATTACAAGGAAATCTTCGAGGAGTTCAACTGGAAGTACGACACGCCCGTGCGCGTGTTCACGTACTTGATAGGGCGCGAGGTAAAGGTAGTAACCACTCCAGGTATTACTGCGTGTCGTAGTCATTGTGCGACCTGCATAATGTCTTCCTTATTCTTCCGACAGTAACCTTGAATGTGGTGCTCACTTCTTGTTCTCTTCTCTTCTGCTATCCTCCGTACTAATACTTTGTCCTAGACGATTCAACGTAACACAGTGCGACTGATGACTTATGGTAAAAACGTAATAAACTACAAAATAAAATTACCATGGACAATTTCGTCCATTCGCGTTGCTCTAGTCGCATTGCCGCGTTGTAGGACAAGAGTTAACCTTTGCATGAACATCTTGCTTATAACTAAGTATGTTGTCCTATCTCCATCATCATACTGCTTTTGCTTTTAGTTTTAGTTAGTGGTTTTTTGTACTGTTTTGTAACGTTTGAGTGATTGTTATTAATCTGTACTGTTAATGTATGTGATTAATGTGTTTGTCTTTTTTTATAATTGAATGTAATTATATGGGTTATTAGACGACACTGTGTACCTAGGTTGTAGTAAATTTAATGAAAAATAGATCAATATTGCTTTCTTAATAATTTCAATATTGACAGCGTTTGAGAAATAACTCATAAAATTATTAACATTTTAATGTCCGTTTTCACTAGACCTTCAAAGTTATATTAACCTAACACTAAGATTTTATATTTTATTTTAGTGATAATGGTCATTACTAGTTCCTGTTAGATAATAGTACCCACCAAACCTGGTTTTAAAATAGTTTTTTGTTGGTTTTAGTTATTTTTAAATTGTTAGTTACTTTAAACTTGTTACTATACTATTATACTTGTTAAATAAAAAAAAGTAGGCAAATAGATATGCGCAATGAGATTTAATTTACAATTTTTGATTTAACAAACGGCTTCTTTATTCACAAGGCAGTCGATTAACATTGCGAAATATCCACACTATTTAGATATTAAAATGACAATTTATCACTGACATATGAGTTTGAGTTATAATTTTTATTGAGTTTGGAGTTATTATTTTTATGAGTCAAAAGTTATATTTTTATGAGTGTTTATATTTTAATGAGTTATGAGTTCTGAGTGATGTGTACTCAGGTAGCAGATGTGAGGGAGGTGAAGTGGATGGCTTGCGCCAATCGCGGGTTCTACGTGCATCTCAGCACGTTAGCGGAGGTGAGAGAACGAGTGTTGGAGCACGTCAACGTGTTAGCTCGGCCGCTGGTACTGCAGAGGGAGAAGCATCCAGTCGTTTGGACACCTGTTTATGCTAACATTACTGTAAGTACAAATACAGAACTTTTGCAACACCGCCATTTTTGACCGACTTCCCAAAAGAAGGAGGTACTCAATTCGTCCATATGTTTTTTTTTTTTTTTGTCAATCTTATTTTATTTACTAGGTAATTTTATACTTCGTTTACGTCTTCGAATAAGGTTAAAATATGTTTTTGTTTCAAATTAAATAATTTTCACTTGAATAGGATCCGAAGGTCGCAGACTACTTATGGGAACAACGGGAGAGAGCAGAGCAAAAGGAACGCTTCCTCAGTCAGAAAAGGGACAAAGTTCTCTTCAACTCGGAGAAAGAACAGGATCGTAGGTGGCGGATAACACAGGTATAATTTAAAACAAAACTGGTGTATCTACATATACTTCTCCTTATAAATTTAGAAATAATCAGGATTATTGACTAAGCAACGGTAAATTGATGTTACTAGTACTTACATGTTACTATAATATAATTTTTTTATACTATGGTGGTGGCAAACGAGCAAGGGGCCACCGAAATGGAAAGCGACCGCTGCCCATAAACATACTTTACTTTACTTTACTCGTTTAACAGATGAAGCAAGGTCAGTACAGCGAACTGGGTGACTCCCAGTACCAACTGATGACTTCTGTTTCCATGCCGGTCTACGATCTGCGACATAACGAGGTGAGTTCGACGAACAAAAAGTACTGAGTTTTTTTTAAGTCTCAATATCTCTATTATGTGTATAATTAGGGCATAGGGCAACATCTCCATAATGGCCCGACATTTTATCTATAATTGTGCTTTTGATCTCTCGATGTTGTTCTATGTGCTCTTAATTGCAAACTGTCATTGTGAATGTTTTCCAAATTGAAAAATTTTAATTATGCATGCCTAAATTATTGTGTTAATTTAAATTTTTGAAAGAATCTATATGCCTCTGATTGGTTTTATGGTTTATCTTATTGGGAGAAAGCCGCTGTTAACCGCTAATGTCTGACGACTGTCTGTTTTTATATAAATGTGTAATGATGTGCCTTTTTAATAATAATCAGTTTTGTTTAATGGTTTCCCTCAGAACATCACAGAGAATGTACTGATAAATGAAGCTTACTGGGTATCAGTTACAAAAGAGGTACTACACTTAGTCAGTTTTGATGATTTTAATGTAAAGTTTTTGCAAGATACGAGAAAGTTTTTATGATTTAGTTTTTTTGAATTTCAGTAACGGTAAAGTCTTATTTGGCCCCGTTAGCAATGCATCTGTCCTCGATAGATGTTGGCCCGCGGCAGCGCCGCGCCGCCCGTGCTGGCCGCACAGCCCACGCCCAGAGCCCAGTGCCCACGCGGCCCGCGGCCGGCCCTGTGTTGTTCCACCCTTTGGCTTTCTGTAGTGTTGTAGTTTCTAATAGATCGTAGGAGTAGACCACTAGGGTGTTATGATCGACTTTTCTATCATATATCAAGTTAATTATTTCCGTGCAAGAAACATAATCTATATTACACACACTTTCTAATAAACAATAAAGTATCTTTTGCTTGAATTTAGTAATGTCTTTGTAGAGACATTTTTTTGAAGATTGACTTGTTACAAGAAGTAAATGTAAATATTTTTAATAATGTATCGTGCAGCCCAAAATAAGACTTGTATGGGGCTTTTACTTGAGTATCCTGTTCAGTTTTACTTATTACGACTTTTGTATTCTTTCGAATGATATGACTTTTCATAATATATTGACGATTTAGTGTAAATATAAGTTTTCTCACTGATGGAGGAGACATTTTGATTTCTAGAGCAGGTTGTTACAATGCATTTATCTATATGTTATTATATTTTATTGCATTCGTTCGTCCACAACCAATCGCAGTCCGTAGAGGAGAACGGCCAGAAAGAGGTAGGCCAAAGCTCTCATAGACTAGTGTGCCTGGGGACGGATGAGTGTGCTACTTGATTGTACAACAGGACTTTTATTTTATTATGTTTATTATTGGTGTTTTACACTATAAATATTATTCGCATTCTAAATTCGAAAAATCATTAAATTGTAATTGGTTAAGGAGCATCAGACTTTTAAATTTATCATTTGATTAAATTAACAAGAGGGGGATTGGGGAAAAATATATTATACTAAAAATTGAAAATTTAAAACTATCTAATAAATCCTTTGTAAAATAAAATTTGAATATAAATTTAAAGTAACATAAAACTAGTCCTGACATGACTGATTTTCAATTTTATAAGCACTTTTATTCACATTTCGTGTACTTCTATAAATCTTCAATTTAATATGTGTAATCAAATTGTATAACTTTGACACTTTCTTACAAGGATATATCAATGAAGCTCCTAACAAAACAACAATACTAGTGAGTTCAGTACTGGGTATACGAATGTAGTTATTTTATTATATAATATGATATTTAATTTTTTGATTGAGTAGATTTGCTAGAATCCTATAATTACAAACAACGAATTAGTATCCTTGGAAATATGTAGTTTTATAATTGTAATGTCTATAGATATCTAACGGGGCGTAGATGCTATAAAAATATTGCTAGAAATTAATTAAGAAACGTTTTTAATAATTATTATATATTGTAGATTTATTATGTGACCGAGAAATCATGTAGATAGTGTTACTGCTGACACTAGGATCCATTTCTAAAATGAATCATTAACAAATGATTAGATATTTATGAGTATTATCATGGAATATAGAAAATGTATAAAAGAGATGATAAATCATTTTATTTAGTTTTTAGAATAGTTGAATAGATTGTTTGAACAATTTTTAATCGATTATTAACACTTACAGATGCGAATTGCAAAGCTTTTGGGCGTCGCAGGAACTGATGTGCCACTTTCGGAAATACAAGCGTTGATGACTCCATACAAGGTATTTGTATAATGCAGTCAAAAAAATAGGTAATAAGATCTAATGTATCAAGATGTTTTAAGAACAAAACAATTATATACTACTCTTAATCGAAATCTCTAATCTCTGTTTACCCTTCTTAGTTATGGGCGTGACTGATATGTTTTATCATTTTTAGATCGGCGTGAACGGGTACGCATTTATTGTGACCAACAACGGCTATGTGCTTATTCATCCGGATCTACGGCCCGTGGTGAGTGATGAATAATTATTTTTTAATCAATTTAATGAGTGATAAATATTTATTTTTTAATCAATTTAATGGGTGATAAATATTTATTTTTTAATCAATTTAATGGGTGATAAATATTTATTTTTTAATCAATTTAATGGGTGATAAATATTTATTTTTTAATCAATTTAATGGGTGATAAATATTTATTTTTTAATCAATTTAATGGGTGCTAAATATTTATTTTTTAATCATTTTAATGAGTTTTACATAATTATTTGTACAATACATTTCAAATTCAATACAAACGTATTTTTTGTTACAGTTTCAGCAAATTTTAAAACCGAGCTACAACAGCGTGGACATGTTAGAAATTGAATTATTCGACGACGACCGAGGTCCAAGAAATTTTAGCAGAGAATTGACGGCGGTGAGTTTTGCTAAACAATTTTTTATTTCATATTATTAATGTCGTTATATTATTTGATTAACATTTTTTAATTGCAGTTGAGAAAAGAAATAATTGATCAAAAGACAGGAAACAAAGCTATGAATGTTAAATATCATTTGGATGACATGGTAAGTTATTTATAAAAAAAATCTATTATAATGTAGATACATTACGAAAACATTTCTTAATTTATTGATTAAATACCTAGCTAGTTTCTAAAATTCCAACTTACCTTAGAAACGGGTATCTCGCGCGAGGAGACACATGTATTGGACCGGTATCAGCGACTCTCCCTTCACCCTGGTGGTGACAATCCCCGAGGGCTACGGCCGCCATCGCGTCACCCCGCCACCTACCGACGACATACACCGATTATCACTCACCTCTAAAAATATATCCGCTAGACAATATCTCTCTGATAAATGGAGCGTGCATCCTGACTGGTAATTTAAATAATAATAATTAAAATAATAAAGTATTACATACAGGAAGAGGATGATTAAATAGTTAACTACATAAAAAGAAAGATGTTTGCATCTTATTACGATTAACAACTTAGTAGATAGTATTGTGATCATGCAGTAATTAAAATTATTTGCTCATCTTCAATATTCCTGCAAGATGTGCATTGATTGATGATTGTCTTTCAACGTAATTATCCAGGTTGTATTGTCGACACTACGAACGTAATTTCGCGACACCGGAGGAAGAGTTGCTGTATTTCTTGGAGCGAGTAGCAAAGCCGGGCTGGCGCTGGCCTGCGAAACCACGCCCGCCTGAACACCACAAGAATAAACCTGGACATGAAAAGCATACAAACGGTAACAGTGCACTTAACTCTGATTTCTTTATCTGTACTATTAATATTATAAAGATGAAAGATTTGTATTTTTGTATGTATTGAAATAACTGAAAAACTACTGGGCCGATTTCAAAAATCTTTTACCATTAGAAAACTACGTTATCGCTGAGTACCATAGGCTATATCTTTAAATTACTCGTGGACGAAGTCGCGAGCAACAGCTAGTGTTTTATAAAAACTGAGATTAATTTTCACATGACCGATTACTTTTACTGTTCTAACATAGGTTTTGTAAATTAAAATTTATTTTAACAGGGACTCCGGACGCAAAGGAGAGGAATAAAGCATCTAACACAACTCCAAGGGTGGAGTATTATTGTGAGTAATGACCATGTTTAAGGGTTTCATTACAATCTATTTCGTACACCGTATCATATTTAATAGTGGTAGACATCAGCAATATCAGTTGCACGAATTGGCCGGCTCGCCCAATACCACGACCACACAGAAGATAGGCGTGAAGCGGAAATCCGCGTTTCTTCTAAAAAGTGTGCTTACCGGAGATCTAATCTTAGTTTCCTTTCCATAATGTTTATTACAAGTTTTATATCTATAATTTCTAGGCGATCACGGACTGATGCAAGCCTTGGTGTACGACGCAAGAAACACCGCCTGGTTTAACAAGAGCATATCTGATTCGGCGTCAGATGAAAAAGCGTAAGTGAAATTTAATTTTTAATAATCTATTTAGAGCAAACCTTTTGGAGGCAACCAAATATTGTATTTAAAAAAAGGAAATTACAATTTCAAAGACGTATGCAGAAAATTACTGGCCTAAAAGACATATCACCTTGTCTCTGGTTATAAAAAACTTTTAGTGTTAACAAAGATCTGCATTGTGGTATACGATTTCTTCGTATCGTTAGACATCTTTAGAAACTGATTGACAAAGAATTTTGGTATATTAAGTGCAATAAGATTACTTAATCTAGTGACTAGAATATAAAAACAAATGTAGAAATTCGTTAGGTTATTGTATTTGTACTTATCACTGCACATTTTGTTTTCAACACACATAACTCACTTTGCACCAATTTATGTTAACTTGCCTGGATAGCCCATTGACAAAAGTGATCGGATTACTGCCGAGGTAAAGTATTAATGAACAACAACACATACTGCATGCCTGTGATACCATATTAATGTGTCTATAAAATTAAAGAATTAATAAAAATATGTAATTTAACATACATAAAATATAAAAGTTGTAATTGTATTATACAGGCTGTTCTGGAAAGACGTTTACAAGTACCACAGATACCTTGGTTTTATTCGTTTTATTGTCGATCTGTGATACCTAGTTGTACGCGTCATTTCTGGACAATCTGTATAATGCTTAGTATTTTAAAATGTAAAAAAAAATCAAATAAAACAGTCGACTTACAAGATTTGTACTAAATATGAACGAGCGATGTGTGTTGTTTTTTTATAATTTTATAACCTATCTAGATTTTTAAGAAATACATGTAAGATACTATTTGTGATTACTTTGAGCAAACCACGGAAGTAAGTTGTACAAAATAATACTATTAACTTAATAACACTAATAACGACGCAGCTTGAGGAATGGTGTAAGTATATACTAGAAGCAAAAATGAAAATTTAGTTTTTAAACGTGTATTATAGGCAAAATTTTATCAGCACTATTTCTGAGATTAATCTCTAACTAACATTTTGTAATAAAACTAACTACAATAATGTGATCGATCATTGCGTTATAAATAAAAGTTAAATAATCGTATTGTTGTTTTAAACAAGTATTTGGTTTGAGTATTAACATCATATATTTGTCCGTAGGGCGGAATTCATCCAACGTTTCGGCTACATAGTGGCGTTCCTCGCAACTCATAGCGGCCTCACGCGCTGGCAGACACACCCGCCCAGGGAACAGGAACCTGACAAGTAAGTCAACAAACAAAACAAGGAATGCTCTCTATAACCAATAAAGCTATATTTATTTATTTACTTCAAGGGCGGAATTCGGTAAGCAGTTCCCTCGTGCAATAGACGAAGTATGGTACCGTCGAGCGGTTGAACAACACTACGCTGAACCATTGAGCTACGTGTACAGCGTGCCGTTAAGTACGCCACGTGCGCCGCTCAACGTGAGCGCTGCACTTGTCACGGCCGCGCACGCCGTGCTGCACGGCGACGGACACCGCAAAGCGCCCGCAGCCGTCGTCGGCTTCCAGTTCAAACATGAAAGACTCAGCGAGTGGTTCGAGAATATCACCTCATCGGTACGTATATCGGGTACATACACTAAGTCATCATCTCCTTATCCTACTCCCGTAGGGTCGGCGCAACAGGTTTTTGTCCTCCACATAACTCTATCATACGTCATCTCAGTCATCAATCCCTTTTTGATCATGTCACCTTTTGCACAAGCCATCCATCTCTTTCTAGGTCTACCTCTACCGATGTACCCTTCCACACTCATAACTAACGTTCTCCTTGTAACATGCGATTCATCCCTCCTCATAACATGCCCATACCATGCTAACCTTTTACTCCTTACCTTCTCTACTATGGGGGCTACTACATACACTAAGTATGGTAGCGTTATAAGAGACAACATAGATAAGGACTGCTATCGTCTTGAAAACTTAGAACTTACCTGATTTTTTTTTTGTATTGCAGTGTGAACACAACAAGGAGTGCGTGACCTGCTTGTCCGACAACTGGGACTGCTACCTGGTTGACAGTAATGGTTGGATCATCGTCAGCGAAGATCCCTCGCAGACCGGACAGTTCTTTGGAAAAGTACGGTTGTTTTTGTTTGGAAAGAAATTCTGTGTCTCCTGTAGACAATTGTGTGTAATATTATATTAAACATAATTGTGCAGTTCAGGCCAGACATCATGCTGCGTCTGGTGGAAGACGAGGTGTACCGCACGGTGCACATCGTGGACTACCAGGCGGTCTGCTTCCGCGAGAAGAACATCACCAATCCAGCCTCTATATTAATTACGGTAAGCTATATTCGGCGGGAATAAGTCTCTGGATAAGAAAGGCGGAGGACTGCATACTGTGGAAGGCCTGTATCCAGCAGTGTAGGAAGCTGGTGATAAGTTATAAATAAATTTTTATCTTAATCTAATGACTGCTAGATATACAAGAAGATGCAAAGGTGTTTAATATTGTAAATCTAATCTCAATGTAATATTTTCAGCCCTTAGAAAACCTGCGCTTAATATTAGCATGGTTTATAACAACCACAATCTGGACATACAACTCGATTACCTCAACTTTAGCTCAGGCGTCGAGCTACTCCTTTGATGACGGTAAGATGAACTTATGTTACTGATATACCGAAATTACTCAAAATTATAACGGTTTTTAACTTCAATTTATTTTTTTATAAATCAAATTCAACCATTCCAAAATCAATTTGTTTAAGTCCGAATTTGATGACGTCACAACGGAATTCGATTTTTAAAAATTTGAATTGAAGCTAAAATTCTATATGTGCTCCAACTATACCTTCTAGAAAATTCGCGATCGATGTTGCTCTTGAGCATTGTCAGCATGTTCTGTGCAATTTGCATGACAGGGCGGGGCACTATGCTCATATAATAGACAAATGTAAGCTTAATTTCATAGATATTATTGTATAGTATGTATTAAACTGTTCACTTACTATAAATTAATAAATTGTTAGAATAGACTGCGTCAAAATGTTTGAAAAATAATTTTATGTAGGTTATTTTGAACAGATTTTTATACAATTACAAAAAGTATAAGGTAAAAATGAGAGTTAATTTATAAAACTTAATTATTTAGCACTGTATTTTATTGTGAATTCTAAATATATCAATACATCTACAATGGGTGCATGTGAGTGCACTCGAATATATTTGAAAAATTTAGTTAAAATCAAAATTATATGGAGTCATATATTGGTCGTAGTTATGTGTATAATAAAGTAGTAACGGCTCCATCTTGTTTTCAGAGTATGTAACACCCACCGGTGAGTTTAGATTGAGCACACTAGCGTCGTCTAACGGCACACTATTGAACTAATCCAGTATTTGGATTTCAATATTCGCCTCGTAGATATGGTTCCTGAATGCGCATGCATATTCTCTAACTACCCTTAAACATATTTTAAATCATTAACGAGATCGTCATACATTGTATATAAATATTTTTAAACTACCTTCAAATTTATTATATTTTATAAGAAATTATTCCGTCATTCATAAGACATATGAAGAAAATGATTTGCGCTATATATTATGAAATCATCTTAACAATGTAGTTACATTAATTGCATGTTATTTATGTATTCAATGTCGCTTCTGTGATATATAAAGGGTGAGTATTTGAGGGCAGCCTTGTCTTGGGTACGTCAAATTCGCTTGTATTTTACAAAAGGCGCGGTTCATCATGTTCTGTAATATTTAAAGCATGAATTTCAAGGAACGTCTTCACATACATATTTTGCTGTATGGCAGTCTTATTCTCTTTACTACATTAAATTTACAAGTATTATTTTATTAGTATATCAAGATTGTCATTATTGCTAAATAATTTACGCGACTCCTTCATTACAAAAACCTTAGATTAATTATTTGGCAAATGGAAAAAGTGTTTTTTTTCCAGCTGTATAAGGATTTTTTGTCACATATATAGACATATGTATTCCAATATAATTAATCAAAGGTCCATTACATTTTTTCAGTGCCCTAAACTGCATGACTGAGAAGTTTCTCGTCTAACATTATTTTTATTACAGTCGCATATCAGAACTACGAGAACGATGAGGATACCGATGACCCGTACATGTCGCGACAACCTTCGAGAATTATGGAGAGAGATTTCGAAAAGTTGGTCCTCATAAACCGGACAAGACCAACGCCATGCGATCGAGAAATGTTCCTCTATCAACTGGAATACAAAAACATAGACGAGAAATTAAATAGACCTGTCAAGGATTGTGAGAGACCATTCTACGCTCAGCTGGTCAATTACACAAATATGTTGTTGATAGTCGTTGACGCGATGTGCCCGAAGGTTGAGGCGTCAATTTTGCCGATAGATCCATCAGAGGTGCAGTACAATGAATCTCTGCCGTGTTTGAAACACAAGCATCCGCTGTACAGACGACAGCCTACATCTTGTATAAGAAACCATACTGAGGTAAGATATATGTGAATCTAGATAATAAATTAGATGATCTGCAGATCAGCCCACGGTTGGGTAAAGTATATCAGAGATTGTTTACTGATCTGCTTCATCATTAATGATTTGAATGCATACGAGTTATAGTACATCCCATAGTTATAGTACATCCTTTGAGCTGTAAGGTACTAGTTGGTGAGTCGCAGCTCACCGTTTCAATGCCAAGTGAGCTGATTTACTCACGACTACATGACATGTACGCAGCAGATATCTATGTAGAACTGACATCATTTGATGAGGTAGTAAAATAAAAGTTAATTTCTTTAGTCAACATTTGATCATAGTAAAATATAATTTAGTTGATTTAATTATATTCAGTCCTTGTTTGTTGTCTCGTAAAAACTTTGAGCACGCGAATGCGAGCGAACATTTGAGCCATCTCAGACATAAATCTATATTTCCAGGAGAGTAACATAGACATGTGCGGCCGCGGTAGCCAGCCTCAGAAGAACTTCTTCTGGATACCTTTAATCACTTTAATATTGTATAGTTATTAAAAAAACACGTATTTGTACCAAAAACTGATAATAGAAAAATATTTACAAGCATGTTAGCAATTTATGGACATGTTACAAAATCATAATAGAGATTCGCTAAAATTTGTTAATAATTAAAATAGTCTATTTAGTAAATTTCAAAATACAGTTGCGGAAATCCGCGGTGTATCATTTTAGGTAATATTGCCTTGTTTATTATAACGAGACAAAATGCGCCTCTTCCTACAAATAACTAATATCCTTCGGCCGCGTCTTCACTTTGCTTCGGTGGAGTCGTGGTCAAGCGCTGATTTATTTATGTTAAAAAAAAACTAATTAGATAGCAGTGAGTGCAAACGAAAGGATAATAATAAAAAGAAACTAGCCGTGTATCACTAACCGACGTTTCTTCGTACAGACACATTTATAAGCTACGTTGTTCTGGTTTTTGTTCCGCGTCTGATTTCAAAATGTTCAAAGGATTGTCGCTTTTATGGTGGAACACCGATAGTTTCCGTGACTGTACCCTTTTAAAAAGTTGATAAATTATAGAATTTTCTTTTTACTTAGTATACAGATAATTAAACATGTCGACATCACATATCATTAAGAGTAGATAGTTTTAAATCTCACTTTCGATAGATAACCTCCAAAGGTGCCATAGAGAAATATCTTGTGTACCATATACCATATCAGAAATTTATTGATATTATTAATTCTATGATAATGTTACAAGATAATTAAAATAAAACATTGGTACAATAATTATTATTATTATATTAGCTTTTGTACCTCAACTTTAAACTCTTGTGGTTTTTACAAATACAATGTTTGTAAATCGTAAATACGGATTTCTTACCACGATTGGGTTGTTTTAGCACTACACATCACTTCACACAGCCCGTGAATTTGGCAACTGTGCCTAATTGGGAGCTAAAACAACCCAATCGTGGTAAGAAACCCATCTTACGAACGTTATATTTGTACCACAACTTCTTAATTTGTTTACGTTTGGTCTAAATATTAATTTGCATATTAGATTAACTAATATATTGTTAATCTTTGTTTCCGTCCTAGCACATTTTTAATATTAACTGGGATGGAATATTCTTTAAATGTATCCTAATTTACATTTGTTTTTAAAGCATTTCTACATTTGTTGTGTGAATTTTAAACTTAGATGTTATTTAGAAATATGAAATATTTTAAATCATTGTCTTTTATCTATAAATCTAGCAAAATGTTATATTATATTGACTTTCCATTTAAATATTGTGATTGTTCATTTGGTACAAAAATAAATATATGTTGTCATATTGATTAGTTTTATTTCATAAACTAAATGTTTGTCTTGATACATTTATGGGAAGAAATCATCATCATCATCTCATCTCATATGGTATGAAATCATAAGAAATATTTAATTCTAATACATTTTATTATTAACAAACCTACTTTATCAATAAATTACATATATATTTTATTAGTTTTTATCTGACTCTTGTTTATATCGATTAATAAAATCATTAATTTCAGCCATAACAATTTGGTACCTTTGATGCCTGAGCAGGGTTGTTTGTAATTGCTCCAATGGTTCCCCGCCTTCCATAAAGCCTTTTAAATTGTGCAAACTTCCTCCACCATCTCTGTGCTCCGTGATACGGTCTTGCGGATAATTGTATGTTCTTATTTTCTCATTTCTATTCATTGAGCCAACCTGAAATGTAAAGCAGAGCATTTTTACATTTCAATGACAAAAAGTTAGCATTTTAGAGGGAATATGGACATAAAAATAACTGCTAGTACTAGAAACAAAATTATAACAAAATCTGTAATCAACACTTTCTGTCTATAATTTCTTGTGTATAAAAAGATATATACTCATCGTCCACTTGCCCTTATCCCTTACGGAGGGTCGGCACAGTTTATGTCCCCATCGTCTAGTCACATAAAAAGATATACACTAAATGATATTATTAAAATTGTACAATACTAACCTGTGATTTCCTTTCAGAATTAATTTTACTAGACTGCTCTTCTAGCTGCTTTTGAAGTAACAATGTCCTTAATTTCTGCATAGCTATCTGTTTGTTTTTAATTTGAGATCTTCCCTCTTGGCATTCAACGACTGTTCCTGTTGGTACATGAAGGATTCTTACAGCACTGTCTGTAGTATTAACATGCTGGCCACCTGCACCGCTCGCTCTCTTTGTTTCGATTGACAATTCACGATCAGGGATATTCAATTCTACCTCAGTTGGCTGCGGGAGGACAGCGACTGACACAGTACTTGTATGAATGCGACCTCCTTTTTCAGTAACTGGAATTCTTTGGACACGATGAACTCCAGCCTCCATCCTCATTAGCTCAGGAGCTCCTAGACCATTGATTAGCAATGACCCCTTTCTTATACCACCAATATCAGACACATCTAAAGATGCTATATCAACCTCCCAATCTTTGTAATTGGCATATGATTCATATAAAGATAATAGTTCTCTAGCAAACAACATGGCTTCTTGTCCACCTGCACCGGCTATAACTTCTACCATCACACCTCCTTCTGTAAAATAAGGCTCGAGCAGTATCGATTGCAACTCATTATCTATTTCTTTTATATGCTTCAAATATAATTGAGCTTCTTCTTTAATCAATTTCTGCATTTCTTCATCTTGACCATCCCGTTTATTTAGTTCCTTTAGCGATTCGATGCTGTCGAATAACGAAATCCTTTGATCAAGAACAGTAACTATTGGTTTGATTTCTTGAAGACGTTTCGCCTCTTCCAGCGTTCGTCGTGATTTTGTATGTAAATTGTCATGTTCAACCATTAAACTTTTAAGAAATGTCTGGACTGCTGGATCCGACAAATTAATAGTATTTTGGGAACTGTATCTCCTGAATAATAATACATTTTCCACTTTAAATATTGATCGTAAAGTAGAAAATCGTGATAACATTTTTTCAAATGAATTTGTTTACAATATAAAACACCACTGATTATCGCTTGCGAGTAAATTTCAATATTCGGTACTATAAACTTTCGCGCAAATGTATTTAAACTTACTTATAATGTAATAGAAAAATACATAAATATTGAATAACCTGTGATTGAGATTTTCGTGATTTTTGACATCTATTGCGTGACATATGACAGTGACACTGACGTTTACGACCTGAAATTAAAAAAAAATCTAGTACAAAACAAAACAAAAGCAAAAAAGAAATAAAAAGAAATCGTTACAAATAATAATCAAATAAACACTGTTTCGATTTTTAATTTGTCTCGTTTGAGAAGCGTTATTTGAACAAATGTTGAGCAGAGCCATCTATTGTTGAGTAGATAAATATTGTGAGCGGTGACGATCAAAATATAAATGAAACGATTACAATTCAGCTATTTATTTAAAAATGAAATTTTACATTACATTTGGAATTAGTACCATTTGTCATTCACTTTCATTTTTAAAATGTTATACATACATAAGTCTATATGTTTTTCTAAAAATTCTATGCTCGAAAGTTGTCCTTTATCATAATTTAAATTTTGCCACTAAATAATTGGCAATAAACACAATTCTATTGTATAATAAAAATAATGATAGCTCAGACGTCTGAACTTCGAAAAGTTTCACAATTTGGTTACCTCAAACTGTTTATAATTAATAGAGCTTCCTGTGTCAATTGTTGCAGCAAGTGCAAGACGAACTTAAACATTTTGTTCAGACGTGCGATTACCACATTGACCGCAACAATTCGCCTATTGATAGAATTATTAGGGCGGCACAGAGAGCCCGTTGCAAACCGCAACGTTTTTATGTTATTTCACATTCTTGTAGGGCAAGTATGGAGTTATTAGTGCTAATGACCAACGGACAGACGGACAAGCCATTGTGTTGTTATGACCGCATCACTTCCTTTCTCCTCGGAGGCTTAGCGACTATAAAAGGCGAACCTTTCAGTAACCTTGTAGCACACACTTTACCAGTAATTTCTTTCGACAAGCGTCAGTTTTGTTTTATTTGGCGGGTAACATTTTATAAATGTAGTCATATTCTCTAATAAGTCTACAGTCAAACTAATGCATATAGATGTACAATAACTTGGGTCATGTATAATTTATTTTCAACATTTGAGAAAAAATAATTAGCTCGGTAAATCAAAATGAAGAAAGCACTGACTCAGAATTAAATAGACAGAACCCTTCCGCTTAATAGAATTATTAGTACAAAATTAAGTTATAAATTTTGACAATTCGTGTCAAAATGGTAAGGGTAGCATCAATCTTAATTGACCTTTTACCATATTACTTTACCATTTACAATCGTGTTTCGCATTCAATATTCATAGATGGCATTTCGTTTGACAGCAGAAAATATGGCGGATTGGCGGCAATAGGTCTCCCGCCAAAACGCTCGCGGGCATTTTGACAGTCAATCGATACGACAATCTAATCCACAACCCTGAGTTTCTACTAGGACAACATAATACTATCTCTGTTTTTCTTAAAATCATTAAAGGAATAAGGTAATATTTGTTATGGTGTTCCTGAAGTGGAAACCAATGACACGGTAGCGTTATGTCTGTGGTCGTTTGTTCAAACGGCATTGAATTAAATTGATAGTGCCGTACGCGATAATGGAAGCTAATGCAACATAATTACAGCGGAGCGAGCTCGTGCAGCTAGCACGTAACCGTCACTCATCAATTTAATGAATAAATTTGTCCTGTCAGTTGAGCGTAAAGAGTATACAAAATTATTGTCTATTATTTTGTTTTGGCGCGTGTGTTACACGCATGATATGTAAACGAACTGCAAACTTAATGCATATAGAAGTTTTATGTGAATTACCAAACACATTAAAATTATGTTTTTTTTTTGTTAAAAATTTTTACGCATTTATATATAGAAAAGATGTATGAAAATTTGTTTTACTCTGTGAAATAATTGTAATTCTGTTCAGAAACCATTTCGTTGGCAGCAATCTTAATAAAATAAAACGTTCTACTTTATTTCCGGGCGCAGGTTACGCTACATTTGTCCGGCTCGCCAGGACCACTTCGCTGCCCTCAAATATTAGCTCTATTGCTTTCCTTAGCTTTACATTTACTTGATATATCGCTTCAACAGTATGCTACGGGAATAAGGCATTGATTATTAAGGGAAACGTTTCATGAATAAATTTTCTATGGTAATCCCACGTGTAACTGTTTTAAACAATTTAAGATTGCAATGTAAAATTATACAGATTCCTTAAGAACGTAAAAACAACTTTTACACTTTGTGGAATGATATGGTTACCATTGCTCTGATTGTATTAAGACACGAAGGAAATGTCAGCTAGCGAATGTAAATTTTGCTGTTAGTTTACATACCTTTTGTGGAACAGAATGTAGATGGCAGCACTGTAAGGGTGATAGATTGCCGGTACTTCGCATTAGTTTTGGGCCATTTCCGCGCAGAGCTGGCCCGAGCTCACTTAGTGGCCCTTAAATACATACCGCACGTATGCGCGATATAACCGCCAACAACACTTCACACTTTAGCCTCGCTCGTGGGATATTTATGGCGCTCGTCTCGTATAAATCCGAGAAATTTATTGTATGTACTTAGCGCCGCCGTACCAGCACTCCGAGTGCAAAGTATCGCATAAAAGTAAAGTGTGTTTAAGTGCAAATAACTATAGAATATTTCTTTGTTACGTTTTTGTAAGCCTTAATTGGATTTTGGAGCTTATAGTGAATTAACATATAAATGTACATTTAATCAAATAGAAGAAATTAATACTAATCAATCTTCTCCATATTCTACAGGTTACTTTTTAAGACAGTGTACCTTCAAACATCAATTGAGCTCTAAAACATTAATCGTATTCAACGGCGGATCCAGGGGGGGTCATGGGGTTCATGACCCCCCCCCCTGAGCTGATTGGTCAAGAGCTTGACAAAATATATTTACATATTTTGTCAAGCTCTTGACTTCATTGACCCCCCCTGGCACCAAAGCTGGATCCGCCCTTGATCGTACTGAGGGTAAAGCTACATTTTAATCACAAAATACTGAGGCTACTGGCATTTATTTATGGAATGTTAATAAAAATACAAATTACAAAAGCAGTTTATTCTTTAATAATCATAACTAACCGTCAGCAATTTTGTACTTATCGATCTGATTGCGATAAGAGCACGAATTAGTTTATTTATATAAAAGTTGCGTGCTAGACGGACGAGTCTGGGCAACTTGGCTAATGGCCTATTAACTCGAGCAAGTAAACAGGCGCATTGTTTTTTGCTGTGTACTAACGCCCCCGGCTACGTTGCCTACGGACCATCAATGTAATTGAAAATTGCACTCAACTGTAATACAAGGCAAGGTGTTAGCAATGTTTATCCTCGGAGTTGCCAGTCAAATTTATTCAGCGTCGAGTTATGTAAATATACAAAAGCTTTCGTGTTTCAATGATTTTAAAAAGAAAGTTGGATAGTTTTTTTATGATGGATTAGATTCCATCGATTTATAACGAAATTTCGATTTTACGAAATTCAGTCTTTTGCAACTAAAAAAATTTTTGAAAAAAAAAAATTGGCAACGTGCGAAACTGTCGTTTGTAACAAAATGTAATTACATTTATTTATGGCTTACCAAAACATTTACCCTATTATTATTATGTTGTTACGGCTGTATTAAAATGTCATAAAATTTATGACGCTTGCGAATTTTATTGCAACGGAATATCAACTTAGAATGAAAGTTGTTAGAGTTGAAACTCGTTGGTTGTGTATTTTGCAAGTGGGGTAGGATGACAAACGATTGGAGACCATCCCCCTCGATTACATTGTCGCGAGGAGGCTAGAAGTCGCGGCGACACAACTCAGCATATTGTTCGAGTGCTGTTAGGGGACGCGGTGCGGTGAGGTGGTAGCACAGTACCGAGGGGTTCTGCTACGTGAATAACGACAACGTGGCAAATTGATTCCGATTAAAATCAACCGCGTGAAAGAGACATCGGAAATAGAACCCCGTCGCTTAGAGCGTTTTATTTTTAAATTATGAAAAGATTAATTATTCTTGTGTAATACAAAGAAATGACATTTTCTTTTAAAAGATAGTTACTTATTATATTCTGCAATATTTTGTCATAGCTTATTTTACAACCTAACATAGTGGACGTTTTTGGATACAGACTGCCTACAAAATGGATTGTACCTTGGGTTCTTGAATATTTAAAAAAATAATAGTTTAAAATTTTTTTCACGTTTTATTTATCAAGAAATTCGTATTATGTACATTCTGTGCTTTTGTAAAGTTCAGAATTAAAGGTTATTTCCATCCGGCGATAGATGGCGCTACGTGTACGTTAAATTAAAAACAATATTTGGTTGTAAAAATCCACGACAATTTTATATCATCAAAGAAATTGATTTAAAAATAAATAAAATCGAATAAATATTTTTATTCGATAACATTTACTAATTCCATTCATTAAATTGATACGAAGGTAAATATCACCTTTAAAAAATCAAAATAGAAGCGTTTCTTATTTCTTACAACAGCCTAAGTAGTATAAAATTGGACACAAAAAGGTCTATTATCGTCTTAAAACTAATGAGTATTCTCAAAGCGCAACTAATCAAACAAATTTTCAAATCTCATCCATCAAGTCGGCCGGTCATCAAGTAGATCATTTGAAAGCTCCGAGATCAACGAGGTAAAGCCTCGTTTAGCGCTCGCTCTAACCAGAAACTATACAAATATTATATTGGAATTGTATTAATGGGTTTTGTTTTAACAGCTTTTAGATGACTGATTGAAAACTTGATTTTTTTAATGGATATTTACACTGAAAATGACATGAAAATGAAAAATCATTTATCTATCTTTATCTATATCTGTATCTATACTATTATATACTATATCTATACTATTATAATAAACCGTAAACACACACTTCTTTGTTGCCTAAGATGTCAGCAATTACAGCATATTTTTGAATAATTCTTTTTTTAATAAAAAGCCCTACACTTACGTCATGCTTTAGGCTATATATTTTCACGCCATTAAACTTAGGGGGTAAATATTTTGGATAAAAACCCTAATGTGGGAAAGAGACATAAGTTGCTGCCAACATCAAGAAAGAAAGATTGCTAAGGTTTGTCATGATCATATCATGTCATTTTGACATTTGCAATTGAGGATTTGACAAATGTAAACAATAAAATAAAGTTTTTATAATTTTACGCGGATGAATCCGCACGCGAAAAGCTAGTTTAAAATACACCAATCACACAGCATCAGGAACTTTAATGTACGACTTCTGAAAAGTCAATCAATTTTGTCTCTACATAATCAAGATTTTATACAATTTGTGTTGACATGTGTCGTTATTTGTTAATATATTTGTTTAATAGTGATGAATTTCGATTTCATATCCTTTAATTATAGGCAATTCAATAGCTATATACTATATTTGTAATGGGTGGTTAGCTTTTATTACGTGAGAAGTAGTAACTTACTTATATTTACTTTATACTTCTTTTACTATTTATCTACTAAATCACGAGTCTGCCTTCTTACGGCCGGTTTCCCAGCTATATTTAACCATTCGTTAGTATTTTTAGTTTGATAACTTCATGAATTGCGTTTCCGAACTACCTTACTTAAGTTTTACTTCGTTGAAACTTACGTCAAACACTAATTACGTAATCACTAGGTAATAAAATAAATGGAAACTTCGGTAAACTAGCATTAGTAATATTCTAGTGTCTTAATCGTATAAAACGAATTCGTAATGCATTTTCATAATGAGGATCAGTTAAAGCTGCATCAATATTAACTGGCCTGGCTCGGCCACGGCGCGCGCTGCAATTATAATTTCACGCGTCGAAGTGTGATTTTTCACGTTTTCTCCCGAGACGCTAACGTGACCCGGAGCGGGCTCCACTTATGATCTGTGCACCGGAATGGCCGACAAATGGCGTCCAAATGAGAGGCTTCGTCAGCCGAACTCGTCAGCCGAACTCGTCAGCCGAACACATAAAGTATTAATAAACACGATCTAATAGAAATCATTAATGTTCAATGCTGGTTTTGTAAGGCTATCGTGTACCTGTTGTGTAGGACGCGCGTAATGTAGCGATATAGTTTGTAGCCGCGATGTGTTCGAGGTAGCGGCGGCCCGGGGCTCATTTGATTATATGTTGAGTGAGGGCTAATCGCGCCGGACGGGCGAACACCTCGAGATCAAACACGAGGCGAGCCGCCAGATATTTTTGTTTCTATTAAACAACACCCGACGTAATAATGTTTAACAATCGTGCAGCGATAATTTGAACAGCGAAGTGTGTAGAGTCGCTGTGTAATTAGCTTTTTAAAAATAATAAAACTAATTAAATAAGTGTTGGTTTTATTGAGTGTTTGCCAATTGAGAAAATACCGCTATTTTTAAGCACAAATTAATATATTTTTATTAACGACAATAATATGGTATACATTTAAAACCAATTTCAATCAAACTAACAGAGGTGTCCAATGTCAATAAATCTATGATTATATATACTTATATTGACGAAACGATTTACTATGTTCATAGTTATCCGACAATGTTGATCAAGCTGATAAACGCAATAAATAATATTTAAAAAATAAAAAGCTCTATTAAACAACTTCTCCATGGTTTTCCTTATGCTCGTTGTTCAGATAAGTGGTCGTCTCAGAGGATCTGGGATTGTTATTAAATATTTGTGTTGTGGTGCGATTAGCGCGGCCAGCTCACCGGCTAATTTATCGGCCGACTTGCACGACTGGCCGAGCGTCTAGATAACTAATCGATTAATGAATCGATTAATCGATATAAAAAAGATTTCGGTGTGCTTGAGTTTGGCAATCGATAAAGGCCAATCGATTGTGAATGACTCGGCTAATGCGGGATCGATTTGGCAAGTATACGTTTAAGTTCAAGTCAAATCAATGCTCAATATGAGTATGTCAAAAGTTAAATATTTTATCTTATGAAATAATATTGACAGGTGTTCAATTTCTTATTACGATTAAAGTATTAAATGCTATCTATTGATACTGGTGGTATTTCATTTTATCATGCGTGTTAAATACCAAATGTGAATGAATTTAAATGTAGGGTTATAAAATAGTTTTTATTTCTATTCGAGTTTTTACCAGGTTAATTTCTACTGCCTTCTGTTTTTACTATTATATTCTTGTCTTGTGATTTATTCCCAAAAAGACATGTACAGTCACTTACATGAGAATTTACATTTACAATATATTGTTTGTCGCCTATATTCATTTTATATATATTTTGCACAATTTTCTAATATATGTTTTGTTAACATTAATTTAAATATATTAAGTGAATCCGCATTTTTAAAAGAGAATGGTAATTGGTTATACAGTTGTGCTCCTTCGAAATTGTTGTTTTTTGAACCATATTTGGTTCGAACTTTTGGTAAAACAAGTAAACTTGCTCGCCGATTTGATGTGAGAAATCGGAGATCTTATAAAATATGTCTCGTTTATCAAAACATCGTTACATTTTGCTTACTCAATGTTCAAATTATAACAATGACAAAACTAAAACGGAATTAACCCTTACAGCAATCGGTACGCGACGCCCTCCATACATCACTCGCAAACCGTGGCATTGTGTTACAATAAATAAAAGCGCTAAACGCCGGCTTATTGTCTATTAAGAATTACTTTTCTCGCGGCGAGGCGCGGCGGCGGCGCACAATGGGTCGGCGTTTACAAAGCGGCCGATGGTTATCGTGTAGGTGCATTATACGCATCGCCCCGCATCGCCCGCAACGCCCCGCCCCCGCCACGATATGCTAGATCCGCCGACCTCAGAGACGACTATCAAACTCTTCTCAATTCCCAACTGAATCCGATTAGGTGTTTCTTGACTATGAATAACTTTTAAAGTTATCCCAATCTGACCAAATAAAACTAATTTTAACTTAAATTCTACTTTCCTTTCCAACCTTTTATTATAATGAATATAGCTTCCGCCCACGGCCTTATCCGCGTGGAATTGAAAAAAACGAAAGTTAGTAACCTATATGTTCTAAAATACTATGCTCTAAATCCATACCAAAATTTCATCGAGAGCTGTTTAGGCGGAAAACTCTAACAAACATCCATCCATCTATCCGTCAAAACGTTCGTATTTATAAGTAAGAAGTAAGATGATATGAATGGAAAGTGTTTTTCACCAAAGAAGGGACGCCAAGGAATGGAAAATATCCTCTTTCTGTACGTCTTCTTCGTCGATTTTAGTAAGGTAACGCATCTGCGATTGCGGATGTCTATAGACAGCAGTCGCTTCGCGTTGATATGGCGAATCCAGGTGGCCACTTGCACGCTTGCCACCTTATAACATAAAAAAATGAGTTATATATTGTCAGACAAAACTTGTCTACAAAAGATTGTAGTAAATCAAACTTACTAATTAAATGACAATAATCTTTCTTCTGACAATATTCCCAGACTTAGTACGAAGCTTCCGTCAACAATTTCCATTACGCCACCAATTGGAAATTGGCCGTATAAGTAATACAGTGAGTTAAATAAAGGTAGGGTTACCATATTTTTAATATATCATATGGACTGAAAGTTTTTCTTTATAAAATAACAATTTTCTTGATTTTAAGTACTTTCATTTTATACTAGCTGTTGCTCGCGACTTAGCCCGCGTGAAATTAAAGAAATAGTAAAAATATAGCCTATGTTAATGATAATTTAGCTTTTTAATGGTGTAAGTATTTTTGAAATCGGTCCAGTAGTTTTTAAGTTATTTGTAAACATAAAAATCCAAAAATCCAAATCTGTCCTTTCTATAAAATTAGTTTAGATAAGGTTTCAGAGTTAAATAAGTATAAAAAACTACATTAACAACTATCAAACTACAACTTTTTGAACTTATAATAGTCCGGTAATAAAACATTTTGTAGCCGAGGATAAGTTTATGCTCGCCGTCACAACGTCATGTGGAAATTGCCCCAACAAGTTTAAGTAATGCCTGCACATACCTATAATTTTGATTTCACATAAAACATGATTTTGTGGTTTTAATAACTGAATGAAATGACTTACGTTATTTATGAATATTGTCACAACTGGTTTTATAAAACAACATAGAGTTAATATTAAAAAGAATGATTTATCCAAAACTCAACTACAAACTTTGATTACAAAATAACATTAAAACTCCAATGGAAATTACCAAAGCACTATATTTGAGAAGACTTTCTAGTAATTCCAATCATTATCACGCAAATTAAAGCGGTCCAATTAACAAAAACATCAATCAAAGTTTATTTTATATAAAAAAAGGTTTATTGCATAATTGGTCCTTTTATAACAGACCTCAATGAGCCCGCACGACAATGTTCCCAGAATTTGTAACAATAAATTTGTAAACGACACCACATAACTTCTGTGCGAGATTGGGTCTACCCAAATAAATACAAACTAGTTTTTTTATAGCACGAAATACATTGCTCGCTCAAATCATTTTAGTTTCATCTTTGAGTTTATAAAGAAGCAATGTAACAAAATATAGAGACTGCTACGTTAACGCGTTGAACACCTGTGCCTCAGTTTATGTTTTTATAATATTACACCTCTTGGGTTAAGATAATATTCAATAATTGCTTCGTGTTTAAGGTTACTCAACTGCATATGCTGCTACAAAAGTCTCAGTAATGAAATTCGTATAAACCTAAGTTTTGAATAAAAAATTCTGAATAAAAAACTAGGCGATAACTAATAAATGACAATAACAATAAACCAATTGTCAATAACTCCTCCGCGTTATATATTTTCTTTCAAACCAATACAATAATTACTTAGAAAGTTTGCACATTTTATTACCAACCCTACACGACGTGAGAGCATTATCCGTGGATTTCTAAATAAATAAAGGCAAAACATCGTCTTGTGTACAATGGGCACAAGCGGCTTGCTCACAATGACAACAATTGCCGGCCGATCTGTGACTCATTAATAACGACTTCGCGCGTTTAGTGCTAACATGACAAATGACAGAATAGCCGCCGCGCGCCGCGGGCCGTCCACTCTATACCATCACTCTTTATGCCACACAGATGGATTATATTGGAAATTATTAACAAATTACGTGAAAATAGATATTTGAATCGATTTATAAATGCTCATTATAACTGAAATAGGGCATTCAGTAAGGTTTTATGATCAGAACTAAATTGAATGTCATGAACGAAGTCTAAGTTCAAACTATTATAACAATCTAAAGAGTTTTAAAGCCGCTATAACTCTAATAATCTCATTATACAAAACAAATCTAAAGTAAACAAAATCAAAGCGAAAACTAACAGACAGACACGCAAATAGGCGCTCGTTTTGTGCAAATAACTCGTTACAATGTCACATCGCCGGCCGCCTGTCACGGAGCGCTGCAATTAATGCTAGTGGAAAATTAAATTAGAACACGCGCACGGCGTGTAACCCAGGGGAGGGCGAGCGACCAGTATACCAAGAGCCCTCGTCACTACAAGCACAATGTAAAACGATCTCTATAATTAGGCCAACAAGATTGAAATGCGGTTGAAACAAGGGGGCAATTACACAAGTCGTGTTGGCAGCCATTTTGCTTAGCACGCTAATTACGGGTCCCTTCGTAGTCATTTCATCGACTACGAGGAGCGTCTTTTTGCTGATTACACTGCGGTTTGTGTTTTTCGAATTAGCACTTCCATCGCTTCCGTTGCTCGCGTGGTCTATTGTTATAGATGATTATTGGTTGCTACGCCCACAGGTTGTGCGCGGACAGTTGCTAATAGTTGTACAGACGTATGTAATCAGCCGTGTATATGCAGGAAGTAGACTGCGGTTCTACTGACCAACCGGCGTCCTTTATGAAGGAAATAAATAGGGAAGCTTCATCTAGAGAAGAAGTCATGTTAAGAAAATCAATAATAAGACAATTCAATTCGAAATATCTCATCTTATGTAAGTACTAGCTTTAGCCCGCGACTCCGTCCGCGTGGAATAAAAAAAACAAAAGTGAGTAGCCTATGCGTTCTTCCAGACTATCCTCTACGTCAGTACCAAATTTCATCGCAATCTGTTCAGCCGTTTAGGCTACAAACTCTAACAAACAACCAACCATCCATCCATCTAAACTTTTGCATTTATAATATTAGTATGATTAGTATGATATGATTAAGATACTGTCAAATGCCGCAGAACTTGTTAAATTTTCAATCCTATCTTCTTTTCTTTTTTTTCTTTATCTCCATGAACAATGTTTCCCACCTTTTATTTAAAAGTAACCTAGATTATCCATTTGTTGTACTCGATAACAAAATATCAATGATTAAAATTATATCAGTTCAAGATAACTAAAGTAAACCGTTTAAAATTGAGCGTGGCAATCATATCTAAAATAGTCTTCGTATCCTCGGATAGTTTAATGGAGACCATGGTTGATTGGAACCAATCAAATGATGTGGTTTATTGTCGTTTTCCGATGTTGCCGGGTGTCCGTTAGTACCCGTGGCCTTGGTACTCGGTCGGATTAATCCTTCGTGACCAATCGAAGCTTAACCACGGTGCGTACTGATTGGGTACCTAACAGATACCACAACGAAAGGAAGCTGTGCTCGAGATCGAGGCCTATTTTCTATGGGTAATAACGGTTATGGGATATTTGGAAATTTGGAACATCAGGATTTTTAAATCTTTTGTTAGAGTAATATTAATAACTAGCTGTTCGCGTGTGGATTCATCCGCGTGAAATTATAAAAAACTTTATTTTATTGTTAACATTTGTCAAATTATCAATAGCAAATGTCAAAATGACATGACATGACAAACCTTAGCAATCTTTCTTTCTTGATGTTGGCAACAACTTATGGTCCCACATTAGGGTTTTTATCCAAAATATTTACCCCCTAAGTTTAATGGCGTGAAAATATATAGCCTAAAGCATGACGTAAGTGTAGAGCTTTCTATTAAAAAAAGAATTATTCAAAAATATGCTATAATTGCTGACATCTTAGGCAACAAAGAAGTGTGTGTTTACGCTTTATTATAATAGTATAGATAGATTGTAGGAATATCGTATGCCTTAGTTTGGATTGTGGGAACGTATACTAGGTCAAATAAAAATGTATAACTATTAACCTAAAAGTATAGAACTTCTAATCTCCTTTGTTTTTCTTTAGCTATACATTGAATTATCTTGAATAGATTTCTTGAAGGTTATTTTTTTTACCAAAATAAAAAAGATTGTATCTATATTCGTGAGTTTACTTTATATAAATATCTATATAAAAACACTGGTAACTCAGTTTTCCAAGAAGAATAAGAGCCGGCGTACACCTTTGACTAAATTATCGCAACACTGTTGTGCGATTGTCGATTGTTTCGCAGCCCATACAACTGTTTAGTTGCACAACAATAAATCGAGTAGTGTGGCATATAAGCTATGAATCAAAGCGCGACTAAACAGTTGTATGATAGTTTGCCGAGAATGCTTTTGATTGTGTTTCAGCAACCCACTATGTTGCTTCCAGTCAATTTATTTTATGATGCGCTAAATTAATAATTTCACGTTACAATTTACATTCATCACAGACGTTTAGTGGCCATTTCCACCGCATCAGTGATCGGCGATCGTTATTACAGTATAGTGCCAAATTAGAAATTTCCATAGTCCGTTTGATCGATGTATTTGTTCCGGCTGTACCAACACGTGCGATTGATTGCAAGACGTGTTAGCACGCGAACGCGTGATTAACTTCTAAATAAATGATACGTGCATATTGTTGGATTCAATTGTTTTTGTTTTTCAGGGTTACAACTTGTCAAAGATTAAGCGAAGTGGAGGAAATTGACAAAGCTGACCCCAGCTAGGAAGAAAGAGAGAGGGTTACATCTATTTCTTTTCTTTTTACTTTTTTACATAGTAACGAAATCGAAACGATATATGGGTAGTTTTATAGTTTACTTACCTTGTATATGCTCTGGCAAGAATGTCTCTATGTAGATGAATACAAAAAATACTAATCAAATCTTTACATAAACGCAATTTTTGACGTAATATTATCATTAATAGCGCAATAGATGTTCGACAGATCAAGTTAAACAGATGTCATAAAAGTAAGTCCCAAGTTAACGGGGATATAACAAATAATGGTTCATAAATGTTGCTCGTCAATTGAGCCGCTAATGAGAGGCGAGATTGCGGCGAGATTGTTTAAACAGTCAGCTGTTGTCTTTGACTTTTAAGAGGCAGGACCTGTAAAGCGCGTTTTATTTTACCGCCTGCTAAACAAAACCGATATTATTTTGTTTTGTCTCCGTTTTATTTGATTTTCATGTGTCTGCATTACGTGCAATGTGTGGTTGGTATATTTTGTTTTTGTAGAGAAGGTGGTAAAGATCTTTACCTCACATCTGCGAAAAGTGGTAAAACGTATTTAGTACAACGGCGACTTTTTGCCGAATCCATTTCTCTATAGTCAAAGACTATTGCAGTGCCATGGCGGACGTAAACTGACGTCTTATATTGCCAAGCGTCGAGCTAATCGCGTAAGAAATTAATTCTCAAATTGCGGTCTTACAAACACGATGAAACTTTTTTCACTGTATAATTTTGTCCGTCCGTATATAAGCTGTTATTTGGACATCGATTTGTGGTATATCGCACCTGCCAACCTCTTTAAATATTTATTGTTTTACCGAAAACCGTCCTTCAATGTTTTGAGGATAATTTGGAAACTTTGATGTGTTTTGATATTGAGTAATCAAATTATTAGGTTAAGTAAAGTTTTAGATAAAGTTTGTGAAAATTCATAAATACTTCATTAACTATTTAGCATTCTCAGTTTTGTATTTAATATGACAACGAAATACTTTATTATAAATCCGACGACAACCCGACATGGTTTTTTTAAAATTTTATTTGTTAGGATAGTCAGTCACACTCGTACTTTGTGCCAGCCTTTTTAAAGGAAATAAATATATGGATAAATTAAAGGGGGCTAGTAAAACGGGGATGCTACTTTCAGAGTTTATTCCCGCACCGTTAAGTAGCATTAAAACATCATTAGCGTGGTTTAAATTGTCTCCGCCCATACGTTTTGTAGCATTTCGACTAACTCCCTTCATCCGGTCTCCGCGAGGGTGCCCTCGAAGGGAGGGGATCTATCGCAGCAAATATAAATTAACGTAAAGTGATAAATTCATATTTAATTTGTAGGATGTCATGTCACTGTTATTTAGCCGTGTTATAAATTAATCGAAAATAGCCTTTAAAGGTGCATAAAATCTTAAAACATGTTTATTAAAATAAATAAATTTCTATAAAGTAAAATTAGATTAAAATATTTCCGTCCAGTTATAATTGTAACTTTGAATTAACAACTTTTTTATCGCTTCAAGAACCGCTATAATTGCATACATTTCTCGCCATAAACTTCATATGCATGAAATTTAATTTTTCAATGAATAAAATTGGCTCGTTTTATGCGGCTACGGTAACATTTGATTTAACAAACGGTTAACAAATTAAGAATGCACGCCATGACAAATACAACTGTAATTTAAAACGAAACGGATTTCGAAGCAATACAACAGCGGTTTGTAATTGGAACAACTCATGTAAAGTATACGTTCCCACCCACACAATAACAAAGAAGATAATAGAATTTCAATATTGCTCTCGCAGCAATCATTGTCTATCGAATCGCTGATTATCGTCCGCGGCGGCACGCGAGCGACAATGAACGGACAGCGGACCGATCTAAATTACCGATACGATCGACAGTACCGAAAACCGGAACTCGATATTCGAAAACATCGATCGAGCACGCGTCGTCCACCGAATCGATTAGGAAAGCTTATACCGAATCGTTAAAGTCGCTCGCACTCGTGCCGCACACCACTATTAAATAGAACGTTTTTGTTTAAATCTGAAACGAATCGTAAATTCGAGCAGTGTTGTTATTCCGGATCATCTCGTATTTACGGTTTTTATTGGCCTGTATCATGCGACGGGAGTGCGGAATTTGTTTATCGATTCACGCATCGTTTTTAAAATTCCACGAGATCGATTTTACAAGCTGGTAATGGATAGATTTTATAGTTTTAATTACCTATCAGATGGAAGCAAATTCGTTACGGTTTTTACGGTTATGTTTAGGACAATATTTTGTTTTTACTAAATGAAAATTGAACTATTATTATTTTTTTGTGGATGTATATTATCTGAGTTTATCTTGTAGAATTTAGACCAAATATTTACCATAGAAATAAAAAAAAGTAGAAAGGCAAAAAAATCACGCGGTAACTGTAATGGTTGTTACCCTTAGATAAGTTCAAAAACATTGTAAATCTTTGTACAATAGTAGTTTCCAAAACGTTTCGCTTCACGCCGAGTTACGGAATCATAAAAATAAAATTGAAATAATGCGTGTTGTGACAACGCGACGCTTCGAGTCGTTCATTCATCGCCGACAACAATGTAGTAAACATCGGCGTAATATCCGTGACATATAGCTCAAATTACCCTTTCGATTCGTAATGCGCGCACGATTCCTCCACCGATGTACTATGAAACCGATCATTTTTCACAGCTGCACACATGTCTTGCTAATTGTTCATAATTTGAACGATTTATATTCCTTGTGTGTGAAAGTAGTGAGCCTCAGTTTGCGTGAAAGAAAATACTTGCTTCCTTTAAGGGCATATTAAAAATATATTGTTAACGTTTATTTTTAAAACAAAATTAAAGGTTGTAAAAACGAAGACAAATATTTAAAAAACAAATTTAAAAAACGACATCACCCGCATCGTCTGTCGCTCGGTGATTTGTCGCTGCAGAATACAGAATAAAAATATAATGGAATTGAATTTATTTCGCCCCGATGCGGTATAACGGTCCAATAAATCGGGAGAACGCGGCCGTACGTCAGCCGCTGGAGGTCCACCGCAGACCTCGTAACTCATGCGACCAATGTGCCGCGAAATCAATAGACTTGACAACCTGCTCTTTGTCTTACGAATTCATATCTAAACTTAAATATGTGAAATATTAAACACTATTTAAGTATTACAAAACACCTCTAAGATTGCGATGAATATAGAAAATGCTGAATGAATTTATACCCAACCCATAACCGAAAGATTTCGCCTTTAATTACATTTAGGACCTGTCCCACCACAGGCTGATTGAGGCTCAAATAGCTTAAAAATGACGTCAGATAGGGGAACAAAATCCGATATTTCCATCACATATTTTACACGTTGGATTGTTATCAGGCAATTAACAATTTGGTGGAACAGGCCCTAAGTATTATATAAATTGAAGTAAATATACAGATGATTGTTGTTGACGTAAAAAGACGAAATCTTTGCTACTCTTTGATTGCCTACATTCCCGTAGATTCCAGGAAATGGTAAATTCTTGATTTGTAGGTTATGCCTAAAACCTTTAGAACATCAACATTGCAGGATTTAATTAATTTAATTCTATTTTTTTTAAATCGTCCCTTATAGATATACCTACATACAAAAAGAAATTACAAATTAAGGGCGATATCTTAAGTAAGGTTAGAGTGGTAGTTCACCGATTTTACATTGCATTTTACAGCGCATCATTAGCTGTATTTAAATAAGCCATTCTCCTATAAATTTCATTATGAAAATTACCTAGTTAAAAGTTAGGTTAAGATACACTTGCTTATAGTTTAGTTACCAACGGGCAGCGGGTGTTGGTTAATGGCGTGCGGATCGAATAAATTTGATAGCACCGCTGCTCGCAATTAAAACTGGAGAACAAGCATAGGTTTATTAACGACGCTGAAATATCATCACATAAATCGATATCGAAGCCGTCAGTTTATCGACAATTATTCTTAATTGGATTATGAAAGCGGTGCAGTGTCCTATAAACCACAAGTCACGAGAAATAAGCGTTTAAAGGTAATTATCATTTTTTATGAGCATAAAAGTTCAAATATCGTACCGTACAATTGTTTTTCCTTGTAGTATTTATTTGTGGTACTCAGTGATATTCCTACGGAAATATTATAAAACAGGAACTCTGTTTTTATTATCAGTCTACATTGATAATTAAAACAAATGCCGACGCTTCTGAAATTTATATTTATTTTACATTTTCCACGTCCTTAAATTATATACAATTTATATAAAAATGTGCCCTTTTACGTATCTTTTAGTGAACATGAAAATAGAAAAACATGTAGTAGGTACATACATACAATATATTGCTTCATCAATTTGCATCCTGATTTCCAATTGATTTTCAAAAAAATAGATCTTGTCACATTCGTGATTACTCTAAACAATATTACTATTGATAAGCGTAAATAAATCCCTATCCAAGCATAGACATCCAGATTTAATTAAAAATAACTGAAAGCGCGATATTTTTATGACTTGTACCATACCTTAAGGTCTATCCTCCGGCCGGTGCGTGCCTATCTCGCGGCTCGGAACGAGAGGCGTCCGATTGGCTGCGGGGAATGGGGCGGCCCGCGCACACAACCTCCCTCACATCTCACAACACTAACACTCTAAGTTTTAATTAACCATCTAAAATATCCAACGATTCGCTATGAAGATCACACTAACCAACCCATCAAACGCCGTAAACAAGTTGTAATTTATGTTTTAACACCGACCAGTTTGTTGTAAGGCGAAAATTAAGTGTGAAATTGAACAGAATTCAATCTATAAAATGCAATTGTTTTATTAATATTTTATTTATAACAATATTATGCCCAATATAATTATCATTGTCTAATTATAAAATACTAGTTAGTAATAAAAAATAACAGCCACAACAATTTCCATAAGTTTTGTTAAGATAGATTAGGTTATTTCAGTAAGATTGTTATTCATTGTAAAAACTGTCAGAAAATGACCTTTTTTTATAATATAAGGTGGCAAACGAGCAACGACCACCTAAATCCGCCAAAATGGCGAAGCGACCGCTGCCCATAGACATCCGCAATTGCAGATGCGTTGCCCACCCCCAATCGACGGAGGAGGAGACGCACATAAAGAGGATATTTCCCCTTCCTATGCGTCTCCTCCGCCGTCAAATCCACTTTCCCTTCCCATCCTTTCTCAAAAGAAAAAGGGTGGGAAAGAAAAGGGACCAAAGTTGGGCCTCCGGCACCACACTCATCAGACGAAACGCAGAATTTCTCCCACTTCACGCCTGTCTTCTGTGTGGTCGTGGTATTTCACCGGACGAGCCGGCTCATTCGTGCGAAGATGTTAAAGCGGGCTCTACTACTAGTAATAGACCTACTAAATGTTACTTTCATTTAAGAAAAATTCTTATTTTCTTTAATAACGACCACGATGTAACATAAATTAAGTCTCATTAATTTCCAAAGTACACTTTGTATAAAATTACAAATTGTGGGAAAGTGGCTTAATTTCCCACATAAATATGGCGCATTGCTACTCATGTAAGATAGATACAATGTCTTTTGTCTAATTGTCTTGTAGAACATATAGACAACAACATGAAGGTTGAAGTGATAAAGTTATCTTAATTTATTATCTATTCTTTTTATACGTTAATTGTTGAATTGTTGGTGAAACAAGATTGTCGTGTAGAGCTTTGTCAATTGTTACCTAATTAAAAGTTACTAATTTCCTTCTAATTGACTACATGATCATTAACATGTAAGTAATCTTAATATTTCTCAAGAGTATTCAGTTCTTTAGATCTATAAAAAGATTTGTTGTGACATTCATTTTGGAGGATATATTTGTAAATAACGTGTAAATTTTATAAACTAAACTTTTGTCCGCAACTCCTGCATGGAATTAAAAAAAACATAATTTTTCTTTGTTCTTCCAGACTATGTTTCATATCTGTGTCAAATTTCATCAAAATCCATTAAGGCGTTTTGGAGGTTATCAATCAAAGATACATTCGTCGAAACATCATATTTATAATATTAGTAAGAAGTATTTAGTAAGACTTCAACAAGATCCGATGCGCCATTGTGGAGATGAGTTCTAACAATAATTTAAACGTACATCCAAACTTTCTCATTTATAAATAAGAATTAAGATAAGAAGAAAGAATAATATCATCTATTGTAATATTATAAAGAGGAAAACTTTGTTTGTTTGATTGTAATGAATAGGCTCGAAAACTACTGGGCCGTTTTTAAAAATTATTTCACCATTAGAAAGGTAATTTAATTTATCTGTGAGTACCATAGGCTATGTTTTTTCAGTTTTTTTTAATTTATAAATTTTACGCGGACGGAGTCGCGGGCAAAAGGTAATGTTTTATATGTTAAATGGAAAAACCTTATGCCTAGTCAGAATAAATTAACATGAAATCCGCACATGGTTGTTAACAAAAGTCAGTTAGATAGTAGAAAGTTTGTAACATGCGTATATTACATCTTACAATGTACTACAAAATATTGCACCGATAGAACACCGTTAGGAAATAACAAACAAGGGTCTTATGTCAATAGGTCGATAGACGAAGATATTAATACGATCCTGATGCCTACGATTAAAGCAAGTTGGTAATAATGCAATTAGTAATCTGTACAAATATTATAAAGAGGAAAGATTTATATTTTTGTATGTATTGAAATAACTCAAAAAATAGGGGCCGATTTCAAAAAAAAATTCACCATTAAAAAGCTACGTTATCAGTGAGTAACATAACATAAACTATATTTTTTATTGTTTTTTAAATACACGCAGGCGAAGTCGCGAGCAACAGCTAGTCGAGAATAAATGGCCAATTCAATGTGAACTTTGTAGAGAGACGTAAGCAATTTCGGATATTCAAATCAAGTTACAAAAACACTGATCTCTATAAATGGACAGGTTATTGGAAATGACATCTTTTGCTTCTAGATTCAAATCCTTACTACTGCTACCAATCGATACCATCAGTTTGCAAAACATTATGAATTAAGAGTAGTAGTTTATAACATTTGGTACAATCTTACTATCTTATCTTACTAATATTATAAAAATATTATAAATGCGAAAGTATAGATGGATGGATGGATGGATGTTTGTTAGAGTTTGTAGCCTAAACGGCTGAACGGATCTCGATAAAATTTGGCATAGATGTAAAGTACAGTCTGGAAGAACACATGGGCTACTTAGTTTTTTTTTAATTCCACGCGGACGGAGTCGCGAGCGAAAGCTAGTGTACCTATAAAAAGCTGATTTCTTTTTGTACCAAAACTACAATAGCTGTGGACATAAGCATAAACCGAATTGATATATGGAGTATCAAAGAGAGAGTTTTCTTCGAGTCTTCAAGTCTAAATTTTAACATGTATGCAATATTCAATTATTTCCATTTGCCTACGTGTTGATGCATCTATAATATAAATTGTTTGTGTCTTACAACATAGTTTTATAAGGCGTAATCTTTTGGTGGGTTTAGTGAGGCGGAAGCCGGGTTTATGTCGGTACTAAATCCTCGAGGGATCGTTCACAATTAATAGTCGGGCTATAAACGCCGCTCAAAGCCGGCGGAGACATAATATTAACTTACTAATGGCTTATGATTATGATATTTACTACATGCGGCCTTAAGCTCTAATCTCGCTGCATTCAAGACTTTTGTAGGTTTTACAAAGTGTATGGACATTGCAGTGCTGGATGGTGTCTTCATTTGATTATAAGTAATTATATTTAAACTAGCTGTTCCCGTGCGGCTTCATCCGCATGAAATTATCAACATTTTATTTTATTGTTAACATTTGTCAAATTATCAATAGCAATTGTCAAAATGACATGACATGACAAACCTTGGCAATCTTGCTTCCTTGATGTTGGTAGCAACTTATGGTCTCTTTCCCACATTAGGGTTTTTATTCAAAATATTTACCCCCTAAGTCTAATGTCGTGAAAATATATAGCCTAAATTGTGACGTAAGTGTAGGGCTTTTTATTAAAAAAAGAATTATTTAAAAATATGCTGTAATTGCTGACATCTTAGGCAAGAAAGAAGTGTGTGTTTACGCTTTATTATAATAGTATAGATGAGACAACTAGGTTCTTTTATAAGACCCTACACAAACTAGCGTCGGGAATACCGTGGTGATCAACGACTGCCGTATACATACGGAGGTTTGTTCATTTTAAAGTCTGAATCTCGACTTATTGTTTTTATTAAAGTATAAATAATTACTTGGTGTTCCTAAATCTTGTTAATCTTACTGTGGGTTTCATATTATTATAAGGGCCATATTAGTGTATTTAGTATGTTGCCAGTTACCAGTGGAACCGCACCTTATTCAAATTAGGCGGCTTCGAGCAAAGCGTTGCCTAAATATTAGTTTAATATTTGGAAGATCGTATCACGGGTTGAAGGGAAAAGGCTTGTAGCTTGTGTTATACCACTAAGAATTTTATTGTGTGTGTTTGTTTGATATTATATTGTTTTTTAGTGTATTAGTGTGCATTTTAAATTAAATCTAAGTTCTACATATCCAAGCTGTATGGAAACTTTTCTAAACTTTTGTTGAAAATTTTTTAGGAACATTGTTTTTAATACAAAATTTTATCTGTCAATAATTTAATCGACTATAAAATCTATAGGAAATTTCGTACAGATATCATTACAAATATCCTAAAGAGACAAAACATTTTTATATTTGAAAATTTCCGAGCTACAACACTTTAAAGTGGACTGAATAAATTATGTAAATAGTACAAGGCGGGTTCTCGCTTTCTTGTAAATGATTTGGCGTTTTGCGTTTAATGGTCGGTCTCCATATTAATGCCCTAAATTATTTAATTACTATTTATAGTGGCCCTATGCTGTCTACACGCAATGTAGTCTTACATATGGTCACCATACATATACACGATACAAATTCAAAATTCATCATACCCGATGTATACTACAACGATTGTAGTATACATCGGGTAAGACCAGTCTTGCAATTCTAAATTTGAAATGGTTTACTATATTTTCGTTTACTTTTTTCGGAGTTCGATATTTGGATACGAGTCCCACATAAATGTTACCCATCGATTGTGTATTTAGTTAGTATCTAACTGAACCAAACTAAATACAATCATATTGAATGAATATTGACACTTTATAGAACAAAATTTAACCACGAAAATTATTTAAGGAGTTTCAGTGTAAAATTTACTGGCAGCTTATATAGTCAGATTTGAAACTAACTTATTTTCTATTTGATCGGTGACAAATGTTTTATATTTCAATGCTGCAAGGTATATCGTTTTTTGAATAAAATATAACCTACGCAAATGTTAGATGCGTAATTGATTTATTTATGTAAATGATGTTAGTAAATCATTTTAAATGTGTTTTATTTGACATATTAGAGTAATCAGTCCATCTCCATTTATTAATGGTTAAAATAATTATATACATTGCAATTTATTGCGTAAATTTAATTTATTTTTTTAATCAATTACATTTAATAACTATGATTTTGACAAAATGTTTTAGAAATAAGTTCCGTTCGCGTAAATGAAGTTGAAACTAAGTTTTATATAGTTAGAGTTCAAATTACAATGGCCTTTAAAACGCAAGAAAGAGTAGTTAAAGGTTATACAGGTAATGAAAATTAAGCATAGTTAAATATAATAAATATGTGAAGTGACACATATAAAAAGCCAACATTGTTGTAAAAGAGCAAGTAGTTAAAATGCAAACTTGGTAAACTCCTGAAAAAAAAAAGCTTATTGCAGCAGTTATTGCGGTAAACTTTTTTGCAAAGAGCATTATGTTTAACCTCAGCTATCGTAATGTTCCCTTAATTTTGATGACGGAATGATTGGCCACGGTCCCAAAAGCGAAACCATTAAGTTCGCATTCCTTCGGCCGGTAAAAAGACGAGTGCGAAGCCCGAGGTGCAAACAGGGCGGGCCAAGCTCCACCGTGCCACCTCGTTCCCAAAGTAGTGACAAATGGTGGCGGCATCTTTCATCTCCCAGAATGCCTAACTTTAATAACAATCGAATATCAACTTTACCTCCAAGTGTTAATGTTGAAATTCAATCGTCCATTGAACATGATTAACGAAATGATAACGCTGTAATGAAATTCGGAAATAATCGCAAATCGTTTTCGAAAGCCTCGATGTAGGCCGATGTCTACCTGAATTGAAAAATGCACCGCAATTCACAGCAACTTAACAAACATTATTCTTTCACATTTCTTTATTGTATTAAATTAAAATACATACCAAAAAAATAAATAAAAGAAACACACGAGGAACGTCAAGTGTGGGCTAAAGCCGAAACAAAAATCTTGATAGAGAAAAGAAAAGAGCACAATTCGGTTTTCAATTAAGAATCTTCAAAAAAAGATCAAATTAAGGAAGATAAAATGAAAACCTCATTATTTAAGATATAATCAAAGGATAACACTACTAAATTAATTCTTTCTTGTCCATAGCCATAGACAATTTTATATTTTAGACATGAATTCAACCGTCGCACAAAACGATTTCGCTTTGAATATTACGCGGTGTGCATTGGCAATGTCTTTACATAATGTATAAAGCAATTTTTGCGAATATCCATAGCCGAGTCCGTAATCCGATCGTCATTCTAAGCCTATTATTCTAATAGAATCGCATTATATTGATTGTATATCGTACGCGATAATAGCTGCTAATGCCACATAATTACACGGAACGAAATCGTATGCGGTAGCCGATGAAGATATAAATGAATTAATAATCTTTTTACGTAGATATAGCGTTTTGTCGCGGCTCATTATGCGTTACTACACGATCGCACTTTATCGTTTCCAGTTTACGCGTAATTCTGTGCAGCATTTTTTAGCGTATGAATAATGGGAACCGCTGCCGCTGTATTTGTTATTAACGTCATGCATTAATATTAATTGTCATGTTGACGTAAAATTAATTACCATCAATTTTATACTTTACTTTCACAGAATTGTATCTTTTACTTCCTCTGTGCAAAGAGAATACTATTAGAGTGTACGCACACCTGAAACGAAAGTATCGCATAACTTTTTACTCTCGCTTTGATTCCAATGAGCTTATATGGAAGTGCGCCCACTTCTAGATTTTTAGTTGTGCAACTAAACTGTTGAATGGACTGCGAAACAATCGACAATCGCACAACAGATGTGCGATTGTCGATTGTTTCGCAGTGTTTAGTCCAAGTTGTGTGCCCGCTCTTATAGTTACTACAGCGATGTATTAATTTAGTATTACGCTTTTCTACAGCGAGTGTTATATTTCAATTTAAAAAAAAACATTATTTGCATTTCTGAGGGCGCCAGTAAGCCATTGCAAGATATAGGTGGATCTGCAAAGAGAATGCTGAGGCATTAGCAAAAAGAACTTCTATTTTAACAGTAGTTTATTTGTAAACAAATTTGCTCCACACAACCTTATAACATAACAAACTCTAAGGATGTCTGACGTAAACGTTAAAGCTATTACAGTAGGTATTGATAAATAGATATTTAAATATACTGTGTTTCAAATGCACAAGACATTAATTCAAATAATGGCCGTCGGTGTGGGGAGTACTTCAAAGTGGACGTCAATCTAACTGGCAACTCTCACGCTACTAGAATATTTAATGACGATTACAAATCGACTCCACGCGTCAATATCAAAAGCAGTTCGATAAGTTGTCGCAACCGTTCAACGGAAGCTCACTAATAAAACTTGTTTCACTATAATTAGGAAATATACGACGACCCGAATTTGTGACGATTGTTTATTGCTCTCTTCAATTGTTTAATTTAAATAGTTTTAATTAATAATATTCATTTGATAGAGCATCCGTTGACTTATGTTACAAAAATGTTTGATGTAATGCAAATCAGCAACACCTGGAAGGATATACGTGGGAATTCGTTAAAACATTTTACATATTGTACTTATTACGACATAGATATAGAAAGTCGAACGATAGAAATGATTTAAAAAAATTGATACAGATTATCTGTTCATTAGCATAATTTATGATAGATTTCTTTTCTCCGGCGTCAAAAGCTTTCAAAGGGCCATTACGTGATCAGGTATCAATATCTCTACATCGGGTGAGCTTTTCGCATCGCATACATTAATATAAATTCAGCTTAATCCCTCGGACGTTAGCTTAAAAGCTCCGTGGTGCAATCTCGCTGTAATTGCCGCTTTACCGACGACGTCGAAATTTTAATTAGTTGGCGAAAATAAGCGCTCGGCCGGCCGTCCATCCATCAAACGGCCAGACGGCTGGGTCGATTTATATGACGGTACACTCAGCGAGGAGTAAGGGTTAGTTAACTCTAAACGCAAATATTTTTATGGCATCATTAATAACTATGATAGGCTAATCGTATGATGTACACATTTATGAGGACTATATAGACTACTTTGTTTAGCGATAGTTCGAAAACGCACTATGTTTTTAAAGTTATAATTAAATATAGCAAAAAAAATAGCAATTTATTGGTGAAATAAATAAAATTTTGTTGACCGACTTACCAAAAGAAGGAGGTACTCAATTCGTCTGTATGTTTTTTTTATGTGTGCTACGGCATTACTCCGCCGCTAGTGGACCGATTTTGATAATTCTTTTTTTATCCGAAAGGTAGTGCTTGCAGGTGGGTCCCATTTTTGGTTTGATTTTTGGAGTCAAAGACTACTGCGTAGTTAAATAGTTTAGCTCAAAATAACGTGACGAAATTTGAGGTCTTTTTTGCTTACGTAGCCAAAACTATAATGTATCCCAACAATAGAATAATATTTTTTTCGTCTAAATAATTTGTCGAATAATATCAGAAAAAATCTAGTAATGTTAATTTTAATATGAATTGTTAAAGGTTTAGTCTGGTATTGTTGTATGTCAGAAAGACGTCCACTTAGTATCTATTACAGGTTATTTATTTGCCTGTGCAGTTGCACCGTTTAGCCGGTAGACGGCGCTTTCATTTAGCTATCTGAAATATGCTACCGGCGATAGAAGTTGTTCCAGACTTGTAATTGCACGAGATGCGAATTTATGAATAGCAATAACTTATCCTGTTATACTTAGTCTAGTCTAAGTATACTCGGTTAATGGACTTTAGTGTTGGTATAGATTAGTCACAGTTTATACCTTTTTTGACTGACTGATACACGTTTTAACCGCAGAATTCGCATTTGTTTTTAAAATAGTAAAATATGAAAAGAACATCACTGAAATTTAAATGAAGAACGAAGACTTTCTCGTACTATATTTGTACGTTTATGTTATTTTCTAAATCTGTGAATTTCTGATATCCACGCAGTCATCCTTTCATCTGAAATTCTATGTTTTAGGTTACTACTAGAATTTGAAATTATACAGAAATGCTGATTATTCGCCTTTGCATCTATAACTAAATAAACACATAAATAACATGTGACAAATTAGGTAGAAAATAAGAATTGATTTTACACAAAACGCTCCTAACGACGTTGGAAATCCATACGCATTTGTATATTATCTATTGTTTAAGAACAATTAAGGAAAGCATTAAGAGCAATTTGATCGTTAGCGACGGCGCAGCGTGCCACTTCGCAATACAATCCATCAATATCATAAAAACAATAGGATTTAATTACACGAGCGGTAAGAGAATCGCAATCGCGTGCCGCCGCGATCTGCGCCGCCGTGCGGCCGATAAAGGAAACAATGCAATTATAAAATTACACACATAATGCTATAATAACAAGTGAGCTAAAGATATCGCTTTTCAATCGCACCTGACCAATCGCGAGATTTGCACTTAATACAGGGTCTAAAGTGCATATAATTTTATTTTCCTTTAATAGTCTAAACGTGTTTTTTTCCCACAAAATTACTAACATGTCATCCCTTTAACCTCAAATAGAGGAAGTGCTTGCATCACTTGAAGTTAAAACTTAATGTAAAGTATAATAAAAGGTAAACTTCATTTACTGCCTGCTGGTGCTGTCTTTTAAATCATTTCGTTTAAAGTAATTCCGAGCTATTAATAACGCAATTTTTATGTTTATTAATTTATCCACATGAAATTAACTTCGTAACATGTGACAGGTGTCTCGGCTGCGATATCACTGCGTGTGTCGTGCCGTCGTCGAGCACGTTATGACCTCCTCACACGACACACCGCCGCATCGGACGCGTTAAACGCAACGAACAAAAGCGAACCTCGTCTTAATTAATATGATTAATGGCGAGACGCAGCGGCTCGTTTTTGAACTTGTGATACAGCTCTAATCGAGAAATAAATTAATTTTATTAGTAGTCCTTTCTAATAGAATACGATTGGAGTAATAGCTGCCAAGCGCATGATCGTTTCCTAACATTCGTTCGTTTCTCTAATTTAAAAATTGGGCGTTAAAACTTACCGATTATAATTTGAATTTACGACTAAGGTAAAAGCTTATAAAAATCAACGTTGACGGCCGGAGATGATCTTTAACAAGATAGGTGTTTGTATCCACTCCTACTACCGCGCTATGATACTTTGATTGCGTTTCTAATAGTGTATATTACTTGATTGCTTCGATACTAAATTGGTTAACTATAAAAGTTAAAAATAATCGAAGCTATTAACGGAGAATTCGCGTTAAAACAAATAGAATTCGCGCGAACACATTGCCCGTTCAAACGTTTTCTAGTGATTCGAACACGCTTCAAAGATTAATAATTAAATATGAACTTTATTTGATTGCAGCAGAGTATAATTTAGACGGTTTGTTTGTGTTGTCGGACTGCTCGGGGCGAGATCGTGGCGTAGATAATTAGAGGCCGCGGCTCTGTGGGAGCCATAAAAACGGCAAATTGACCGGCGGGATAACCAGAAAGGCACAATGTGTTAGATAATAATTTCCAAATTACAGGTTGCGTCGGTCGAACGCCGCGGCCGAGGCTGGACGGTACTTCTTTTTTCTCGCGGCCGGCCGAGGTGCTAAGGGCAGGCTAATTATTATTTGGGTATCGAGCGAGGATTTTAATGCAGCTGCTACCTGTATAAATATTTATTATTAAAAACTTCAAACGCCAATTTTGATGGAAACCAATTAAAGTTGTTATAAAGTTTGATCGGCGATGTAACGACTCCACCGCGCCCCGCGCCGCACCCGCGTCTCTGACGTGCGCCTTCTTAATTAAATGAATTTAACTACCTTTTAATGATTCATTTAGTTGAGTCTCGATTAATAGATTTAGCAAAAACAAGATATTATTGGCTACTTCGGAAGCTGTTGAGGCATTATTATGAATACGCATTTAATATACAAAATTAAATACATATCTACGTAAAATATGAAATTATTGATCTTTGAGATAATCTATAAAAATAACTAACTTTTGCCAGCGACTTCATCAGCGTGGAATTAAAAAAACAAAAGTGAATAGCCTATGTGTTTTTCCAGACTATCATCTACATCTATACCAAATTTCATCGAAACCCGTTCAGTTGCTTAGGCTACAAACTCTAACAAACATCCATCCATCTAAACTTTCGCATTTATAATATTAGTATGAATATGATTTCATAACTTTCCCATTGTAAATGTCATTTAACAAATTGGATGGAAAATCTACTTAATGAGTAGTTTACTAAATGTAATAACTAGCCCTAAAATTAAATTAGTGAATAAAAATATCATAAATTTTGTACCAATAGGCATCATTCATATGTACGGATGTTCTATTCCCGTTCAGTGACGCTATATCGTCTATCTGTCCCGCAGGATGTCGCGTCCCGACTGTCATTGGTCACAGAGTGGGGCAGGGGGAGGGGACACGCCCTCTCTAGTCCCGTGCGATCCCGAAATAATTTAACGGTTTACAAAACAAGGATGATAGACTTTTGCGTACGCGTTTATGTCTTTTGGTATCGCTTACTCATTCACGAAAGTAAATGTACTGATATTTTGTAAAGTAAAAGCAGACAACAAAACGAAATGTTTTTACTCTTTCTACATCTATCTATACTATATATACTCTATTCTAATATAATATATATATAATACTATCTTTAATATAAAGCCCTACACTTACGACACGCTTTAGGCTATATATTTTCACGATATTAAACTTAGGGATAAATAAATTAGAAAAAAACCATCATATGGGAAAGGGACCATAAACTACAAGTTGCCAACATTAAGGAAGCACGGTTATTATGGTAACGGTAATTTTGACATTTGCAATTGAGAATTTGACAAATGTAAACAATAAAATAAAGTTTTTATAATTCCATGCGGATGAAGCCGCACGGGAACAACTAGTCTTTAATAAAAAAGGCTACATATTACGAACACTATAAAAACCTAATATAAAACCAATCATAGATTTGTATAAGCCTTTTTAATAACAACAGGTAGAGATACCTATGGAGCCTATTACAGTCTGAATTCCAGTTTGTTTGTCCACCAATTTCTGTTGCCGTGTCCCTATACAATTGTGTTTGTCAATGATAAATGGTCCAGCTCGGTGCTTTTCATCTCCTACAGTCAAAGGCGCCGACGTCAACATCACTCAACAGAATTTATACTTTATAACATATGTATTAGGTTGTAAATCGATTGTGTTTTTATAATTACAGGACAGGACTAAATGATACGGTACTAATCAAGTCCGGGAATAAACGCGGATAATGCGGTTTAATATCGTTTGAAAGGAACCTTTCGGCGGCCGGGCGCAGTCGCATTCATTCTTAATGAGTTTATTCAGGGATTTAATAGAATGAATCGAGATGAGTAAATAGTGCTCCAAGTGAGGAACGATCCAAATGAATTTTGATCCATCTTCTATTGTGTACATCTCAGAATATCATAAAGTGTGGAATCTAATAAGCCTTTAACTAATAGATATGGAGAGGAATTCGACATGGGGTATGCAACAGAAATTTCATATTGCCCACTTTTATACTTGTAAAATCTAGCATTTTTAGGTTATAACCGAAATGGTGTATTTTTAAATCGTAAATCTGATAATAAATTAGTCACTTTTTACATCCTTGGAACAGACAAATCTATGTTTCAAAAAAGAAACTGAAATCAATTGAAGTATTCTTATACGACGACAAAGTGCCTTTTTACGGATGAAATTTAAAAAGAAACTTGAGTAAACTTTTTTTAATTATAATAATAACGTATCGATATCTTTCACAAGTTGCTAGGTTATAAAAATAAAAGTTAACCTTCTGAAACAGACAAACGTTTGCAAAACCTGCGTGCGAATAACTCATACAAACAACCTTCAAATGTTTAGAAAGTTCAAGCTCAACTATTGCAGAAGGCTAATATTTTTATTCATTTTTTTCACAATTTCAACAAATAATTACGTACAACTGGGTTGAGATATCGGTTTTAAAATAATACAACTGTCGAATTATCTACATTATCTTTGTTACAGATTTTTTTTTTAAATATAAGGTGGCAAACGAGCAACCGGCCACCTGAGTCCACCAAAATGGAAAGCGACCGCTGCCCATCAAATCCACTTTTCCTTCCCATCCTTTCCTCTTAAGAAAAGGGTGGAAAGGCAAAGGTACTATTATATAATTAGGCCTCCATAAAATTACGCCTTATTAAAATTTTGTATATGTTTTAGCAGTGAGCTTTAATTATTTAATTTTATTTCCAATAGAAAAAGACACATTTAGTAGATGACAGTATAGTCTCGCGTGGTGGTCGGCATCATTAATCTTACATCTAACACCGTGTATTGTGCACGCAGACTACGGCGAGCCGTGGACAATCGCTACGTTTACCTAAACATGTCCCCGACCATTGTCCGGTACAATACCGTCCACAATTCTTAACGCTTCAGCTTTCTTATTGCCTAATGTGAATTGTAATAAACATTTAACGGTCTTACCATTTTATTTAATGTCGTGCATCAAATGACGAAATATTAAACGCTTAAGCGTTTTCGTATTGTTTGATCTTTTAGGAAAATATTGTTAGTTTCACTGGAAAAAAAAATTAAGTACAAAATATTTGTTGTACTTCCTAAAACATATTTTCGCCCACAACTTCGTCCGCGTCGAATTAAAAAAAAAACACAAAAGTAGGTTGCCTATGTTATTCCAGACTATCCTCTAGGTCTATGCCAAATTTTATCGGGATCCGTTCAGCCGTTTAGGCTACAAACTCTAACAAACATCCATCCATCCATCTATTTTTTTCTAAAATCCATCTAACTTTCGCATTCATATTATTAGTAAGAATACTTTGTTCAAATGGGACTTGATAAATGATGCTAGGCAAAGAAAAATATTTATTAAATACCTATCGATAATAATAGTGTTAAAATATAATTGCAGCGCCGCAGAGCCCGGCAGTCGGGGAGCCCGCATCGCGCCGACCGCAGCTCTCCCGCGCATTGTGCGAACCATCAATAAATTTTATTGTCCCTCACTAACTATATCGTCATATGTATCTGTTTATCGCAACCTGTATGTTTACATTCCTTACAAGTCGTTATTTGAATGATGATCGACAGACAGAAAGGAATTACATTCTATTACCGTAATTTCCACGTCTATTTTTTTATGTCATAAGGTGGCAAAGGAGGTGAGAAAAAGGGTGGGAAGGAAAAGGGACTAAAGTTAGGCCTCCGGAACCACAACTCATCAGACGAAACGCGGAATTTCTTCTACTTCACGCCTGTCTTCTGTGTAGTCGTGGTATTGCACCGGGTAAGCCGACCCATTCGTGCGAAAATGTTAAAGTGGTCTCTACCACTGTCTATTCTTACGTATAAAAAAACTGATGTAATTGTTAATTTTACTTTGGTGTTTTGCCAATGGAAGGCCACCGGTAACCCTTATAAAGTTACACATTACTGTGGTCATACTTCATACGGAGGGTGTCAGTACTAACGCCTCTACCAGATGTACCGCGATAATGTCGCATTAAATCATTCAAGCTGTCTAACCATAAACTAATTTACAAAACTTTACCCGTCGTTTCTACGTTCAATTTTGAAAAATAACATGATTTTACTCGTACCCTATAATTATAAGGCCCAGCCGCCGCCAAATGGTCTGCCGGCAATCAATTAAAACAATATTTGAAATAGTGCTCCAAAAAAAGTTAAAAGGAAGTACTGTAGCTATAAACATTTCGTATTATGTCCGAAGGGTTATCGTGCGTCCTTGTTTCTCGTATAGCGGCGTCCCGCTCGCTGCGCCGACGCGTCTACACGGTCCGCCTTTGAGAAGAGCGTACGAAGGAAGTGAGTTATGGCGGCCAAGTTACCGCCAAAGTCTCGTTTGAGAGTTTCAAAAGTAATTAACTTCAAGCGAGCTAAAGATACGGTTCAATATCTCTTAAGTACTCTTAATAAATAAGTTGGAAATATTAATTTGGATGCTTGTAAATTATGCAAGGGCGCCGCGGTATTTAAGTTAATTCGTCCTCATACACTTGAGTATTAAAACTTCACATAAAGTAACAGCAAAGTGCAAGCATGTGCAAAAATATGTTTTTTCTTTGTAAAGATTTGACAAGTAAGAAAAGGAAAAATAAGATTTTTAACAGAATTCTTGCCCGTATATCTATAGATACTTTTTTTTTAAACATTTGCACAGATATAACATTAGTCGTAAAAGAAAGCTTAGAAATATAACGAAAAACATAACTGCATTTAGTTCATAGACAGTAACATACTATAATAAAAAAACATCTTTAACATAAAAGTATGAATATCATGAGATGGATTAAATAGATGAATACGTATGTATTGTCTTGTTTAGACATTCAACTCGTATAATATATCGATAACGCTCGGTTACAGCGGAGCGTGTGGTCTAAATGAAAGACGGAACCGAGCATTTTGGGACGTTCACCAATTAATGGTTTATAATTCCGTATTTTCGACGTTAAATAGAGTGTTCAAAAAGTTTTATTGACTGTATAAATGTATACAAAACAAGGTAAACTTACCAAAGTTAAGCAATTTCAACGTTGTAAGGAGTGTGACGTTATATGCAGTTTACAGTGTATACCTACTCATTACTCCATTTTGTTCAACACTAATAATCTATTGGGAAATGATGTAAGTCTTACTCTTGTCTACTTCATTCTGTTATGCGATAATGTAGGCCTCGACCTCGACGGCAAATTCGCCTCTGAATGCAACGACTGGTGCTGATAATTTGTAAAAATTGTATAATATACTTCTTAATATATCATCGAGTTTTCATGTATACTTCAGTTTCCTTATGAACAACTGTCTGAAAAATTCAGTTTTTTTAAATACGATTACTATGTAGTCACTTATGACTTGGGCCATACAATCCAGAGCCACTCGGGCCACTAATCGAGTTTGTCGGCCGATGTTATCTCAAAACGTACGTTAATAGTACTAACGCCTCTGCCGCCCCGCCCCGCACCCCGCACCCCGCACCTCGCACCCCGCGCCCTCCACAATCAAAACATGTTTAATTCATCCCGAAACATAACGCATTGTCAAATTAATCTCTATATCATTGTTAGGAGTTTTTTTCTCTTTGATGCTTTATACAGAGGTAATCTTACCTTTTACTCTTACTAATACAAATGCGAAAGATTAGATGGATGGATGTATGGATGTTAGAAGATACCTCCGGAATGGTCAACGAATCTCGATGAAATTAGGTACAGATTTTTTTTATAATATAAGGTGGCAAACGAGCAAGCGGCCACCTGAATCCACCGAAATGGAAAGCGACCGCTGCCCATAAACATCCGCAATTGCAGATGCGTTGCCTACCCTTAATTGACGGAGGAGGAGACGCACATAAAGAGGACATTTCCCCTTCCTATGCATCTCCTCCCCCGTCAGATCCACTTTACCTTCCCATCCCTTCCTCAAAACAAAAGGATGGAAAGGGAAAGGGACTAAATTAGGCCTCCGGCACCACACTCATCAGACGAAACGCGGAATTGCTTCCACTTCACGCCTGTCTTCTGTGTGGTCGTGGTATTTCACCGGGCGAGCCGGCCCATTCGTGCAAAGATGTTAAAGCGGGCTCTACCACTGTTCAGATGCAGAATATGGTCTGGAACACAAAGTCCACTTACTTTCTTCTTCTTTTTCTTTTTTTAAATTACAAATGATATCAACAACTAAAAAGAAAATGCCATTTAGATATTAAATTAGTATACAATAGAAGTACATAATTAAAAATTCTAATTTTGCTACAGTCGTGCAGGGAACTTTACTATTTCTCACATAAAACTTTGTTTTTCCAAAATGAAATACTTGACTAGATATGACGAAAAATTTTAGTTAAAGTACTTTTAGTAGTGCAAAAAATAAAAATTCCTACATCCGTATCTATTTCATTCGGAAGTAATAATTCGACAAATCTGAACAAAACTCTGCTAACCCATATTGGGCGGAAGCAATACTTTATAATGATGGAACAAAAGAAACCATTTGCTTTGAGTATAATAGCTATTGTTCTATTACTAAATATAATTACGGGATGTTAAAATGATTTATTTGATCGGGGTTCTAGATACACAACGTTTTATTTTGTTATTACAAAACAAAACTTTTAAATGATCTTAAACGTTTTATAGAACACAATTCTTTCGTACATCATTTTTTACCTCTAGCGGTTTAGGCAGCGTAAGCCAAGAAAACTTAAAGTTTGGTGAATTTTTAACGCCGGCGTCCAGAAACACGCTGTTTATTAATAGTTCCTAAACATTAGTGATAATAAAATATAGCCTATATTACTCATAGATAAATTACCTTTCTGATGGTGAAAGAATTTTTAAAACAGGCCCTGTAGTTTTTGCGTGAATCAAATTACAAAAATACAAATCTTTCCTCTTTATAATATTAGTATAGATAAAGATTTGTAACTGGCTGCAGCTCGCAACTTCGTCCTTATTAAGAAAAAAGTAAGTAATCTATGTGTTATATTCTAGACTGTAATCTCTATACCATGTCATACATATCCGTACAGTCGGTGATAGATTATATTGATTAAATTTATCCAATACTAGCTTTCGAGACTCCGTCAGCGTGGAAATAAAAAAGCATGTAGCCAATTGTTCTTCCAGATGCTCTAGATCCATACCAAATTTCATAGAGATCTGTTCTGCAGTTTAGGCAAACTTTAACAAACATATCCATCCATTTAAACTTTTGTATTTATAAAAATACGAGCTTTCGCCCGCGATTCCGTCCGCGTGGAATTAAAAAAAAACAAAAGTAAGTACGAGTACTCTATGTGTTCTTCCAGAATATCCTCTACATCTATATAAAATTTCATAGAAATCCGTTCAGCCGTTTAGGCTACAAACTATAACAAACATCCATCCATCTAAACTTTCGCATTTATAATATTAGTATGATTTTTTGTTTTGACAACCGTACTGTACTTTTCTATGTTCGTATACTGCAAAACATAATCGCCGAATACGAGCTTACGTTATACATTTAGTTCATGTTAGGGTGTAAATAAATAATACTAACACCATTCAGCAACGCTGGTATACAGCTCAGTTCCGGACAAGATACGATAGCCGTAATTGCTGGCTTTGAGGACTATTAATCTTGCCACCTTAAGAGCGGCCGCACACCTTTGACTAAACTATCGCACAACTGTTTAGTGGCGCTTTGCTTGCGTATGTGGAGGTGCACACTACTTGATTTTTAGTTGTGCAACTAAACAATTGAATGAGCTGCGAAACAATCTACAATCGTACAACAGTTGTGCGATAGTTTAGTCAAAGGTGTGCACCCGATCTAACTCTATACAACGTACGATTACAAACGCTATAATATAAACATGTATTTGTTACTTCAATTACTATATAAATAAGCCAGTTTTAATAATTATGTTCACGTAAATTCCGTGTAGATATATTGAAATTTAAGGGCTAAGAAACAAGAATCCTGCAATTCTAAAAATAAGTAACTTCTTGATAAAACTTAAGCTGTAAGATTCGAAGAATTCAGATGTCGGTTTGCATGTTTTAAGTTATTTTTATAATAATTTAAATAATGGAAATGAAAGACTGATTTCAAAACACCATACAATATCACAAACATCAGTGTTAACTCGCAAACAAGAAAGCATCGCATAAAATTATAACTCCACTTAAACAAGACGATAACAACAAAGGAAGTTCAATTTATAAAAGACGAAATTTTTCTCAGCTCCCTTCCCTTTCCTTTCAGCTTGGAACATTATGTTCCGTAAAGTATTTTTCTTGAAATATTTAAATTTCGATTGTTTCCATTCTTTTCGTGCCCCCGCTCTTGTTATGGCTTAAAAAGAAAATGGATAGTCGATGTTCGTGCTTATTATTCATTGTTCTCGCGAGGGCGGCGGGGGGCGGCGGTGAGGGGGCACGGGAATTGAGAGCTTTTCCTTGGCTCCGTGATTTGGCTCATTTTTGAACAAGAAAATTGACGGCTCACGACATTGTTATGCATTACAACAAAGAATGACAATGATTTTTTCAATATTTTCAGAAAATGCACATTTAACATTTAATAGAGCTTTTATGTTTTGGTAACCGAGACTTGTTAATGCTAAGTTACGTGTGTACTCGTATTGTTTGTACAAATATGTATCTAGGGAACAAAACATAAACAGTGAAATTCATCATAATTAATTTTGATTTACACTAGTATAGTGTACGTGGGCGTAGCGAAGTGGAAGCCGCAATAAAACGAGTCAAAACAAAGGCGCTGGTACTCAATCATATCAAAGGATTTAATGAAGCCCGCCATATTTTAATCCAAACATTCAATTCAAATCAAAATGAATCGATCGGTCACGGTCGCAGGCCGAGCGCGATGTTGCAACAAAAAACTAATTGACAACAATCAACACTGCGCTAACAAAAAACAATATTTTCTATCATTGTCATTAATAATGGTTAGGAAAAAAGTCATTCACACCTTTGGTGCGAGCTAACTTGACAAATGCGCGGAGTCGGCGCGCCACAAAGCGGGCGGAGCGCCGCCGCCGCGGGACGCCTTGGTGCCGCACCACGCCGACCCTAAATATTAATTACCTACACCGCTACGAACACCTTTTAGGAGATTATCGCACTTTTGTTCGGCATAATGCAACCATCTCGAGATCAAGATAGCGCTCCACTTGTAACCGTTGCGTTAACACCCCCAGCGATCCGACTCGAGGGACCAGATCGACTTTAATACCTTTCAACTATTTGTTATTGTGTTTTGAACCTGCTACTTCGTAAGTTCGTGGAGCCTTCTGTATTTAGTGCGATAAGATTGAGTAACAACAAATTTGTTTGTCACTAGCACTCTTTTAGATATAATGAAGAAAATGACTATTTTTCTTTCAATGGTTGCTAAGTTTTTTAATAAATTGTAATTGCTGTTATACGATATCAAAAGAAATATCAGGAGGTTTATTCTTATTTTGGTGATTGCTGTTGTTTTATAGCCGTATTTATAACACTTTAGTTCAAACATTTAAACTGCAACCTCTGTATTCCACGATTCTCAATCTAATCGAATTCGATTCACTGTTAATTAAATTTTGTGGTAAATTTGAAAAATCGATTGTGCCTCGGGCGAGAGCGCCATCTGTTGGCGAGCTTGCGGCAAACAAATCGTACAATAATGTTAAATAATAAACACAATAGCCGTGGGCAAATTGATGTATCCCATTGTATGGGATTTATGATTAGCGATCCATCGTGGATTCATACGACTGATAGTTTTGACCTTATATTTAATTGTTAAATCGTATTGGAACGTTTAACTTTTAAACTGTAGATAGATTTAATTAAAAATAATATAATAAATGCCCTAAATAAATGTTATTGATATTAAATCGAAAGCAATCATTTATCTAGTCCATAATAGAATATAGAATGTCACATATCGCGTTAGTCAATATAAAAAACAAACAATCGGTTGTTAGATCAGAAAAAATCTATTACAAAATCCATTTCCATTACCTGTTACAGTAGTTGTATTTGGTTTGTTTGATTAATATCAGATTTACATAAGTATTGGTGAATGTATTACTCGTGTTCGGAACGTCTGATGGCCGGCAATGGCCTCTCAGACGACGCCGACGATATTAACACTGACAACTAGTCAAATAAATAACGTCCAACAACAAATATTGTAATAACCGTACAAGGAACATCTCGCGGATAATGTAAGGATCATGGCAAAGTAATCCTTATGCGGACAGTTTTAAGTTTTTAAGCCCTGTCTCTTTGATCAATGCTTGGACTAAAGTCGCTTCAAGTCCCAAACGAGTGATATACATTTCTTTACAGACCAAAGCATTTTAAGTCGTTTGTAGATTCATTAAGGTTCTTTTTCACTTGGCGATTTTTAAAACGTAAAATTTTACGAGAGCATTAAAGTTAAGTGGGAAATCCGAAGAGGAGTGTTAAAACGTAAGCGAGCAGATGTCGGCATGCCGCTGATACAAACTCAATTATTTACACTCAATAAAAAGGACATTATACGAGCATTAGAAAATAACCCGCTAAACTGTTGGATGCCTCACGACTGGCGGTATGCAGACTTGGCAGGCATGTTTAAACGATGTATGGTAATTAACTCTTCGAAGGAACAACATGTTTTTCATATTTTAATCGTTATTTTGCGATTTTGGCGGTCCGACCAGCTTCTCTCCAATCGCCCTACTTTTATTCGTTTGTTTAAAGTCTTCATTACATTTTCTTAACCAGATTGTCTTAAGCTTAAAGCTTATTTAATGTAATTTTAGCAATTTCTAGTAACAAAATGATTAAAAACATTCCCCTCTTTTTACAAAATACTTCATGATTACAAGATTTTCTTACACATAATTTCTTGTTAGAGTTAAATAGGCGGGCGCTCCGAGTTAATTATCGAGCATTGTCAGCTTGCTGAGGTAATTATTTGTCTGTGGAATATCGTGCTTCAGTCGTGACATGCTAAATTTATAGCGACATTTAAACAGCGCTTGAATTATTTACTCTAACTCTAGAGTCAGGCATGCTAAGGATTTAGGGAAATTCCTGAATCCTTGGAACATGCGTGGATCGTTTAAAGAAATAAACTTATAACATACAAACCAAAAAGCTTAATAAACTTTTTTGACAATTTCACTTTACTATTTTCTTTTAAGGACACTTTATCTGGCTTCGAGATTATCGTCGACAAACGATGATCTAGACTAGATCTAGTGGGAGCGGTGTTATTCGAAGTAGTTTATATCTTACATTTTTAGATTATTTAGAAGGGGCAACTATTTTTCCCCCCACCTTGACAACGGCCATGCCCCTTTTATATGAACTAAAAAACTACTGAAGAAATTCTATACCTATAATATTAATTAGTAGCAATAAACTTTAACTCTTTTAAAATTCTGAAATATTCCACATTGTTTTCTAAAATAAACCTTTGTGCTTACACAAGTAAAACTTAACTCTATAGGTATTATTTGAAAGGGTGTATCTAAGGTACATATTGATTTTCAACAAATCGATTTCGATCCGTGTAAGATCGCGGAAACGTTTCTTGATTTACCACACTTAATAGAAAAGCTTTTACACCGCCCTTGATCTACGCGCGGCGTTTGTAAAGATTGCCAATAAAAAAACAGGTAGACGCAAATATTTGTGAACAATTTGTAGAATTCACACATAAGGCTGTTTGTCTGTCGGTGTGTTAGGAGGCACAAAGCGAGTCATTAGAGTGCGAGGTGTCATGATTGCTCCCATACGAGATCGTCGTTATAATAACGTTTACAAATTTATTGCATCTAGTATAACAACTCTTGTTTATGATTTTATAATTATTTATTCTATCTTGTATTTATGCTGTTGTGAATAAGATATTACGTGTAATTAAACACTTTTTACATCTTTACTTACGTTTTGGATACCTACGGATATCGCCTATTCGTACTCGTACCGTGGAAATACATTTTTGAAGCTACAAAAATTCGCATAGAGCTAGAAATTGATAGGAATGAAAAGTCCCCATTGTTACCGAATTGGGAATAAAATATTCGGGATCAAAGGTCTTAAAAATGTTTTTTTTTTTTTTATCATAAAGTGGCAAACGAGCAAGCGGCCACCTAAATCCGCCAATATGGCGATGCGACCGCTTATGAGATCTTAAAGTTATAGATCATAAAAATAAAAATTAATGTAGCTTCACCGCTTAATTTTACTTGTATTGCCTAAAATCTAAATGTCAAAAGAACTATCAGTTACTAACACATTTAACTTAACACAGCCCTAAAAAGTGAAGTCTTTAATATTTGTAAAATATCCGAAATTAAAATGAAATAACATTTCACACTATAACGCTTCCGTAATTATAATAAAAATATACATTTATCCGCCTATCTCATACAAAGAAATAAATGTTTAAAACTACCCTTACAGTTCCATTTGTCTTCGCCCAAAATACCCTTAAAAAGGGTTGCGAGTCATGCGTTTAAAATTTATTTTTAATTTTACAATTATTAATGTATTTGGCGAATTCGTTGCAACCCCTTCGTTACATACTTTTGTATTTTTTGCGGTTGTGACAAAAAGGTTTAAAACCGGTTAATTTTGATTGTATATTTCCTTACAATATTAATAATGTAACTTTGAGAATTATATTTTTATTTTCAAAGACGCAACTTTAACTTTATCAAAGCGTCACATTTTTTTTATAGATGGACAAAATGTATATGCAAGAAGGAAGTATGAATTAAGAATTCTACGACGCCTTATAGAGATACATATATGGAAGTACACACTGTGAGGAATCTCCATGAAGAAAAGAACATGAAGATGATTGTCCTGTGAATCTTTTTCCTCCATAAACACTAACCGTTAGTCGGTATGTTTTGTTACTGTTCACAGATTATAATAAATTTTAACGTTAAAAAATCCCAAGAAATGTTTAATAGGATAATATTTATGGCCGCCCTTTAAAGTAAATCCTTCCTGTCGTAATTTTATAACTCATGAGGTATATATTAAAAATTGATGCTGTCATCGATGAGGATATTACTAAAAAGTATTATTGTTCATAAAGGAAATGTCTTGTCCGTGTCAGTGGTAATAGAGGCGACGTATTTGGCATACAAAGGGCAACACGACGTCGCTGTAATGTGTGTTACGTTAATATCGCAAAATTATAGGAGTGCGTTAGCGACGCTCCTGTGTTGACGATTGAATTTAATGAGGCTATTTGCGCAGACGCCGACAATCGCCACGCGGGCAGACTGTTGATGAGGCTGTGGGAACAACGGTCAGCGCTACATCATTATGGTACTTTAGCTTATTTATCTATTTAGAACTAAGAGAAGAAAAACCTCCTAAATATACATAGTATTAACGCTATAAACCTAAATTCAAAAATGTTTGATACAGTATTAAATTTTAACGAGGAACTGCATGATTTGTTATGTCGTAAACATGAGTTTCCCCATCATTGAGTTTCCTTCAATAGCGGGGGCGCGCTGTCGCCGCACGGGCCGTTGGATCTGAATAGCGATAGTTAGCTCCCCACGCATTAGCTACGGACGATTGCCGTCGAGAGTGCACAAGCCAAACATAGACGCAGATTGATAAACAACACGGGTTAATCAGAATGGAACTCAGGTGTTTTATAAGTCGATTTTTTTTAAACCTTTACCATCGAGTATATCGACAACGGCACGGAGCTTGGCTTTTTAACCTACTATTTTAAATCATGTATCTCAGTTCTTAGTTGTAGATTTTATTTCGCATTTGTACTATTTGAAAGAATGCTCAAAATCTTCAATTTTTGATGATTCAATTTTTCATCTAGATAAATGACACAAATAGTTGACATTTGATATGATTGAAAAGGTTATTACTGTATAGTATTCACGCAATGCGTGGACTGGGGTACTATTAATGCCGATGATGTCCGAGCGGCGGCAGCGGCGGGGCTCACGCCGACATCAATAACTATCCACTTCTTTAATCATTGCAATTTCGAAACGAGCTCGAGTCTTGGTGTCGAATAAATTTCGTATAATGTAAACGTGATAACAATTTAAATTCTTCTGTGAGCAGAGCCCGGCGCCGACAAAACGACAAACAGAGCCGGCGTCTCGCGATTGGCGAGAGCGCACAGGGCGGGCCCGCGGCCCCACCCGGCCCGCGTCGGCCCGCGCCCCCAGTGCGCGCCCGCCGACACGCCGCGAGAGACGTCCGCCCCGCAAGCACGCGGATACCGCGACGACACCAGACGCCGCGACGACATGCCGCGGCCCACGCGCGACTCCTACGGCGACCAGAAACCGCCCTTCTCCTACATCGCCCTCACCGCCATGGCCATCTGGAGCTCTCCGGAGCGCATGCTGCCGCTGTCGGAAATCTACCGCTTCATCACCGACCGTTTCCCGTACTACCGCCGCAACACGCAGCGCTGGCAGAACTCACTACGACACAATCTCTCCTTCAACGACTGTTTCGTGAAGGTGCCGCGGCGGCCCGACAGGCCCGGCAAGGGCGCCTACTGGACGCTGCACCCGCAGGCCTTCGACATGTTCGAGAACGGCTCTCTGCTGCGCCGCCGCAAGCGCTTCAAGCTGCACAAGGGCGAAAAGGACAGCCTTAACGCCGAATTGGCAGCTTTGGCGACCTTCAACAGGGCTTTTCTAGCGCGTCAGGCAAACGCCCCGCTGCCGTCGGCAAACTTATCGAATGGAATGTACGGTCCTGCCGTTACAATTTGTCCGAGGCCTAGTCCCGAGCCGATCGAGGTGCCGGACACGTCGGCGCTGCTGCCGGCGTGCCCGCGGCCACGTCGAGCCTTTACGATAGACGCGCTGCTGGAGCCTGAGCCGAGCCGCAGCTCGCCGTCGCCGCCCGCGCCACCGCCGCCGCCGCGTTGCCCACTAGCGCTGCCGCCAGCACCGTATCTGCTGGCTGCGCAGCGCTACCACGCCGAGCTGCTGGCGGGCCTACAGCAATCCTGCCTGCCACCGCTCTGGACGTGGCGCGACACCAGCCAGTTCTCACATTACACGCTTAATTCATGAATGGTAAGTTATCTTATGTTTGTTGGATGTTCTAGAAAAGAGTTCCAAAACATGTGTACTCATTTCTTATGACATGAATGAAAATAGAGTTCTCCTAGATGTTGTGGGTGCACTTAGGCGTCGTCGTTACTTAGCGTAAACTGGCCACACGTTTGTTGTATAACATACAACTTTTCACTAACTTAAATAAAAACAATGAGTGAAACAATTATTTATTTAAGGCAAAACAAAATAAACTATGGTTAATTTGAATTCGAAAACGTCTTCACAACACAAAAGCTTATCCAACAGCAAACGAAAATAATAAATTATTGAACAGTGGGTTGAGACAACTTAAATGTTATTCCATTCCAAAGGAACATTGATAAAATCTCATTACAACAAACTAAACAATGGAAAGAAAATTGTGATGATTTGTTGTGGTTTAAAAATAATAATGCTGCAGGAAAACACAGTATTTTAACTATATCATTTTTATAAATAAAGTTTTCAATAAGTAACACAACTTCCAATATATTGTTAGCTGTTATGACTAGTAAGATTATAAACTGACGATGTTAGCGATTTCATTAGAATACAAATATCTACATACATTTACTCATGATACTAATTCTATGTCTGCATATACGAAAACGTGTAAAAAAGTTGTTAACAAGTTATTAATTAGATTAAACCGAATATAACCGAAGTTAAACAAGTAGAGGTCATGTGAATATTATCCCAGATTAAGATAGAATCACAGTTCTCAACACGTACGTACAAAATAAGCATCAAAAATAAAACCAACAAGTGTGACTACACGCGAAAACTTAATTAAACTTTTTGTACAATTTTAATTAACCAACTTTTATTAAGAACAAATAACAAGCAGAAATGTTGTTTCTATTTCTCACATAAAACTAAAAATAAATTTTAAGGTACCATCATGCACACAATTCATAATTGATTCTTTAAAAAAGCTGTATAGAATCTGGTAATATGGCAAGCAATGGCCGAAAAATTTTACATATTTTTTCATAGTAAGTGTAAATAGGATAAAATGTCTACTGTTTCTCGCGTTAATTTAAATAAAAATAGCAATAGTGTCAAATGAAATGTTTAAGTAATTTTATACTGTAAGTGATTTTTAATGACAATTCTTCTCTCAGAAAGCATTTTACGTAATTTATTTTGTTACTCCAATTTGGGTAAATACAAAATTCACAAGTTCCACTTTACATAAAATAAATTGGACAACATAGGGTATCGATTTTGAAATCGATTTTTCATTGCAACAATTGTTTTAAACGAATGAAATGGTCGGAATAACTGTTGTACAAACCGAATACAGCATGTTGTAGCTATAACGTAGCAGTTATTGGACAGTCCCTATCGTAGCTTAAGATGTCTCTTATGTACAGGTTTTAAAACACATCCCCAACATTAGACAATATGGGATTTTTGAATCGCAATGTTGCTAACATTATTTCATACTAGCTTTCGCCCGCGACTCCGTCCGTGTGGATTTAAAAAAAACACAAGTGAGTAGCATAAGTGTTCTTCCAGACTATCCTCTACGTCTATGCCAAATTTCATCGAAATACGTTTAGTCGTTAAGGCTACAAACTCTAACAAACATCCATCCGTCCATCTAAACTTTCACATTTATAATATTAGTATGATTAGTGTAATTTACTAGTTATGTACAGTGCTGTGCCGCATAGATTGTACGTCTAGTTTTTAAAAAGTTATTTGCACGAATTAAATATTCTATAAATCTTTATATCTCATCCAATATATAACCCATTAGAGATAGACAACCTTATGAAAATCTCCGTTTATTAGCAAAATCAATTTAGTATTTCTATTTTGCTGATATACTGATCGATTGATTTTGTTTTGTAATATAGAATGAACTATAAATCAAAATAACATAAAATATGATACAAATACACAAAACAATGATTTATAAGAATAAAAACATATTTACTAACCGACAGCTTTTGTATCGCTCATTGTATTACTGACATTCGAATCGATCTTGACATATACAAGTTGAATTGAAATAGACCTTTGTGTTCGCACCGATATGAATTAGATTGTTAACTCGGGTTTTCACTGCTTAAACTTTACAAAAACATGTTCCTATTATCTTATACTCTTTAAAAGAACATTTCAACATGTTTCGTTCAGATGTTTTGAAACAAAACACTACACCTGTAGTACATGCGAATCTTCCAGCAACGCGGAAGGCGGAGGATCGCAATCTGTGGGAGGCCTATGTCCAACAGTGGGCAGATAAAGGCTGATGATGATGAGCCAGCAACGCATCTATAGTTACTCTGGTGTTGTGGTTGTTTATGGGCGTGTTCATTAACGGTGTTTCTGCTGCTCGCTTGACCCTTGTCTTATAAAAATAAATCGCTGTAGGTTATATCTACTCCTAACCTAATTTAAAAAAACATTCTATTCCTTTATCACCAGTAACGTATTCTATTTTCAAACATTTGTATTATCTTTGACCAGTATTTCAATGTAATAAGAAAATCATAAAATCTTAATATCATTTCTTTTTAATTATCTATCTGTTAATTATTTCTTTTTTTTTGTCAACAGGTAGCATCGTTTTTAAAAGATCTCAGGATTAGCTCTAGTTATAAGGAACTCTAGAGGCAATTATTATTACGCCTAAAAGTGTTAGAAAATTAGTGAACAAAATTAGGAACAGAAGAGTTACAAAGTCGTCGATTGTGCTAGAGTCAAATAAATAAAATGAGGTAAGATTTTTTTAAATCCTGTTATAAATCAAAATTCATGGGTAATTATTTATGATGTAAACTGGTGGGTTTTCAATATTAAAATCATTTTCATTAGAAAATTCTAAGCGCCTCGATACACGGGAGGCTTCAAGCGCTTGGTATCTACGGACTCTACTGGTTGCGCCATACTCTGCAATGTGCAGTTGTGGTTAAAAAAATTGACCGTGCGCCAGTTGAACCAGTCCGTGTATGGCAACCCTTATTGGTAGTTATTCAGACTCTAGTGTCGACGTGGTTTTTAAGAGATGTAATTATCGGGTAAACTTGGGTTACATGATCAAACTGGATTTATTTTTATACTCGATTATTTTTTCCTTAAATATTGCATCTAATCACTCGATAGCTGTTGCTCGTCGGTTTGTTCAATTTTCTTTTAGACCGTTACAGATTATTTCACAGTTTTTTCTTAATTTTGAAAGTCTTTACAAATCATTGTTATAAATCTAGGCCGGAAAGCCTAAAGACACTTCGAATACAATGGATTAAATTTTTAGTGGGCATAAAATAACGAAATTTAAAAATAAAGACCAAATTGTAAATTACGTTAAAAATAAATTCGTTAATAATTTTAACCACTTCCGTTTACGTAAGTCTGTTAAAAGAACTTTCGTAAAAATGAAATTGTAAATTATGCCTTTTAGTTATAATTTTTCTAATCTTATGGCGTAAGTTAATCGAAGATTATTTTTATTATGTACATTTTGACAAATCAATATCTCTCTCATTACCAATAAGCACTGATCTCTACACATGGATAGGTTATAAGCCATGGTATTTTTTGCCTATTTGATTTTGGCTATTTCGGCGCTAGCGTAAGCTGCTGGCTGGAATGAAACTAATAATAGAGTTAGTATTTATCACTAAAATCAACAGGCGCAATATAATACAATTTGAGTGAGAAACTATCCATATATCGTTATCAGTGCCAATTGACAATTTACGAGTTTAAAAGATTGCTAGCAATTTTTATAAGGTAAAGAAGCTTTCGTAAATTCGTAAAACAATTGATGAAACCATTGGGAGATATTGATTTTTTTATGTAGATTTAAAGAAATTGTACAGAAAATAGTATAGTATATGACGTCACCACACTTTTAAATTTTTCAGGAGATACACAAAATTCTCTCAAAGACTGCTGACCCTTCGACGAAATCTCATCAAATAATTCACCTTCGTTTAAAATTGTATAGTTTTTTTTATATTTGTGTCTTTATTAAGAACTGTGATATTTGTGTTAGATAAATACATTTGTAAATATACAAATAAGTCATAATTATAAATAACCATAACTTATTGTAGCTTTAAGATATTAAATAAATATACAGTATATATGTTAACTGTTTATGTCGTGTTTTAATTTGTTACCTTGTCAATCATCTAAGGCACACCTTTGACAAAAAAATCGCACAACTGTTTCGTCGCGCTTTGATTCCTAGGAGCTTATATGGAGGTGCGCACACTACTCACTTTTTAGTTGTACAACTAAATAATTGAATTAGCTGCGTAACAATTGACAATCGGACAAATGTTGTGTGATTGTTTAGTCAAAGGTGTGCGCACGCTCTGAGTATTCTTCAAGCGATTTACACAATTCTGCAGCTTGCATGCAAAATTCTTTTTACATTTATTTACATTACTCTTCTGTCTTAAATACAACCAAAAGTTGTAAAAAGAAGGGATATCAAACAAAGTTTAGGGCAGGAAAGGCCTTGCATAAAAGGTGACAGTAGATAAGCCTATCGCTTAAGCCTATTAAATGAAATAAAAACAAAAGTGAATAGCCTATTTGTTCTTCCAGACTCACCTCTACATCTATACCAAATTTCATTGAAATCCGTTCAGCCGTTTAGGCTACAAAATCTAACAAACATCCATCTAAACTTTCGCATTTTTAATATTAAGTATGATATGGCGCAATCTGTTTATTGCCATTGCCAACTTTTTATATTATTTTTTACTGCATCACGTTTCTAAATTCATTACAACAAACGACAAACTATCGGAACTTTATTCAACATTTTTATCTATTTAACAAAATGTTTACGAAAGACTTTAAAAAATTGGAACCGACAAAACAGTTTAAAGTTGATAGAAAAAATGTACTGCAATGACTATGAATTCGCAAATTTTTTATCACCTTGTTTGTCGTTCGATTCGACGAATTTTGGTGGTGCTACGCGGCAGTTCAGCGTTTTGAAATGCCTAGTCTTCTATTTATTGTAGTCTTTAATTGAAATTATCAATAATTAAAATGTTAAGGAGGAGTTCATATTGGTCCACCACTATTACTATCGTATACACAGTAGCATTTTTAAATTGTTATTTCAACAAACTTTCACAACAATATTTGGCTTTGCCGAGATTTAAAATTTATTACAACTTAAGGCGATTAACACTAAAGATTTGAACAGAATCAATTAGCGGGAACATTAGATTCTTTTCTGTTTTTTATTTAAATGCAAATCAATCGTTTAGTTATTTAAAAGGTGTGGATCATAACAAAATGTATTTAAGACCTTATCTATATTAAAATATCGACAATTAATATGCAAGATTTTGCAGCGTCGTAAAGTCTGGGCGGTTTGCGACATCACGTCTGCTCGGCGGTCGCACAAAGGGGGCGACAATGGGCCGAGGTCGTGCCTAGGTCTTCTGTAATTGTTAAAACGGACCTGCTTTACATCGAGCTTATTCAATGCAACAAAGCTGAGGTCCATAAAATGCGGCGAGGTCCAAAGAGGCGATGCGTCACGGGCGCACAATGCAAACAGCCGGTGTGTCGGCGCGTGTGATGCGATGGTGTCACAACAGCGGACTCAGTGCGCGGCGCCGTGCCCAATCAGCCACAATGCATGCAGCCAGACAGCACGACGGTGGCCGCAAGACCTTTGTAAGTCGATATCACTCACGCTTTTCTATCATCTATAGTGTTTTGTTTAGTATTCCTATGTGGATCACAGCTATGAACTTTTTAATTTAATAATGTTCTTACAATTTTACTAGAAGCCAAAACAAGCTTGCTAGAAGTTCAGTTGAGTTTAGCAACAAACAACACCAACAAATGTTGTGAAGTCGATTCTTCCGAATATTTTATGCGCAGTAAGCAAGGATGCGAAGAAACGTGAGGTCGTTTTACAAAATCAAAGGATCAAGTCGATCCTTTACTCATTTGTTTGTTATCTACCTTCACACTCACAAGTTATTAATGCTTACAACTGTTCTAATTACTGCTGTTATGATAACACCATTTGATCCCTACCTAAATTGACCCGAGATGTCGGCCGTAACACAAGTAGTTGATTCGCCGATACAAATCTAAAAAGCTACGCGATTGCGAATCCAAATCAATCAGCCGTCAACATTTTTAATCTACTCTACTAGACAGCTTAAGATCTGGCCGCATTCAATTGAAACAATATTTAATGGTTTGCCGGTCGACGAGTAAAATAAAACGGTAGAACCATAAACATTCCACGTTTAAATTCGACCTCTGACGGTCCCTCGTGCTCTCCCTTTCCCTCGCGATGCATCCCGCTCCCTCTGCGCCGGCTCGTCTGCGGGAATCGACTGGCTCCGGGTTCGGACCAACGATTCCTAAACTGGAAATTAGAAAACTTGTGTCTATTGAAAACTTAAAAACGATCTATGGATAAATTAGACATTTTGCGTTTCGTAGGCGAGCTATGTCTAGCTGTGGACTCACATACATAAATGTTGTTGAATAGGTTGTAGTTATAGTAAGTTTTAAAAGATTTACTTAGATTTAAAAATATTATCACACACAAATACAGTACACAAATCTACAAGAAATTAAGATGGGAATGTTTTTTTTTTTATAATAAAAGGGGGCAAACGATATAAAGTATAAAGTATTCTATTGAGTGTTCTTCTAATAAAGTTTAGGAAGCGCTGGTTTTGATCAGAGAAGATAAAAATGGTACGGCTCATAATGTTTTAACGGGTCCGGGTCTTTGAGCGCGTCGAGCCGATGCCCAATTTAATTTTCCCTTTTGGGTACGTAATAATTGCCTTGATTCGTTCTATGCGAGAATTCGGATCAGAAGTCGGCGGGCTCGGGGCCTTCTTAATCGATTCTATTTAATTGATTCATTTGTATGGTCATTGGGTGCGGACATCGAGAGCTTCAGTTGTTCTACAAGTAACCGACCAACACGAGGGAAAACAATATACACATATCCTAGTAATATCTTATTCTAGGTCGAGAGGAGTAATGTGTTACGTTAAGAGAAGAAAAAAAACAAATTTCGCACCGTTATTATACATATTTCAGTATGAAGAATTGGTCACAGCGCGGTACAATAGCACCGCGACACCCACAGCACACAGCACAGGCGGCCGAACACCGGCACAAAGCACCGCCGTATACAAATAAATAACGTCGCAACAACAAATATTTTAATAAGCACTTCTAAAGAATTGTTCAACGCTATTTAACACGCATGACGCACTGGCATGTCTTCCGACCACCTAACGTATGATCAAAACCAGACAAACACATTCGATTTTCAATCACATTTCTAAAGAGATAGAGTCCATTATCATTTAACTTCATCATAATGCGGTTACTTATGTCAAGACGGCATGACCAATGGCAGTGTACGTTTGTCCGACGGCGAATACTGATCTTTTCAACAAACATAAACTTTTATGAGAAGCGACGCGAAGTGTCGATGGAAAATTGGAAAAAGGCAAGCGTGAAACGGCAGATGTTTACAACATAACGGACGGCTGTTGTCCGGCCCTATGCATCCTGCAGAATAAATACGAGCATTCCCTTTCACATCTGCCTGGACACCCCCTTATAGGGCAAGATCTACATATTTATAGTTGGTAAATTTTACTATCTTTAACATTGGTAAAGCTTCCGGAGCTATAACAGGCACCAAATAAGCATTAGTTAGTTTAGCTTCAAAATCTATAACTATAAATCTAATCTATAACTATAAATCTAATGTCTAATATTATAAAGAGGAAAAAAAAATATTTTTGTATGTATTGAAATAACTCAAAAACTACGGGGCCGATTTTAAAAATTCTTTCACCGTTAGAAAGGTAATTTATCAGTGAGTTACATAGGCTATTTTTTTTACTTTCACGGGGGCAAAGTCGCGAGAAATCATAAATAAACAAGCCTTCTAAATAATGACCTGATAACTCGACCATCTCGCCATTCGACTACTGTAAACCATATCCTACCTCAAGCCTAGAGCTTATTTGGAATGGTTAAAGAAATATTAGTAAATTAACAAAAATATGCTAGTATTTAAAAAAAATACAAATAAAATGACCCAGGTGACTTCCAAAAGTCGTCAGAGTCTATACCTATCACTTTAGTATATGGATATAGAAGCAAGTAAAATGTACTCCTAATTACAAACTTACGAATAAAAAAGATTCCGCCCTACTTAAAAATGTATGCAGTTTTTATACCCTATTCAGTAAAATCACGATCAAATTAATGAATGCACAAAATCTTGCTTTTCATATCTGTTAATTAAGTGGCCAGTTAGAAAACAGTTTTCATGTCTGCAGCAAAATTATAAGAAAAAAATGCTTTGTTATGTTTACTAGAAGACATGAGCGAATATTTATCACAATGGGTTAATCTGACAATGTGCTATTTGAGACATTGCCGTGCGAAGGCGTCGAGTTATTTAGCATAATGTGTCTGAACAGCTTTGCCGTTTACATTTCGACTACCAGTCTTAAACAGGATGTTGAAAAACACACATAAGCCGGTCATAGTATAATTGGTTAACGAATTAATAGTCGACCGTAGTTTTTAATAATAAAAATAAATGCGCATATTCGTACGGGATTAGAGTAATAAATCTTTAAAAGCGCAGAAATTGTCTGTCTCTGTTCGTAGAAACAGTTATGTTGGAAACAATTAAAAATAAAATAGTATTAACACTTAATGCAATTGGTCGAATGTTGTACAACAAAGTTACTTATGTAGAAATATCATTAGATAGATTTGAAAGACCATTGTCTCATTGGACTTCAATTATGAGGTAAAATTATTTTAGTGAATTAGAGCATTTACCTACTTGTTTAAAGTGATATTACTATAGACTAGAATTATATCTAAAGACTAGCTGTACCCGTGCGGATTCATCCGCGGGAAATTAAAAAAAACTTTATTTTATTGTTTATATTTGTCAAATTATCAATAGCAAATGTCAGAATGACATGTCCTGACAAACCTTAGCAATCTTGGTTTCTTGATGTTGGCAGGAACTTATGGTCTCTTTCCCACATTAGGGATTTTATCCAAAATATTTACCCCATAAGTTTAATGGCGTGAAAATATATAGCCTAAAGCATGACGTAAGTGTAGGGCTTTTTATTAAAAAAAGAATTATTCAAAAATATGCTGTAATTGCTGACATCTTAGGCAACAAAGAAGTGTGTGTATACTCTTTATTATATTAGTATACAAATAGAGTAAATAGAAAGAATTTGTCTATCTATATATTTTATTTAATTATTTAACAGCGACCTAGTAAAGGTTTGTAATTAATATAATAAGTGTCTTAATTAAGCAATTATAAATCATAGCATTAAATTATTTAAATATTCATAGGATATTATTAGAGGTTTCCCCAGTTATTATTTCGAAACATTAATATGCATACTCGATCATAAAAATGTCGCTGCCAATTATCATTTTCGTCGAATGCTTGATAAAAGTACAGTCAGCATGAGTTGCTGTACCAATAACTTTGAATAACCTCCGTCTTTGATATACCTATAATTTATAGTTTATTTTCTATACTATCTATATCTATATCTATACTATTATAATAAAGCGTAAACACACACTTCTTTGTTGCCTAAGATGTCAGCAATTGCAGCATATTTTTGAATAATTCTTTTTTTAATAAAAAGCCATACACTTACGTCATGCTTTAGGCTATATATTTTCACGCCATTAAACTTAGGGGGTAAATATTTTGGATAAAAACCCTAATGTGGGAAAGAGACCATAAGTTGCTGCCAACATCAAGAAAGAAAGATTGCTAAGGTTTGTCATGTCATGTCATGTCATTTTGACATTTGCTATTGATAATTTGACAAATGTAAACAATAAAATAAAGTTTTTATAATTACACGCGGATGAATCCGCACGCGAACAGCTAGTATTCAATAAAATCCTATACGTGGGTATGAAAATTCGCATATGTTCTTATAATAATCTGTAAATTTACTGTCTTCAGATAGTTTTGTCTACGCCTACGCCTGTTGTGTAGACTGTACGAAATCTAAAGGTGCGCACAGGTCGTAATGTTTTTAAACTTCTAACAAATTTAATGACTTAAAAATCAATTATTTTTTTACTACTGTTTGGAATTGATCGACGTCGCTTAATTCATATAAATCATATTAATTGTGCAAAATACTGATATACACTTTTAAATATTATTATTAGTGAATATGCTCACAAATAAATATAAAGTGTAATTTTAACGTTATTATAACATATTTAATTAAATGATATCTTTTTATTAGATTACATTTTAAAATACACTTTTTATGATGTTTCGTTTAGTTTGATAATCAAACATTTTATTGCTATTCAATATAAAGTTTACTACTGCTCGTAGTATCAATATTATCTGCTAACGGCATAAGAACGTTACTATCCTTATTATTCTTTTTCAAAAATCAGAGAGAACAAGTTAATGTAAAATTCTTTTTAACACATTAAATAGCTATTTATTTTTTCGCATCGACGTACTATTTTTTTTTAATATAATTAAAATATTCACACGATTCTAACCTTTAAAGTGGCACACCGCCAGATTCCCCGATTGTATTTACTGATCCTATTGTAAAATAATAACTACAGCTATATTTAAAAAAAAATATTTCACTTTAAGCTGTTTTTTTTAAATCATAAAAAAAAATTTACGCTTTTAAACTTAGGGGGTAAATGAATTGAAATACCTTCTTGTCGGAAAGGGACCATAAACTACAAGCTGCCAACATTAAGCAAGGTTATTATGGTAACGGTAATTTTGACATTTGCAATTGAGAATTAAGTTGCAAAAATAGAGTTTTTATAATTTCATGCGGATGAAGCCGCAAGGGAATAGCTAGTCTTATATATCTTGATGTGTTGTGACTGCGACAATATTAACAGATACTGTTACATCATTCCTTCATGATGCTTCCGGCAATAAATATTAATGGCCAGAAAACGGTCGCATCTTTAACCGGATTTAAACGGCGATGTATTTTGTTTTGACCTAAATTGACCTTGTCTTAAATGTTTATTTTTGTCACGTTGACATTCCCAATATTAATATTGTGAATGATTTTGTTTGAGATTATTATTTTATTTGTAAATAGATAAAACATATATAACCGGAAACTAATAAGACAAATATTTGATTTCTTATCTGTAGTACTTACCGTATGCTTATCTTTGTATCTACTTATCTATACAATTAATAAAATTGGAGTGTCTGTATGTAATATCAATATATATATATTAAATACGATCTATTTGCGTTGTTTATGTTCTAAAAAAAAACTTTGTATGACGTCCACTTAGTATAACATGTTTGTTATTTCCTACGATGTTTGTTATTGCCTTTTACTGGAAGGCAACAAATGTATGCGTGGAACCTGGAAGGCAACAATGCATTTTCGGGTGGAACTTTTTTATTATTTTCTTTATTCCGCGCCGACGAAGACGCGGGCGATTACTAGCTAGTAATGACCTTGTAAAGCGTGTGCGCCCGGCCCGGACACGCGGACCGCGAATTGATTTTGTCAGTTGCGCGTATTGTTTAGTGTCATCGTGATATCGTCTAAACTATGTTTTTCGGAATTATGTAACACTACTTAATGCCCGCGACCTCGTCCTCGCGGAATTTTAAACAGAATATAATATGTAGCCTGTGTCCTTTCAGACTATGTTCTGTATTTCGTCGAATACATGTGGCCGAATGCTCTTTACCTTATTATATTAAAATAAAACAACTGTAGTTATAGGTTATGTTTTATTTAACATATTTCTTTTTCTTCTTTTTAAACTCTCTTCTTTCGAAAGTCGGCGATCCTCAATGCTACCTGCAAGCATATTTAAAAAATCAATAATTCTTTCACGTCAATATTTCTTTATGTCGTTTAGCAAACATAATCCAAGAAAGCAAGAAAATTATAGGTTGTGTCTGATTTTTAAATATTTTTTTATATTAATAAATAATAAAATAAAAAAGCCTTTTAATTCCAGCAACTTAGTAATTATAATTAATGATACATTACAATTTTTCTTTTAATTGACTACTTAGACATTTAAAAGTGTTTAACTTTCAAAAAAAGTTTATAAAAATTCGATAACCAGTCGCGAAGTTACGAAGTAACATGCCAAAAAATATACACACGACTTGGGAACCGCCTACTTTTTAAATTACTTAAAAAATATAGTAGCATAGAGATAGTATTAAGGGAACTTATTATACTATAACCAAAAATCTTGCAGCTAAAATACAAAAATATATTTAGATAGCAACAATAATGTTTTTAAACAATTTATTTTAGTTCGTAATGATGACTTGCAATTTATTAACTAGCATATCAATGATGACTTGCAAATAAGACGCGAGAATTTTGCCAGCATATATAGCGCCTGGCGGAGGAAGCCTGTAGACGCTCCGTATCACCATGATCACCCTAGCCGTGTTCTTCGCGCTGTTCGTCGCGCTCTACTTATACGGTACACGAAGCTTCAAGTATTGGGAAAAGAGAGGCATCAAACATGACAAGCCCGTGCCGTTCGTCGGTAACAATGCCCGACTGTATCTAATGAAGAAAAGTATAACCGAATTAGGCGTTGAACAGTACTGGAAACATCCGAAAGAGAAGGTGGTAGGTTTCTACCGAGCGATGCGCCCAGAACTCGTGGTAAGAGATCCAGAAATTATTAAGCGTGTTCTATCTCCAGACTTTAAATATTTCCACATGAGAGGCGTCACCACTCACAGAAAGGTGGTCGAGCCTTTGTTCAAGAATCTCTTTCTCGCTGACGGCGACCTTTGGAAACTGCTGAGGCAGCGCATGACCCCCGCATTCACGAGCGGAAAATTAAAGGCGATCTTTCCCTTTATCGTGGAACGTGCCGAGCACATGAAGGAACACGCCATCAATGCGCCGCTGACAGGCCGTGTGCTGGATGCCCGCGAAGTATTTGCGCGTTTCACCACCGACATTATCGGGTCTTACGGTTTTGGTCTCGACATGGATTCTCTCAGCGTAGAAGATTCCTTTTTCAGAAAATTGGGCGCCGACGTTTTTAAGTTTACTAAAACTCAAGTCATGATTCAGACACTCAAGGAAATGTTTCCCGAAATGTGCAAGCATTTGAGAATCTTTGGCAAAATAGAAAAGGACACCAAGACGTTCGTCGATAACGTCCTACAAAAGAGAAATTATGAACCAATTGGTAGAAACGATTTTCTCGATCTATTTCTTGAGTTTAAGAAAAAAGGTGCAATGGTTGGACCATCTATTGAAAAATTTAAGTTAAACGGCGCCCCAGAAGAAGTATCTATGGAACTTACCTACGACATCCTGACTGCTCAGATATTGTTGTTCTTTGCCGCTGGTTTCGAAACGTCTTCTTCCTCCGCCAGCATCACGATGCACCATCTCGCCTACAATCCTGAAGAGCAGCGTAAAGTGCAAGAAGACATTGATAGAGTTTTAGCGAAATACGACAACAAGCTATGCTACGATGCAGTGAATGAAATGACATATTTACATTGTGCGTTTAAAGAAGGCCTTCGAATATTCCCATCGTTGGGTCACCTGGTGAGACAATGCACTAAGAAGTACACATTTCCAGAGTTGAATCTAACAATAGACGAAGGAGTGTCGATATTGATCCCCGTGCAAGCGCTTCACATGGACCCGCAATATTTTGACGAGCCTGAGAAGTTCCGCCCGGAAAGATTTTTAACCGAATTTGAAAATCCGTTGACAAAAAATATCTATTTGCCATTTGGAGAAGGTCCTCGAGCTTGTATTGGTAAGTTTATTTTTGTTATTATAAATTATTTTTTGTTTTATAAATAAAAGAACATAGTTGTTTCAGAAGTTTAAGCACTTGACTTGTAATCTACAGGTCTTGGGTCTGAATCTCGACATAAGTCAATGTAATTTTCGGTTTTTTTCATATGTACATAATTTACCCGATTTTCTTACGGTGAAGAAATACATAGTTATGCAACCTGCACATATCGACAAAAAAATCAAAGATATGTGTATTATCCCTAAATTAGCCTATGCTCTGAGCTGGTGGAGACGTATAGTGAGCTGGTGATGAATATTAGAATGGCGAAGAGACCGTTGCCCGTAGAAATACAAATAGTAGTTTACAGAAGCTAGATACGTTCCTATTGTAAAGGACGTAAGAGAGATCATAAAATAGCTAAGAGTATCGTAGGAACGTGAACTTAAATCACAATAAATACAGTACTTAAACTTAGGCTTAAACACTTTCCTGGGCCAAGACAAAGCATCGCGGGACTTCATTAGCTAGACCTGCAACCACATGCAATCAAAATTAAACTTTACTTGTATAATTTCAGGTGAGAGACTTGGTCGTATGCAGGCTGTGGCGGGCTTGGCCGCCGTGCTGTCGAAGTACTCCGTGGAACCCGCGGCCGAGACGCTTCGCCAGCCCATCGTAGACCCGACTTCCAACATAGTGCAAAGCGTCCAAAATGGTGTGCCTTTGATGTTCAAGCTGAGGGCCAAATAAACTTTGTAACGGCTTATTTTGTTTTTTGCTTTCTTGTATTACTATTGTATGCTATTCTTTGCCTCAAAAATGTACGAGTTTATAAAAAGTATGCTTTTGGTACATTTTTATTACATTTAAATTAAAATGCTTCTATATTATCAAGCTTTGGTAGCAAGGGTTTAATGGGTTAAAAATTAAGTTCACAAAAATGTGTTAAATAAAATTAAATTCATTTGAACTTAATTATTTGCGTCTTTATTTATTTACTTATTCCTCAATGTTTCTAATAACAAAATTTTCCTTTGTGTACTGATTCCCTTTGATTAAATCCTCGTTTTGCATCAGAAAAGGGTCACTGGTCTCACACAAGTTTGAAGGCGTAATCACTTTAACAGCGTTTACTCTATAATTTCCTATTTTAAAGAGTTTTCAGTCAGCAGTACCTATTTATTGGAAAATTTAAATTGCATGTTCGAAGTACACAACCAAATTAAATATACTGTAGACAAAAAAATAAAAAGCAGAAGAAAATACAGATGACAGGCGTACAGAGCTCTCTAAAATGGCAACTGCACTGTGGTGCAGTGATCCTTCAAAAATAACTAGAATTCGAACCCAGGACCTTTGCAGGTCTCACGATGATTTACTTACTACAAAATATAGTTGTTGTTGTCTGTTTTGGTCGATTAGTTTGACTGGCGCCTAAAAGTTTCGTTAATATCATACCTACTTGATTAACATGTACCGTAGGCAAAAACACAGGGCTTAACTATAAATTATCGATAAACGAATTAAAAAGATGATCGAATAAACGAATATCTACTATAATTTATGTACTCGTATTACTAGATTTCACCGGCGACTCCTTTCGCGAGGGATTAATAAAAAGTACATAAGTAGCCTATGTATTCTTCCAGGCTATGCTCTACATCTATTCCAAATTTCATGAAGATCCGTGCAGCCGTTTTGGCGGTGATATGTGTATATATTAGCGGTTATGCGCAGGTTGCATCGGAATGTTCTGTCGTCGTATGAACGTCAGATAAATTTACATAAGAAATTCGAAAATTTAAAATATTGTGACATTGGGTGACAATGGGTTCGAACCTGGACCTACGAGAATAGATTACTATCCGGACAGCAGCGTCACCGACTTTTTAATAGACAAGGTACAACACTTTTTTGAAATTCCATTAAAATTTTGCAAAAACAAAAGGATTGTGACTCATGAGATCGTGTTTGTAAAGTCATCGACAGAAGTGTCAGATTTGTGCAGCGCCCCTAGCGGGCGTAAAGTACAACAAATAGCGTTAAAAAAAAAGCATAAACTAAAAATGTACATACCTATTTATAATTTTCTTTATCTACACATATGTATATTAGAACTAGCTGTTGCCCGCAACTTCGTCCGGGTCGAGTTTAGAAGTTCGAAACCTACCCTTTTGTCCCTCGAAAAAAGACTAAAACACCTATATATTTTTTCTTAGTACGTATCAACTTAGTCGTAATCTACGTAATAACAGAAATCTCGATGCAAGATACAAATTTCTAAGCCCGATAGTTTGTGAGCTGGTTTTTCGGTTACCCTTATTTTTTGTGTTCGCTATACTTCTAAACTATTAGTCCGATTTAAATACTGTAATTTTTGCGTGAATTAAATACATACAAAAATCAATTTTGTGTTTTTCAGTTTTGTGAGAAAACCGTTTGCCGAATAAAAATTTTACAGAACCAAAGTTTTTTAAATTGAAATTTGCATCTACAAAAAAATTTCGGCGATTGTACAGACTTTTGCAAAAATTGTATACTGTTTTGATATTTGTATTTTCGATCCAAGTTAGTTTTATAATAAATAAACTTTTTAATAAAAAACAAAACCGACTTCCAAACAAAATACACTAAAAACAAAATCTTCTCAAAAAAACAGTACATTAAAAAGTAACGAAATAATTACTTGAAAATAGTAAACCTCCCTTATTGTAGCTGTTATGTCTATATTGTACAATTATCATTACTTTGATGTCGGTGTCAGCCGAGGTATATGCAGTGATATTTCTACGTAAGGTTTTCTACATTTTTACCATAACAATTGACAATTGAAAGTATAGTAACGTTTTTAGTAATGACTGACACCGACTTCAAAGTAATAATAATTGTACAATATAGACATAACAGCTACAATAAGGGAGGTTTACTATTTTCAAGTAATTATTTCGTTACTTTTTAGTGTACTGTTTTTTTGAGAAGATTTTGTTTTTAGTGTATTTTGTTTGGAAGTCGGTTTTGTTTTTTATTAAAAAGTTTATTTATTTCTCGATTTTTAGTGAATCTAGACATCGCAGTATGATAATCACTAGCTTTCAAACAAATAATGAGTTATGTAAATCGATTATCTAAGAAATTAAGTAAAGAACTAATACATCGTTGCGATCATTCACTCATAATTCGGTGCGGCCGCGCGCCGCTGTTGCCCGTGAGTTTTAATATTTTGATAACTTCTAGAATCTTGCACAGAATTACATACTGTAAAAGGCAATTATGATCTACATATAATACTCTATCGTGAAAACATATTTAATTGGATAAGGATTCATACCAAATAAGAATAAAAGCGTTTTAAATAAAGTCGACTGCACTTATTTGACGGTTTTCTAGAAACAAACGGTTATTGTGCGACAACCTTAAGAGATAGATATATGCTATCGCAGACTTTAATTCAGCTAATTGAATGACCTACAATTCTTTCATACATCATTTTTATGTAGGTCTTATAGTTTAGGCTACGTAAGCCAAGAAAGCAAACTTTGTTACAAGTTGGTATTTTTTTCTGCGACTCGTAATTTGCTATTTATGATATCTCCTAAACTATTGATCGGAATTACACAGTTCCAAGGGCATTTATAATCTACATTAAATTCTCTTGATGATGGACACATTTATTTTGATAAGGATTCATACCGAACACGAGTAATAGCGTTGAAAGTGGGGTATAGATTTTGATCGAAATTTTAATTAAAAAAAGTGGTTATTGTGCGACAACCTTAATAGATAGATATATGCTATCGCAGACTTTTATTTAGCAAATTTAAAGGGCTACAATTCTTCCATACATAATTTTTGTGTAAGTCTTATAGTTTAGGCTACGTATGCATAGAAAGCAAAAAAGACACCAAATTTCGTCACGCAATTTTGAGCTAAACTATTTAACTACGCCGTAGTCTTTGACTCCAAAAATCAAACAAAAAAATGGGACCCACCTACAAGCACTACCTCTCGGATAAAAAAAGAATTTTCAAAATCGGTCTACCAGGGGCGGAGTTATGCCGTAACACACATAAAAAAAAATATATGGACGAATTGAATACCTCCTTCTTTTGGGAAGTCGGTCAACAAAAGTCCTTTCCGCAATAAAATTGGAGCTGAAGTTTATTTTTCAAATACCATACTTCCAATATGATAAAAATCTATTAAATATTCCCCGAGATAGTTAAATAAATATGATATTTTACTACTATTATAAATGTATTAGATGTTTGTTAGAGCTTGTAGCCTAAACTGATAGATTTCGATGAAATTGGGCATAGATGTAGAACATACTGGAAGAATGTGTTCTTTGATTGCTACATACGTTTGTTTTTAAATTCTACGTGGCCGTAATCGCAGGCGATAGCTAGTAATTAATAAACTTTGTAAGCATCTAACGCTTCAACTAATCAACAATGAACAGGGGAAGGTTGGGTTATATCGTCATATTTTCGACTATGGAATCGATAGTACTGCGTTGAACGCGTCTTTCCCTATAATCTGTATATTTTATATGCTTATTAAACTTACCCGAAAACGTAAACAATAAGAAAACGTAAATAGTAATGTAAAAAAACATATGAATCTAAGCATTACCTACGATCGCTAAACTAACAACCAACCGCTCTTCTCAGTAGATTGTAGGCAACTGGTACTGGTCGAAGCACGCACGCGTCAGCCGCAAGGCGCCAGGGCCTTACCTCTTATCGCGCAGTCCTCGCGGCACACGCGCCACGAGATTTAAACGTTTGCGTCGTATAATATACGAGTATGTATAGTCGCAGAAATACTCGGTGTTGCATTTACAGAAATATCGCCTTGTTCCTTGCAACGAGACAAACTCTGCTTCTTCATATAAATAACCATTTATGCAGCAGCATTTACGTAACCGATGGTACAATAAAATCATTTTTTTTTATATTATAATGCGGCCACCTAAAACCGCCAAAATGGCGAAGCGACCGTTGCCCATAGACATCCGCAATAGCAGATGCGTTGCCTGCCCTTAGTCGACGGAGGAGGAGACGCACATAAAGAAGATATTTCCTCTTTCTATGCGTCTCCTCCACCGTCAAATCCACGTTCCCTTTCCATCGTATTCTTATGATAAATAGGGTGGGAAGGAAAAGGGACTAAAGTTGGGCCTCCGGCACCACACTCATCAGACGAAACGCGGAATTGCTCCCACTTCACGCCTGTCTTCTGTGTGGTCGTGGTATTACACCGGGTGAGCCGACCCATTCGTGCGAAGATGTTAAAGGCTCTACCACTGTTAATGGCCTTGTTCCTTGCAACGAGACAAACTCTGCTTCTTCATACAAATAACCATTTATGCAGCAGTGAATTGCGCAAACGATGGTACAATAAAATCAATTTACCGTGTAACCACTGAGCGACATTATTTCGTACAGACACATGCTGCAATCAATTTTGTTATTGTTTCTTGGCGCCGTTTTAGTGCGAACTAATCGTTCAAATGACTTATCACCGTCAGGTTCCCCAACTGTACTTACGTTATGAAGTATTGGGAACATTATGCGCCGTTAATAATTTTGTTAGCACATAATGATGATGAGCCACAATTGTAAGTCACATCCTAAGGAAGTGCTTAGTAAATGATCATCAATTTGAACTGTAACGATTACTGTCAGTATTTTACACCATTTGTTTTGACTGTTGTGTATTTTTACTAGTGGTAGCCCGCGACTTTGGCGGCGTAGAATTGAATAAAAAGTAGCCTATAATAGTCCGGCATATTAGCTATCTACGAGTGTAAGTTCCGTCAAAATTAATCCAGTCGTTTCATAGATTACCTGAAACAAACGCAGACTTACAGACGGACAAGAAACATAAAAATTGGGACCATAGGTTATTACAAAATAAAATTTAAAGGCTCGAAAACACGAATATCGAAACAATAATTTATCATCGTATATATTTTGCAGCCAACTGTATAGTCTCTGTCGTTTTTGAACGTGATTTCAAAATTTTCTATGAACAAAAATAGAAAATTTCATTAACAAGACTTGTTCTCTGGTAAATATTTTATATAACAAGCAGTTTTGTCACAAAACAGTATTTTCTATATTAACTACGAGCCTAACTGCGGGACTATAAGCTGACAATAATTATTTTATCACAATTTGGATGTGGTCTATGAAAATTAAGGTAATAAGTTAAACAATATCTGTACCGAGGTAAGTAACTAGATAAAACGTTTGCATTGACTGACTGTATTTATACTCTTTTATTTTGTTAAACACGTGGAAATGCCATTACTACGACCATGTCCTGGGTTCAATCATAGTTAAAATAATCAAATGTGCATTACACTACCACATGGTACCTAAATTACAATTAAAATTTGAACATACAGACGAATTGGAATCACCTTCTGTTTATAGTCGTTTTAAAAGAAAGTGACAGAGATAGTATGAAGGTAATGCTTTTTACATTTAAACCTCGGTTTATTTTTGGCTCGTGACTTGCAATTTGTCAACTAGCATAGTAATGATGATTTTCAGATATGACGCGAGACTTTTGCCGGCATATAAAGCCCATATAGCGCGCGCAAAAAGCATAGACAGCGACAGAGGCAGCTTGCAGACACTCAGTGCCACAATGATCGCCCTAGCCGTGTTCTTCTCGCTTTTCTTTGCGCTCTACTGGTACGGTACTCGAACCTACAAGTATTGGGAAAAAAGAGGCATCAAACATGACAAACCCGTGCCATTTGTCGGCAACAACACCCGTCTATATCTAATGAAGAAAAGTATAACCGAATTAGGGGTTGAACAGTACTGGAAATATCCGAAAGAGAAGGTGGTAGGTTTCTACCGAGCGATGCGCCCAGAACTAGTGGTAAGAGATCCAGAAATTATTAAGCGAGTTCTCTCCCCAGATTTTAAAAATTTCCATATGAGAGGCGTCACAACTCACAGGAAGGTGATCGAGCCTTTGTACAAGAATCTCTTTCTTGCTGACGGTGATCTTTGGAAACTGCTAAGGCAGCGCATGACCCCCGCATTCACGAGCGGAAAACTAAAAGCGCTGTTTCCCTATATAGTGGAACGTGCAGAGCACATGAAGGAACATGCCATCGATGCGCCGCTGACAGGCCGTGTGCTGGACGCCCGCGAAGTATTTGCTCGCTTCACCACCGACATTATCGGATCTTACGGTTTCGGTCTTGACATGGATTCTCTCAGCGTAGAAGATTCCTTTTTCAGAAAATTGGGCGTCGATGTTTTTAAATTTACTAAAACTCAAGTCATGATTCAGACACTCAAGGAAATGTTTCCCGAAATGTGCAAGCATTTGAGAATCTTTGGCAAAATAGAAAAGGACACCCAGACGTTCGTCGATAACGTGCTACAAAAGAGAAATTATGAACCAATTGGTAGAAACGACTTCCTCGATCTATTTCTTGAGCTTAAGAAAAAGGGTGCAATGGTTGGACCATCTATTGAAAAATTTAAGTTGGACGGCACCCCCGACGATGTATCTATGGAACTGACCGACGACATCTTTACTGCGCAGATACTGTTGTTCTTCGCTGCCGGCTTCGAAACGTCCTCTTCCTCCTCCAGCATCACGATGCACCAACTCGCCTACAATCCTGAAAAACAGCGTAAAGTGCAAGAAGAAATCGATACAGTTTTAGCGAAATATAACAACAAGCTATGCTACGATGCAGTGAATGAAATGACGTATTTACATTGTGCGTTTAAGGAAGGCCTTCGAATATTCCCGTCGTTAGGTTACCTGGTGAGACAATGCACTCAGAAGTACACATTTCCAGAGTTGAATCTAACAATAGACGAAGGAGTGTCGATATTGATCCCCGTGCAAGCGCTTCACATGGACCCGCAATATTTTGACGAGCCTGAGAAGTTCCGCCCGGAAAGATTTTTAACCGAATTTGAAAATCCGTTGACAAAAAATATCTATTTGCCATTTGGAGAAGGTCCTCGGGCTTGTATTGGTAAGTATACGATTTTGTAATGATTTTTTATGTGTTAGAAAGTGCCGAACGAGCTGCAGGCCACTTGAAATTACTAAATGAAATCGACTTCTATCTTTAGAATATACTTTTAGCGGACGTGAGAGATCTTTATATAGATAAGGGTATCGTAGATATGTTACCTGAAATGAATATATGATGCGTTTCTTCACTTTCCTTGGCCAAGACAATTCATCAGTTCTTTTTTATCATACCACTATCACATACAATCAAAATTAAGTATAACACGCAATTAGAATTAAATTTTGTAATTTCAGGCGAGAGATTAGGTCGAATGCAGTCAGTGGCTGGCCTGGCGGCCGTGCTGTCGAAATACTCGGTGGAACCAGCTGCCGAGACGCTACGCCACCCCATTGTAGACCCTACCTCCAACTTCGTGCAGAGCGTCAAAGATGGCGTGCCCTTGATGTTCAAACTGAGGGCCAATTAAATAGCTTATTTAACGTTACATGGGTTCATTCTTCTAATATGTTGTACTATGTGATAGTAGACATCTTTTTGTTATTTTTTTACTATGATGCTTTTAAAAACGTTCTATAATAATTGGGTAATAAAATAAAACGTATTTTAATTATGTAATTTACATGTTTTCCTTTAATCCTTATTACTTCATACATAACCTAATTTTAGTCCCTTTCCCTTTCCACCCTTTTCTTAAGAGGAAAGGATGGGAAGGAAAAGTGGATTTGACGGTGGAGGAGACGCATAGGAAGGGGAAATGTCCTCTATATGTGCGTCTCCTCTTCCGTCAATAAAGGGTAGGCAACGCATCTGCAATTGCGGATGTTTATGGGCAGCGGTCGCTTTCCATTTAGATGGATTCAGGTGGTCGCTAGCTCGTTTGCCACCTTATATTATAAAAAAAAACCTCTATTACACAAAATTTACATTATCGTTTTAGATTAATCAATAGCGTGCCTGCTAATTTCTAGCCTGTCGTTTGATAGTATCATGCTCTACTTCTAGAATAGAAATTGTTGCATATTCGCCAATAAATCACATATTTAATATAATTGGTAAACGTGTTACCTATTTTGCAACTTTTATTGTGATAATTTTTTCAAGTAATGATGATGTGCAGTTTTTAATCAGCAAGTACTTCTATAAACTGATCAACAAATTGCATTGTAACGGTTACTATCTTTAATATGCAATGTTTGTTTTGACTGTTTTATCTTTTTTTCATAAACTAGCGATTGATCGGCTTCGCCCGGATATCAAATCGTACAGTCCGATTTATGTATTTCCATAGATTACAAAGATACAAAACAAGACCACCAAATTCTTAGAGCATATTGAATCCGTATTATTCTCTAAAATCCATAATTTTATAGTTAATCAGGTTTACCATTATTTTATACTAGCTTTCGCCCGTGGCTCCGTCTGCTAGGAATTAAAAAAAAAGTAAATAGTAGTAAAATTCCAAATTTGTCAACATCTAGGCCCAGTTTCATCGAGATCCGTTAGCAGTTTACGCTACAAACTCTAACAAACATCCATCCATCCATCTAAACTTTCGCATTTACAATGTTAGTAAGATTTTTAATATTACTCGTTACCTATACAATTGCAAAATTAATTATAGTTTTATAACTAACATATTAAACAGTTCTTTAGAGTAAAATCTTATTTAATCTGTTACCATAACCATTTTGAGTAGCCATTTTAAATAACAATTAAAAAACTTGATGTGTTAGTGTTTATAATATACAGGAATATTTACATATTCTGAATATAAGCTGGTTTTCCGTATCCTAACTTATCTACTTAACTACATGTGTGCGGATACAAAGTACCATTTTCCACGGCACCTGTGATCTTTGCGGCTCCACAAAGGCATACGTCATCATCACGGCGGCTTTCACAAAAGGGACAATAACACAAGACAACCGACCATTTGTAATGGTAACTGAGTCAACACAAAAACGAGGGCCGCTCAATGATATAGTTTCCGTTAATGAGGTAACGGGTTTTTAACGCACAGTTTTTTTCCTCTATATGAGATAAATTAAATTTGTAACATATTAGACTCGATCTTATTGTTAACAAGGGGTTATTTCTCAGTGGAAAAAAAAACATCCCAGTTTTGCTCTTAATCTCTCGATTTGGGTTAAAACATTTTAATTCTTTGTCTTCAGTTTATAATAAAGTGACGTGTTATGGCCGGGTAGGAGGGCAGACGCTGTAGTCAGGTACATGCGTCGAGTTTTGACTTCGGAAACCTTTTGCATTTAACTACACATTTTGAACGAAGAATACATATAGCTGTATCAGAATGAATTACAATGTCAAACAACATATACTAATATCATGTAAAGATTATATTACCTTTCTGGTTTATAAAGGGTAAAGATATATTATCATAACTATCTTTCATATGGAACAAAGAGACTTCTCCATCCATTTTGTATTAGTATAATTAAAGTTAAACTCATTGACATGGTTTGAAACATGTTAACCAACCTGTGTCGTTGGAAAGTAATGCCGCTTGTTTTGCGAGAACATCCTTAGAAGTAAGATAATTTCCAATAATCGTAAAATCAAGCGTATCCTCAAATCTAATTTGGTCATTTTAGGTGCGGTGAGCAACACATGAGGAATAGTGTCTAACGCGGCTCGCGAAATGGTCCGCTTTCGTCCCGAAGACGTTTACGGCCTCTTTTTGGGCCCGAATCCATCAATTCTCTTGATGGATGGACCATTGAGGCCCGACTGAGGCAATCGAAATTCAAATTCGCTAAATCTTCCCACACGGCATCGAAAACAGGTCGGGTCGTTAACAGCGTACGCGTTGTTTGTGTTTTTTTCTGTTTGCTCTGGAAATATTCGCCTCCGGCCCGTCAGGGGGAGGTGAGGTGGCTGAGGGGCGGGCGGGGATGCGTCTGCGCAGACGCTCGGGCAGCAGAGGCGTGATTACAGTGCTGAGCGCGGCTAATCACTGCCGCTACATGGCCCGGCCGCAAAGCGCGCCTGCATAGCTCTACTAAATTCCCTGCACGACACGACACAAATAATGTAATTGCTGTCTTCGATTTATTATATTGAGATGACATTAACATTCAAACATTTGTATCTTTCCAAAAAAGTAGACCAAAATTGATCTAACAAACTTTAAGTTTTCGAACCATACTTTTATTATCCATAATTTTAAATCAATTGTTTATAATTTTTCTCTAAATGTTTATTACATTTTAGAATCATCTATAAAAATATTTTAATTTAATCCTACAGTGTGAAGGAAAAACTAACATCACATACTAATGAAATCACAAATAAAACGAAAACTTTACAATGATGTACTATTTAAGTTAGTATATTTTTATATTTCGAGCCACGAGTTCGGTACTTTCGCGTAGCCCAACAAGCCCGCCGGCACATTGTTGTTAATAACAAACAAGACAAAAGTCTCGCCGCTAACTACACGTAGCTCCGACGATACCGAGCCGATACTACACATCTATACGGAAATCACCGCCGCTTTTACAACTGCTGCCTATCGTATCAAAAAATAAACTTGCAAATGAATACTTACATTTTTACACTAAAAAAAAACAATCAGTACTTTACAATATCACCAGAAAACTGTTAAAATTAATCAGTTATTGTCAAGTTAACAATAGTCTTAAACTTTAAAAACTTATTTAATAACAGAAGTAACATAGATAAGGTTTCTTCCTTTACAACTTTTCAAGTTTCTTTAAATAAACGAAAAAACGGCCACCGAAATATGCCAAAACCGCAAAGTTATCACTGGCCATAAACATCTACATTTGCAAATTTGCCCACTTCTAATCTAACCCACATGGAACACACAGAAAACAAGATTAACTCAATAATTTTATGCATCGTGTAGGCGTCAAGAGTCATCCTGTTTTTGAACCTAGACCCTAATTTAATAAATAAAGGCGCGCTTCGTAGAAACTCATTTGTAAACCAATAAATGTTCTTAATACATTCAAATATTTTAAATCATTTTAAATCCAAAATGTGTAAAACGTTATGTTAAAAGTAGAACAAAATGTTGACATAAGACGCACTAATATCTTCATAGCATTTAATTGTTGAATTATGCATGTTAGATTTTTAATACTAGCTTTCGCCCGCAACTCCGTTCGCGTCTATCCTCTATCTATGCTAAATTTTATCGAGATCCGTTAAGTCGTTTAGTCTACAAACTCTAACAAACATCTATCTATCGATCTAAACTTTCGCATTTATGATATTAGTAAGAATTAAGTTAAGAAAGAGCTTTTTAACAAAACGTTTTTTTATAAAAGTAAAGTAAAAAGTGTTAACAATATGAAAAATCTTTTATTCTTAAAGCACTGTTATAAGTGAAACGGTGTCTTTAAACTTTTAAATGACAAAGGAATCAAAATGTGCAATTAATCGCATGCATTAAGTGTACGTAATGTCCGCGCGGCGTGGCGGTGGCGCGGCGAGCGCGGGTCGCTCGCGGTGACACACGTCAGCAACGCCTGTCAAATGTCAACATTTTAAAGCCGCACAATATTAAAGCCATTTTATTTCAATCGGGCGACATTTTGGTTTACAATCGAGGCGCGCGGGCGGGCACCGCGGACCGCACTCCTACTCATTACGACTTCATTTTGTTATAACAACAATAAGACGGCGAGTTCGCATTTTATTCATCCTCTAATGTTGACAGGCTTTGTGTCAGAATCAATCTCGCGTCGGCCGTAATGACGCGAAATCGGTTCCAGTGTTCGCACGACAAAAGAGCTGCTAATGTTGTTTATTCCTTTATTTATTTCTTCGCCCGCATGAATATTTGCGGCGTGCATTTTTCTTTTGAATCTTTTTTCGGTTAATCTTTCTTACGAATGAAAAATTGCGAACGCATTTTTAACGGTTGCATCAAACCGAATTGTAAAGAAGCTTTTTTGACGTTGCAAAAAGATTCGCTTAAAGTGCTACTTGATTAAGTAGTGTTAAATTACGGTTATTATTGTTTATGAGATCGCCATTGATTTACATAATCCGGTCCTGAAATTGTTAAATAGCTTGACTAAGCACAGATTAATGATTTAATGTAAAGTGACCAATTAGGTTGAATTCAAATGAACTTAGCTCCTTTGTGTTGTTAATGTTCTCAAATGATTCAAAAATTTTTTTTGGAAATCGTTGGCTGCCAATATTAGGATGTCGGCTAAATCTGACAATATCTGGTGTGTGTAAGTTTTTTGAACCATGGCGATTAAATAAAGATAACGGTTGTCATTTTAGGTACAATGTCTTTTTAATAGGCCAACAATTTAAGATCCTTGCTCTTTGGCTCATAAATTCGATGCCACACTGCATATTAGAGCAGGCGCCATCAAATGTATAAATAAACACCGCCTGTTACAATCCTCCGGTACTAGTTAGGGTTATTCTGAAACATGCTTCTTTAAAATAAAATAAAAATAAATAAATTGGCCTTTAATTCAGATTCTCTTACAAAGTTATTGAACATGCTTCTTATACATTTAAATCACTACTATACAGTTACTTTATTACTGTAGGATTTGATTCTTTTTTATTTGTAATCCAATTAGAAAAAAAAGGTGAAACATTCAGGGTGGAAAAAGAAATCGGGCAAGGAAATGCTCATTTACAATATAACAAATTTCATCTTTATTATTTTAGAAAAGGAAGTTTTATGATATTAGAGGTATTGATTTTAAATTGTAACAATTATTCTAGTCAAAATTTAATATACTTGAAATCGGTGATATAAAATTTTAAACAATTAATTTATAAAAATATTATTATAGAATAGACCTGATAAGGCAAATGTTCTGATTACATTAATATGACAATAAAAAATGTTAATAACATTCTGGTTATTGCAAATTAAAATTGACTTTTGTAAATTAAATAATAAAAAGGATGGAAACAAGAAGGAAAAAGCGCGCGGAGAATGTAAATGCATTAAAATAAAGTTAATATAATAAAGGGAAAATAATATATACACAGCTACTAGCAACGTTAGGAGATTTTTTGGAAGAATGAAAGATTTTTTACAAAAAAGAATACATACCAAAACTTATATTTCAATTTTAAAAATCTATAAAAAAGTAAAAATATCTTAAAGAAGGCTTATTACATCGCCAACAAATAATTATACTTTTTTTAACGAAAAGATACACGTCGTAGTCATTTCGTCCTATATTTTCTACAACTACCTGTGAACAATAAAACTGCTTAACAACCATACATTGCAACTAAATACTTTTTATCTATGCTAAATGTAAAAATAGATTAAACGTGTAATTTGTAACTAATTGTGATCTTAATTGCTGACCTACATATTAAATTTGAATGTTAACGATTATTTTTCTATTATTAATACAATATGATAAGGTGTTAATGACGATTATATTATATTTATTTTAACGTGGGTTTCCACTGCACTTAGTTGTTCAATAGCATATTGGCCCCCGGAATTTTATTACACTTCTCTTCCAAATGGCCTGTCTACTTTCTGTTTCATCTATACCTATAATTGTTTTGCTACCAATGATTCTTGATGGTCATTTACACTTAAGCCCTTTTTCAAATGAATATTTGATTTTAACTAGGCAGTCAAAATGTTTTTAATCTATGTTTCCAATAATATAAATACACGAAACGTTAGAGTTTTCTAACGTGCCATTCAAATGTTAAACTAAGCAATTAACAAACAATATCAACACAAAATTAATTAAAACTCAATTGATATCGATAAAATTCAATCACGGCTTTATCGCTCGAAAGTCGATAGGTGGCGCAAACGGCGAGCAATTAGACAATGTTAAATATCGATTTTTATGCAAATGCTTCATTCCAATAATCGATATTCGATAAAATGCTCGCGTGCAAACATTAAATAAATCGTTTGCGAGTGACTAATGCAAATTCACAACAATTTGCTTAATGGAGATCGACAAGACACACTTCCTCGCGCCAGCGTCAGACTTAACAGTGTTCGAACATGAAACAATTAACTAAACATATTGAGTAACGTCCGCTGTGAAAATCAACTTTCTATACATTTAAAAACACATCAATATACTTTATTCCCACGTAGCAGAATTAATAACGGATGTAACTTTTAATAATTCTGTCAACATATAGTTTCCCTTGTTAGTTGTTAATGATTTCAAATATCCAAGAAAACCTTCCTCAAAAGTTTTCCTATTGGATACGTCCGAATATTTCTATTTTTGAACGACTTCCCAAAAGAAGTAGGTACTTAATTCGTCTGTATTTTTTTACTATATTTTTTTTAATCTGTTTTCTTAAAGGTAAAAGATAACAGTGCAAAAAAAGTTTCGTTTATCTGCTCGCTCGTTTATGTCTTTTACATAGAAAAGATACATTAAACATTTTTATTATATTTTTTCAAATAAGATTCGATTACATTTCCAAATATCGGTACATAATAATCGAACAAATTTCTATAACCGAAATTAAATCCGTTTTACGTAACAAACAAGCTAACAACAAAACCGGGACACAACAATAACAAACAGGATTGAATTAACAATGGTTACCTACGTGTCAAGTCCCACACACTCGGCATTACAAACAAACTGACAAAAAACCCGCACTCGTCCTAAACGCGGCCAACAAAAACTCGCTCGAAACGGTACCGGCCGAGATCAAAGGAACCGACGACCACTTGCTTCACACCATCATCCCGGCCACGCAACTGACATACATGATTTAATGACAACTGCCTCACAACTTTCATCAAATCCACCCCCAAATCTTCACTGCATTTTCTACACTATGACTTAAATCATAGAGTTGAAAATATCACAAAAAGTTTAAAAAACTTGCGGTTAATATCGACCCCTGCAGTTTGGGATGACACATGTGCAAAAAATGGGACATTATACAAGAATTGAGGCAACAAGTGGGTGGTTAAGACAAATAGACGTATTGTATATTAGGGTAATTTGTGCTAATCATTCGGAAATTCAAAGACAAAGGTACAGAAAAAATAAAAAGTAGTTAATTGACTAATCGTGAAGTCTTTTTGGATTGAATGGAATTAACAAGTACCTAAATTCCAGTTTTATAATGTTAATAGATATGCATATTTTAGGTTATATGTTTCTTAATGCTAATTAATATAAGTTGTCGATAATGATAAGATGTCTTATTATTTCTACTCATAGTAGATAACTAGGCAAACTTTTCTTAGCCAGTAGTACATCATCATATTACTAATATTATAATTGCGAAAGTTTAGATAGATGGATGGATGTTTGTTAAAGTTTGTAGCCTAAAGTACTGAACGGATCTCGATGAACTTTGGCATAGACGTAAAGGATAATCTGAAAGTACACATAGGCTACTCAGTTTTGTTTTTTTAATTCCTTGCGGACAGAGTAGCGGGCGAAAGCTAGTAAATTAATAAATCTATAGTATTTTACGTGATGTGTTATAATGTTATTCAATTTATTTAGCTAGTTAAATATAAAAGCTTATCACATAATGTGACGAGTATTAACAACTATGATGCTATTTAAAATATATAGGTAATTAAGATATAATACAATCCATACCAACTGTATAAAGGTAATGCATTAGGTAAAAGCATTATCAATTAGACATTGCTTAGTGTGGGGCGGCAAAGGAGAAGGGCGAGGGGCGGCGAGACGAAGGTTCTGGGGGCGGCGAGGGACGGGGGGAGAAGGACAAAGGACGAGACAATCGCCGGAACCACACCACGGGACGCCGGACGGTCTGGTGACGACCGAGTCTTCTCTCGAAAGCTCAAAGCTCGCCGAAACAGGCATAACTAATTTATTTATTACAAAACCGACCTCATTCATACAAAAGACGATTTTATGCTCGAATTAAAATATATAAATAGCTGAAATTAAATATTAAAGGTGTAATACAAAAAGCTCTAAAATAGTCACTAAAGCTTAACATCTGTAAGAAAATGTTTTTTTTTTTTTTTTAATAAATGTCACTCAACAAATATTATGTTCTTGTGTGTTCAAACTCTTTTATTTTTATTTTAACTTATTCATCCCATTATATTTGTATTGACAGTAGGTACCAAAATTGTGAATAAATAACTATATTACGTCTTTAGAATTAGATAGACTGGTTTTATTTTAGCTTTTCAAGATTTTGCAACTTCGCTACCTTAAAAGTAATTTACAAAAACTAATTAAATACGGCAGATATTAACAACGATGTTTACCTGCATAAAATTGTGTTAAAACTCCAATTACCAGGTGCCATTTTACTAAAGATAATTACGATCCGAGGCGTCGGGGCTGTTGTAAAAACGCGAACACAAACTCAAAGGATAGACGCAATGTGTTCGATATAAATAACAAAATGATAGGTTAGCGAACTCTGTCAGTTTTTGTATTACGAAAACATCAACAGAAGTGGCAAGAGTCAAGAGCGGGACGGTTATTATCCTCACTTCGTGTTCGAATCCTTTTCAAACAGCTGCCTCTACAAATATTTATTGTATCATTTGCACCCCTTATAAAACAATGACATCTGGAAATCTGAGGATATTTCAACTGGCTTAAGCTGCGCCAGAATGTTGATACAATATGTATTTTTCACCTAATATTTCGTATTTTTAACCGACTTTCCCATAGAGGTTGTCAATTCTGTTTTTCTTTTTTATGTATGTTACCGCCTATCTTCATCTTTGATAGATCAATGTTACTCATTCTTTTTTTTATTACAAAGATATTTCTTGCAGGCGAGTAGTATTTAAGTTTATTTATGTATAAAATATAGAAATCATACTAATATTATAAATGCGAAAGTTTAGATGGATGGATGGATGGATGTTTGTTAGAGTTTGTAGCCTAAACGACTGAAGGGATTTCGATGAAATTTGGTATAGATGTAGAGGATAGTCTGGAAGAACACATAGGCTACTTGTTTTTGTTTTGTTTTTATTCCACGCGGACGGAGTCGCGGGCGAAAGCTAGTACTAAATAAATATTTACATTCAGTGTTTTGGATTGAAATATTTTGGTATGAAATTCCTGAAAATACATTTTATTTCATCTACCACCGATTGCTATTGTAATAAATCTCTGGATTATCAAAGAACACCCACAAGGCCACCACCATATCGAATACTTGTTTATTTAAACTGAGTCGGAACAAATTCGCACATTACGGAAACACTACCGTACACTAGGGACATTCGAAACATAAATTCAAAGCAAACAATACGTAAAACGACATTGAACGGCCATTGTCGACGGCCGGTGTCGCTTCTCACCTTGTTTATGATTTCTATTGTTTTGAATTGTTAAATATACTAACAATCATTCTGTTATTGAAAACCGTTGGTATTTTTTATATACTTCATAGCTTATAAGGTCTCCAATGCGCGAATGGTCAAGTAATCTTACTAATATTATAAATGCGAAAGTTTAAATGGAATGATGGATGGATGTTTATTAGAGTTTGTAGCCTAAACGGCTCAACGGATCGTGATGGAATTTAGCATAGATGTAGAGGATAGTCTGGAGGAACACATAAGCTACTTACTTTTGGTTTTTTCCACGAGGACGGAGTCGCAGACGAAAGCTAGTGTAAAAACATCTTGTTCATTTCCTCCTGATATAAAAATCGAATAAACAACACAACTGGCCACTAAGAATGATTCGATAGCTAAAACAACAAACGAAAATCGATAAATAAAAACTAAACTTTCACCAACCGTCTAGACGCACGACTGGTAACTTTTTTCATCATGAAATAAACGTCTTGGTACAGTAAAGCGAAAAGATTAAAACAATTACGTCAATTATGACATGGAAGTGTTTAAGATAACATTGAATGGTGTACTATTACCTCGTTACCTTCATTAGATCCCATCGGCACTTGAATTGCGTGTTTTGCACATTATTTTAGTTTTAAAAAAGTTAGAAGTAAATCTAGGGAAGTAGGGTTTACATCAAGATCAAGCACTGTTAGGAACGGATCATTTGTTGCACGTTATTTTAGTTAAAAAAGTTAGAAGTTAATCTAAACAAGTCGGGTTATGGGAATAGAAGTACTGTCTGTTGTTTTAGTATTAGTTTAACTGGGAGTAATTTAGTAGTAGTATACTTATGACATAAAATACTAATATTTTTATAGGTACTTCTAATTGGGTATTCATCTGTGACGTTCGTCCTTAAGTTAAAAATCCTATTAAATTTTCCTTTAGTTGTTGAATAATTTAATTTTTTTGAATAAATGTAATTGGTACAAAAGTTAGTTATCTATACTTCTATCTATACTTCTATACTATTATAATAAAGCGTAAACACACACTTCTTTGTTGCCTAAGATGTCAGCAATTACAGCATATTTTTGAATAATTATTTTTTTAATAAAAAGCTCTACACTCACGTCACGCTTTAGGCTATATATTTTCACGCCATTAAACTAAGGGGGTAAATATTTTGGATAAAAACCCTAATGTGGGAAAGAGACCATAAGTTGCTGCCAACATCAAGAGAGAAAGATTGCTAAGGTTTGTCATGTCATGTCATGTCATGTTGACATTTGCAATTGAGGATTTGACAAATGTAAACAAAAGCACTTGACACTGGCCCAATCCGATGAGGGAGAGCCATAAACAAGAAATAGAATAGAAATGTAAACAATAAAATAAAGTTTTTATAATTTCACGCGGATGAATCCGCACGCGAACAGCGAGTGAAACAATAAAGCTCGGATTTTTTTTAAAAAAAACATATAATTATTTGTGTTTACAATAAATGTTTTACGCAGTAATACCTTCCCTCATTTATTTAATTGTTATTACAAGTTCCGCTTACAAAGTAAATTAAAACTAAACGAAAATAAAAACTTTATTAGTATTTAAAATTTTAATAACCTATATTAGTTTATACATTTAATAAGGGAAGCTATTAAGGTAAGTATTTTTAACAATAACTTCGATTGTCCTTGTAAATTATTATTACGTTTTTCGTGTACAATAATGCAACGGTTGCGGAAATAATTCTATGTATGATTGGAATAATTAAATAATATTATTATTCAAGCTTCGTTGTTATTAATTAATAATCCTTAGCTGGCCCTTAGTGACACTGTTTTCGCAGATAGAAATATCAGAAAATATATTGAGACTATCATAGGGTGAGAAAATGATACACAAAACAAGTCAAGACTAAGCGACTTTAATTTTAGTTTTGGCCAACGGGTCAAATGAGTTTGTCGCACTATATCAGTAACTGATATTACCTACTTAAACAGACGTCGTCAAACTCAACTACAGTAAAACATTGTAGTTATCTATTTAAAATTTTATAACGATCAAAACGGAAGCATCGACTTTTGTCGAAATTCCAGAAATTCTCTCCGGCACTCTCAATCCAATAAGGAGGTTGGATGAGTCGGCAATTGCCCAAAACGGGCAATATCACGATCTATTAGGCCACAAATGGGCTCCGATGCGCCGCGTTACAGCGTGAAACGGCCCACCTCGACGACCACTTTTTGTTTCCACCTTGCCGGCGCCCCCCCACGTCGGTCCAGGACTACGAAACCTCGCAATGGAATAAATAGATGATATATGCAATTTAATTTAAGAACTGCACCTGCAGCGTAATAAACGAAGTTTTGAATGTGACAGATCAAACATGTCTGCTATTAATAAATATCTTCAAAGAGTTTCTTTATTCGTTCATGTCTGTGATAATGTCTGTGATGATGTGTAATAAACGTGAAATTTTATTGCCATTCACACAAATTATTGATGTCCCTTTTGTTCTTTTTGGAAAAATAGAGATAGGTATATTGTTGTTACTTCACACCAAGCAGTAGGTACCAATTTAAACCTCTCCGTTTATTCCTACGATAGCTTATAAACTATATCTAGCTAAACTAAGCTAAGTGTAGCTTGGTTCCTTGAATATTTTCTTAAAATTATGGGTAATTACTAGTATGCCAAAAGGGGTCTAAATATGTATGTTCTCTTAAGTATTTAAGATAAAAGTGCTGCTATAATTGGCCAAGGTATTATCTAGACAATTCAGGTTTAACTATTTGTTTCTTAATACTTGATATCAAAAATAATCGAAAGCTCTCTTAAAGTTATACCACGTAAGTTAGGAATATGTGAAAATTGATGAAATGTATAGTAGGCTTCAAGATTTACTTAAAAATAATAGTTCTAAATACGAATAGATTATTAAGCGAAGTGGTAAGTTTGAAAGTGGTCAGAGAATTAGGAGTGAAATCTGTTAAAAATATTAAAAATTATAAATAAATCTTCAATCATTTGTAGTGTAATAAAAGTACCGACTTCATATTATTTAAAATTCTTCAGGACTAGATTGTCAATAACTTTGCAAGTATTTTGTTTATGCTATTGAAGAATCTTACTTCTTACTAATAATAAATGCGAAAGCTTGGATGGATGTTTGTTAGAGTTTGTAGCCTAAACAGCTGAACGGATCTCAATGAATTTTGGTACAGATGTAGAACATAGTCTGGAAGAACACAAAGGCTACTTACTAAGTTTTTTTAATTCCGCGGGGTCGGAGTCGCGGGCTAGTAAAATATTGAAACTAAAATTCAAAGCACTTTTAAACGTTATTGAAACAGGTACAAAAACTAATTAACTCTAAAATAAAACAATCAAACTGTTGTATAGGATAACATTAGAATCATTAAAAAATAGTGATTGAAAATGATTGAAATAGTTAGGTATGTACATGTGGGTATAAACCCCTACATAGTATACCTTTCCTGATTAATAATTATTCATTTTTGATAATATATTTAGAGATTATCCGTTGGGTTACTTAATAAAACCAATTTTCTTAATAATTATTAATCCATTTAATATATCTAATAGAAATTATAACAATGAAAACAATATTTACAATAGTGAATTCTATTATCTACACATAGTAAGTAACAATAAAACGAAATCTTAATTTATAAAAAATAAATAACAATCACGTCTTAAAACATTCGCATGGAAATTATCGCTTAAATAATGTTTAAACGATTTTAATTAAAATATTCATACTGTCGTATTTATCACTAAAAGTATATCAAAACACTAATCATATTACAGGAACATTACGAAAAAATAAAACGTTTCATGCTTTAAAAATATAAATAAATAATGTCCAAGTCGATCGTCAGCTACGAATCTACGTGAGATCACTATTTTATTCTATTGAGGAATATTTGTAGGCATCAAAGTGCAATGCGCCAGGCACCGAGCGACGGCAGCGCGATGCGACGGCCCATTTACTTTGAAATTAACTCTATTTAGGCCTCGCCCGTCGCCACGCGTGCCTTTCGAGACCGGCTCGCGCACTAATATTACGACTGCTCTCAACACCGATCAACTTAATCATCTAACTATTTATATTCAGTACTTTTATTCTAACAATCATCCACACGGCGCGTAAACAGAGTTGACAGGGATGAGTAGAGAGTTTAAAGTGTTCGGTACTTACAATCTAGCATTGCACAAGAAATGGGAGCGGAGAGCGCGGCGGGTCACGCCACCGGCAAGGGCGGAGGTGGCAGGTAACAGGGTCGCAGCGCCGCCGCCGCCGCCGCCTGCAGCAGCTGGGCATGGTACCGCTGCGCCGCCAGCGCATAGGGCGAGGCGAGGGCGGGCAGGGCAGGCATCGCGTGTAGCGTCAACACCGGCCCGCGCGGTGGCTCCGGCTCGAGAAGCGCCTCAATAGTGAACGCCCGCCGCGGCCGCTCCCTCGTCACCAGCGTCATCGCACCGACCTCCGACATTTCTGCGGGCTCTGGGCTTGGCTGCGGGCATGTTGTCTGTGTGTACAGGTTGGCGGAAGGCAGCACGGGTGGCGGCGGCGCGCCGGCCTGTCGTGCCAGAAACGCTCTGTTGAAGCTTGCGAGCGCTGCTAGCTCCGCGTTGAGGTTGTCCTTCTCGCCCTTGTGCAGCTTAAAGCGCTTGCGGCGGCGCAGTAGTGAGCCGTTCTCGAACATGTCGAAGGCCTGCGGGTGCAGCGTCCAGTAGGCGCCCTTTCCGGGCCGGTCGGGCCGCCGCGGCACCTTCACGAAGCAGTCGTTGAAGGACAGGTTGTGGCGCAGCGAGTTCTGCCAGCGCTGCGTGTTTCGCCGGTAGTACGGGAACCGGTCCGTGATGAAGCGGTAGATCTCCGATAGAGGCAGCATGCGCTCCGGAGAGCTCCAGATGGCCATCGCCGTCAACGAGATGTAAGAATAAGGAGGTTTTTGATCACCATAAGACTCACGCGACGGTCGCGGCATAGTCACTTGTGTTGTTATTAATTCAAATCAGATTATTGTATCTATATAGTGAGCAAAGAACACGGGTCACGTCACTTCTACACGAGGTGTGAAGAGGAACTGAGGCAGGGTGAGACCGGCGGTCGGCGGTGGGCCCGCCCGCTCGTGCCGGGGGCTCGCGGCGGGCCCGGCGCGGCGCTGCGACGGCGCTCATTGGCCGTGCCGTGGGCCAATAGCGACCGACCTCGCTCAGGTATGATGTCGGCTTTCGTTTCACTAACGAGGAATTTAAATTGTTGTTATGTTTATATTGGGCCCGAATGTGTTTTGTGACGACACCGCTTTTTATTTAGCGTATGTAAATTACGATGATACAGAAAAAGAGATTTGAATTATACACCGAATCGACGATGAATGAGTGTTATTAAAAATCTCACCTTTATAAATTGCGCCGGCGAAATGAAACGGCCGCGAATAATTGATACGTGTGATGTTTTGTGCTTTACCATTTGTTCCGTGAGAGAACGCTTTTAAATAAAGCGCTGACTCGGATGATGAATGAAGCCGCTACGAGGTAAAGTGGGGCCATAGGACATATACGTAGGATGTCATATTTATACGTTAGCCTTAATTTAAAAAAAGGGCAGTAATGGTCTTCATTTCTAAATGTTAAACTTTTATAAAAGTTCTTTATTTCTAATAGTTTCGCAAAACTTATTTCTAAATTCCTACAGGTAAAATCGCTTCGTGTCTATCACTATAGCTAACAGATATAAAATAAACACAATCTGCTAGTTAGTGTATCTATACCTAATACTAAGTTAAATATTTCCGATAAGTCCGTTTTTATCTATAATAGCATTTTTTATTTCTACCCAGTAATAAGAAAAAACACATAAAGCATTTTTCATGTAATTTCCAGAAACAATGCGAGAAAATAGACATGGTCAATAATGGAATCGAAAAGCTTGATAAAAACGTCAATAAAAAGTATCTTTGGACACGATCTATGTTTTTTAGACAGTGTACCGTTTGTAGAGGCTAAAGCGAATAAGAGGTGGTTGAACCGAAACTAAATGTTGCCAGCTCATAGCGTTTACACTGCTGTAACACTTGTCCAAAAACATATTCTCATGCTTCTCATTCTCTAGGACAAAAGAGAAAACAATTTCTTTCAATACATTTTCACGTTAATACTTTTTACTCCACTAAGCACAAAAACACAACAGAATTAATGTTCGTTAAACAACTAGCCAACCAAATAACAGATTTTCTGTTCGAATCAGAATTAATTCGATTTTGATTGTTTTGTTAATATTCTATCGCGATATTGATACTATTAATAAGAAAATTGTATTTCTAATAGATTTCTAAGTGATCATTGTATTTAAGAACGGACCTACTATTATTTTTAAATGGATATAAATTAGTTATACTTAAGACAATGTTTGTTGAATCTAAAAAAATATCTTTTCGTGGAACAGAAGTACATAAAGTAAACAATTATGTGTTGCATCATTATCAGTTACTTAACTGAATATTACATAATATCTCCTTAAAACTATTTACTATAATAGAAAAAAAAGCTTATACATACATCTTGTACTTGTACTTGTCTATACTAATATTATAAAGAGGAAAGATTTGTATTTTTTTCAATTCTTACCATTAAACATTTGTTATCACGGATTAACATCATACTTACTAATATTATAAATGCGAAAGTTTGGATGGATGGATGGATGTTTGTTAGAATTTGTAGCCAAAACAGCTTAACGGATTTCGATGAAATTTGGTATAGATATAGAGGATAGTCTGGAAGAACACATAGGCTACTCGCTTTTGTTTTTTTTTTATTCCACGCGGACGGAGTCGCGGGCGAAATCTAGTAGGCTATATTTATAAAAAAAATTTCAATTCCACGCGGACGTAGTCGCGAGCAACAGCTAGTACTGTCTAAAAACCTTACGACACATGCCTAGCCTCGTGTGAAGGTGATAGCAATTTCAGAGAGGCGATTTAAAAGTAAGAGATAGTATTTGTTTATATAATGTTGATTATAATACTTTTAAAATAAATACAATTTTCATTTTTCAACAATACTATGTAACGACTAAACTAAAAAACTATTGCACAGACTTCAAAAACTCTTATAGCACCAGAAGCTACATTGTCACTGAGTAGCATAGGCTACATTACTAGATTTTTTTCTTCATGGACGAAGTCGCGAGCAAAAGTTATAAATGCAAAGATGATTAAAGCCATTAAGCACACGAAGCTTTCCAATGGCAGATAAATAAGAGCTCGTGTTTGTTCGTCTGCCCATTGATATATAACGTTTGTTAATTAGGTTATCTCGAGGCCGGCATCTACAAAGGGCCAGGATTTAAAAGGCTCGTTGATATTAAAAGGCCGCTTTTTATCATAAATCACCCCCGCCTCGGGCCGAAGGGCGCGAATATGCCAAATCTGCGATAATGTTGACAGACTATAATATTGCAATATGGGATAAATCTTGATTTATTCTCTACTAGCTTTCGCCCGCGACTCCGACCGCGTGGAATTAAAAAGACAAAAGTGAGTTGCCTATGTGTTCTTCCAGATTATCCTCTACATCTGTACCAATTTTCTTCGAAATCGGTTCAGCCGTTTAGGCTACAAACTCTAACAAACATCCATCCATCCATTTAAACTTTCGCATTTGTAATATTAGTATGATAAACTTAAAAAAAGTAATAGTTTTCAATTGTCGTATACTTTAATCAAAATATTGGCTCATTTACTACAGGTAAGCTAAAAGAACATATATTCATAAATAACTCACAAAACTGAGCTTAATTCTAATGATTTTAAGGGTTTCTAACCTTATTTTCTATGATTTTTGTGAGAAATGTAAGACTTCATTTTTAACGTAAATATTTAAAATATAGCATAGCATAATACCATTTTAATATTCTTTAGATTTTTTTTTTAGAAAATTAAAGCAATCAAAAAGCGAGTGTCTTAAAAACTTACTAAAAATATTTCTCCTACAAAATCTAATATGATTGTTACCATCTGTGGAGCAAAAAAATATGCAAGTAATGACTAACGCACCCTGAGAGCTTTTTTAAGTTATTCGAGATGTTGTGCTTAGAATTAATTATTGTTGCCACTTGGCACTCGGCACAAAGGCGCGGTGTCATTGATGTGCGGGACACGACGCCGCTCAGAAAAATGACTTGATGCATTCTCCTTTGCCAACTTTAAAGAAACTGCTTGTCTTTTCCACAATTTTTTTAACCCTCATGAAAAATCATAGTTTAAAAGCCATTTTGAACAGCCAAATTCAACAATTTAAACTTGAACTATTAACTAAGATTGAAACGTTATTTGTGTGAAATACAGTCTTTATGACTTTAACTTATTTGTACTTAAACTTGATGCAAGTATTATAATAGTTTATTTTTACTTTTAAAACTTCTTTAAAAACGTCTGTATCATTGAATAGACCAGCTAAGTTACATCAATATTTTATGCACATGATTTTTAAATAACGCTTTCTATATAATGTTTGGTTCAAACTGATTTAAAGATCACAATAGCAATGATAAAACATAAATAAAACTTAGATAGTGATATTCAGATCGAATTATATTTTGGTCGTTGTTGTACGGAATGGCACTTTTATTTAATTACATATACGTTGCGTTATTAAAAAAATAGTCGTTTAAAACGTAACCATCGTATCGAGTCCCACGGGATCTCATCGGCTCGGGTTGTGATTACAGAGAGCTTCCCTGTAATAATAAAACATCGACATGCCGCCGCACCGCTGCCCTATCGACTGCTCGCTCGATAAGCATCCGTGACGAATTCGCGCCACAACACTATGCTCGCATGCCCTAATCATACAAAACAACACGACATATGCACCTTTAACCTACAAAGCATTCTGAGTCATAAGTACTTTACATAAAGTTTAAATTACAATAATCTGTTTGTAACTTTAATAACCAATGTTGTACTAAAATACAAAATGGCCGTGATATTCGTATCGATATAATTTTATTTCCAATTATGATGGTCGATGTTTTTCACATATTTATGAGATTTTTTAAAAGAAAACCTTGTTTGAATCGTGGCATCTACCATTAAGTCTACTAGGATACGAAGACAGATTTTTTTTTAATCATCATTTTTGTAAATATCACTTACCTATATTATAAACTAGCTGTTGCTCGCGACTTAGTCCTCGTGAAGTTAACAAAACAATAATAAGGATAGCCTATGTTACTCACTAATAACGTAGCTTTTTAATGGTGCAAGAACTTTTGAAATATGTCCATTAGTTTTTGAGTTATTTTAATACATACAAAAATCCAAAAATACAAATCTTTCCTCTTTATAACATTAGTATAGAAGTATAGATATAAATATAGAAGTATAGAAAACATCTAAAGACAAATGTCTACAACTTATCTCGAATTTTTATTCGTCTCTACCTGGTTAGATAATCTTCTTAACTGAGGAAATGCACAGTTTACATGATACTAGCACAATAAGACAGTTGCGCTGGCCTGGCTTGAAGTACTTTGTCTCACTGGCGTCTACTTGCCAGTGTTAGTGTTATGATCGCGGTGATCTTGAACGCTACGAATATGCTAGCATCATATAAAAGTGCTGGCAATTCTTATCTTGAATTCATTTAAAAACTTAATACGAATTGAGACATCAAATACACATTTTCTTTCGTAACTCAGTAGCAACTACGTATCTCGACCATTAAACAATACAACGCGTAAAACAGACATTCAACAAAACGTTATAAACGGGAAAATGTTATTAGTGTTTTGTCTACTGCATTTATCTGAGGTTATCTTTTTACTGTAAACTGTAAGGCACCTTAATTAAATGCTTCTCATATTAATTTAGTTAATAAAGAATAACAAAACTATGGTATGCTGAAATTAATCTTAAACACTGCTTAAGTGCTGCTTATAATCTGGATTTCAAGATGGTGTTATCATTTAAGACTCTTATCTATGTCTTTAAATGTCGTTAGAATATGAGAATCAAATATATTTATTTAAAATATGGTTATTGTTTGAAATAGATTTCATTATTTATTTCTTGAAATGTTGAAGAGGTAAAATACAGTATTTTAAAAAAATGCAATTCGAGACGTAATTTTTTTGTTTAAAAATAGTCACCATTTATGTTTATAAATGGTGACTTTTGGGTCACTTCCCAACATATTTTTTTTTATTGAGAATAACCAACAGGACAAATTATGACACACACATTTTTAAACAATACAATAAGTGACATGCAGATAATTTGTCCTAATTTAAGAAAGAACAAATAAATAATTAGTTATTTTGTGAAATTATTCGTAAGTAATACTTTTTATATTTAATCCTGTTAGTTTTTGTTACTTACAATGTAAATATGTGTTTACTTATACAACTTTTAATGCTTTCTCGTGAACAAATATTAATTGCATAAGACATTAGTAAACGGGAAAAAACGGCGCCTGTCTGCCGCTTTGTGCAATAAAACCATCCTAATTACAACTACTTAATAATAATTAAATTTCTACTAATATTTTTACTAGGAACCCTATTGTTACTAACTAACCGCAAAATATTTACGTTTGTACAACAAATTAGCAAATTGCGGTACAATTTCGCCATAAAAATTATAAGAACGCATTGTTTAGATATATAGAGTTCGTAGGAAGTTAGATAAATGACTAATGGCCGGTTTCCCAGCTACATTTAAGTATTCGTTAGTGTTTTTGGTTCGACAACTTCATGAAATGCGTTTCCGAAGTACGTAACTTGAGTTTTACTCCGACGAAATTTAGGTCAACCTAATAATAATAGATTACTAGGTAATGTTATCATTTCATATCAATTAAAATAAAAAGAAAAAAAAAACAGAATGTATTATGCTGAGTTGCTATCTATTTATGATCATAAATAGATAGATTTTATAAAAATATTAGTAGATTTTTGTTAATATAGTAATATTTCCTTTAATCATTCCAACTAAGCTCTAGGCTTGTGCTAGGATATGGTTTACGATGAAAGTCGAATGGCGGGATTCGAATGCTCGACCGCAACATCGGTAGTCCGCACCCCAAACCATTAGGCTATTGGCGCTTATTGTTTGCTGTTGAATACGTCAATCCTACAATAGTTTACAGTCGATTTGGCCTGAAAAATATAATCCACAAAAATTCTCACCTTTTTTCTGTTTTTCATTTCTTCGATAATTACTTAACCTCACACGCTAGAATTTGCTTAAAAAAAACTATAAATCGTTCGTGCACTACATCGAAGTTTATGTTAGTTTTTACTTCAAATAGACTTTGCAAACGAAGTCACGTCAGTCTGGGTAAACACTCGCGTCCTATACCATTACACAGATTATAAATGAATATTTTCTATTATACAATTTCTATTGCTTGTCAGATTAAACATTACATTATGACCGTTGGTAATGGCCGCGCAATGTATGCGGTGTATTGCGAAGTTGTTTATTAAGTTAACATTTGAGGTACCGGAAACGGAAGCGTCGGCTTGTGCTGTTAATGAATTCGCGAGGGCGGGCGGCGTAGGAAAATATATTACCAGGTAGGGCTTTTGTTTTGATTTTAAAGCTTCAGTTTGACTAGCGTGAGTTATTGTAGAGTTCCAAGTGAAAGATAAGCGCATAGTAATTTGCTTACATAATCGCAATGCATTTGATTTACATATTTAAGTTAGAACTAGCTGTTCCCGTGCGGCTTCTGCCGCATGAAATTATACAAACTTTATTTTATCGTTTACATTTGTCAAATTCTCAATTGCAAATGTCAAAATTACCGTTACCGTAATAACCTTGCTTCACTGATGTTGGCAGCTTGTAGTTTATGGTCCTTCCCCACATTAATATTTTTTCTCAATTTATTTAACCCCTAATTTTAATTAAAAGCTTTAATTTAAAGCTTGAAAATATGTAGCCTAAAGCGTGTCGTACGAGTAGGACTTTTTATTAAAGAAACAATTATTCAAAAATATGCTGTGATGGCTGACATCCTACGCCACGAAGTAGTGTGTATTTACACTTTATAAACTGCCGTACTTTTTTTCTTATTTTTTAATATCTTTGGTGAGTAGGCTCTATCCTTACCACAATAATTTAAAAAAAATCATAAAATGTGACTATCATCTGTCAATCATAATCTGTGAGAGATCTTTTAGGTTTTTTTTCCACAACTGTAACTATTGATATGACATCAACTATGGACTCTGAAAGTAAATTAATCGAAACTTCAGTGGTGTATAAAATTCAAATTAAACGCGTAAAATTACTTTTATTCAAAATGCAATATTTACAACAATATAGCAATTCTAACGTTTTCAGTAAATTACAAGTTTCTCTTTCTTTCGCAGCGGGTGCCTACAGAGTTAAAAACTAGTCTTACAGTAATAAATAGCGTATCTAAAGTATCGATTATGAAAAAATTCCAGCATCAAAACGTTAAAATTACAATTTTTTACAGTCGCCACTTGTCTGCTTAATTGAATTTTCTAGGAACTTGTGCACAAACATGGTGACTTGTTCAAGAAAAACATCGTTATTCATATTTTAATTTTTCGATAGAACTTACCAGACACGTTTAGTTTGAGAATTATAAAAATCTTTTTCTGGAAAACGAGATTTCAATAATTAAACCAATTCAAAATATCATTAAAATCTCACAGGTATTGAATTTTGAATTAAGATTATTTATTAAACTAACGGTAAAGGAAAACATCGTGATGCAACCTGCACATATCGGCGAAGAAATTCAAAGATATGTGTGAAGTCAACCAACCCGCAGTGGTCCTGCGTGGTTGACTATTGCATAGTCACCCTAACTAAGGGTAGGCTCCGAGCCCCTCGGTGGGGACGTATAGTGAGCTGGTGATGATGATTAAACTAAAATAACTTACTCAATTGTGTGTCCCACCATGACTATTGAAACACCTCTACAAAAACATTGTCATCTCTATCATTTTCTTTAAACAAAACAGAGATAAGAATGTTTGTGTACAGTCGGCTACAAATACAAATATATTTACAAAACATCATACACGTCTATACGCCTTTGTTTCACAAAATACACAGTACATATTCGTCTGTAGAAACCGACCAACACCTACATATGAGTATTATTGACGAATAAGTGCATACGTACTTTTAAAACCAAAGATATTACAGGTTTCTAAAGTATTGTAAATGTAAATACTTTTTTCAGCTGACTGTACAAATCTTACGGCAATGAATACGGTAATCATTCGGGGGTCTAAACTCTATAATTATTGCGATAGTACCGGCTCACCGTTTGTGATACAATCTAACTCGCAGTCCGTTCCTCTCACTGAACTCTCTAATAACAACCCTTAATGCTTACTACGTAAACATTTATTTTCATAACAAACGCAGTCTACATGTTTTAATTACATTTATTTTATCGCATATTACAGTTGAGAAGCAATGTAAACAAGACTCTACGTTAACAAACGAGGTTTAGACTAAGCGCCATCTGCGCTCGGCCACCTCAAGCCCGCTGAATCTGTAAATGCCTCTTCAAGGCAAACAGTGGCCATTCAGCCAAAAATAAAATCTACGTTAAATGTTGAGTACACGCATGTAACAGTAAAGTAGCATTTTAAATAATAATTAAGGTATTATTGTTGTTACAACAGTGGAGACTTACTATGAGAAAATTTTAGTACTAACAAATATTTAAATAATACTTGAAAAATGGGGATAGCTTCCATTCGTAGACTCAGTTCTTTAAAACGTCCTTCAAACCGACAAAAATTGACCCCTTCGTAGTAAGAACTTACTGAAATGACCTCCTCAAGAAAGTCAACCTAACATTCCCGTTAGTTTTATCAATGTATCGCAAAACTTTAATTTTAACAGCAATTATGGCAGCTTTTAAAGAAATTATTTCATGTAATTACAACTTGCTTGATTACGTAGAACCAGCAATTAGGCAGCTGTTAATCATAATTCATATTATTTCGTATTTAACTTTGTATTTTAATTAATTCATTTGCTTAGAATAATGGAAGCTAGGTCAGATTTTTAACACGTTTTAAATGGGGAACCAAATTATTTTTACAGAAACCGAAAACATTTTTCGAACATATACACACAGATTTATAATTTTAATTCAAACTCTCTACATCAATACTTAAACAATTTAAATATTCCATCCATTATAAAAGGCGGTTTTGCGTTTGTAAACAAACCAATTTGTGTTTCGAAACTAAAATGGCCCGTAGTTTCGTAGAAGCGGTCGCGAGGCGGCGCGGCAGTCGGTGTACAAATTACAGGGCGCAACCACCACGCCTGCTCTGGGCCAATTTCACGCGCCCAAACTTATACCACCAAACATTCCAATTAGATTGAAATAACTTTGTACTATACAAAATACATACTATACTATGCTCTATATTTTATATATATTTTTTTTCATAATAAGAAAGTAATTCTTCCTCACTCAGTCGTTTAAGAATTAAGTACAGATTCCTCATATTAAATATATGCTTAGGCATTCCTTTAGTTAGCAGTTAACAACAATAAGGGCCTGTTCCACAAAATTGTAAATTGTCTGATAACAATGTAACGTGTAAAATGTGTGATGGAAATATCGGATTTTGTTCCCTTATCTGACAGTGATGTCATTTTTAAGCTATCTGAGCCTCTATCAGCCAGTGGTGGGACAGGCCCTAAGTGCTGTAAAGTTAACAATGAAAGTTCAATCGATCATATTAAATAACTAAAATAAAACAACAAAATACATAAAACCTCACTTTGAACTGTATAAAAGCTTCTACGCAACCTTGTAGACGTTGTGTATCTAATTTTAAAATTAACTACATTACTAACAAGCATAACAAAGACAATAACGTGATTTTAATACATATCACGGCTACAAATGATGCAAACGACTGTTACACAAAAAACATCCGATTAGTCGGCTCAATGCACCCGTATATAAAACATCTAGCGTATAAATGCTGCGCCCGCGCACTGCGATCATTACCGACTAAAGGACTGTTCCCACTGTACTTTATTCTACTGATTTTTTTTCTGTATTCTCTGTTTTATTAGTGTAGAATTTAAAAATGGCAAGTTCAAAGGTTAATTTAGCCTAAGCGTGACTATACACTTACATTAAATTAGTACATATAGGCACGTTTGTATGTATATACTAGATGTGACAATAAAATGTAAAGACATTTATATTTTAACTAGCTTTCGCTCGCGACTCCGTCCGCGCGGAACTAAAAAAATCAAATGCAAGTAGCCTATGTGTTCTTCCAGACTATCCTCTACATCTATGCCAAATTTTATTGAAATCCGTTCAGCCGTTTACGCTACAAACTCTAACAAACATCCATCCATCCATCTAAACTTTCGCATTTATAATATTTATATAATTTTAATATTTTAATATCTAGGCAGTCTGGGACATCTAGTATTAAGTATTTATTAAACTAATCAAGTACCAGGGTAGCAGAAATGGGTAGTAACTCTACAGGGTTGTATCAGTGTTGACCGGGCCGGGCAGGGCCTGGTAGGGCCGCGGCGGCGCACAAAGCGTTCGGTAGTGCGTGTCACAGGTCGTGTCTAAACTCATCAATCTTACCTCCATTTCATATTAGAATAGAATGTGGATTTAGGGTTGATAAATGTATTAAAATTCCTATTTAACTACTATCGTTAGTTAAATAGGCTTTTTTTTCAATATTTTAGCGTTCTTTTGTTGATTTGTTGATAATAATGGAATTGAAATTATGAAAAATTTTATTTACGCGTGTACTTTAGAATATTATTTTGATGACATACATATTGTTCTGTGCTTTTATCGTGCTCGTAAATAATATAGTTAAATTATAAATAATACTTTCATCTACATAAAACTTTAAAACAATAAAACATAACAAAATATGTAACAAAAGATATCACTGAAAGATAAATTTAAAAACAAAAAATTCAATTTTTAATTAAAATCTGTAGGTTGCCAACCCTAGATACAAGGTATGGGTCCGGGGCATAGCGCGCTGTGAAAAGGCCGCAACTCCGAACACCGGCACAGACGCGCACAATGCGCGGCCGCGCAAATGGAATACGACGCCATTGTCGATCCACAAAAGAAAGGCAATCATTCGACATGAATAAATATCTTTGAATAATGGAGGCTCACACTTCCTACAATAAAATGTTTTATGTATCAGTATTATCGCGTATAAATCGCTTTATGTGTTACTACACTTTCTTGTTGCTACGAGTAATTACATACGTCGACATTTGATAACTGATCGATGGTTAAATTTATTATGTTTTACTGAATTTGTATTTTTATTTTTAGAACGAAGTAGTGAGTTAAATATACTTTATTCATAGTTCAACTTTAACCTTTAGTTATGTCGTTTTTAATTTTTTATTCTAATACTATTGCCTTCTAGTCCTGGTAATACTAGATTTTTTACTAAATCGTTACTCTTCCAATGACAGCGAGCTAACGCTGCGCTGCGGTGGATATTTTTCCACTTAGTTTCCGAATCTAATAGCATTAATTATAAGGCGGCAGCGAAGCGCGGCGGAACGAACCGGGCCCTCGGAGGTCCGAAGGTCCGGAGGGACAGGAGGGCCTCCTCCAATAAATCAATTTAATTTAATTCAATTTGAACCGAGCTTCCTACCGCTCCGACTATTCGGTAGAGTCACGCGAGCATAGTACATATTATTGTTAGTAATATGTACTTTAATATGAATAAATTTTGATAACCAAAACAAAGGTATTTATTAAAATTACATAGTTTAATGTATTGTAGTGTGACAGGAAAAAAATCGATGCTATTTTATATTATAACATGGATTATAGTGTGTTTGAAAAGAGTATGCGCGTATAGTTATGTAGAAAAACTAATCGTCATAGCATCAGATTAAGATCACGGCCGATATTCAATTCAAAAATCACAACACAACTAAACAAAACAATAAAATTATCATAATCCAAAAGCTAGCGCGAGATCGATGTATTATTCATCTTCATAACGGTACAACAGAGAGCGAGGTACCGGCTCACGTCAACGGCTAATTCAATTTCTTCACTTCAAATTAAATTTGATCTGTAGCCGGCCGGGTGTTCTCGCATTATATAATACGTGTACTAATAACGCGGCGTAATACCAATACCTGAGTCGACAGCTCCAGCCGACCACACAGCGCGCCGTCACGTCTCCAATGAGATCCGTCCCGCGATGACATCCTTGAAATGTTTTTAATAGCGTGATTTATAGAGCAAATTAAACATTTGACTTGCCGTGAATTCGACGCTGAGTGGATCCGACACGCACGGACGCGACATCGACACGACGCGCCGGAGATAGAAGTACGCTCGCGTAAGAAAACCCTTTACGTTGTTACACTAGAAAAAACTACGTAATAATTAGATTAAATTATCATGAACTAGTCACATATTGTATGATCACCAAAAATACTAAGGCCACCTGGCTGATAGAGACTCAGATAGCTTAAAAATGACGTCACTGTTAGTAAGGTAACAAAATCCGATATTTCCATCACATATTTTACACGTTGGATTGTTATCAGACAATTTGGTGGGACAGGCCCTTACAGTTACATTATGAAAATAATCTCAATTACAAGAAATAATTATTGTTAAACAATAAGCTACAGCTGATATATTATCTACTAGCTTTCGCCCGCGACTCCGTCCGCCTGGAATTAAAAAAAAAACAAAGTGACTAGCCTATGTGTTCTTCCAGACTATCCTCTACGTCTATGCCAAATTTCATCGAAATCCGATCAGCCGTTTAGGCTACAAACTCTAACAAACATCCATCCATCCATCCATCCATCCATCTAAACTTTCACATTTATAATATTAGTATGAAGTATGAAGTATGATTTATTTTCATATAACCTATCGATCTTTTCGATACTAACTTCTAAGATTCCAAACAATGTCAGTAGTTATTCTATCTTTGCAAAAAGCACCTTTAAAAAGCAGTAATATAAAAATAAAAATAAACTACAACTTATTTATATGTTACCTTTTTCATCTAGCACTTTTAATCCCACCTGTACTTGCATCCGGCGGGTCGCCTCTGCTTTGCGTCAACGCTCGCAACTGATTAATACGTGGCTACTGGCTACCGAGTGCTGTGCGGAGGTTGTAGCTACTCGAAGACAGCGCGTGTCCGTGAGAACCGAGTTCCTAAACCTATCACCAATCGTTAAAGAAAAGTTCGGACAGTTAACATTGAGTCGGTTTTACCATTTACTGCTCGCATCTGTTGTATCTTGTATTTTGTTTAACATCTAATATTCTCTGTCGTACGTAATGTTTTGACAGATATCTTATTATTGCACCCGATGCAGTCAGCCATGTTTGCATCTTCTACAGGTAATAAATAAATAAGTTGATTTTTAATAATTTTATTTATGTAAGACTAGCTGTTGCTCGCGATTTCGTCCACATGAAATTAAAAAAGAATTAAAAATGTAGCTTATGTTACTCATACTCACAGATAAATTACCCTTCTAATGGTTCTTACCCTTCTAATGGTGATTTTTTAATGTGAATCAAATACATACAGAAATACAAATCTTTTCTTATAATAATATTATATTAGTTTAGATGAATGAATAAGTGAATACTTTACATATTCTGTAAGCGAGTCCATAGTCCTAAAGTGATTACAAAATATCCTGTTAATTATATATAGGGTTGTCACCCTAATTTTAATTCGATCAAATGCTCGAGCAAACTGCGTCGGCGCTATTCTCTGTGAAAGTCTAATTTATATAAATTAACAAAAACGTTTCCGTTTCAACTCCGATCGTCCGTTTTAGAAAAAAAAAATGTTTATTTCCTACTTGCCCTAATAAAAGTATGGCGTGACCGACCTAGTTTCTATTCTTTAATTTTATTTGAGTACAGACAGACAATCAATGCCGTACTTTCTTTAACTAAATACACAGGGAAACATCAACTCTGAGTAGACATGTTAGAAAAATTAAATTAATTTTGCGTGAATATTTTTTTTTTAGATTTGACAACCCTACTTAAACCAACTCCGCGACAAACTAATAACAGTGCGATCTAGTTTGCAGCGTATTTTAAACATTAATGACCGTATTTATAGTACAGACATGCTGAGCTAAAATTATTGCTTTTCTGTACATTTACTCGAGTTTTAAATACCTGTTTACTTTACCGAGAACTGAAATAAATTGTTTGAAGATACGCAAATATCTTGTAATCCCTATACGAATGTGTAAATGGTTATTATATTTAAAATTAATTATTAAAACCTGAAATATTATTTTTCTTAAAAAGTAGGTTTCCTTTTCTGCGGCCAAATGTTGTCACTTTTTTCATTAGCTGTCCACCTGTAATTAATCTATCTAAACTTTCGTATTTATAATATTCGTAAGATTAAATAACAAATAGGGATGTGCCGTATCTGTGGATAATGGTCGTTTTTACAATATTTAAATAAATAAAAATTTAATATAGATATTGTTAAAAACAAAATCCGCATAGTTGTGTATCTATTCTCGTGCCTCAAATCTACAGCAATAATTGAAAAAGGTGTTCTTTTAGCATCTTTTAGCTTGTCAATTCTGTACGGTTTCTCCTATATTAATTGCCGAATCAGGCTTCGGGCCGTGGAGCATAAATAATAAAAAGTGGCGGGCACCCTATACCACCCCTAAAGTCCGACATCGAATTACACGGCGCTGCCTAAACGAATCGAAGGAAACGATTTATCGGTTGCTTGATCGAAACTAAACTTTGTAATATGATTAGTTATTATAAATATGTATTTTTCATACATTTAAATTGTAAATTAGTTTAATTTAAATGTAAAACAATTTTAGTTCTAAATTATTTTAAATTGGACCATATTTTTACTGTTAAGTTTCCTAGGTTTTATATTCGATTTTTCATAGAGTTTTATAAATTAAAGCTTTGTTAACTTGGTTTTCAATATTCCACAATGCGTTAGCGTATATGAAGTATTAATTTAAACAATTGAATTATTGCTATTTATTAATTACTAGTTTTCTCCCGCGACTTCGTCTGGGTGGAATTAAAAAAAACAAAAGTGAGTAGGCTATGTGTTCTTCCAGACTATCCTCTACATCTATACCAAATAACATCGAAATTCGTTTAGGCTACAAACTCTAACAAACATCCACCTATCTATTTCGCGTTCATAATATGGTGAGAGAATGAGTCACAGACTAAGATTTTAAGCGTTTGACCTACTCTCATCAGATTTCCTGATAAAACTTCATTATATGGGATTTCACATGTTTTTAAACAAATTGTAACCTATTTACCTAATCATAGTTAGGCAAGGCTATGTTATCACTGAAGAAAGCAAGCGTCTGGTGAAACGTCAGCTAGAGGGAAGGAGATTATGCGGAAGACCATATTTAAGATGACCGATGTCAAACAGGACCTTAAAAGATCAGCGCCAAATCTGGAGGAAAAAAGCCCAAAAAACCGACATGGAGATATTTACTGAACAAGACCTAGCTGTGGTATTCTGATGATGATTAAATAATAATACAGTATTTATGTAACTATTTAATAAAACTATGAAATTTTGTACATCATGTTTTATTTTATTCTTACAGGTTATAACAATAATTTACATTAATACGTATAACTTCGTACCTGGTTTTATTTTAATAAATAATATTATATAGACAATTTTAATAATAAACAGATTAACATAATTGTGTATTTACAAATAATTGTAAGCAAGACTTCGACTTGTAATGTTTTAGATGAAAATGCGATGTATTTCAGCTATCAAGTTTGAGTCAACAATTACATAGTTTCTGCGTTGTTTCCGGGTTCAGTTCAATCAAATTATAAATAGGAATATCATGAAATGCAACAAATGCTGTAAATGAGAAAATTTAATATCTTACAGTATTATATTTACATAAATCAAGTGCAGTTTTGAATATAACATAAATAAGCATGTTCAATTAATATTTAGAGGCGTAGTTTTATTTTAACTAGTAGTAGTAATTCTATAGTATAATACTACTATTTGTTAAAATAAATCGTTGGTACGGCGATTCGCTAGTTTCCAATTAAAATATATTTATAAGCTCACTTCACAATAAATTTAAAAACATTAAATAAATATGATAATATTAACATTTCGTGACTAAAAAGCAACATCAACAAACAGTTGCCACATGTTAAAGCTACACCAACTACCGATGTTCTGTCAGTTGGTAGGCGCCAAAATTGTGTATACTTGGAAAGGGGAGTGTTAACTGTATAGGATTGAATAAGGGGATCTGAAAGCAGATGGGTGTGGGCCACATCGCGGCTGCCATCGCCAGCACCTCTGGTTGGTACGGCAACAAAGAACTGCCTTCGCTACCTAACATCACCGAATCCTCACTCGATTCTATTTCACCATCACTAGATAATAAACTGTCGATAGTAAATGATTTCTTAGGTTTCACTTTAACCATGCAAGTGTCCGGCTGCGTTACGTGGATGGGTTCTAGCGGCGGCACGCGCGATGGGCCCTGACTCGACAAGAAGAGCCGGTTGAAGCTCGCGAGTGCCGCCAGCTCCGCGTTGAGGTTGTCCTTCTCGCCCTTGTGCAGCTTGAAGCGCTTGCGGCGGCGCAGCAGAGAACCGTTCTCGAACATGTCGAAGGCCTGCGGGTGCAGCGTCCAGTAGGCGCCCTTGCCGGGCCGGTCGGGCCGCCGCGGCACCTTCACGAAGCAGTCGTTGAAGGACAGGTTGTGGCGCAGCGAGTTCTGCCAGCGCTGCGTGTTTTGTCGGTAGTACGGGAACCGATCCGTGATGAAGCGGTATATCTCCGATAAAGGCAGCATCCGCTCCGGTGAGCTCCAGATGGCCATCGCCGTCAGAGAAATGTACGAGTAAGGAGGCTTCTGTTCGGAGTAGGAGTCGCGCGACGGCCGCGGCATCGTCGACGACGCTAGTGGAGTCACGGTTCAAGGCGCGCGGCGAGGCGGGCGTGGCGCAGCGGGCGGGGCCTCGGCGACTCCGCCCCGCTCGCCGGAGCCTCAGCCCCGCGCGCGCTCTCTGTCCGCAAATAATATGCTAACGAGGCCGCCGCTCGCCGCATCTCTCTCTTGCGGCGCGGCAGATACTATCATTACTACAATGATTGACTGCGCACTTACCGCCTGTTGGTTTTATAAGTAGGTGTCTACTTTTATCGCACTGACTGCTCGTAAGTTTTAATAAATTTCTTCTAGTATCATGATACTCGCTAGATATTTATTGTATGTTTTCATTACTTTAGTAAATAGTTTTAATTTATTTGTATAATTTGTAGACATTGTTGTCTGTTGACTTTACATTAAAGCTTAAAGTTTAAGGCGAAGACTTGGTGAAAACAGATTAAAACTGTCTCAACTCAGTATTTCACAAATATATGATATTTAATATGCATATAAGAATCGCATAGTCTTAATACTTATAAGAATAATTTGCATCAAAACATCAAAAATTTTAAACGAACCCGTTTATTTTGTTAGATGTCAACTATTCCTAACGCCATCTGTTGACGAGTAGATTAAATAAACACAATTTTCATACCACACTAATAATTAAAAATGTTTTATATGTGTAGATATGCAATTTAGGATTTATGTTATTTGTCGTTTTTCGCCATTGAAATGTTTGATTCGCTTGATCAAACAAATTTGTCTAACATGTTTGATCGTTAACAGGCGGTTCTTAAAACGTGATAAACTAGAAAACAGCATCTTAACGGTGATAGACGCTAGCAACGACAAATAGGTCAGCTCCCGCTTGCAATACCACGATCACACTGAAAACAGGCGTGAAGTGGGAGCAATTCCGCGTTTCGTCTGATGAGTGTGCGTGGAGGCTTAATTAATTAGTCCCCTTTCTGTCCTTTTCTTATAAGAAGAGAATAAGAAGGGGAATTAGATTTGACAGAGGTTACGTATAGGAAGGATAATTATCTTTCTGTGCGTCCTCTCTTCTGTCTATTATGGCAACGCATTTACTATTGCGCATGTCTATGGGCAGCTTGGTCGTTAGTCACATTATTATAATAAAACTTAATTGTCAAATAATCTATACTATCTATCTATACTATACTTATAATAATAAAGCACACACTTTTTGTTGCCTAAGATGTCAGCAATTACAGCATATTTTTGAATAATTCTTTTTTTAATAAAAAGCCCTACATTTACGTCACGCTTTAGGCTATATATTTTCACGCCATTAAACTTAGGGGGTAAATATTTTAGATAAAAACCCTAATGTGGGAAAGAGACCATAAGTTGCTGCCAACATCAAGAAAGAAAGATTGCTAAGGTTTGTCATGTTATGTCATGTCATTTTGACATTTGCTATTGATGATTTGACAAATGTAAACAATAAAATAAAGCTGTTATAATTCCACGTGGATGAATCCGCACGCGAACAGCTAGTTTATTAATAAAACACAATATTTAAAAGAGATTTTTATTTTATAGTAATACGATATAATAAAAATAATTCTCGTATATATTTACATGATTCAATACGAATATATATAAACTTTTAGTAGAAAACGATTTATAAAAAATGGGATGTTAAAAAGACAGATAGACAAATAGTATAACAATGTATACATTTGTTATCAGTTAATGTAAACACACTATCTGTAGGTTAACTGTTATCAGGAGCTAGAACAAGGTCGTAATGTCATTACAATTATTTTATCGAAAAATAAATCATTACTTGAATATGTGAGTTTTAACTTGTTGGTAACTATTAATTGATCAAATAATCTATCTATCTAGATTTTCACTTATCAAATTGCGATAATTACACATGACTAATTTTAATGTAGTGGAAACAGGCTTTAAGATTTGGGTGTTTCCTGTTAGGCCAATTGGATTATCGATCAATCAATCCAAAGGGGACAAAATCACCAACGGGAAACAGCTGATTCTTTCTCATTATCCTGTTCTTGCTTTCTTCCACTTTAAATAATAATTAGATTATTTTAGTGTATAAAAGATTTACGATAACTAAGGATGGAGAAATCCTGATCAATCAATCCAAAGGGGACAAAATCACCAACGGGAAACAGCTGATTCTTTCTCATTATCCTGTTCTTGCTTTCTTCCACTTTAAATAATAATTAGATTATTATAGTGTATGAAAAAGATTTACGATAACTAAGGATGGAGAAATCCTGATCAATCAATTCCTCGGTAGTTTGGTCTCATTCCCTATTCAGAAGTTTCAAGAGTGTTGATCATTGTGTTAATCTCTAACATTCTAAAATAATATTTTTAAGGTTTTTTTTTTTTAAACATTAAACCAGCGCTGCACCACGACTTCCACCTAAGTTAAGTGAACACGCGGCCGAAGGATAGAGCGCGCTAACTCAATAAGTGCCGATTCACCCTACCTAAGAATATACTAAAAACCCTAAGATTTTAAGTATGTTCAAGTTACCTGGAAGATGGGAGCTTCAGGGTCCTTGTTGATGGCGACAATAGTCTTGGAATCCTTCATTCCAGCGAGATGCTGGATAGCACCGCTTATTCCCACCGCAATGTATAGATTCTGAAATAAAAAACATATGTAAAAATTAGTTTTCACTGACAAAACTTATTTATAAAAAATACTAACTATTGCCCGTGACTTTATAAGTACGAAATTAAAAAAAAAGTCAATAGCCTAAGTGTTCTTCCAGACTATCCTCTATATCTATGACAAATTTCATCGATATCCAGCAGTTTAGGCTAAAAATTTTAACAAACATCCATCTAATTCGCATTTATAATATTAGTAAGATTGACTAAATTACAAATTCGCTGTTTAATTGAAATTCACCTAAAATTGGCAATTGTCAAATAATTACTACAGATAGATGTGGAAAAAGAATCTTCATGGTTTTTAAAAAAATTTTTACCTAGCCGACAGAGGTTAAAAAAATGGGATGGATGTTTGTTAGAGTTTGTAGCCTAAATGGCTGAACGGATTTCGATGAAATTTGGTATAAAAGTAGAGATAGTCTGGAAGAACACATAGGCTACTCACTTTTGTTTTTTTTAATACCACGCGGACGGAGTCGCGGGCTAAATATAGTTATTTTATAAAAAATGGGATGTTAAAAAGACAGATAGACAAATAGTATAACAATGTATACATTTGTTATCAGTTAATGTAAACACACTATCTGTAGGTTAACTGTTATCAGGAGCTAGAACAAGGTCGTAATGTCATTACAATTATTTTATCGAAAAATAAATCGTTACTTGAATATGTGAGTTTTAACTGGTTGGTAACTATTCATTGATCAAATAATCTATCTATCTAGATTATCACTTATCAAATCACGATAATTACACATGACTAATTTTAATGTAGTGGAAACAGGCTTTAAAATTTGGGTGTTTCCTGTTAGGCCAATTGGATTATCGATCAATCAATCCAAAGGGGAAAAAATTACAACCTAACGAGAAACAGCTGATTCTTTCTCATTATCCCTTTCTTGCTTTCTTCCACTTTAAATAATAATTAGATTATTTTAGTGTATAAAAAGATTTACGATAACTAAGGATGGAGAAATCCTGATCAATCAATTCCTTGGTAGTTTGGTGTCATTCCCTATTCAGAAGTTTCAAGAGTGTTGATTATTGTGTTAATCTCTAACATTCTAAAATAATATTTTTATAGTTAAACTACCATTATTTAAAACTGTAACTATAAAATTAGATGCCAATAGTCTTACAGGTGCAACAATCTTGCCGGTCTGTCCGATCTGCAGGTCGTTGGGCACGAAGCCAGCGTCTACAGCAGCACGAGACGCGCCCACAGCCGCGTTCAGCTTGTCCGCTAGCTCGTATAACAGCTTGAAATTATCACCCGACTTCAGACCACGACCTGGTTAGACATCATAAAGTTAAATGGGGTGAAAACTTATAAAAGTTTGACGAATAATGATTTTAAATATATTAAAAAACAATATAGCATATACTATAAACTCTAGAAACATTATTTACATCTTAGTTAGGGGCTTTCCATGCATAAGACAGTAAAAATGTTTGTTCAATTTGTGTGGAATACCCCCTTATATCAATAAAAAATAAATAAAGCCCCCAAACTGATTGATATTACAAAAAAATTGTCATAACAGTCTATTTAAAAAACTCAAGGCTAACTTTTTTTTCATTGAGTAATACTAATTTACATTACACTTACCTCCAGATACAATATTCTTGGCACTAGTTAACTCAGGTCTATCCGACTTTGTCAGTTCTTGAGACAACCATTCCACAAGATCAGTCTTGTAGTCACCTTCAGGAGCCTTCTCCACCGCTGCTGACCCACCTTCCAGTGGCTCAGGAGGGAAAGCAGTGCCTCTCACTGTTACCACTTTAATAGGGTCTTTTGCCTCTAATGTTAAGATAGCATTGCCTGTAAAAAAATGATAAAATATTACCTTTTGCCCACGACTTTGTCTGTGCTGGATTTGGAAATGTGATAGTGTTCATGTGTGAGAGACAATGTTCTATATCTGTGGCAAATTTCAATATATACATAGAAGTTAAAGTTATAGAGTAAATATGAGAATCAAATGGACCACATGGATCATACAATTTTATGGGATTGGATATAGATTCTGGCAGCTTAGTAACAAACATATAGCAATTCGTATAGAAGATAAGATATGAAGAATGGAATCTTGTGGAGAAATCATTATGATAAACATGGGCAAAGTCTATGTATGAATACATTTTCATTATTTGGTATAAAATATTAATACTATTGTAAAACATACTATTTTTACAATAAAATTCATGCTTTCGGAATATAATTAAAATATAGATGAAATTGACTTATCCACACAACACTTTATACAATAGCATGACTAGAAAAATATAAAACCCATCATGGAAGTGTCTAAATTGCTTCATTTATTATATTACAGTCTTTAAGTACACTGAAGAAAGTTTGGATAGATTGTGTGAAAGAGGTATGCTTAAGAAGGGAGTGAAGACATGACAGCTGATAGAAATGTATGGAAAGCAGCACATACCGTGCTAACCCTATGTAGGGTCAAGGGCAAGTTGTGTCTTTAAGTACACAGTCTTTAAGTTATTAGTTCTATATTGTGCCATAATACAGTGTGTTATTTAATATTTAAAGTTAAACATATTTGCATGTTACCTGCATAAATAGTTCTTACAAAGGTGTTTGCGTCTTTTACACCAATAATATCTGTTATAGGTGAGACATCCAACTTGGCAGCTACTCTAGGCAGGATAGCTTTGCCAAAAGCAGTCGCTGGTGCTAAGATATGCGTGAAACTAAACTGTTTCTGAGTCGCTAATATGAGAGGTGCCAGAGTTTCAGCTGTGAAGCCCTTGAATGCATCACTCTCAGCTACCAAAATTTTCGATACACCACTCGCTTTGGATATCTGTTCTGCAGCCTAAGAAAACATAAATATATTTAATAAATAACAGTCTTAATACTTTTAATTTGAAAAGTATTGATTAGTAAGTTTTATAGCATTAATTTGTGTAAAAAGTAAAAAATTAGTTAACGTCCTACTTAGCATTGTTAAACAGATAAGCTACATACTGGGCCACATTTAGTTCCTGCCACAAGGACGGATATGTCTCCGCCAATTTTCTTCGCAGCGCTCAAAGTATTTTGTGTGACAGGTAATAAGCCTTCGTTGTTATGTTCTGCTAAGACGAGAGTACTCTGCAATCGTCGAAGCTGAAAAATATGTAAATGTAGATTGTAATTTATATTTGCAAAGTTGTATTCGAAACATAAAACACAGAACTATCAACTTACCTGTGTAGAAAAAAATAAATGCCTGCTGCACGGCGAAAACATTATAAAAGTTTTCTTCTTCCTTTTTTAAAAAGTTGGAAAATTCTTCAAAAAGGTTAAAAAGTCAGTCAAAGTCCAATGAATGAGAATGATACTAACTTTAAAAGAAGTTTTGAAACTCCGAAATGAACGAATGAAAAACACAGAATATATAAACTTGAAGTTTTACATTTGCATCAGAATATCGATTTTTGACTATAAATCTTAAATCAACAATAAAAATCATCATAGAAAAACTAATATCAAAAATTCATTGTTAAACTGTGATTAATATTGTGTATATAAAACAAATTGTAATACATTTTTTTAACGTGTTTAATTAACAATCTCCGCAAACATTTGATACTGAACTAAGCTTTGAATCCATCTGTCAAATTATCATTCATTCATTAATCATCAAATCAAATGTCAAAGGTTTCGTTAGATTATGTTTTGTTTTATTAAAATAAATAGTTCAGTTTATAAATTAAAGAAGCAAGGTACACTTGAATGTTGTCTGATAAAGTATTTGGTGTTTAATTAATTCATGTCTTTGTAAAATAATAAATTGAATATGTCGTCGTTACCTATTGTGTCCATCACCAGACGAGAAACTTTCAGCTCTTGCCACCGACTACACAGGTAAAAAAAAACGCAAATCAACATTTTTAGCCTCTGACCCTACATTTAACTATTTTTTCTAAATCTATCAGAATTTGATAAGACGTCTTTCGTCAAGGGTAATAAATATACGATGTTTATCTATGTTTATACATTTGTGTGATTTAATTTTTTCGTGAGAATTACTTATAAAGATCATTTTGTTTTAGCCCATTTTTAAGTGATGAAGATAATAAAAAGTTGTATGGCAAGTGCAATAATCCTAATGGGCATGGACATAACTATGTTGGTAAGAATTAGCTTAGACCAACTAAGTTTTATAAAGAAAAAAAAAATTAAAACAATTCCATATTTTATTTCAGTGTTGGTAACAGTCAAAGGGCCAGTGGACCCACATACAGGGATGGTGATGAATGTACATGACTTGAAACAATTTATGCAGAAAGCTATAATGGATCCACTTGATCATAAAAATCTTGATCAAGATGTTCCTTATTTTAAAGCTGTGGTAAGAATTATTATGGATTTTTGAGATAGAAAAACACACAAGTTGAAGCTGTTGAAGAGAAGCTGCTTTTATATTTTTTTATTTTTGTTTCAATGATTTAGTATGATTCTGAGTTTTTTGGTGTCACTTGTAAACATGAAGGCATCCATTTTATTAAAAAAATTATAATAAATATTAACAAGAAATATGTAGCATTACTTTACTGTTTTGATGACTTACTATTTACTACTTTTCATAAATGTTTTTAGTTTTTTATATACATTTCTTACTTTTACAGGTTAGTACAACAGAAAACTTAGCAATCTTCATTTGGGATCAATTGCAAAAGTTAATGGACAAACCTCAGTTACTGCATGAGGTGAAAATATTGGAAACTGAAAAGAATCATGTTGTATATCGCGGAGGAAACACTTACCCGAGGAAGAAATACAATACATCAAGTCTGCACACAAACCATCATGATGTCTCTTCAGATTCAGACTGATAAGAAATAGGATTTTTTTTAACACTTTCAATGCCACAGACTTGATCTTTGTAACATGAAAGCCCACTATAGATGCTCAGTTCAGTCAGTTTAACTGTTAACATTTATTTGAATAGTTCGAATCTATGAGTAAAGAGGAAGGATTTGTATTTTTGTATGTATTGATATAACTCATAAGCTACTGGGACAATTTTAAAAATTCCACTATTAAAAAGTTATGTTATCACTGAGTAACATAGGCTTTATCTTTTTTCTATTTTCTTTAAATTCCATGCGGAAGAAGTCATGAGCAACAGCTAGTGTTGAGTCAAACTGAGCATATTTAGTGTGCTTAATTTATGAATTTGTGGCATTGAAAGTGTTAAGATTGTAATGATCTGCATTCCTTTTGTCTTCTATTTTATATTTTTATACTTTTAATACTGATGTTAAATCGAATATTTTCCTATGGTTAAGTGACTGAAAATTTTGTACCTTTGTTAAATTGATATATTTTGTAAGAAATAAATACACTTGCCAAATAAAAAATGTTTATTACGAAATCACTGGTACATTGTCTTGTATAAACTAATAAACAAACGTATTTCTAAATTTTACTCATTTGTATTATAATAAATGGGAACATATTATTGTTCAGTTCAAATTAAACTTAAATGCCTTCTATAAACCAGCCGTTTTAATATTTGTTGTAAGGTTAGATTATTTAAAAAAAGAGATGCCACTAATTGTATCACTAAACTACGAACTGAAAACCATTATTTTATTAATATCTAACACAGCTCTATTTTTCTTATTTAACCTAAACCATGGCCTTAAACCAAATACAAGACAAAACATCAAATTAAATGTCAGCAAATTATAATGTCAATCTTATCTTACTAATATTATAAATGCGAAAGTTTAGATGGATGGATGGATGTTTGTTAGTTTGTAGCCTAAACGGCTAAACAGACCTCTATGAAATTTGGCATAGATATAGAGGATAGTCTAGAACACATAGGCTACCCCCTTTTGTTTTTTTTTAAATTCCACGCGGGCGAAAGCTAGTGTTATATAAATTGATATACAAAATAAAAGGTCTCAATGCTAAGTTAAATTATATAAAATTACACCATAACAGTATTATAAAGTCGGATTTATAAATTAAAAAAACCGTCTTAAATTTATAACAGAGTTTTCAAGCATCAAATACTATATGTAATCTTTGTAAAACCATATTAATCGTCACCTGCTCCAAAACCTTATGACAATATTTGTATACAACCAATAGCAAAATTTGTATACAACCAAATAAATGACAATATTTGTATACAAACTTCAAAAACCGCGTCTGACGGAACATTTACATCTCGTACTACACTAATTATACTATAGTATATATATCAGGTAAATCCACATCACATGAAAAATAATTTCTTCAAAAGCTATATAAATAAGAGAGGATAGAAGAAAATCAAAATCACATTTTAACCGGTATTTTATCGTAAAATTTCGGTAAAAATTATTGCTAATTTTTCTTCTATGCCTTAAACATTTTATCTTTGTCAATCTAAATTTTAACACATCCATATGTATTATATAATTAAATTAAACTATAGTGCAGTACTATTTGAAAGGTATAATAATCTTAAGCATATACATCTGCACAAAATATTAAGTCTAAACAATCACAGATTGGCACTAGAACTTTACATATAATAAATGAACTTTGGAAAATTACATTATAATATTGCAATAAAATACTGAAAATTTTTAATTATTGAATATTAGTCAAAGAGATCAATTTAAACAAATATACAAGTATTGCCGACTTTAAAAATAAGACAAAATAAATAAAATGTAGAAAACAAATAGACCAAAACCACTTACGAAACATTTTTTTTTAAACTGTCGCCTAATAAAATGTTATAAAGTAATTATTTCTCTTTTAGAATACATAACATCTTATTTCGAGTTTGCGCGACTCAATTATGTATCCAATTATAAATATGAGTTGTAAATTCTTTAAAATGACTGATTGTTAATTATTTATAGATAATAATTCATATATTTTTTTAAGTCAGACTCATTGCATAAGGTGTTAAAGCGAAATAAAACTTTGTATCTAAACTGGCAGTTTACAAAAAAAAGCAGATCCACATTAAAAGCTAAAAACTCCTTTATATTGCAACACCGGCTTAATTACGTGCATATAAATCACACAGACTAAAAAATAACCTAGATAGTTAAATTCTTATCTTTCTTGCGAGGATGTTTGATTGCAATATAAGGTATACCTAGTTCGAAGTCGTTTCTCGGCCAATACCTCAGTTGGGGTTTCTGTTCGGGTCTTTCTTCTGACACATTGAAGTATGCGCCGAGAACTAGTGCCGTATAACTGGCTATGAAGATAAGTATGTGCCAGACTCCGTGCAGGTAGGGGAAGTCGATGGAGAGCCACGCGTCGCAGAACATCCTGTCAATGATCCAGCAGAACATAGCCAGTAAGCAAACAGCCATGCAGCGCAGACCTAGTCTGTATACACGAGGGCATCTTACTCTGAAAACAAACATCAATTTTAATTTTCGTTGAATTAAACCTTTAAATCATACTTCCGCGCTAAAAATATTATGAAGACTAAACAATAAAATGTCTTTTTCCTTAACTTTTAACCCGTGATTTAATACAATGAACCAATAAATAGGACGCTTTTCTCTTAGAAAAAAACTCACTTACAAAAGTATACCAGATATAAGAATTCGATACTGGACTCTGGACAAAGTCAAGGTTATTAACGCTTCGTATACTGTGAAAAGATTTCAAGCGCAACATAAAGCGATGCTTCTTTAATTTATCCTCAAAATAATGATGTAAAAAGTTTAAAAGAAAAATATTTAATATTTTTTTCATGTAATAAAAACAATTTTGCAATAATTAAACGTAAAAAAACATTATCCTCGTAAATAAATATAATTGTTAACTGACTCGCCAAGATTTTATAGACTTCGTGATTTTTGGTTTGATGTTATCAGTACTGCGTATTGTTCTCACTGAATTATGCGCATAATATGCTACTGAACTAGTATTAAACGTAGATAATAAGCTATTTACACATGTATGCAAATAACTTCATAATAAATAACAAAATTGTATATACAATTTCGCATTTTCATTAACTATTATACCACAATCAGCCAGTAAAGTAACGGTAAATTCAGAACATTAAAAGGCCGTGGGGTTATTGCTCTCAGTCATTGAACTTACCTGTTGAGTTCCTTGTATAGGAAGAACAGAGCCGGCGCTACGAGGGTCATCAAGGCAAAGGCATTGGCTGCGGGGTGCATCACAAGGAAACCAGTAGACAACACCGCGAACAAGCTGCAGTAAAACGATAGCAACCTCCTGGAAATATATTAAGAGGACGGTTAACCCTTATGCACGATTTTTTTTAAATAATCTATTGGGAGTAAAAGAGACTGATGTATAAATGCATCATCATGCATTTAAGGGTTAAGTCGAGTTCGAATTGACGGGGCACTTCCGCGCAACCTAAGTCAATCTGATCGATCAATATAGAAACCACTTTTAGCAATTGCTTTAATAAATTAATGACAGAATTGCTAGACGACTGACATTATCTAATACTATAACTTTTAATTTTTCGTATAAATCAGTTCCTATTTGTGTTAAATAGTGAGTGCTTTGTTCATTGAGTTTGGTTGGACGCGCTTGCTCCTATAGGCATATGGACAAGCGTGCGCAACAAAGCCCATATGGGCAAACGTATACAACAATGTATATAAAAATAGGTATCATCATCACCAGCTCACTATACGTCCCCACCGAGGGGCTCGGAGCCTACCCTAAGTTAGGGTGACTAGGCCATAGTCAACCACGCTGGGCCACTGCGGGTTGGTTGACTTCACACATATCTTTCTATGATATGTGCAGGTTACATCACGATGTTTTCCTTCACCGTAAGAACGTCGGGTAAATTATGTACATATGAAAATTCGAGAAATCGAAAATCACATTGGTACATGGCGGGATTCGAACCCAAGACCTGTAGATTACAAGTCAAGTGCTTAAACCACTGAGCCACCGGTATAAAAATAGGTATATAAGGTATAAAAATAGGTATGTAAGGTAATAATTTTTATGCGTACTTAGGAAGTCTAGATAACATAACAAAGGCTAATTCGCTTTCAAAGTATGTCATCGATAATACCTTTACAAACAACGTTTAATCGGTCAATTATTAAAATGATAATCAAATGATATGCGTAGGAAAATCCCCGAATTTAAAATGTTTATTACATCAAAAACTCTATACGTTTGTTAATATACATGATAATTACATTAAGAAAGAATAAATTTAAATCACACATACACACAAAACATGTATGTACATCCAAAAATGGGTTATGTTTTCCTCGGATATGTGTGACGTCATACTTCACGATAAACAAAACACTACGGCTAGAACATACGCAGTTGTACCGAAATGGCGTTAATCTAGCAAATCGTGCAATAACAATAAATGTTGGTAATTCTTATCAAATTAGTAACGGCGTAAAATGACAATATAATCGGTACACGAGCACTCGATGCACCGGGGCAAGGGCGATTTAGAATTAAGTACACTTAGTTCAAGTACACTTAGATGACGTGCTTGATATGGGGTCACAGACATGCAAACAGAACAGGGTTGACGCATTAATACAAAAAAATATCTATAAGTTACTAACATAGAATCCTTGTAATCATCATCATCATCATATCCCCTACCTTATCCTACTCCCGTAGGGTAGGCGCACCGTGATTTTGTCCACCAATAACTCTCCATCCGTCATCTCAGTCATCACTCCCTTCTTGATCATGTCACCTTTCACGCAATCCATCCACCTCTTTCTAGGTCACCTCTAACCGTTGTACCCCTCCACATTCATAACTAACGTCCTTCTTGTTACATGCGATTCTTCCCTTCTCATAACATGCCCATACCACGCTAACCTTGAATAGAATCCTTGTAATCATACTAATATAATAAATGCGAAAGTTAAGATGGTTGGATGGATGTTTGTTAGAGTTTGTAGCCTAAAGGGCTGAATGGATTTTGATGAAATTTGGTATAGATGTAGAGGATAGTCTGGAAGAACACATAGGCTCCTCATTTTTGTTTTTATTCCACGCGGACGGAGTCGCGGGTGAAAGCTAGTTGTTAATACAATCGACTATAACTGGGAGGGATGGACTATAACTTTAACTTTAAGTTGCTAAACACCAATCCAGTTAGTTATCTTTATCGAATGAAAATATTAGCTATAAAAATAATATTACGAGCGTGTTCGCGCTATATACATGCATATAATGTTTTTAAGCGATTCGATTTCAATACGTTCGATTTTCTGGTGTTTACATGTGATCGAGAGAAGCTTCAAGACTCAATATTTTTAATGTGTTAACTTTGCAAGCTGACTACTACGTTATTCTCGGTTCATATCATGTTATTGTGCTCAAGTTGTAACTGAATTTAGTATGATAAACCGATCACAGTCGCGACACACTTGACGTATTAAATACGAAGTGTCTCGTTACGGTGATGAAATAACTACGACGGACTTTTTTTTTTTCTTCAATTATGTGAAAAAGTCATTCAAATTAAAGACATTCATTACGATTGTTCTAAGCAATATAAAAATGTTGAAGGCAAAGGGCAGTTGCAGTAAACAACTTGTGTCACTGTTCATTTTCTTACTTTACAATTATATTCAGTCTTCATATTACATACTGATGACGTGTATTACAAAAGTTGGTTATTTTATTGTTAAAACAGTGTTACATTCTCAACGAGACTTGATTTTCAAGTTTTTGTTACGTTCAGTTAAATCGCTGTACCATTTCAAACGTATACCAACTTTTTATCACCTTACAATAATTAAAGCTGCGTAAATAAGTATCCTTGCACATTTTAAGGAGTTGAATAAATTAAAAAAAAAAAAAAAAAAAAAAAAAAAAAAAAAAAAAAAAAAAAAAAAAAAAAAAAAAAAAAAAAAAAAAAAAAAAAAAAAAAAAAAAAAAAAAAACAATCTTGAGATCTTGAAAGGGGTATGGTACAACATATGCCATAAGAGCTCATCGAGGCTACAATAGTGGATTTTATAGATTGTATAGCCAACACGTGTGCAAATCATGTTATTATCTCTTTCTTATTCAATAAAAATGAGGGAGACGACAAAATGTTTTCTACATCTGTTTATTTCCGTCGAACAATTATGAATATATTTGCTAAACACTGCTAAACAGTTGTATTCATAACGCAATTAACGAATTACCTGTAACGTTCAAATAGCATACGTAAGCTATAAATGTATTCATAGCGTGCAATGTTATCGATTCAAAATGAACCGTGAAGGTTAACGTGGACTAATTGACGAAGCATCTATTGCGGTGAAATAAAATAACTTTAACTTTAAGTTGCTAAACACCAATCCAGTTAGTTATCTTTATCAAATGAAAATATTAGCTATAAAAATAATATTACGAGCGTGTTCGCGCTATATACATGCATATAATGTTTTTAAGCGATTCGATTTCAATACGTTCGATTTTCTGGTGTTTACATGTGATCGAGAGAAGCTTCAAGACTCAATATTTTTAATGTGTTAACTTTGCAAGCTGACTACTACGTTATTCTCGGTTCATATCATGTTATTGTGCTCAAGTTGTAACTGAATTTAGTATGATAAACCGAACACAGTCGCGACACACTTGACGTATTAAATACGAAGTGTCTCGTTACGGTGATGAAATAACTACGACGGACTTTTTTTTAAATCGCAATCATGTTTACGCACATTGTCAATAAGCGCATTCAAATCGGTTTAAAAGCAATTTTGACCCTTCTTTGAAATCATTATTTTATTATCATTGCACTATATTTTTTTTTTCTTTATCTAATAGGAAGCCGCCATAATCAGTAATTATTTGTACGTATTTAAAACAAATTTCGAATCGAAACGGAAAAGATGTTATCAACTAAATGAAGAGCGGAAAGCGATTATGAGAGCATTTATTGACCGACTTCCCAAAAGAAGGAGGTACTCAATTCGTCCATATATTTTTTTTTTCTTTATCTAATAGGAAGCCGCCATAATCAGTAATTATTTGTACGTATTTAAAACAAATTTCGAATCGAAACGGAAAAGATGTTATCAACTAAATGAAGAGCGGAAAGCGATTATGAGAGCATTTATTGACCGACTTCCCAAAAGAAGGAGGTACTCAATTCGTCCATATATTTTTTTTTTCTTTATCTAATAGGAAGCCGCCATAATCAGTAATTATTTGTACGTATTTAAAACAAATTTCGAATTGAAACGGAAAAGATGTTATCAACTAAATGAAGAGCGGAAAGCGATTATGAGAGCATTTATTGACCGACATCCCAAAAGAAGGAGGTACTCAATTCGTCCATATATTTTTTTATTTTTTTTTTTTATTTTTTTTTTTTATGTGTGTTACGGCATAACTCCGCCCCTGGTAGACCGATTTTGAAAATTCTTTTTTTATCCGAGAGGTAGTGCTTGCAGGTGGGTCCCATTTTTTGTTTGATTTTTGGAGTCAAAGACTACGGCGTAGTTAAATAGTTTAGCTCAAAATTGCGTGACGAAATTTGGTGTCTTTTTTGCTTTCTATGCTTACGTAGCCTAAACTATAAGACTTACACAAAAATTATGTATGGAAGAATTGTAGCCCTTTAAATTTGCTAAATAAAAGTCAGCGATAGCATATATCTATCTATTAAGGTTGTCGCACAATAACCACTTTTTTCATTAAAATTTCGATCAAAATCTATACCCCACTTTCAACGCTATTACTCGTGTTCGGTATGAATCCTTATCAAAATAAATGTGTCCATCATCAAGAGAATTTAATGTAGATTATAAATACCCTTGGAACTGTGTAATTCCGATAAATAGTTTAGGAGATATCATAAATAGCAAATTACGAGTCGCAGAAAAAAATACCAACTTGTAACAAAGTTTGCTTTCTTGGCTTACGTAGCCTAAACTATAAGACCTACATAAAAATGATGTATGAAAGAATTGTAGGTCATTCAATTAGCTGAATTAAAGTCTGCGATAGCATATATCTATCTATTAAGGTTGTCGCACAATAACCGTTTGTTTCGAGAAAACCGTCAAATAAGTGCAATCGACTTTATTTAAAACGCTTTTATTCTTATTTGGTATGAATCCTTATCCAAATAAATATGTTTTCACGATAGAGTATTATATGTAGAACATAATTGCCTTTTACAGTACGTAATTCTGTGCAAGATTCTAGAAGTTATCAAAATATTAAAACTCACGGGCAACAGCGGCGCGCGGCCGCACCGAATTATGACTGAATGATCGCAACGCTGTATTAGTTCTTTACTTAATTTCTTAGATAATCGATTTAGATAACTCATTATTTGTTTGAAAGCTAGTGATTATCATATTGCGATGTCTAGATTCACTAAAAATCGAGAAATAAATAAACTTTTTAATAAAAAACAAAACCGACTTCCAAACAAAATACACTAAAACAAAATCTTCTCAAAAAAACAGTACACTAAAAAGTAACGAAATAATTACTTGAAAATAGTAAACCTCCCTTATTGTAGCTGTTATGTCTATATTGTACAATTATTATTACTTTGAAGTCGGTGTCAGTTATTACTAAAAACGTTACTATACTTTCAATTGTCAATTGTTATGGTAAAAATGTAGAAACCTTACGTAGAAATATCACTGCATATACCTCGGCTGACACCGACATCAAAGTGATAATAATTGTACAATATAGACATAACAGCTACAATAAGGGAGGTTTACTATTTTCAAGTAATTATTTCGTTACTTTTTAGTGTACTGTTTTTTTGAGAAGATTTTGTTTTTAGTGTATTTTGTTTGGAAGTCGGTTTTTTTTTCACAAGACTTCAATGTATTAGTTGCATTCGCACTTGAGTGATAGTACATTAACTCTCCGTATAGCATTGCAGCTTGAGTCACAATAGACTAAGTTTATAAAACTATAACATTCATGTATGGATAGAATCAAAGCGGCCCTGTTTAATATGCCGTGCGCTATAAAAACAAAATTTGTCACACTATAGCCGTTTAAACTACAATGTTCTGAATAATATTATTATATTAAAGACATTTATGAACGAATGTAATCGATTATATTGAACAATAAATAACTGATTTGCCTATTTTTAAAACAATTTATAGGTAATATAAAGAACTTGCGTTTAAAACATTTATTACGCTTCGGTTTGTTTAGATTAGGCAAAGAAACTCGTAATACGAAACTGGCCTCAACCTAAGTTTTTAATCAACGACTTCAGCCAAACAGCGAAAAGTACACGCTAGAAGATGCTAGTTAATTACGCGATTTAATTACTGGCATTACGATCAACATAAGTCAAGGGGAATATGGACTAAAATACGCCATTCTGACTTCCAAATGTTGCATACATCTTTCACGATGTGGAAAGGAACAAATATACATGTAAAATACTGCGATAGAATTTGTATAATCTTTTCATAGAATAAGTGTATCTGTATTAAGATTGCCTAGAGGACTCCCACACCTTGACAATGAATCAATCAACAAATTTAACATATAAAAGTTGTACAATCATCCAATTGAGGAGTCATTCACTAGACATTTTCGGCTTTCAAATTGGGCCTCGGTTTTCTTTCGCAAACAGGACTTACGCCTTAACTATCATACTAATATTATAAATGCGAAAGTTTAGATGGATGGATGGATGAATGTTTGTTAGAGTTTGTAGCCTAAACGGCTGAACGGATTTCAATGAAATTTGGCATAGATGTAGAGGATAGTCTGGAAGAACACATAGGCTATTTGCATTTGTTTTTTGAATTCCGCGCGGACGGTGTCGCGGGTGAAAGCTAGTTGTTAATATACTCGTAAGTATTGAAAAATACACCCAGGGTAGCCGTTATGGAGGGCGCGGTTAGACGACGCCCAGGGCGCCAATGGGGTCGCCTTAGAAATGTCGCCCAGGGCGCCAGTAACCCTTAAAACCGGTAGAATGGTAAAAGGAATAGAAATAGAGATGTTCATGTAATGTCATACATTTCTTAGTATTTAAAATGAAGTATAAGGAGTTCTAAAAAGAAAATGAAATATGAAATGTTGAACTGTCTTATATTTTAAACTTGATCTAAATCTTCCTTGCAAGTTTCTATGACAACATTCAGCATTTTTCACATAAATTTAAATAGATAACTTACTGGAGTTTTGTTGTAAAACATCTTAGAACATAAACAAAAATATACATACCTGTTTCCACCTAAAAATTTTGGAAAATACCGCTTGGGAAAGAACATAGCAAAAGCAGCCATGAACACCCACAGAATAGCTAGCTCATCCAGTAACTGACCTAAAAATATATGTCATTTGAATTGAAAGAATTAATATAATACTGTAAATTAAATTATTTTACTGAATTAAAAATGTTAATAATAGTGAGCTCTCATATACTGCAACTTTTTTCACATATTGCACACAGTTATTTTTTAATTATTAACTCAAAATAAATTATTGAAATATAGTGTGTTTTTTTTATTGGCATTTCAATTATTTACACTAACAAAAGCTATTGTACTGTTGTTTATTTAATAACAATTGAAGTTCAGATATCACTTACCAACTAAGCTGAGAGTAGCGTGAAAATAAGCTGAACTTAAGCCAACAACCATTAACAGGACCCACAACACATTAATTGCAGGGTTGACGAATTTAGAATATTCTTGAAATAAATGAATCAATACGGGCGGAAACAAGAAGAAAATTACGTTTGTCACCTGTAAATAAAACATATGTTTAGTACAAAACACAAATACTATTTTCGATTCCTCTTGAAGGGAAGTACACAGATATTTAATTTTTTTTTCGACTTACAAGATCCAATCATAATAATACTTACAGTGTTAACAAATTCTGCTATAACTGGAGAAATAGAATAATTGGATTCGCACCAATCTACAGGTGAACTTCCTCGTTCTAAATGCGACCACATTTTTACAATTCCTGTTTCTTTGTTTACACCGAAAAAGAAAGAAATTTGTAGACACTAGCTAAAATACAACAACGATCGAGGCTCGCGAAGAAAACACTAACTTGAAATATTTTATTTAAAGCATTACAAAATATTTTTTCATACAAAAATTAAGAATAGAAATAAAAAATACGCAAGTTTTAAATCTTATTGGTATTCGGGTTAACTGCACGCGAATTTGTTGCAAACTGAATTGACATTTGTCAGAGAGGCAAAGATAAGTGACATTGACAACTTAACAAACAACAAAATCATCTGTTTCTGTCAAGAACTTGCCAGACCACTGACATTTCAATTTTTAAATCGCAGAAAAAAGCTAACGATAATGGAATTATGTCCGTAGAGCCAACAAATATTTGAGTCAGTAGATAACGATTTATTAAAATACTTACAAGAGTACTTTATTGTAGTTGGTAGTAAAACTCTAAAAAATCTTGTTTAACATATTGTAGTTTTGAGTTTAACTTGTGGACACCATTTTTTGTAGTCCACTCAAAGTTCTGCACTCGGATTATCCTAATGTTAATTGTCTATCCATTAATCAGGAATACAATCGATTGTTTCGTCACAATTAAAGCTATAACTGCTTCCTCCGCGTTAAAACCCCTGACTTTTGTTATATGTACACAAAAAATATATCTCACGAGTACATAGATTTTGAATTGTCTCCTATAAAATGAAAATTTTTTGTATACCTTAAAACCATTTTTTGGCAATGAATAACGAAGATTCACCTAACAATAGCGCCAGCAGTGAGTTAAATTTTATAGATCAGTGGAGTGATGTAACAGTACTTAAAGAGATATCTAAAGGCGCGATCCTTCGCCAACAAAAACTCAAACAGAACAACTATAAAGATCTATACGATACCTTTAATTACAATTACGATGAGCCATCAACATCAAAGTCGAATCAAACGCATCAAGTTCTTAGGTAATATCTTCAAAAAAAATAGTAAAAATCCTAATTACCTCGCTGGTCTTGTCCGAAAAAACGTAACTAGTATAGTGCTTGATTACAGAAAGCCTGTATGTATCAAAACCAGGAAGATCAAAAGGAGAAAGTCTCCAAAAAGATGTTCAATGAGGATCGCGGAGTTAGCTGTCCCTACTAAACGACAGTGTATTGATACTTGGCGAACTAATGCCACAGTTATTCCTAATTTTATGGTCAGTACAGTACTAAATTCATCCTAAAATCAAGAAATTATGTCCTAATGGTTTGAAAATTATTAAAATACAATAATCATGTATTATGTTATAGAACTGTGAAGGAAAAATAAGAGTTTTCGTGCATTTTCCTTAGTTAAACGTATTTTATTTTATAAGCTTTATCGGTTTTTGATCATAAAGGAAGCGAAAGCCTACTAAATTATCAGCACAGAATGAGTAATTGTGATAAAACCAAGCTCATTAGTTGGTTTAATCCAGGATATTACTTGGTGTTTTTCTCACAAGTTGCGTTATCACAACGACGTAACTTAATTGGACCAATTTACGAATGTTTTTCTTGCATACTATTTGTAGACAATAACATTTTCGTTCCAAACGTTTGAACAGTATTTTCTGTTAATTCTTTAGGTAGAGAGACTTAAACAACGAGTAATGGATCAAAAACCGATAGTACTAATTGCTGATGCTGTAAATTGTTTTGAAAGAAGAAAAAGAAAGCCACGAAACAGGCAAGTTCTTTTCACTACATTAAGGGCGTGAGTTGAACTCAGATCCTTTCTTGTTTCTTTAGGGAGATCCTATCCATATTCTCCAACTTGTAAAGATTTCGACCTGAATCCTTATTGATCAGATTGGTGACTTCGTTTTGCTTTTGCTCTCCTAAGGATTATTGGATACTTTTCCAAACGGTGATCACGATTGCTCAGTACTTACATATTTTAAGGGGTAAAATTATCAAACACTTGCGATAGACAAAGCAATTGATACACATATTTATTCATAGAATTAAAAAGTCGCATTCAGTTGCCGAAAACAATCGTATGAAAGAACTAAAGATGTTATGCGCAATATTTGGATACAAAATAGCTCTGAAATTGAGACAGCCAATGAATTTATCGCTGAATTATAGGTAATCCATTTTCCTTAATTACACATTTTTTTTTAATAAAACAACGACGCAGCACTTAAAGTTTGTTTAGCAGTTGTATTTTAAAAACAAATAAAAAACTTAAACCTATACTGTATCGCAAATATATATTAATTGATCTCGATACTCGAACCTAAAATACTTGTTTTTGACCCAGATTAGCTAAAATAAATACCGTTGTCAAAGAAGAAATAGATGCGATATTACGAAGTAAAAAAAAATCACATCAAAAAGCGATCAAAAATAAAGTAATATTAGAGGAAATTTCGCGACAAGTAAGTTATATTTCAAAATGAATCGAAATATTTTTACGACTTTTATTATTACGCGGTCTTAAACTCACAGGCAACTCTTGTCTCTATGGGTAATCGTTTAAATATTTACACAGCTTGAATTGTTTTAAAGGTCTGGAGGTCGTACATATCTGATAAACGTAACACATGCTTAAATTGCACTGTGCCATATTTCATACTGAAAATATAGTTAAACAATTGTTATATAAATTGTCATAAAAATGCAGCAAATTTTTTAATCGACAGGTTACAGTGTGGATTGATACGGTATTGCATGAATCCGAGTGCAAATTGTTAGAAGAAAATCTTTTGGGTAATAAAGTTTAAAAAAAATCGTAATTTAATTCATAATTAATCTTACACTTACAAATATTATAAATGCGAAAGTTTAGATGGATGGATGTTTTTTTACTTAAACGGCTGCACGGATCTCGATGTTTGGCATAGATGTAGAGGATAGTCTGGAAGATAACATAGGCTACTTGCTTTTGTTTTTTTTAATTCCACGAGGACGGAGTCGCGGGCGAATCTAGTGTATAATAATTAAAAGATTAATTACTACGCTTATATGAATTAAGAAAAAAAATCATTTTTCAGACCTAGAGGAAGAGGAAGGACCTGTATTAGATTTAATTGACGACTTAGTCGACGAAGTTCTGGTGATTTTTAATTATTATTTAGATCACTCTGGTAACACTGATATCAATAGCAAATATTTCCCAACATTGATACATTATTCAATTTCAGATTATATGTCTGCCGCCTAGTCTCGTTAAGTCTGAGGAAAAAATATCCGAAGATGACTTATCATCTCATTTATCAAAGGATGAAAGTACCGGAGAACTCAGTAGTAATACAACAGAAATAAACATTAACGAGTTAATTGTTGATCTATATACTAATGCATTAGAAGACGCAGAACAGCAAATTCTAGAAAACCATGACTATTTACTATCTGGGGAAATCGCAAATGACGAGCAATCGGTAGACCTTCTTAGTATTCGTAGTGACAGTGAACATGTACTAGATAACGTTAGAGGAGAACTAAATAAGCTAGTAGATCAAATAATAGATAACTTAATTACTGATAGTCCGTTTAAAAATGAAACATTCATCGCTGATGAAGAAGCGATAGAAACGAATTCACAACTTGAAGAAAATACTAACAATTTACTTCAAGTTACTCAAGATTCTGGATCACAAGAAAATAACGTCAATGGACATGAAGACTTAAATATAACTGAACAATCAGAAATATCCAATGTAGATATGGAAGATAAAGGAGACGACCCAATAATTAATGAATTAGACAATGAAACAATTGATAACGATGACATAATCAAAGAAATAATTAATAATTTATTGAATACTGGTATTTTTGGTTCTGAGCCAAGCATATTAGATGATAATTACATGAAACCAAATGATACAGAAGTCGTTAAGCAAGAATCACTAGGAATGGAAAATCAATTGAATAACGAAAAAGAGGACTTACAAAATGAAGCAGTAGTAAATGATAACGAAAGTAGAGAGGAACGACAGGACTTTACCCAAATTAAAGACGAGGAATACGAGGAAAACGAAGATTTAAGTTTATCAGCTAAAATCAATGAAGGAGAGCAAATCGTTCAAGATTTATTACTAACAATTTTAGAAAACTTTGCCCTCGAATCTACGCTTGATGAAAAAGAAACATTCGAAGAAAACAAAAAAGTAAAATTTTCAGCTATTGATATGGGTAATAAAGTTTAAATATCATCGTCAAGATTTTTTTTATTCACGATGTCTTAGAAGTTAAGTAAAAGGAATAAAAAGATGTTTAAATATTATTTTCTTAAATACATTATCTTTTTTCAGACATTGGACTGAACAAAAAATTATTATCAAAAATAAGGTATTTATTTGGCTTTTTAACTAACAAATTTTTCAAGTTTACAGAATACACTTCGTTTGATCTCGTGGAAGTTATCTAATCATCATTTCTCTTTCGTAGAACGTTAATGTAATTAAATTTTTGTAGTACAAAAACAATTTCAAAATATATGTTACTTATTCACAGTAGCCAGCAGTTGATATTACAAAAACCGTCTAGTGATTACTTAAACCTTAACATCGACTTCGCTCCACCAAATGAAAATTTACTATGTAAGTGTATTTGTTACAACTAAATATTACATTTAAAACATAATTTAAACGTTATTTTATCACTTTCAGCTAATGCCGATGAATCGTGGCCACAAAACATTGCCCTACCTATAGTTAAGGTAACTGCAAGCGTAAATAAATCAGTTACATCGTTAGGTAAAATTTTTGAATTAGATGAAAAACGGATATCGTCTGAAAGTAGCTATGTATCCTCACAAAATTCTGAAATGCTAATAAATGTTCAACTAACTTCGATGTCAATGGGTAACAGCAATATCAACGATATGTTACTTGCACAATTTCAGAATGAAAATAAGATAATAGTAGGAACAGAAGAAACAAATAAAAAGGGAAATGATAAACCACAGCGTAAAGTATTTGAAGAAAAGAAACAATTTAAAAAAGAGAGAAAAGTAGGCGAAACGAAACATGATATGAAACCACGAGTCATTGATAAAAATAAACCAAAAGATCAAAAAGGGAAAATCCGTAACAAATCTGTAGATGTTGACAAAAAACCCGAAAAGGTAATTATTAAAACAACCAAAGTCAAAGAAAATCCAAGAAAAGATAATAGATTGTTGAAGAAAGATAATACACCGAATAAAACGGATAGAAAAAAAGTTTCCGACAAAAGAAATGTTCCGAAGAACAAAATTAACGAAAACAAAACTGGTACTAAACAATTGAAACCTGAAGATAGTGTTAAAGAAGCGGAATTAATTACAAAGCCTCCTGATGTAATTTCAAAGGAAGACAGAGGCGATGGTCTTAAAAACGGTAAGTAGAAGAAAACACAGATATTCTACACCTTGACACAATATGTCGCGTACTATCGTCTTAACAAAACCAACCGTAAATAAACGAGTAATTTCCAAAGGTAATTTATTTATTGCAACCCTTACATTTACAGAACAAAAACCAGAAGCGTACCCATGTGAAAAATTCTTCTCGTCAGAACAAAAAACGAAATTAAACCAGAATGGTATGCATTTTAAAACACCCCTCTCTTAGACCTTTTTTCCACTAAGCGTCTCGCGAGACTACAACGTAAAACCAAAGACGTAACCACTAAACAACCAAATCCAGTTGTCATGTATGTTTTAGGCAATTTTTTATCATAGTAGAAATATTGAATACCACTACATTTAAATTTAACTGTCATATCAATGTAATATTTGTAGGAATATTGAAACTAGATGCATACGAAATTTTAAAATGGTGCAAAGGTTTAGAAAATGTTATTGAAAATTTAGAAACATGGAGCTCCTGGATAAATTCTACTTGCAAATGTATAACATATCTCAAGCAAAGAGGTGCATGTAAAATATGTTTGTTTTTAAAAAATATTTTAACTACTTTAGCATTATTACATAACTCGCATTATTTATACATTTAGGAAGTTACAATAGTTTAAAATCAATCGAAAAGACTAGAATGAAATGGAAAATATTGCACAGAAATATCAAACAAGACACAATTTTATGGAGGGATATGAAACAGCGTAATCGGGACGGATTAAAAAGCTATAAAAAGTATTATCATGATATTAAGGTTAGAAATTGTTTAATCTACTATGATAAAGGGTTACTCAATATCTTTATATCCCAAGTCTAGGGCCATAAGATTAACAGTTCTTAACTATGTAATTTGGTCAAAGATAAAAGATGATCTCAATTAGTGGTATTTTGTGGCTCTAATGTTTTAGTGGCAGTTCTAAATGTTTATACTTCTGTCTGATTTTGAGTTAATATTATTTGTTTTAGAATGGTGCAACAAAACATCAAGTGTGTGACTGCTGTAATAATTGTCAAACAAAAAACTAATAAACAAATGAGAATTTATTAGTGGTTTTCATATTTTATTAATACAAGAAACTTGTTCATTAATTCTTATTGTATAGGGATTTGAAGGTAGTTCTTATTTTAAATGTCACTTATAGTGTACAGTTATTTGATTGAAGTCATACTTCCGGATGTTGCCATCTCTACAAGCTGTCAGAATCCATTTTCCATTAAATGCTATGTCTCTTATACCATCACAGTCAGACCCAGTGAGTTGAACTCGTATAGCAATGTGGGATTCATTCATAGAGAACACTGTACATGTCCCATCCTGGCGACCCACTATAAACATATTATTGACCAGTGTTGCCAGACTTAAGATCGGATTATTAGATTCATGTAATTCTTTTATTATAGAACCTGCTTGAAGATGTATGAAAACAATCTGAAAATTAATAAATTAATTATTGCACATACAATTATTTTACAAAAAAATGCTGAGTAATTTTTTATAATGTAACAGATTTTTATCAAAATAGGTGGCAACCATTTTAAGCCAAACATACCTTTCCATTACTACAGCCAGCAATAATAACTTGATCAATAATTATACAAGCATTTACGGAAGAATCCAGCTGGTGTTTGTATAATTCTGTTCTCTTGCCAACATGGGCACAGATAATTAAACCACTTTCATAACCAGCAACTAGCAATTTGTTGCCAGTACCAATCTAAAAAAAGACAAGATAAACAAGAATATATTAAATGTTTTATTGTAATTCTTAAAAAAGTTGTAATTAACACATAAATAATAATTAATTCTTTTATCTAATATTTACCTCTCTATCATTGCCTATGGTAACTTCATCAACAGAGGTTGCTATAGCACAGCAATTGATAGGTCCATGCCCTTCCAGAATATTGTCAATACACCTTGACTGACCTACATCCCATAACTTTGCTGTGCCATCTCTAAAAAATATGCATTATTAAGTTATGTATCTAAAGTGCGCAACAACTGACAAAATTGTACACACTGTGACACTCTTGTCTAGATTTGAAATGTTTAAAAAATCATTATCTATACTAATCTTATAAAGACGAAAGATTTGTATTGAAATAACTCAACTAATGGGCCGATTTCAAAAATTCTTACACCATTAAAAAGATATCTTATCAGTGAGTAACATAGCTTATATATCTTATTATTTTTTAAATTTCACATGGACAAAATCGCAAGCGATAGTTTACTATGAGTTTAACATGTTCTTTGTGTGAATTAAAATAATCTTACTTGCTAACACTTAGGACATTTCTGCCTTTATCAATAATGGCTAAATCTGATATGGACATTTTATGACCAATCAATGTGACTGGATTTATCCCACTCTCTGCAGACCAAATCCTGCAAGAACCATCAGCTCCGGCAGATATCAAAACCACATTTGATGGAAATAATCTGCACTTGTACACTGGTCCACCATGACCTTTTAAATCTAAAAGGATCTCATCTGAAATACAAGCAAAAATGGAGTTAGTATCTTGCTTAATATAGATTATTTAATAAACATACAAAGTAGTAATTTACCAGTTCTAGTATCCCAAACTATCAGTTTATCATCTTCACAAGATGAAACTGCTAAAGCATTTTCACCAGAGCTAATTGATAACAAAGCTTTTTTATGTACAGTATGTGTTTTGGTTGGAGCAACAAATGCCACCTTTAAGCCTGAACCTAAATGCTTTAAAACAAGACTCAAATTACTATGAGAGACATATTGATAACTGTCTGGACATTTTATTTGTAATTTTCCATCAGCTTGATTAACTAAAGTTTTTATTGTATCATGGATGCTGGTTTGATCTTTACACTTTGATGATATCCAAAATTCACCTTTCATAAGCCTGTAAAGATAAGTAAGAAATTAAATTGCATCTGTTGTTTTAAGAAAGAGTGAGTGAGATAACAATATGTTTTGTATTTATGTTTTAGCAGTGGAAACCCTCACTTACAATGACATGACAGCTACTAATATTATAAATGCGAATTTTTAGATGGATGTTTGTTATGTTTCTCCAGAAAGGCTAAACGAATATCGCTGAAATTTGCCATACGCCGGACTGTGCCGCGGGCAACCAGATAAAAGTTATTACAACACCTTAGCAACATTTAATAATAATTCTTACCTCAGAATATCTATCCAGTCACATTGTATTGTAACAACAGGCAAAGTATTTGGCATTTTGTTATTAAATTCTATAAACCGGCAAAAATTAAAATTTCATATCAATACTTGACTTCAAGTTACTTGAACTACAGCTGTGTGTCTATGCGCAAGATGAAACTTTAATGCAACAAAATTGGTAAAAACAAATCATGTAAAACCATGACTCGCAAGTATTCGAGTATAAAGTTTAGAATTACATTAATGTTGATTTTTTCTCACTTTGACTTTTCTGTTCGTTCCTTTATTGACATTTTAAATGTCACTTATCAATAAAATCCACAGATTAGTGATGTAGAAAAATGTTAGTTGACCTTTTTTACTTAATTATTCACAAGTTTTGTGTTATTACTCCAGTTTGTCCGTTTTTCTAAAACTAATAACTATGCTAAAAATAAAGCGAGAGGCTTAGGAAATAATCAATATGTTAGATATTCACAGTTTTGTCAAAATTAACTGTCAACTTTCGCGCCATAGAGTAGGTACGATGTAAAGGTGTAAGATGTTTTATGAAATTCTAAAAAAATTAAACATGCAAGTGCAATGCAAACACGCTTTTGTATTTTTGTAGAATATCGTAATAAACATTAAAAATATGGACAAAGTCCAAGATTTATTTGATTGTTTCGAAGATAGTGCTGAAGAAGAAACGATTGAACTTCCAAAAGGCGTCTTGTTAGTAGCCCTATAACCTATTAGTTGTTTACTTAATTTTGTTACTTTTAATTGAATGTTTTCTTATTTTAGATCTGATGCTAAAAAAGCAAAAAATCCAAGCATTAAGCGACCGCACGAACAAGTTGAGTACGCAGATACTGCAGAGACAAAACGACCAAAACACGATGAAGAAGACGAGGCAGATCTCCTTGCTGACTTAGAGTAAGGACTTCTTTTACATTTAGCGAATATAACAATGAGCCTTTCCAACTTATATTAAGTTTAGATTAGTTGCTCTTTTATGCCACATCAATAATGAAGTTGAGGAGAATAATTGGTTGAACCTACGCTGTGAACTTCAATTTAAGAAAAGTAAAATAAAAAATTGTTGTAACTTGAAGAAATGTTCATTATAGAACTTTTAATTTTTCAGCTTAGATGTTTTAAAATCTCGTATTGTTATACATACCTTGGAAACAAGCGATGGATGTACACATGAGGTGGCCGTGCCTCCAGGCCAAGAGTATGTCCCACTGGCGCCAATTTCAGCAGAACCTGCTAAACAGTACAGTTTTATACTCGATCCCTTTCAAAAGGAAGCTTTATTGTGCATAGACAACTTGCAATCTGTTTTAGTATCGGCACACACTTCTGCAGGGAAAACTGTTGTGGCTGAGTAAGTTCTACATTATGTTTTTTTTAAATAATCTATACTAATATTATAAAGAGGAAAGATTTGTATATTTGTATGTATTGAAATAACTCAAAAACTACTGGGCCGATTATAAAAATTCTTTCACCGTTAGAAAGGTAATTTATCTGTGAGTAACATAGGCTATATTTTTTAATTTCACGCGGGCGAAGTCACCAGCAACAGCTAGTCCTTAATAAAAGGCAGGTCTAAGAATCATTTAAGAATTACAGTTTTGCCAACTTGCAGTAAATTCACATAGACTTAGTCACAAATAAGATTTATTTGTAATACTTTATAACTAGTTTAGTATATCTAGTACATATTTAAGATATTTCAATTTTTTAATACTGCTGTTTTGTTTTTAATAGGTATGCAATAGCTCTTTCATTGAAGAGTAAACAAAGGGTGATCTATACAACTCCAATCAAGGCGTTGTCCAATCAAAAATACAGGGAGTTTTCTGAAGAGTTTCAGGATGTGGGATTAATCACTGGCGATGTTACAATCAATTCATCAGCTTCATGTCTCATCATGACCACAGAGGTAGTTATTTAGTTTTTTTGTTTGTACGACTTTACTATCTATTTTTTCTATTATCTCAATGATATAGAATTATTTGGATGTAAGTAGTGTTCTAATTAATGATAATTGCTTTTATGTTTAGTAAAAATCATTTTTTGCAAAATTAAAATTGTTTATTTTTGTATTTCAGATTTTAAGAAACATGCTGTATAGAGGATCCGAAATTATGAGAGAAGTTGGATGGGTTGTGTTTGATGAAATTCATTACATGAGAGATAAGGAAAGAGGGGTTGTGTGGGAAGGTGAGCAATTTATTTTTTTATTTATGTCATTTATAGCTGTATAGCTTTACTATTTTTGCGAATTATGTTACCCTATTGCCCATTTATTACCTTATACTAAAAAAAGACTAAAGAAATGTTGTCACTACTGAGATATTCATAGATAAATGTTGTTATTTAATTTTTTTATATATGTGCGGGATGGTGTATGTTTTTTTTCTTTCAGAGACATTGATCCTCTTGCCAGATAATGTTCATTACGTGTTCCTGTCAGCCACTATCCCCAACGCGCGTCAGTTCGCGGAGTGGGTGTGCAGGCTGCACTCGCAGCCCTGCCATGTGGTGTACACTGAGTACAGACCAACACCACTACAGCATTACATATTCCCCGCTGGCGGTGATGGTATACATCTGGTTGTTGATGAGAAGGTAATTATTTTGATACATGAAAAGTATTTTATAGAAAAGAAAGTGATAATATCAGAGAGGTTAAATTAAAACCTAAATGTGAATGATTAAGCAATTTAGAATTTTAAGGTTATAATGTCAGGTCATATTTAAATACAAAATTATTTAATAAACAGTTTTGTGATAAAATCTTAAATTAAAATATATGCTTATGTATCATAGATCAATGCCCAAAATTTGATAATATTTTCAAACGAGAATATACTTTAAATATAGTAATGACGAAATTGTGAATCAAACTTCCCTCTTGTAAACTCAACTTCTCTTCGTAACGAGGTTTACAATTAGACGTCAACATTTTAATGGAATTTGGAGTTCAATCGTTATCATTTAAATTTAGTTTCAATATTTGACCTATGTAAATTAACAGGGTCAGTTCAAAGAAGATAACTTCAACACCGCGATGGCGGTGCTCAGTAACGCGGGCGACGCTGGCAAGGGCGAGCAGCGCGGCCGGCGCGGCGGCCTCGTGCGCGCAAATAACAAGTCCAACATATTCAATATTGTCAAAATGGTCATGGAAAGAAACTTCGCACCTGTGATTATATTTAGTTTCAGCAAGAAAGATTGTGAAGCATACGCTATGTTGATGGCAAAATTGGACTTTAATACCAGTGAGTAAGAACTGTTTTATATATTTCAAATTGTGAATCAATAATAAGTTAGATTAAAATTGGAGTTCTGTCCTAGGAAAGGTTGTTAGAAGGGGCTACACCCGCAACTCCATGGTTATCGTGTATTTTTCATAGAAAAGAATAGTAACTTATAGTCTTTTTTTCCAATTTTTGATTTTCCGTTACGATTGAGCAACAAATGACGCCTTACCTTGCTTCTTTTAACATTTTTTAAGTAAACAAGCTGCTTACACTCTGACAAACGTCAACATTGTAATGAAATTTGGAGTTTAAAACAATATTTAAATGTTGTTTCAGTAACTGCCCGTTTTTTTACAAATTGCAATTAATTTAAAGTGTATATACAAAGAATACATTTATTTTATACGTTAAAACATGTTGTTAAACTAATAATAAAATGAAAGTTGAAGAGAAGAAGTTGGTGGACGAGGTGTTCAGCAACGCGATGGACATCCTGTCGGAGGAGGACCGCAAGCTGCCGCAGGTGGAGCACGTGGTGCCGCTGCTGCGCCGCGGCATCGGCATCCACCACGGCGGCCTGCTGCCCATACTCAAGGAGACCATCGAGATACTCTTCAGCTTGGGACTCATTAAGGTACAGTCGGAGACGTTTATTCCCTACCCATAACACATATAGGCAGTGGCTGGTACTTTAGTCAACCACCAACATTTTAAACACAAAATGTTTAATCCTGTTAGGTTTATTTTTATTTGTATTCAATTATAAAGATACAATTTAAAATCTAACATGGACCAACTAAAACTTTGATTTTGAATATTAATTATATTATTTAGTCGCTCTATTACTCACTCTATGGACCACAGGCTGCCACTTGTTGTAGGTGAAGCAACTTTTAGGGCCTGTCCCACCATATTGTAAATTGCCTGATAACAATCCAACGTGTAAAATTTGTGATGGAAATATCGGATTTTATTCCCTTATCTGATCACTTTCAGCGTCATTTTTAAGCTATCTGAGCCTCTATCAGCCAGTGGTGGGACAGGCCCTTAATCTTTTTCCTGTGTTGATTTTTTGATGCCATACAATCTTTTTCAGATAAATTTATTTAAATTATTTACTATTAGATCGAAAATCTATCATGGCAATGTGTTCAATTATAGTTCTGATTTCAGGCACTATTTGCTACGGAAACATTTGCGATGGGTCTCAACATGCCGGCCAGGACTGTCGTGTTCACTAATTGTCAGAAGTTTGATGGAAAGGATTTCAGATTTGTAAGTTTTGTTTTATATTTTTTCTGTCATCCATACCCTGCCTTTTGATGTCCCGTTTATTATATAGCATGTGACTAATTTAGCTTTATAATGGGGAATATATGAAATTGGTACACTAGTTTTCGAGTCTATTCAATGCAAAGAATCAAATCTTTACATTTTATAATCTTACTTCTTACTATTATTGTAGATGCAAAACTTTGGATGGATGGATATATGTTTGTTGTAGTTTAAAGCCTAAGCTGCTGCCGATCACGATGAAATTTAGCACAGATGTAGAACATTGGATCCTAGAAATAATTATGGTTCATATGGGATACATAAATTTGATTTTTCATGTTTACTCTAATTCTGCAACGATTCAACATATTTTAATGATATTCTGCACATATTTACAAAAACTGGAGTGACACATGGGATTAATTCCTGAAAAATGTCAGGTTCCCGAGGGATACATAGGTTTTTGTTCTACATAGTTCGTATGTTTTAATACTGCTCAAAGTCGCGGGCAACAGCTAGTATTAGTATACAAATAAAATGTTTTTTTTTATTCTGTTTTTACTTATTAATAGTATGTTCTGTTGATTTCCAGATAACTTCAGGAGAATATATTCAGATGTCAGGTCGCGCTGGACGGCGAGGGTTGGATGACAAGGGTATCGTTATGCTCATGATAGACCAGAAGATCACACCAGCAGTCGTTAAAACTACTGTACAAGGGAAAGCAGACCCTATTAACTCCGCCTTCCATCTCACTTATAATATGGTATGTTTAAGCGCCAATAGCCTAATGGTTTGGGGTACGGACTACCGATCTTGAGGTCGAGGGTTCGAATCCCGCCATTCGACTATTGTCGTAAACCATATCCTAGCACAAGCCTAGAGCTTAGTTGGAATGGTTAAAGGAAATATTAGTAAATTACAAAAATCTACTAATATTAAAAAAAAAATTAAGTTCTGAAACGACATTTATATATCTGATATTGTTTTAAATTAACTTGCGAATTCAAATTTTGACATCTGACATATGGTAGGCGGTAGTTTTGAGATAAACATTCGTTAAGAAACCTGCCGTTATTCGTATTTTGGATAATATAAACTCTTGTTTTGGTCTAAAGTTTTAGGTAGACACCTAAAGAGGGAGAAAGAGATAGAGGGAGATACAAAATGCTAATGACGATTCTTCTCATTTAAGGTACTTAATTTATTGCGCGTAGAAGAAATAAATCCCGAATATATGTTAGAGAGGAGTTTCTTCCAGTTTCAAAATCAAGCCTCCATACCAGATCTCATAGACAGTATGTATTGAACATTTGATAAAAAAAAACTATTTTTTTTTATTCATTTTTCTTTCTTTTTGATGTTTGTCTTCTTTTCCAGAGGTGAAAGAAAAACAGAAGCAGTATGATAAGTTATCTTTAGAGCAGGAAAAAGATATAGCAGAGTACTGCGGGACTCGAGCACAGCTGGACCTGCTCGGTGCCAAGTTCCGAGGGTTCATCACACGGCCGGAGTACCTCAAGCCATTCTTACAGCCCGGCAGACTGGTCAAGGTAAAATTATTTGAATTTAGAGGATTTTTTATTTAAATTTTAAATAACTATGCAGTGCTTACTAAAGTGTTTTATTTGACGTTTTAATATTCGTGTTTTATACGAAAACGATTACATTGTCTATGCACATTTCGGGATTGGAACAATTTTTGTAGTTAAAAAAAATACCATCTTCACTATGAAAATTATGTTTGTATAGTGTATTCATACGAATAAAATTTATAAGAAGGTCATAAGAAAACTAGCTTTCGCCCGCGACTCCGTCCGCGCGGAATTAAAAAAAAACAAAAGTGAGTAGCCTATGTGTTCTTCCTGACTATCCTCTACATCTATACCAAATTTCATCGAAATCCGTTCAGCCGTTTAGGCTACAAACTCTAACAAACATCCATCCATCCATCTAAACTTTCGCATTTATAATATTAGTATGATATCTATATCTATCAATCTATAAGGAAATATCTGGTTTTTCCATAACCTACACACATTTTTGTATTTGTACATTTTAACAATATAATGTGTTATTACAGGTGAAAACAGAGAAACATGAATACGACTGGGGTATAATAGTGAATTTCAAGCATAACACAGCCAAAGGAAAGAAACAGAAAGAGGAGAACCCTCTGACAGCGGAGCAGGTCATTATTGTGGACATCCTGCTGCATGTCAAGAAGTGGGATCCTTCTCACCTGGATACCAAGTACCCATGTCCTCCGGGAGAGGTGAACAATTTTTTTTATACTATTTATTAAAAAAAAATGGTTCTATTGTAGAAGAAAAAGATGTAATTGTATATGTTAGCTCAAAAGATCTAAATAAACTAACTTTTGTTCAAATTTTTGAATGGATGGATGGATGGAGGAGTTTGCAAAGTAGAACTCTCTAGTATCTCGATGAAATTTGGCACAGATATAGAGTATAGTCTGGAAGAACATATAAGCTTAGTAAGTTTTGTTTTTAATTTCCTTTTTATGTATTTTCCAAGTTCTTCAAATAATTCTGTTTTAGGCAGGTGAAGTAGAGGTAGTTCCGGTATTACATACATTAATAAATCAAATAAGTTCCCTTCGAGTGTACTACCCCAAAGACCTCCGGCCTCCGGACAACCGCAAGTCAGTGTTGAAGACTATCGGAGAGGTCAAAAAACGCTTCCCCGAGGGACCTCCGCTGCTTAACCCTATCAAGGATATGAAAATTGATGACCCAGTGTTCAAGAAATGTGTGGAAAATATCAAGATATTAGAAGAAAAGTGAGTTTTATATACATTGTGATTTTTATGTACTTAATGCTTATGAAAAATATGGAATTGACATATGCATTACCTTAAGTTATAGCATTAGCTTAGACTCTTTTCTTTTTACATCAATTTTAATAGAAAAAAGAAAAATGCATAGTTATTTTATGATATAAGATGATAATTGAGCAATAGACCAACGGAATTCGCCAAAACAGCGAAGCGAAAATACCCATAGACATTAGAAATTCTAGATGTGTTGCTGAACTTTAATCAACTACAGAGGGGACCCACAGAAAGGACATTTCCCCTACCTGTCTCATCCCTGGTTAAATCTACTTAGCATCCTTTCCTTGTATGATGAATGGAAGAGGACAAAAATAGTTTTAATTCTTGTGTTAATTTTAGACTTTACGAACATCCATTACACAAAAACGAGAATCGAGCCTCGTTAATATCTGCATTTGAAAAGAAACAGGAGTATTTAGAGGAATTGACCTCAGCGAGGGCGGAGCTGAAGAAAGCCAAGAGCATCCTGCACATGGACGAGCTGAAGAAGAGGAAGCGTGTCCTGAGACGGCTGGGGTACTGCACCACCTCCGATGTGATACATTTGAAAGGTCGAATAGCCTGTGAATTAAGTAGGTATGGAACACTTTTGAACTGATAGACTTCTTTAAATAGTTTTTTCATACAAATAATGGTAATTTTAATGTTTATTAGAAATCAATTATAATAGAATACGTTTGTTATAACTCCACTTTCATTGAAGAATCGCTAATTATGACGTAATTAGTGTTTGTTTTTTTTTATAGGAATATTAATATTATTCTATGGAAATGTTAGAGATTATAATGGATTAAATGTGATATTGTTTATGTAGTTAATACATTTGTGCTTGTCACTAACATTATAAATGTGAAAGTATAGATGGACTGACTTTTGCATAGATTTAGCTCGTAATCTCAAAGAATGCAGAGACTACTTACTTTTAGACAACTTATTTATTTGATACTGTAGCTTTAAACTCAGAGCAACACTTCTCGTCGTGACTCAGGATTCAGGATGCGCGCCAATATCCATCCTTCTAGTGACATTGACAGCTGTCAGCTAGGGACGTGACGTTTATGCCGATAATCTAGAGTTGTGCCATTTCTATAGCACGGTACTAATTTTGTTCTTAACATTACTTTTGTTTTTTCATTAATTTCGCGATGAGGGAATCGCGGGAAAACTCTGTACAATTTGTAAATGATTGTTATTTAGCATATGACTGGTTTATCAACAAAAAGGTTTAATTTGTGTCTATTGTCATATTAGTGAATGAAGAAATGTAACATTTCTTTGTTACTTCTTGAACTGTCGTACGAATGCAAAAGTTTAAATCGATTGATGTTTGTTAGAGTTTGTTGCCTAAACGACTGAATGGTACATACCATATTCTACTTACTTACTTTACACGCATAGAATTACTTTTAATTCCACACAGACTGAGTCTTGAAAGCTAGTGCCATATAAATGGTATTTCTATAATAAAATGAATTGAAACACACAGAAAGTTGTAATTTTTAATCACCTACTATAATGATATCAGTGCGGACGAGCTGCTGCTGACGGAGCTGATCTTCAACGGGGTGTTCAACTCGCTATCGCCGGAGCAGAGCGCGGCGCTGGTCTCCTGCTTCGTGTGCGACGAGAACGCATCCCAGGAGTCCAATACTGGCGAGGAGCTGCGCGGTGTGCTGCGCCAGCTGCAGGTACACACACTTCACGAATTGCCTTCTTCATACATTCAAACTAGGGTTGTAACAGAGGCCATTTTAACGGAAGCGGATGCGGATGCGGATGCGGATTCTGTGCCGACCCTCCATAAGGGATAAGGGCAAGTTGATGATGGTGACTTCATACAAAATAGTAGCACACATGAAGTGGTGACGTCACTCGTGTTGTACAGGAGTTCGCGCGGCGCATAGCGAAGGTGTCGATCGAGTGCAACATGCAGCTGGACGAGGACGAGTACGTGGCCAAGTTCAAGTGCACGCTCATGGACATCGTGCTGGCCTGGTGCAAGGGAGCCACCTTCCTCGACGTCTGCAAGATGACTGACGTCTTTGAAGGTCAGTGGACAGTGCGCTAATTTACACCTTAATACGTAGGGAATAAGTGTTCATTATAATAAGTAACCAGTTAGATATGTCCTAAGAAGTTAATATTCTTGTACTTTTGAAAATATGAAATCTTTATTTTATTGTTTACATTTCGTAAAACTTTAAATTGCAAGTCAAAATTTAAATGCTTCAATGACAACGAAGGCCCTTGATGTAGGTTAAAAATTGTTTATGGGTAACCATGGCAACCTTGCTTCTTTGCTGCTATTGGCAGCATTGTATTTTAGTCCCTTTCCTGCACGATTTTTCAAATTATTTACTCCCTAAGTTTAATAGCATGAAAATATATATAAAGTATATGGCTTTTTATTAAAAAAAAGAGTTATTCAAAAACATGTTGTAAGTGCTGATATCCTACGTAACAAAGTGTGTGTTTAGATAACTTTCACGATAAAATCACTCACTAATTGTATATTTATGTAATAGTTAACAGCATTTCTGACTCATTTGACGCGATTTTCCTACGTTATATTTATATTTGTATGAAAATAACATGTTGACTTTATTTTTTAATGTTTTAGGGTCAATAATAAGATGCATCCGTCGCTTGGAGGAAGTGCTGCGTCAGTTATGTCAGGCCGCTAAAAGCATCGGCAACTCAGACCTCGAGGAGAAATTCTCCTCAGCGATCAAAATGCTCAAGAGAGACATCATATTCGCCGCCAGTTTGTACATGTAAATGTACTATGAATTAAGACATAAATTAAGTGATTTAATAAATAATTTACAATATTTTGACTTTCATTCTAATACGTCGTACCTTTATTGATAAAAGAGCGTCGGTGGCTCAGGGTTTAAGCACTTGACTTGTAATCTACAGGGCTTGGGTTCGAATCCCGCCGCCATGTACCAATGTGATTTTAGATTTTTGGAATTTTCATATGTACATAATTTACCCGACGTTCTTACGGTGAAGGAAAACATCATGATGCAACCTGCACATATCGGTGAAGAAATTCAAAGATATGTGTGAAGTCAACCAACCCGCACGTGGGGACGTATAGTGAGCTGGTGATGATGATGATGATGACCTTTATTGATAAAAAGAATTAACTCAAAATGTAAAGTTTGCCATTTTTACACAGGTTTGAGAAGATAGAGAAAGAGTTCTGTCTCTTTTATCTTCATTCTAGTCATAGTCGTCGCGTCAGCGAGTGCATTAGTCGTATTCTCGTTATTTCGTTTATGATATAAACTCAAAAAACATAGTATTTGAGTTTTTTTTTAAATAAAAGATGTTTCTGACTCAATATAAGAAACTACCCTACATACTTGTTAAGATTTTCATAAACAATGAAAGCGGCAATAGTGGTTAGTCTTTCTTCAATTTTACTAATATAATAAATGCGAAAGTTTAGATGGATGGACAGTTTATTAGAGTATGTAGCCTAAACTACTAAATGGATCTAGATTAAATTTGGAATAGATGTAAAGGATAGTCTGGAAGAACACAGGCTACTTACTATTGTTTTTTTTATTCCACGCGCACTGTGTCACTAACTGAAAGCTAGTAAAATCATAAAGTTTTAACTGATATTAAAAAATATGCCTTTAGTTTTAATTGTGTCGTCGAACTGTATGTAAAAGGATTTAATCTGTTGGATATTAAATAAAACATCATCACAATGTTATAAGAGAACTTTATTGTAATTACGGTATATCTATAGCATGAATTTGCAAATAACAAAAAGGAATATTTCACTAGAATTAACTAGATAACCATGTTCAGAGTCGTCCGCGCCCAAAATCACAACTATATCATTTTTATATAATCATTAAATAATTTTTAAATAAAATCAATTTTGAGAACAACTAGATATAAATTTCAAGATCATCAATATTTTAATGTATAAATTTTTATTATTACTTCTAAGAAGCGTAACGAGATTACGGTTATCGAACATTTTTCTAAACGAAAACATTAAATTCAAAATTTATCAAATTCGAAAATCCCAAATATAACATTTAACTAAATAAAAAATAAAATGTTGTTTCCGGACAGGCGTTAACACAGTTATAAATCCATAAATAAAAACTATTCTAGCTTTAACATAAAATTAAAAAAATAAACATTTTTTAAGCTTAAATAATCGTACATCGATAGTGAACGTGGCTCTATTGTAGACATCACTTTACTTAAACTTATCGTACAAATAATATTTTTGATATGTTATAAAGGGATCGCTTTTAATGTCCGAGATAATTCTTGAAAAATAAACTCTAATAAAAATTTTATTCTCCTTACATATTAAACATTACCAATATCCCTCGTAATACAATTAAATGTTTCTGATATGAAATTTCATAGGATTGTTTCTATCGCGTATAAGATCGACGAAAGAATAAGCACAATTAATATTCAATGATCACTTTCCTCTCTTGAAGTAACTTTAAAACTGCTTAGGCTATGTGTTTTAACTATGCACATTTATAGCCAGTGTATAGATATTTACATAACGTTAAAACATCGAGATGAGCTTGAAATGTCAGCGTTAGACTGAAGTATAGGATAAAAATTGAATTGGAAATTACATGGAGTTTGATGGATTGTATAAATATTTTTATACCACACACCTAATCGACACAGCGTCTCACCCGGACAGCACTAAAACTTATTTTTATAACCTAACATAAGTATTTTAATTATCACACACTAAAAAGACAATCAAAACGTCCCCTTTAGAACAAATACAGTATAATGAGATCACAAATGGAAAACATCCAAAAATCCTTAATCTATAGTCTCATTTGGTGCCTGAATTGATATGTCCATAAACTAAACGCGAAACGAACTCTAATCCTGTCTATTTTCCGTAACTAAACGAGGTATTTGTTTTATTTCTATACTTACATAGAATTAAAACCCGCTAAGTGCGCCCGCAGCGCGGCTCCCGAGCTCCTATACTATAGTAAGTATAATATAAATATGCTATTATTATCGTTTAATACTTAAAAGTTACAGTAAAACACACGACCTGCGCGCTCGACTGTTATGGAAGACTCGTCGCTTACTATGGCGAGGCCAGCGAGACAAGATAAACTATATAAACTAACTGAAAATTGATCTAACTTCAACAACCGATAGGGAAAATTTATTTTGATGCACTAATAAAATTAGTAGACCATTCCAAAGATTCTTCAATCTATGATGTTTGTTTAAATTCTTTATCTCATATCGTTAGCTTCAATTGATCTAACTTCAACAACCGATAGAGAAAATTTATTTTGATGCACTAATAAAATTAGTAGACCATTCTAAAGATTCTTCAATCTATGATGTTTGTTTAAATTCTTTATCTCATATCGTTAGCTTCAATTGATCTAACTTCAACAACCGATAGAGAAAATTTATTTTGATGCACTAATAAAATTAGTAGACCATTCTAAAGATTCTTCAATCTATGATGTTTGTTTAAATTCTTTATCTCATATCGTTAGCTTCAATTGATCTAACTTCAACAACCGATAGAGAAAATTTATTTTGATGCACTAATAAAATTAGTAGACCATTCTAAAGATTCTTCAATCTATGATGTTTGTTTAAATTCTTTATCTCATATCGTTAGCTTCAATTGATCTAACTTCAACAACCGATAGAGAAAATTTATTTTGATGCACTAATAAAATTAGTAGACCATTCTAAAGATTCTTCAATCTATGATGTTTGTTTAAATTCTTTATCTCATATCGTTAGCTTCAATTGATCTAACTTCAACAACCGATAGAGAAAATTTATTTTGATGCACTAATAAAATTAGTAGACCATTCTAAAGATTCTTCAATCTATGATGTTTGTTTAAATTCTTTATCTCATATCGTTAGCTTCAATTGATCTAACTTCAACAACCGATAGAGAAAATTTATTTTGATGCACTAATAAAATTAGTAGACCATTCTAAAGATTCTTCAATCTATGATGTTTGTTTAAATTCTTTATCTCATATCGTTAGCTTCGCTATAGAAACATTTTCAATACTTTACCAGTCGCTCGCCACACAATAGAAACGAACTCAGCTTCGTAATGTATGAATTCAATTTATACAAAATGTACACAATCCAAAAGCGCCCCGATAATTCTGTTACAGAGGTAATGAAAATATAAATATTGTTCTACATGAATTATTAAAAAAAAAACAGTGATTTACCAAAAAAATATGGAATAAAATTGTATAATTTCAATGTTTGTAAAATTTAACCCAGCAAAAACGTTGATCTTTTATTTCCATCTTCACCTATATCCAGCATTTGTTACCCGGCTCACCGCTGTCCACTGATTTTATTTTTTAATTTATAAATGTCGGTTCCTCAAAAACCGTGTTAGCAGTGGTTGTGGTTTGGCACACGAAATGCGAGAACTATTCATATAAAAACCTTCAATTTTGTACTATTTCAGAATATTGCATTTTCAGTAGTGTAAAATTTTTAATTGTCACATAAACGCGATCGATTAATTTAATGACAGTATAAAAAGCTGTGAATTTTATCTAGCAACGTTTATTATTTAACACTATTTTTGATACAAAATTTATTTCATGGACAACAGCAAGCTGTAAGGTTGACGGTGATATGGCTAATGCACGATCACAATAACATGAGAGTTGAATACGATGACGTGATACTGAAATCAGAGGTTAAAATTAGAGATGCCTCTCATGTTATCGTGATCACGATGTTTGTATGAAAATTATTTTAATCCTAGACATACATTTATTTGATATCGGTACAAACAATACATAGTTTACCTGCAATATAGGTAGCCCCCACAATCTGATTTCAAATATAAATATTTATAAATAATTCTGGGATCTGAAATATAAAAGCGTACCAAATTATTAAGTACATAGAATGCAAATGATAATTATAAACATTAACAGGAAATATCTGAATCGAACCATTATTTTTTTAGCGAAACACTTTTCAATAATTTCTTAATAGGCCATTAAATTTAGTAAAGATATTTACAATAATGAATAAATTGTGTACAATTTCAAATTACAACATTACTAAGATTAGATGAGAAATTGTCTAACCATTAAGAACAAGACTGGCCGGAAAAGGCGGCGCCGCGAAAACCTCTTGTAAAAAATGAATAACATTTTTTTATAATAATAATTATTCATATAATTGAAATACATTTTTTGTCATAAAAAAACAAATAAAGCTTGCTTTACCTAATCTAATAATACCTTCTGTATCATATCGAAAATATGCAATATCTAAAAATGTTGCTAATCAGTAAAAGATTAATTCAATTTAATTATTAACCATTATTATTTATTTTAAGAGTATTGTCATTGTTGTTTCCGTTCCAGAAAATTCTATCACTACTTTATTTAGACATCAAATTGTTTTTAGAAAACAATTATTGACGAATAAATATGCTTAAACACAACAATATTTAAAATTTATAAAGTTCTAGTAATTAGTATGAAATAAAAATATTTAGAAACAATAAATTAGTAGCGCGGCGTCGCTTCGGCTGAATTAACAATTTACAATATTATGTAGATACACTGGCACACACAAATGTAGCAAAGAAAAGTAACTACAAAATATTACAAACTTTATACATTTACATCGAAACTAGTCGTCTAAATTACTTTCCCAATAAATTTGTATGATAGACACTGAAAAAAATTGATTATGACACAACATAGGTATATTTTTCTAAAACTGTTTAAACGATATTATAAATTTTACATTAATTTATCTTCCAATACCTATAACATTAGCTATAATTTTTAAGACCTTTAAGTTTGCGATAATCTTCAATTAAATATAACAAGATATTATTTTCTTTACCTACCTAATGTTTAAACGTATCGTTACAATAGAAATGACGACTTAACGGAGAATGGGGAGATTATTTCGAATACAATATTAAATCTAATCGAAGTTGGTTCCTGTCGCGGGACAAGAAAAGTTCACTTGGTCGGACCAAAACTTCAGTCGATTGTATTGATGTGCCGCGCGCTCCTGAGAGGGGCACGCTGGCGCATCTGCACCCTCTCACAGTACACACGAACCGTCCATTGCGCACCTAAACAATACTGAATAACATTTTAAATGGCGAAGCTCATCAATGTCTTTGTTGTGGCGAATCGAACCATTCACGTTGTGTTTGACACGTGTCCTAAGCCGTGTGGTGTCTAGAAGTGCGGGCAGCCCGCGGGCGCGGCCGGGCGGAGTCACGTGGCGAGCGCTAGCCACGTCGCCACCGTCAGCAACAGAGCGCTCATAGGCCGGAACGATACACCGCGCCCACACGATTGAATTTCAATTTCCTAGGAAAAAAAATCATAGAGTTTAGAATAAACTTAGGGCTCCGTTGAATATATACATACATGAACGAGCAAACACGCAAGTACCTCGGGGTGGTAGGAGCCGCAGTGCTTGGGGCGGCGGCGGTGCGCGCGCGGCGCGTGGCGGCGGCAGGCGGCGCGCGGCGGGGCCTCGCGGGCGCGCACGTCCAACCGCTTGGCGCCGCACGGGCACAGCGTGTCCACCACCAACAGGATCAAGTTGCTGTGAGGGATCTTCTGCACGCTAAACGGCCTAAGAAACACACTTCTATTTTAAAAAAAATCACAATTTTTAATGTTGCCATTTATTTACAAAGGCATTTTACAACAGATACTACCAACAAAAGAAAATATTGTCGCGAACTCACCTTTCGCAACCGGAATTGTGACAATTAGTAAGTTTTCCTTTCAAAGGCTGCGCGGTGTTGAGCCGCGCGGACTGAAGGCTGAAGAGTTCCGCGCTGGTGTCGCAGGGGCGCACGGCGGCGGAGCGCGCGGCCTCGCGCGGCGCCTCCCGCGGGGGGCCCTCGCGCTCCTCCCAGCCCTCGCGGCCCTCGCGACCCTCCCGGCCCTCGCGACCTTCCCGCCCTACAGCTGTCCCTCCGGTCCCGTCCACTATGATCTCATATGGCCCCGGGTCACGACTTACATCCTCATATTCGAGGTCCTCTTTTTCGTAGTCTTCGTAATCGGCATCTATAAAAGTACAAGAAATGTAAAACATGAAATATTTATTATGACTACAGATTGCTGCACTTAAGCTGCCGTTAGCCTATATTTGTGTAGGATATCACATGACTGTAAAAAAGTATTTGTGTTACCCAAATCTTCATCCGCATATCGACTGGATCGAGCGTGGGTTGGCTGCCAAAGCGGGAACCACGTAGTCAGCAGTGTCATGAGGTACCCTCCCACCCATGAAAAAGGCTTCAATGGCTACGCAAGAAAGGTTATTTATTAGATTAGATTCTTAATAAAATCTAGATATTCTCCTTACACCGAGGAATCTGAACAGTAATGTAATGTAAAAACATTAATTTCCTAGGTGTTCAAATAAAAAAGGGTACTTCATACCGTTAATTTATTGCTATTTCCGCTGAAAGGGTTCCTTGAATCGGGACACCTTCCCTGGTGGTCGTGCACTGTGACCTTCTTGTAGATTCTGTCCTGCACCAGAGAGTCCATGATGGTGCCGTCCACCTGACCGAAGAAGCGGCCGGTCTGCGCCGTGTCCTCAGACAGGATGATGAACCCGTTGTCGTCCAGGATGTAGCAGTCCAGTTCGTCGCCAGCACACGTCTTCTTGCAAACGCTACCCGCGGTGCACTGGAATTAAATTTAGGAATGATTGTAACAGTCAAAAGTACAAATAAAAGTATAAGATGTGTAATATGATTTCATCAAAAAAAATAACGAGAATATTTAGCCAATTGGCTTCTATTTAGATGATCTTATATGAATAGGTTGCTGAATAATTTCTTTTCATTCCAAGATGAAAACGCTTACCGTAGAAGTAACATTAAGGAAATGCTTGACCAATGAGTCTAGTTGGAAGTGCAGGCCGACGACCGCGGCGGGCGCGCGGTGTCCGCGGGACTCCACGAAGACTGCGTGTGTGGCCATCACGTGGTGCGGGGGCGCGGGCTCCGAGTCCGCCTCGCGGAACGGCACCGAGAACACGAAGCTCTCGGGCTCCACGCCGTGCTGCTCCACCGCGCGCTTGTACCACTCCGAGTCGAATGCGCGGCCGTACTTCTCGCTGAAGTGCCTATACAACCGCCCGAAAAATGTAAGTTTATTAGCTCTTTATCAATGGTTCTAGATCTAGGCGCTGTGATTACATCGAAGAATTGTTAAGCGTTAAGTGAAAATATTGTTTTAACTTTTCCTTGCAACTTTTGGTACATTTCTTTTTTATTTGAAACCCGATACGATATATTACTACGACATTTGTAAGTACTGATAATTATAGAAAAGAATGTTATACAAAGTGTTGTCTATGTTTTGTTTACTCACGGCTCTGCGGATTCCGAGGTGCGTGAGGCGTTGGTATTGTCTGTCCACTTGAGCAGTCCGCTGCGAGTCGCCACGAACGACAGCGTCACCACGAACTTGTGAAAGCGTCCTTGTCTGCAAAGACAATATACCTTAATATCCGCTGCCGAATTTGAGTATAGATATACTCAGGTCTTTCTTTTAAAGGTTTGAAAAAAATATTTGGTATTTTCCCATATAATCTTCAAAAAAAGTCGACAAAACAAATACATTTGTATCACTTGTTTGTAGGAGTTGTGTCTGATTTTTCATTTTGATATTCCTTAAGCCATAAAATTTACTTTGTAATACTTATCTATATCTAAATCATCATAGTAAACAGTAAGATATGGATTTCAATTCCCTAATAATAATATGTAGGCTCCCTTTTTATTCTCTTTAATAACGACGGCACTTCACTCCTACTACAATTAGCCGTATATACTCGTATATTTTTCAAAAATATTTTAAGCAACTAAACGAATTTTAAGGTTTATTATTTCAAGCATTTATAATGAAATAAAAAGAATAAAAACACTCATTCCTTGGTGGCTGGAAAATACAAAAAACACAAATATATCGGTTAGTACAACATTACCTCATTCCTCGGTAGCTATTGTTGTTATTACGTAAAGAATTAACAGAAAACAATAATTAAAGAGTTCCTTGTGATGATAACGTACAATGGATTTTTTTTTCTTTTTCTTTCACTTAGCGACTTGAACGGAATTTATCTAATGGCCAGTACGTCTGATTTTCACATACATAAATTATTATGCATTTTAATGCAGAATAAGGCACATGTAATATTCAACTATTACGTTAAAGTGATTTGTTATGAATTAGCTAGAAAATATGATTTTGAATCTTCAATATAATGAAAATATGTTTCGAACATAAGTAGGATAGAAATTTCTAAAAGAGTTAAAGTAATGGGTTATAGTAAAGAAAAGAGCTCGAATATTTCCAATGAAAACTATACTAATGAATTTCCTTTATAAGAGAATGACTCCGAACTAATTTATACCATGTCTCATTTAGTCGCTAGCAAAATTACTAACACGACTACTAGAAAGTTTACTAAGTTTTTTTTACTTTACCTTGTCAGTAGAGCCATTAAAGTCGCTATCGGGCTATTGTGACAAACACATCGAATTAGTGAACGAAATAAAAAAAACAAATTAATGTGCTTTAAACGTGACTTATGTGCTTTCATCATGCAAGTGTTGCAATATTTCAAATCGTGTGGTATTTATTGATAGAATTAATTCCGCGTTATCCATTGCGCGGTTGCTACCAACGTTGGATTTGTTATCGCGTTATCGAAAATCGTTGTATTGTGTGCATGCATGTTTTACGATCGTATACTTACTGGGAGTGATGGTTGGCATGTCCAGTGTGAGCGTCCAATTCTTTTATTACCATTGCGTCCCTAACTAAGGATTGAACTAAAGTCTTGTCACCTGTAAAAACAGAATTTAATCATTTCTACAGGTCCTATAAAACGATTGATTCCCCTAATATCAATACGAACATTTCTCGATTCTTAGAACGCGCGTACACCTTTGACTAAACAATCACACAACTGTTTAGTCTCGCTTTGATTGCTATGAGCTTACATGGAGATGCGCACACTACTCGATTTTTAGATGGTCAACTATACAGTTCATTGGGTTGCGAAACAATCGACAATCGCACAACAGTTGTGCAACAGTTTAGTCAAAGGTCAAAGGTGTGCTCTTAGTCATTAAAGATCGCTAAAAATAATTTACGTTAGGTCGTTACTTTATTAATTCTATGACTAAATTCAGAGGTTGGAAGAATTCGTTTTTGATTGATTCTGGGACGTCTCTAATACTTCTTAGACATACTTTAGTTCTGGAATTAAGTCATTGCTAACCTAACCTAACCATTCTATTTTTCTGACCCTACACGTGCTAAGCTATAACGCTCGGCAAACTTCTTGAACAAAAAGCGGCGTAGTGGGGGAAGTTTCGCGCACGTACACTTTTAGACAAAATAATTGACATGTTTTAAGTATTTGTAATAATTGGGAATGAAAAAATATAATTTTAAATTTTAAAATTATGACAGACATGCATAAACAGCTTGTGCTGTTCTTTGTAATACTTCAATTTCTTTAGATGATTCTTGTTTTATGAAATAATATACATCTTATACAATTTTTCTGGCTTGTCTTTTTAGAACAATGTGACTTTTTTGTGGCATACTCAACACGAAAATTTTAAAAAATAACAATCAAATAAAACTTAACAATAATTAAAGAGTTCCTTGTGATGATAACGTACAATGGATTTTTTTTTCTTTTTCTTTCACTTAGCGACTTGAACGGAATTTATCTAATGGCCAGTACGTCTGATTTTTAAATACATAAATTTTTATGCATATTAATGCAGAATAAGGCACATGTAATATTCAACTATTACGTTAAAGTGATTTGTTATGAATTAGCTAGAAAATATGATTTTGAATCTTCAATATAATGAAAATATGTTTCGAACATAAGTAGGATAGAAATTTCTAAAAGAGTTAAAGTAATGGGTTATAGTAAAGAAAAGAGCTCGAATATTTCCAATGAAAACTATACTAATGAATTTCCTTTATAAGAGAATGACTCCGAACTAATTTATACCATGTCTCATTTAGTCGCTAGCAAATTTACTAACACGACTACTAGAAAGTTTACTAAGTTTTTTTTACTTTACCTTGTCAGTAGAGCCATTAAAGTCGCTATCGGGCTATTGTGACAAACACATCGAATTAGTGAACGAAATAAAAAAAACAAATTAATGTGCTTTAAACGTGATTTATGTGCTTTCATCATGCAAGTGTTGCAATATTTGAAATCGTGTGGTATTTATTGATAGAATTAATTCCGCGTTATCCATTGCGCGGTTGCTACCAACGTTGGATTTGTTATCGCGTTATCGAAAATCGTTGTATTGTGTGCATGCATGTTTTACGATCGTATACTTACTGGGAGTGATGGTTGGCATGTCCAGTGTGAGCGTCCAATTCTTTTATTACCATTGCGTCCCTAACTAAGGATTGAACTAAAGTCAGAGGTTGGAAGAATTCGTTTTTGATTGATTCTGGGACGTCTCTAATACTTCTTAGACATACTTTAGTTCTGGAATTAAGTCATTGCTAACCTAACCTAACCATTCTATTTTTCTGACCCTACACATGGAAAGCTACGTACAGTAATAAGAGTCCCTGTCCTGCTTCTTGTGCGCGTTGTGCAGCGTGAGGGCGCGCGGGCGCAGCGACATCCACTTCCAGCCGGGCCGGCCCGCGCGCGACAAGAAGTGCAGCAGCTGCTCCTCCGGGCTGTTGAACACTTGGTCCGACGTCGACGCGTACTCACAGTACACCCTGAAATAACATTAAATAAGACAATAGTCATCTCTATTATGGCAATAAAATCTACAATTTGCATGAATATAAAAATGCTTCTTTTAACAATTACGCACGTCAATACAACTTACCAATCGGGGTGAACTTTCCAGTTATCGCCCTTGAAATATTCTGTGACTGTATAAAGAAAAAAAAAATTGTGATTACATAATTAAATTAATTGCAACTAGATGTTACTCGCGACTTAGTCCGCATGGTATTAAATGTAAAGAATAGCCTGTTACTAAATAATAACATAGCGTTTTATGTCGAAAGAATTATTAAAATTGGTCAAGTAGTTTTTGAGTTATTTCAATACATACAAAAATCGAAAAATACAAATCCTTCCTCTGTATAATATTAGTATAGAATATAGATTAAACAACACGGGGTCCCTGCATAAATCACGCGGTTAGCCACTTAGAAAAAATGGAAATAAGATAGGAAATTAATAATAATTATGGACCATTGAATGGGCTGTGCTTGATCTCCTGCTCGGCCTGCAGCTCGTACATGCCGTAGCCGTCGGGCAGCACGGCGGCCAGCGAGTAGGGCGTGCCGGCCAGCGGGCTGTAGAAGTAGCGCTGGCGCCGCGCCGCCACGCGCCGCATGCCCGCGTACTGCACCTTCACGCCTATCTCCGTCTCGCCCTCGCGCTGCTCTATCATGTCGTGACGTAACTGTACATAATACAATTTAAATATAATCAACCAATTTAAAATATTCTGTGACTGTATAAACAAAAAAAACATTTGTGAGTACATAATTAAATTAATTGCAACTAGCTGTTGCTGGCGACTTAGTCCGCATGGAATTAAATGTAAAGAATAGCCTGTTACTAAATGATAACATAGCTTTTTTATGTCGGAAGAATTATTAAAATTGGTCAAGTAGTTATTGAGTTATTTCAATACATACAAAAATCGAAAAATACAAATCCTTCCTCTGTATAATATTAGTATAGAATATAGATTAAACAACACGGGGTCCCTGCATAAATCACGCGGTTAGCCACTTAGAAAAAATGGAAATAAGATAGGAAATTAATAATAATTATGGACCATTGAATGGGCTGTGCTTGATCTCCTGCTCGGCCTGCAGCTCGTACATGCCGTAGCCGTCGGGCAGCACGGCGGCCAGCGAGGAGGGCGTGCCGGCCAGCGGGCTGTAGAAGTAGCGCTGGCGCCGCGCCGCCACGCGCCGCATGCCCGCGTACTGCACCTTCACGCCTATCTCCGTCTCGCCCTCGCGCTGCTCTATCATGTCGTGACGTAACTGTACATAATACAATTTAAATATAATCAACCAATTTAAAATATTCTGAACACTACCAATCAAATTAGACGTAAAAAAACTACCACGCATTCAGTCTGTTAAATCTTTAAGATTAATGCTCGGTTTCTGAAGTTTCTATTTATTTTATCGTTACCTATTGTGAGTAGTGTTAGGTTGAACTAAGTTAAATAGAGTAAAACTCAAGTTACGTAGTTTGGAAACGCATTTCATGAAGGTATCTAACCAAAAACATTAATGAAATAATGAATAGTTAAACTTATCTGAGAAACTTAGCCATTAAACTGGTTATGATGTAAAATATTTTTTTTCTTTACATGTACTAAGAACTTTTTGAATTGTTTAATATTATCTTACATCTAACAGCAGGGAAGTGAGATTGACGCGGGAATTCTCATCAGAGTCGACCAGTAGCTCCACGTCGGTGAGGTCCACGCTAGAGTACAATGGACGGAGAGTTTCTGTGTACTGAAACATACACAAGAACATTAATATTTACAAGTAATGTGTAATATTTATTTATTAACTAATTAACTTCCTTATTGTGATTTTATTTCTTTAAACATTGGTGTTTACCTCCTCATTTGTGTGCTGGAAAGAAAAAGAAACAAGATTTAGTTATGAAAATGATTATTATTACCAAATAATTAAATAATTTGTATACGAACATACCAGAGGCCTTAAATCAGGATGGTACAAAACATGCCCGTTGTTATCCACCATAAAAGAGTAGCCATTTACACCTAACTGAAATTAAACAAAAAGATTTTATTATAGAAACTGAACTAGTCGCAAGTTAGCTTTGTCAAAGTAAAATGTACCTTATACGGTGGTACGAGCTTCTTTATTTGATCGACAGGTACATCGGTGCCAACAACTCCTAGTAGATTGGCTTCCCTTTGCTGAAAATATTAATTTAGGTTAGAAAATAAAATATTGGATCCTGAAATCCCTTTTTGTATCAAATAACTAGCTGTTCGCGTGCGGATTCATCTGCGTGTAATTATAAAAACATTATTTTATTGTTTACATTTGTCAAATATTATCAAGAGCAAATGTCAAAATGACATGACATGACATGACAAACCTTAGCAACCTTTCTTTCTAGATGTTGGCAGCAACTTATGTTCTCTTTCCCACATTAGGATTTTTATCCAAAATATTTACCCCCTAAGTTTAATGGCGTGAAAATATATAGCCTAAAGCGTGACGTATGTAAGTGTAGGGCTTTTTACTAAAAAAAGAATTATTCAAAAATATGCTGTAATTGCTGACATCTTAGGCAACAAAGAAGTGTGTGTTTACGCTTTGCAGTTTTATTATACAGAAAAAAGAAAGATCTAGTTTCCGAAGCAGAAATCTTTAGCTTCAACAATATAAGTAGTAAATGGTAGGTAAGGTACAGTCTAGCCTATAATCCCTGTATCTAGGCCTCGCTTCGTAAGAAGGTATTAGAAAATAAGCCGTCACTTGATACCTTGAACGTCACATGTTAATACTTTTCTTGTAAGCATAAGTTTTCCGACATTTTAGTCTTCCATAAAATAGCGCTATATTACACGATAAATATCTTACTAAAATCATAAATTCGAAAGTTTAGATGGATGGATGTTTGTTACTAAGTATCTTCAAAACGGCTTAACGGAACTTTAACACAGATGTAAGTAGTATATTAAATATAAAAACTTTATTTTATTGTTTACATTTGTCAAATTATCAAGAGCAAATGTCAAAATGACATGACAAACCTTAGCAACCTTTCTTTCTTAATGTTGGCAGCAACTTATGGTCTCTTTCTCACATTAGGGTTTTTATCCAAAATATTTACCCTCTAAGTTTAATGGCGTGAAAATATATAGCCTAAAGCGTGACGTAAGTGTAGGGCTTTTTACTAAAAAAAGAATTATTCAAAAATATGCTGTAATTGCTGACATCTTAGGCAACAAAGAAGTGTGTGTTTACGCTTTGCAGTTTTATTATACAGAAAGAAGAAAGAAAAGATTTAGTTTCCGAAGCAGAAATCTTTAGCTTCAACAATATAAGTAGTAAATGGTAGGTAAGGGACAGTCTAGCCTATAATCCCTGTATCTAGGCCTCGCTTCGTAAGAAGGTATTAGAAAATAAGCCGTCACTTGATACCTTGAACGTCACATGTTAATACTTTTCTTGTAGGCATAAGTTTTCCGACATTTTAGTCTTCCATAAAATAGCGCTATATTACATGATAAATATCTTACTAAAATCATAAATTCGAAAGTTTAGATGGATGGATGTTTGTTACTAAGTATCTTCAAAACGGCTTAACGGAACTTTAACACAGATGTAAGTAGTATATTAAATATAAAGAACTCATAGGTTACCAATTAAGTTACTTTTAAATTCAGAGCGTATGAAGTTTCGGGCAAAAGTTAGTATGAAAAAAAAAATCGTAACTCTTCGGTTTACAATATAATAACAGTTTTGTTTCAATGTAACTAGTTACTAACGGTAACATAATATATAGTTTTAGATATAAGCTACTTACAGTATGATTCCTTCTGTCAAAAATTGGTACAGTGACTGACGTCATCAACTGACCCATCCCATCGTCAGCTAAACTGCTACTCTGTAAATGTTAATGAAAATATTTAAGAAACAAAACAGTTCAAAAAATACAAAGTTTCATGTAAAATAATTTAATTAAATACAAGTTGCTGTAGCACACAGCTCACTGAGAATTACCAGAATGGAAGAAATTTAAAACATTATTAAAACGCTACTTTGTTAACTATGGTTAAAAGAAATAACTAACCTTTATAAAAATAGACAACATCTTGTTAAGTTATTTGTGGTTTTCAATCTTTACTAAGTTTAGTTTAATTTATGTATATCTATCTAAAATCTACCATATATTCTTAAAAAAAACATTTGTGACAGGTTACGTCGTAATGTAAGGACATATAGACGTGAGTTTTACTTGTGTACCTATCACGTTATTGTACACGAGTTGTAAGTAATGATATAATTTCCTATGCATACCCTTCCGCCGACGTAGACAGGGCTCCAATGCACGGGGTGTATGGTCTGATACATGACCAGCGGTCGCGCGAGCACCTCCACGAAGTGCAGCACCTTCTGCCTTATCTCTGAATGCTCGTTTATTGTCACGTGGAATCCTAATGAACACAAAATTGTTACTTTATTTTGAGTAATTAACACCCCTTTATTATACATCTCGATTTACGAAAAACATTTCTTAATAATTTGGTTTTAGTAGCTGAAAATTGAGTAAAGCTTCTGAAAGCTTTACCCGTACTCTATTTGGCTTCCGCTTGAGATTTAACCTCCTCTTACTAACGCAACCAGAATTATTTTATGGTTACTTAATAGTTAATAATTAATAGTCGAATTCCAAAAAAATCTGAACAGTCATAATTTCTTTAACTTAGTGTAGTTTAGCGCCCAATATAAAGTGAGTGTGATATTGGATAGGTTCATACCTTTATTAGTGCAAGCCATGTCCTTCATTGTGTGTCCGGAGGCCGCGTCTCCAGCGACGCGGTACGTGAATATCCTAACGGGCATGTGAGGCCAGTTCCAGACGCGGAAGACGCCCTTTACCCCGCCAGCGCCGCCACCCGCCCCTATCACTGCGATCGCCTGGTTGCATTGGCAGCCCTGACCTGTGCGGTTGTACTACGAGAAAGAAATGTATTATTAAAATCTTATGCAAGTCACACACGTAAGGATATGCGTAATTCATAGTCGAGTTTCTTCATAACGTACTCGTATTTACTGTCGCATTTATAGAATTCAGGAAGACTTTTAGTGTAAATTTACTATGAGAAAAGAACTAAACGAGTGTGTTATTATAATTGTATTGTATAATTACCCTATGTAGTATCTCAAAGGCGGTGGTGAGGGCGCCAGTCAAGTTGGCCGCGCCGCCCGCCGGCTCCGCCGCCCACAGCGCGGTTTTCAATTCACGTAACGTTTCAGGTACGGCCTTGAACAAAATTAGGTTATCTTATAATATAATTAAAATAACATTATATTAAGTTAAACAGTTCTAATATTTCACTTTACAACGATTTAAGAGCATAAGGAAACTATAACTATACGGTTCTTCTAAGAGATTTTGGTAAATAAAAGTAAAGAAACGTAAAGTAAACTATTCCAATAAACCAATTAGCTTCTCTGGTAATATAAAAATACACGTATCTTGTAAATTCTTGTTTTCTTTAGAGCTCAATCTAAATTTAAACTGTACAAAGTTTTATTTAGTGATGTTCGTGAAGAGAGGCTTTTGAGTGTGGTTTTGTTCGCGTGGGAACACGAGGACCGGCCACTTCTCACCTGACCTTTGCAACAGCAGGGTCAAGGGCCACTGCCGCTCACTATCCGCACATTTTCCTAAGCCACATTTCAAAGCCGTGAAAGTTTGATTCTAACGGAAATTTCACACTGAAAATTTATACGCTAACGTGAGCTCCTAAATGTAGAAGTTTCGCTATTGTCTACAAATAGAAATATTTTGTGTTTGAAAAGTGTTTCTGTCTTTATTTATTTCGACATATATTTCAACTATAGCATGTTATTCCGTCGGTTTCCACGATCTAAACACTTGTATAACAACATAATCATCCTAATATGAAAATGACTTCAGTTAATTTAATAAACTATGTAACTATTTATTGTAGATTAATAAAATAAGCCTTTTATACGAATTGTTAATTGTAACAAACGTAGAAATGTACTAAATCTTAAATATAGTAAAGTTTCATTAACACAGGATGTTATATCGCGTGGAATGTTTGCCGAGGGGTAATTGCCTCGCCGTATATTAGCCGGAGTGCGTACAGCCCAGCGCCTTGTGCCCATCTCGGTACGTTTCCACTTGTAATATCATTTAGGTGAAGTAATTAGCTAGTTTAGAACCTTCCTTACCAGCTTTAATATATGCAGTCTCTAAAGTGTTATATTGAATGTGCTACAAAGGTAGAGGAAGACCGACGAAAATATGGATGGATTGTGTGAAAGAAGATATGTTTAAGAAGGGAGTGGATTAAGATATAACGGCGGATAGAAATGTATGGAAGCAGCACATGCTGTGCCGACCCTCTCTAGGGACAAGAGCAAGTTGATGATGATGAGTCTCTAAGCTTTGCTTACATTGTAATAATATAAATAATACATATGGTAAGGGCAAAAATTGATCAAAAAGATAAACTACCGTTAAAGAAACTTATTAATGAAGAAAACATGATATGATCGTAAGTACACAGCGTATATGAAGTTAAGTGATAAACAGCGAACACAACTCAACCTGTCGCGAGTTACAACTTGTTAGTTAAGGAGATACTATCTTATACGTTGTGCAGGACTTACAAACTGAATATCACAATTGTCTTTACATATATTCTCTTAGAGCAACGAACAATTTTGCTGCAAACAGAGCTTTGTACATTTATTAACGTTAATGTTAATCTCAGTTTATCTCTTGTGCGTAAATTACGATGCGCCTGAAAATTACTCGCTTAGTAAACCCCAATTACCCTGTTGGAGATTAGCATTATGCGTCGTATTTTTTTACTTAAAAGTAAACATCTTCGTCAACCTTTAAAGTTAAATAATTGCAATTTCTATTGCTTTGTTTAGTCAATACTAATATTATAAAGAGGAAAGATTTGTTTTTTCGTATTGGAATAACTCAAAAACTACTGGGACGATTTCAAAAATTCTTTCACCATTAGAAAGCTACGTTATCGCTGAGTAGCATAGGCTATATTTAATTTCACGTGAACGAAGTCGCAACAGTTATACATAACGGTTATAACATTATGTTGGTTATCTGTAATGACTAGATATAGTAATAAACTATATTGATCTATTGTTATATTTTGTTAAAATCTAATGGAGGTAGGAATTAAAGCAGGTTTGATTGATTCCATTAGCGCGATACACCGAGGACAGATGGGTATCGTAATGCGTACCGCCGCACGCAATACCTGCATTTGCCTATTCTGGGAACCATTTTAAAGGGGTGAAATTAAAAAAAGATAGTTTTAAAACGATATCATAACAAGCCTTGAACGCTATTTCGTGTCTATTATTATCAGAATAAATTCTATAATTATAAGGATATTTTACGTCGGAACTAATTGTTTTTCAAAATAAAATAATAAACATGCTTTATTCGAAAGAATATTACTGTAAACTATGTTATTTTTGTTGTTTTCCATTAAAATAGTGTTTGCCACAACTGTTTAAAATCAATTCGCTGTGTGCAGCTCGCACGAAAAACACATTATATTGACCGCAATTTAAAATAACCACAAATTTTAAATAACCTGTTTGTTGGCCTTCATGTTAATACGATTACGATAAAAATAAATCAGCGAAATAAATTGTAATTTGAGCTTTATAGCGTTTGAATTAAGATTGTAGTTTCTTTGGGCGATATTAAGATTTTATAACGTAATAAAGCACGGTAACTAGCTGGTAAACAAAGATTGTTTTTTAAAAATCAAAATTGGAATCTGGCGACGCGATGTCCATAATAAGGACGCGGCCGAAGAGGGCCGACGCGACTAGACACGGCACGAGCGGGCGATCCGTGCGGTGCCCCCCGAACTTAGTTTGCGTTACGCCTCCTTCATCTACCCAAAAAACGTAAATTGTTTCTTCCACAACACCTTAAGCCATATTTTAATTACATACCTGTGCTAATATTTTCGTATAACACTGATGTATCTCAGATACAGTATCGCTGTATCTATATACGTTGACGAAATCATTCGGGCCGAGTGTATCCAATAGTGCGGACACAGTCGCCTTGGCCAGGCGCTGGTAAGACGAGCCGAGGTCATCCGAGTCGTCCATAAGGATGACCAGGTCTTTAGGTGATGTAGCCGCCTCCACGAACCAGTTTGATGACCTGAAGTCGTAGAAGTCTCTCGCGTGGTGTGAGTAACCATCTTCTGGTGGCCATGACATTGCTAAAGAAAACATAGAACATATTATAGAATGGTAAAATCAAAATTGAAGTCCCTTATTAGGTTAAAAATACTTTTTTTAAAGTATTTTTTATCTAATAAGGTGGCAAACGAGCAAGCGGCCACCTAAATCCGCCAAAATGGCGAAGCGACCGCTGCTCATAGACATCCGCTATTGCAGATGCGTTGCCTACCCTAAATCGACGGAGGAGACGCACATAGAGAGGATATATCCCCTTCCTATGCGTCTCCTCCACCGTCAATCCTTTCCTTATTAGAATAGGATGGAACGGGAAAGGGACTAAAATTGGGCCTCCGGCACCATACTCATCAGACGAAACGCGGAATTGCTCTCACTTCACGCCTGTCTTCTGTGTGGTCGTGGTATTTCGCCGGGCGAGCCGACCCATTCGTGCTAAGATGTTAAAGCGGGCTCTACCACTCTTAAATGTATGTAGTATGATACGGTTGTGAATTATTTTAGAAATTAATGTGACTAACTCAATAAACCTATTTCTTGAAGTTTATTAGGTATAAAATGTAGTTCTAAATCCTTTGTCCAATATAAAAGTGAATAGCGTTCAAGTTACAACAAGTCTGTGTTATAAATCGTAGTGAATTTTAGAAGCACTTTCGAAGAAATCTTGAGAATAGGAAGTGCCGGAGGCGAGGTTGCATAGTTCTGTAGAGTTCGCACCGACGGGGCAGCGGGGGAGGGGCTGCGGGGGCTTTCTACGACCCCTAGGTATATACTTCTTTTAAACTGTCGCCATTTTTAAAACCGGGTCGAGAGTGTTACGCCTTAAACTGAACTGATACCTTAACCAAAATGGATCACAAATAAATACCGGTTTATTTAGTGATAAAGATATAACTGATTTTTCTTGTTCATCTTAACAAAGACAGGTATTTAAATATACAAATAAATAGCGTAATAAAAGATGGAATAATTGAAAGTGATATATCTTGTAGTTTATTAAATATATTTTACTAATATTGCTCACTATCAAGTATAGTTTTTGATTTATTGTGTCAATTAGAATGTTTACCTGGATATCTCCTCATAAAGCCTGAAGACGAGGCGTAGTACTGCCACGAGAGTGTGGGATCGATCTCGTAGTTGTTCACGAATAATGGATCTAAATGCTCCGACCACGATATCTGGTTCTGTACCTCCGCATCTAGGAAAACAAAAAGCTTTTATTACTTGAATTTATAAAGTGACGTAGTGTACAAAAAAAATGTTTGTGTGTTGCAGAAATGTTGAAAATCGGTCAAAACTTTACTATACAGAGTATTTGAAGCTAAAATTCAGGTTTTGCGTTGAAAGCATTCAGTAAGGTGTATAAATTTGTTAAAGTGAAATAACTGACCATGTATGAATTCTGTAGAAAATATACAAGTTTTGGTAAATTCTAGAACTAACCTGTTTTTTTTTAATGCGAGTTAAAATTTAAAGTCGTTGTAAAAAGCAGCAGTAGTTGTTTTGACGATCATTTTGTTCGAGTGGGATTTTCTTTAAGCCATAAAAAAGTGATTGGTAAAATCGGTCGAACATTTACCATGATCGTTTTCCACTTACTGCACCACTGTAGTTGCGGTAGGAAAATTTATAAAATAGGCGGGAAATTTTCATCTACAAATTAACACGGCTGCTGGTGCTTTAGAAATAAATTTAATTTCAGCTTTATAATAAAAATAGGTCTGCAATCGTACTATTTGATTTCAAAGTTTGTAATAAATTCTATTTAGATTCTAATTTTACATAGCATTTTTTAATCTAAGATTTAAAAAAACTTAAAAAATAAGTAAATGATGTTTTATTGTAATTTCTCTGACATTTGTTAAGAGTAACTATTTACATGACAAGTTTTTTGTTGAGCAGCTAGGAAATGAAACTAGAGTAGTCATTACTTATTGCCAAACACTTAGTCATGTCACTGAGTAGTTTCGCGACAAGCGGCACGGAACCCAACTAAATAATTGTCTATTATTGCTCTCTTGTGTTTCTTCCATTTGTAACGTTCTGGCGGTGACTTGAAAGTTAATTAAAGGAAACGAGTATGCTTTATACTTAATATTGAATTTATTAATATGATACATTTGTTATTACTTATTTTGAAAATTATTTTTAGAATAGTGGGGTTAATGTACATAACCTGTAACCATATAATAATTTTACCCTGGCTTCACCCAATCTACACTAGCTGACGTCATAGAGCGGGCGCACACCTTTGACAGAAATATCGCACAACTGATGTGCGATTGTCGATTGTTTCGCAGCCCATTCAACTGTTTCACACTAAAAATCGAGTAGTATGCTCATCTCCATATAAGCTCATAGGAATCAAAGTGAGACTAAACAGTTATGGGATAGTATAGTTTCAGTTTCAGGTGTGCGCACACTCTTAATGTGTTAACAATGTCACAATATTCAGGCTTCTCTGGCTGTCACACGATGTCACATCACGTTACATTAAAACTTATCAGAGTTAAAAGTTGCCTTTTGTATGTACGTGTTAATGGAAAGCTGACATTAACATGTGGCTTATGATATATAATATTTTGAGTATTAATATTTTATACGTGCATAAAAAATGAAATTTCAAAATGGACCTTTTAACTCATTAACATATGAAGTATTGCAGTATACCTAATGTACAGTAAAACATTGTTTCACGTATATAATAGCCTTATGTAGTACATGATGCACGGTCGCGCTGCGGTGCGCTTCCGCGGACTCTATTTCCGATTCGCCTAAATAAATATTTTATGAGACAGATTGAAGCCCGCCGTGTAATCCGCTTCGAAATGTTTTTGTTCAGTTTAAATCTATGCAATTCACAAATGATTATTATATAGGGTCAGTACGACTTGACATAGATAGATTACTACCTAATTTCTGACTAATAAATGATTTGGCTCTGTTTTCCTTTGTTGTCTGTTTGTATTATCACCATTGAGATTATCGTCATCTTCCTGGTCTTATCTGGCTTATAACAACTATGAGCTCACTAAATATCGTTTTAATTCTAGATCTATACTAATATTACAAAGAGGAAAGATTTGTATTTTTGTATGTATTGAAATAACCCAAAAACCTTGGGTTGATTTCAAAAATTCTTGCACCATTAAAAAGCTACGTTATCAGAGAGTAACATAAGCTATTTGTTTATTATTTTCTTAATTTCACTTGGACGAAGTCGCGAGTTGTTTATAAAGTAGACCTAAAAGTCGAAGTAGTAAGAATCAAATCACTGTACCTACCTTCAGTATTGATGTAAGGTGGCATTAGTACAGCACTATACGTGGTGTTGACAGCAATATGGTCGAAGTGTCGGCTGGGGGAGAGCACAAGGCGACGTGCGCGCGCGGCCAGCGTGCCGTCGTCGGCGTGCACGTTCAGCCAGCGTGCGTCGAAGTACGACCCTGGGCTGCCGTCGGTGGAACTGCTGCCTGGAGATAATGCAGCCGCTTCTGCTGAGTCCATTATACGCTGTGAATAAAAAAAAACATTAATAAAAATGCATTGTCAATTTCGTTATTCCTTTCTAACATATTAGATGATTAGCGTATAAGGTTCTATAGATAATTAATCTTGAAATTAATAAGATATTTAGAGCGTGCTTGAAACTAAACTATCGCACAATTGTTTGGTCTCGCATTAATTCCTATGAGCTTATATAGAGGTGCTCACAGTACTCGATTTTAATTGTACAACTAAACAGTTGAATTGGCTGCGAAACAATTGACAATCGCACAACAGCAGTGCGATAGTTTAGTCAAAGGTGTGCGGCCGCTATTAATACTGAATTGAAAAAAAAACACTATCGAAACGGATTAAGAGTGATAGAGAAATAAAAAACAACTGAATAAAAGTCTCTATGGAATAATAGAGTATTAGAATTATTTTTCCTGTTACTGAATATTGTCTGATAATTAATTAAGCATGACATAATTACACACATTTACCACCGAACTGAATAGATTGGAATTTACCGCAAATACCGTTCGGGTCGATTCGGTCAGCGTGCCTACCATATTATTATCTATACTAATATTATGTGGAGAAAAATATGATTACTGGTTTGTTACTGATTCAAAACCTACTGATCTTACAGAGTAAATTTAGTCTATATTTTATTGGTTACTAGCGCCTCCCCCCAGCTTCGCACGGATTTAATGCTAATACAAAAAAAAAATTGGACATTAGATTAGAAATATTTCTCTACTAAATTATGCATGAAATATTTACATATTTGAACCTTCTCACCACCACTCTATTTATTAAAAGAAACTGCAAAAAATCCGTAGCTTATTTTTAAAAGATCTAAGCATACATAAGGACAGACAGACAGTGGGAAGCGACTTTGTTTTACTATGTAGTGATGCGTGTAGTAACATTATGTAAGTCTACATTAATTTTTAATAATGACCGTTATTTTTTGTGTGAAAAATATCATAGCTAGTTTCACTGCGAAGTTATTACCATGCTAATATCAAAAGTCATTACCATAAAGCTACTTTGATTACCACTCGACTTGGTATAGTTAAGACCGGGCAATTTGTAAAACATGTTATTTACAAACGAAGTAAATACTCAATAAAAATAGACCTTAAAATATTTACCATCAACACTTTATGGTAAAAATATTATAATATCAACGCACTGTCCATTAATTCGCATATTAATCGAATGAAATGCGGGTGGGAAACGCGCTATTTAATTCATTTTCAACTGTTAATTTTAAGTACATAAATAAATAGCTGTTACTTTAAACGACAGCAAATTATTATAAACAAATAAAAGTTGATAATAACTTGACGGTTCTACTATATAAATACCAAATACAACAAATTAATTTAGTTATATTCAACTTACTACAATTCTTTCTCTATTATACTAAAACAAGTCATAATCGAATCAATACAACTTAATGTTAACCGTAACAAATAAGTAACTACAACTAAATCATAGAGCATTTAAGTAAACAACTTGTACATAATTCGAACGTGTCCCAAGTGACGAAGTAATTGCTTTAATATTGCCCTAGCTGGTAACACGTCGAGTTCACGGCGATGGCGGGCAATCAAGCCGCGTTTGCTACGCTCACACACGCAAACTAACCAGTAACAGCTACGCTTGTAGCTAATCTTGTAGCAGTAACGTAGCACCTCGGTCAAATAACACACCTATTTTAATTTGATTCTTTATTTTTATAAAGTGAATATTAAGTTATCTACTTTATTATGGTTATAGGATTAATGTAGTTAGCTCGAAACTTCGTAAAAAGATACTGAAAACACAGTTTATAAATGAGAGTTTTTAGTTGCGCTCCACGAAATGTTCCCGTAGGAACAAGCTCGGTAAAATACGAAGGAAGTAATTAAAAGTTGTCCTCTGTGCTCAGCTATTACTGCTTTCATCTCTTTTTATCAAACAAGATGATAAAATCATAGAGAATGATAATATCGATAAATCATAAATGTGTCTTTATAAATAGTGTATTTTAAATTAAATTAATTATTGATGGCAGTGACGTAGAATGGACATTTATTAGTTAACTTTTGGGAGGGGGGCACCTTTACAAACATTTTAATGCCCCCATTAAGAGCCGCGATGAAAAGCTCTGTGTTCTTGAAACAATACTTAGTGCTGCTCCGTAAATACGCAATTCTTTTATTTTATTTCAGCTACAGTTTCATTAAGTGCGAAATGTTGGCGTCGTTTTTTTTCTGCGCGACGCCCGTAGCGGAGCAATCCCCTCGATTTTTCAACTTTATTGTAGAGCTAAGCTCTGAGCGCTTTCGGCTGAGGCCTTGTTGGTAACTTATTATGATACCGCCGTTTCGTAGCAATGCTACGTAGATATTATAATAAGACCTCTCACCGACTAGCCGATAAAGATTCTTCAATAATACAAAGCTTTTGTTGGTTATTGCACATTCATTTTTCTTTCACCTCTTGTTATAAAGCCATGTTTAATCCTGCGGTAATTTTGCGCATATTTTACTTATGTGATTGTTGAAAAGTAATAATAAAAATGTTAACACGATCAGTGCGAGAACACTAAACTTATACTTATCCTAACGTCAAGAATACAGTTATCTCTTTTGTTCGTGTATGAGAACGTAGTTAATCAACCAACGTACACGCTCGCTCAAAACAAAAAAACACTCCCTATAACGCATTAAACGTGTTAAGTAAAAAGAATCCATATACTTTAACTTTTTACGTAAACTATCTTTATGAAAACTTACTAAGCAAGCTTGTTATAAATTGAATAATATCAATATGTTAGATACACAATAGTTCGTCTCCACATGATGCACTTCTTGCACAGTTGCGAGCAAGTATTCCGAGAGACGTCTCTGTTACGAGGAGTTCAATGTTTATGTAGGGGGTTGCGGTCGCCGGGAGAGGGGGTGGCTAACTGAGGGTGGGTGTGACATAATGCAATATGAGCGTCCCGATGAACATGCGGTCTGCCCCCTTCCTGTCACGCATACCTCGCCATATTACGCTAAACTTCCTTAAATTTCAATGAAATCTCTTAGCACTATGCATACAGATTATGTGCAACGATATATTGTAGAGTTATATTTGAATTTGTGTTTATAACTTAGATTACTAAAACTATTTACTAAGAACTTACTTCAATTTTTTTTATCAAAAACCAATGATCAAATAACCGTTTTCTTAAAACTAGGTTGTTTCCCTTTGAGTCTATTGATTGTATCTATAGATTAGCCCAATGGCAAAAAAATCCCATAGGTCGTCCATCAGTGTGCCGATCAGCCCAACAAGAAACATCCCAAAGGTAAGTTTACCCGGAATGACGTAAAATGTATTGTTTCCCTTCTAAATGAAGTCATAGAGTAGATAATATCTTAAAATTCAGTAATAAAAAGCAGAGATATAAAAATAACCAATCACATACGTATTGTAGCAAATTAAATTTTGCTCGTATCGCATTCTATCCTTGCGAATAAATTGAATTCTCCGCTATATTGTGATTTCGTCCGTGCGATATAATATTTTCGCTAGTATTTCACAATGGCGGATACATAACGCGGAGCCGCAACTCTGTCCGGTGCAGATTGTAATTGAAATCGTATTAGTGGAATAGTGCCAGCTGGGAACTCCGCGTTCATTGCATTGCGCGAACTCCCCATGGTTCATCGACTTCGTTCCGCTAACAAATACTTCGAGGAGATTTTTTAATATTTTTTTTTTATTCTATCTCACGAACATCGTAACAAATGTATCTTGGAACTTAAAAGAAAATAACAAGCGCTAAAGAGCTCGGAATAGCTTTTATCATTCGTAAAAGGAAAGTTCGTTTCAAAGGATTGTTACTAAAGACAATTTATTATCACTCTCGTGGATGTTTACAGTGACACTTTGTCGTAGAGCTTAGCTTCAACAGACATACTAATTAAACTATGCTAAGAATATACGTACTTTTTGTTCATTTAAGTAAAAAGCTTTGAACTATATAAAGGAAAATTCCTAATTAATTAATGCATTCTTCATTTATACCCACCAATTAATTTAGTAAAAAAACAAATTCAAATGATCTTTTAATCTCTACTTTAGATAGTTAGGATATACCATTAAGAGACTATAAATAACGCCTTTCTAACATTTACGTCTGTTCTAAAAAAAAATATTTCTTAATCTCGTTCAAGGTAAAAATCTTGTAGTAAAATATAGTAAGAATAGCGGTCATCGCCCCGCCCGCTTTGTGTAGGCAGGCCGCCTACGCGCTACGCACGCTACGAGCTACGGGCTCCGAAGGGCTTCCCTCGACTGCGCGCTGTCTACACAATCGTCGCTTCTCAAATATCTCGTAGACATAATCTTTTTCAAATATCACGTTATAAATTATAACGTCGTGAAAACGTATCTTTTTGAGATATTCTTATTTCGAGTAATATTGATTAATATGGATGTTATATACATTAACTTTGTATTTTATTTACTTATTAATAAACATATTATAAAATATAGTGGCATGTACTCTACAATATAATTAAGATTTTTTTATAAAATGTATCTCACTTTTTGATGATTTGTTTATTCTTAACCGACAGTATCCTGATGGCTGTCGTAAAATAATAAAAATATGTATTAAAGTATCGATAGATTTTCTTTATGAAATCGCGTGTTACCTAAGCGTGGTACTGCAGGCTCCCGCTCCGGCCCGCCTTAGGAATATTGAGTGAGTGGCCTGCGGGATGCGCTGCGTCTCGTATCCAGCCGCAGGAGAGAAAGGGACGGAGGCGTCTCAAGACTACGAATCAATAAAGTCCACTGGCAGAGCTCGAGGCGAGTGCAACGACGGGATATGGGTCACGGTGCACTAAGCCCGCGGGACGATATTTAATAACCCCCTCTTCACACGCCCCGACAGATATTACTCCGGCCCCCAGATGTTTACTCAGAGTGAATTTAAGCGCCGCTTATCATCGCCTAGACGCGATGAAAAGCGCATCGCCTTTGAGGTATTAAAGATGAAGTGGTCTCATATAATGTATCCCCGCCTCACTCGGGTTCAATGCCATCTATAAAATGTTCGTCCTCGTTCAAACTTGTACAATACCTATTGAAATATATTCGCTGCCAAGTGTCGTTGCCGTTTTTTATTCGAGTATCAATTTCATACGTACGTTTACAACATGTCTGCCAAAAAATAATCAAATGAAAGCTGTTGCACAATGCACGTTAATATCGCAGAGTGTCAAAACATTTTTTTTATTTGATACATGGAAAAAGTAGAAATAAAGAGAGTAAAATTACACCTCTTTAGTACATGTTTTTTCTCTATTTAGGTCGAACAATGATTACAAACCAATAATGTAAATTATATCAGAAAATAGTTGTCAGTAGCAGCTGTTGTTTCGCAATTTGCTGATGGCAACATTAGAGTAGAGCGAGTGCACGCTCCCCTCCCCTTCCCAGAGGTCTCCCCCTTGCGGCGGGCCTTTGGAATTTGGCGGTGCGCCTTGCACTCAACGGAGGTTCAACAAACCTACGTCACCTCAGGCTGTATATCCCACGGCACTCTCCTGACGTTTAGATTGTTGTTCTTGTCGTAAAGTTCGCCGTCAAAGGCTTTTGTGTTACGCAAACACGTCACTCACACTTCGTGTAATCATCGCATTACGACGCGTCAAGTAAAATGTGCCTCGACTGACGTTTATTATGTACAAACGATGCGACAGGTTTATTATGGAGTTTTTGTTGACTTATTTATGTTCAAGTAGGGAAGTACATTAGTATTCCATTTATTTTTGACATATCATATTAGCTGTTTCTCGCAACTTCGTTCGTGTGAAATAAAAAAAAAACACGTATCACAGATAAATTGCGTTTCTAGTGGTGAAAGAATTTTTAAAATAGGCCAAGTAGTTTTTGAGTTATTACAATACATACAAAAGTACAAAAATACAAATCTTTTCAATATACAATATTAGTATAGAGTATAGAAGTCTAGATTTGTATAGATATGAATGATCTCAATTTGAGAAATACATATACATATCATGTTTTCTTAATTACATTAACAAAAAATGCGTCAAAATACGAGTAGGTGGACATAATGTGTCAAACTTAAATATTTCATTGGGCAGAAAAAGCTATAAGAGGTTTTTGTAATCATGTGCCAAGTAAAAGTACTATTGGATGAAACATCTTAATTCGATTTTAGCAAAGAACAGTGCCTCGTGACTAATTAGCAATCGTATTTGTTCAAATATTTGTATGACTTCACTTTACCGAAGTTTTAATTTTTATATTGTACGACTAAACGTGACAAGTTTGCTTTTTCTTAGTCGTTTAAGTTCTTAACTCGTTTAAAATTGTATATTTCTACGAAATTCAAAGCAACTTAGATGAGTAAAGAAAACATTACATTGGATGTAAAATGGATGTGTAAGAAAGTTTTATATTAATCTATACTAATATTATAAAGAGGAAAACTTTGTTTGTTTGATTGTAATAAAATAACTCAAAAATTACTAGGCCGATTTCAAAAATTCTTATACCATTAAAAAGCTACGTTGTCAGTGAGTAAAATACGGTTTATTTATATTATTTTTTAATTCCACGCGGACGGAGTCGCGGGCGAATGCTAGTATAACATAAACGTAACTGTTATAAACCTATGGAACGAACCAAACGATACCATTTCGTATTCAAAACTACATTTGGTTGTTTCCGTTCGCGTTAATTGGACCCATTTAATGCGGCATCCCACAATATGTATTGAGCGATTTCCGGATGATTATATTCGGGAAACTCGTTAAATATTAAAAAAGAATACCCGAACATATGATATGTAGAGTACGTAAAACGTATGTACGGACATACATGTTTGGAGAGGTCCAATTTGATGTTACGAGCCGTCGATTAACAAAACTGTTTTATGTGTGTTTGCATCGTTGATATAACCTTAAGTTTGCGATATCGCAACACCTGTACACCATACTATAATATATGATTTTTTTGTAGCTGCAAAAAGCTGCATTTACTCGTATACTTTATCATCGCCATAATCTTATTCTACTCATGGGAAGTCGGCGCACAAGGTTTTAAAAATGTGTGATTTGTTTTGATTTAATTTTTTATGGCTGGCCACCTGTCTGTTGGCAACCCTATTTGGGAGTAATGTATACACCTTATATGTACGTACGTATATGCAAAAAATAATCATATTTACTTAACTGATTACAATCGACGACATAATGTCGTTTAGCCTCTACTTATTTTGTAAGCGTGAATTTAATATTTAAACTTTATATCTGTGCAAAGAGGTGTTTCAAAGTTAATATAATTTGAAATTGTTAGAGGTGATATTGAAGGCGTTGGAGGTGCTCATATCGTCTCAGCTATCTATTATAACATTATGATTTATAGCTCAATTGGCGCGACTCCCTCCACCCCACACCTCTACCCGCACAACGTAGCTCGGCGGCTAATTTCACGTGAATTTTGTTACAAGTTCTTGCAGTCACACAAAGGAATTTAAGGTATGCTCCCACATAAAGGAAATAAGCTTTGATACACGCTATTTTACGCATTACACTAACAAGCTTGAATATTCCTCCAGTCACAAATATGTACCTTAAATTGTTCGTAAGTGTTAAAGTTAATTTAATACTTGTATACCTTTTACTTCATTTAGAGATAGGGATTGATAGTGAATGAAACAATAAAATTGTTCACGAATTGATATACTTATTTAGTTAAGGACAATCTTATTTACAGCTGTAATCTAATAGAAGTAAAGTAAAAAGAATAAGTGTATTGTTTTGCTCGCACCTATTGGAGACGTCAATTATCATGCAAATTCAATATTCATTTGTATTTTCACTCACTATTTAGCACTATACTGATGGATGAAATAAACAGTTATGTTATATTTACTGTAATATTTTGAGATCAAAACGAATACTGAAGAAATCCTTTTTGCTTTAAAAAACGCGATGTAACATGCGCCGTATGCAAACAACGTGCGCATTTTTGTACAAAATTAATTCCGCTTCAGGGATGTTTCGGTTTGCACTGGACGTAATATCCTGTGAGTGAAATACAAACAAAACTACTAAAAAAGAAATACATATAATTAAATTAAAAATTATGTCATTTAACTTCCATTTTACGGATTTTAGTTATATTTCAAACTTTTCAAAATAAAGAACGACAAAATAGAAAAATAATTCTTAACTTTTGAATGGTAGGTTTAGATTAATTAGTTACAGTCGTTAACCTAAGTGAAGTGAATAATATGATTGCAAGCGAACTTTTGGCAACTCTCAACATCCGCTCTTCATTTCCAATACTTTGTAAAAAGGTAAAGCACAGAATGGAGGCGCGCTGATGGAATTACGTAGCGGAGTACAAATCGCGAAACATTCCAATCTCTCCGGTTAATTGAATCCTACAGGCCTTCATTAGAGAGGGCGAAGAGCGAATCGAACACAAAAGAACTTTTATATAGGAAAGGGGAATGTCGGAGTTCGAACAAAAACCGCAAATGGCATTCGGGAGGTTGCTTCGATAGAATAATTACGTGCCCCCCATGGAGTATGCTACGAGTTGCCTTTCACACTCACTACCACATAAATCCTGACGATCAAATTGGCATTGACTTGAACACCAAATGTACTAAAGCACTTAACAAATACAGCCTTAACAAACTTTGTAAATATATATGTCGATATAAATATAATGACCTTTTTTATTCATAAGTTACATTATACTGTAAGTTTTATAAACATACGTTTCTTTTAAAGTAACCAGTGCCAATCTAACATATATCAACTAAGCGCCATCATCAATATAATTCCATGAAATATCGATAGTTAAGCTAAACCAACTCTTATACCAATGGGATAAGAGTGAAATAAGAAAATATCTGATTCAATATCCGATTGAAGTTTAACAAAGAGTTATTTTCAAGGAAATTGTGAAGTCTGCATCGAATTGTAAGTTGGAGCGGGTCGCAGTCGCCTTAGTTGTGAGAATCACAAGTATTTCCAATATGAGCACCGACAGACGATAGAGGGCGTGGCGGGCACTATCGATGTTAGTTGGCCATTGCGATCTATGGTAATGCAATCTGAACTCAAAGCGAAAGTTTTGCAAAATTTTAATAATCTTAATGTACGAGTAGATATTGAAATTCATTACGTATTGCACGAGTCTTTAAATTTAATTTAGCTGTTGGATATATTGAAATATGTAATTATGTGTAATTTAAGGAATATTCACAGTGGTAACAGAAGATTCTAAGTGTCTAATTTCTCTTTCCATTAGTCCTTTAATAGTTTAAATTAGTCACTTTTTTAATCTTATTTTTGATGGAAGAATAAAATGAAACTATGAGATAACGATATTTAAAATAATTTCCTCAAGGACTGTGAAATTATGCTAACAATCCAATGAACCGATGCGCGAGGGAACATTTCAAGTCCCCAATTTATAGTCAAGAGACGTTTATACTTTACGTAAGTAGATTATTCATTGAATTGGAATAAAAAGATATTCATACAATGAACGAGACATTTTAAAATGGAATAGGCAACAAGACGTTACAATCTTATCCCTGTTTTACCTTTCAAAAGAGTAAGCGAGATGACAGTATGTTTAACAAGGTGTTTCAGTGGAAACTGATAGTTAGTAATTTTATTCATTTTGTCATGTCGCATTGGAGCAGTGACACTTGTGGCGAGTGTTGCCCCGCGCCGGACGAGGGCGCTATTGACTACTAGTTGACCTGTTGTCACCTTCTTTTAGACGTGTATAAATGGATTTTCTTGTCTTTTGAATAGTTTTAAGTTTCATTAATAAAAACTAAGACAATTTTTACTTACCATTACTGCGTTAATCTTGAAGTCCAAATGGTTCTTGACCTCAGCGGCCAGCTCACGCACCAGCAGCAGCCCATCTTTGCGCACCACCTCCACGTTGGACTCGTGGTATTTCTGCATAACATTACAATTTGATATTTAGGATAGGCTTTTACAGGTGAAATAAATATTATCATGACCCTTAAAGTAGGGAGATAGTATGAATTGATGTAGAATTTTTGAAAGCGTTTATCTATCACGTTTCCAGATATAAAATCGATAAAAGACATTATATCATTTCAGGCTAACATGAAATCAGATAACGGCCAATATGAAGCGCGCATAATTCGTGAAAATAGCTTCAATTGTGAATCGCATCGGTGTAACGTGCGAGCCACGGGATATATTTACGTAAACCATTTACTTAGACACACGAGCCTTTGTTTCTGGTTTTATGTACGTTTGATGTGGAAGTGTTGTCACTATCAATACCAGTAGTTGTCCTCATTTGGAATATTTATTTATTTTATGATTATCGTCTTATAAATGTTATTTACAAATTGCGAATGTTGCTGGATACTTAATCAAATGGGTGATAATTCTGAAAGTTTTTAAGTTATTATTATTAACCAAAGATTTTATTCCTTGCCAGTGCTATGGGCTAATTCGTGAAACTACAGTTTAGAGGAGAATAAGAGCATTAAATATGGAAAAAATATTACATTTCTATATACATACATCGATCGTACTTTCGTAGTTTTGTAGAAAAATTGTATTAGGAAATGTTCGTAATAGTATCTACTTCGTACTACTTCTAATATACTATAGTTTAGTGGCTGTCGTATCGATCCTATGCTATCCTCGTGACACCGTTAGTTGGAAACTTGTTTGGTCCCAAAATGGCGGCGCGGGAAGGCGGGCGCGCCAGACGCTTGTCAAATTTAAAAATGGAACGTAACCGTACCGAATTCAACGTACACTGGCAGGAAAATTATTTCGTATTCGGAACTAGCTTCGGGGACCTTCGTTATTGAATTTTGGATTGTGTCTTCTTATTAAGGTTTTGCGGCCTTGACATTTCCTCATTGTGCGGTTACTTTACAAACAGGATTAGGTACCTTGTTTAGTATTCTACGCGCTTCTATACGTATCCTTCTATATAAATAAATTAATATCCCAAACGAGAATTACTAAAAAATGGCTTGAGGGCCCTACAATCCGTTTCTTATAGTCAAATGTCTTAATACAAAAATGGAAACTATCTATTCTAGCAGTTTGCAGTTTTGGCAGAATTGTTCGTATGGGACAGTGATATTTCAATTAAAAAAGGTATCAGTTGGACACGGATAGCGATGATTGCATAACACCGACCCGCAGCCGCAGGCCGCAAGCCGGGACGCGGCGTGCCGTGGCGAGGGGCACGCGCCGCCGCCCAGCTACGAATCTAAATTCAATTAAGCCAGTTAATTTAAACCGCTTTGTATGTCAACACTACACTCGCGCTTTATGATTAAACATTGTGTTTTGATTATATTACTTAATTTTATCATTATGCATGTAGATCGAACAACATTTTGTGGCATGTGACACTAAAATTAAACCTTTTTTGTATATTTTGGTAATTTTTTATATGACCTTTACAAATATTGTTCAACGGTGTTTTTATTTTTTGAATATCGATAATAACTGTCATATCTTATCTTATCTTATATTATCTTAAGTAATTGTGATTTATATATAATAAGTAGTTGGTAGTTTCTTGTTGCCGGACAGAATTCCCCGAGCCCCGCCCGTCCCAGCCCGCCGTAGTGCGTGATCACAAGGAAATTCCATTTGCCCGCAAAAAACATTTACGGAAAAGGGTAGAAAGGAGACTCGCCCTCCTCCGATACACTACGACCTAATACATTTATATTGGCATAATGTTTGCTCCGTATCAATTTAATTATATCAAATAAATGTCTTTTAGTAATGCAACCTATTGAACCTTTTTGCGGAATAAGATTGGATTTCGAATAGCAAAAATATGTTTAAGCGATCCATATTCACGCAGCATTCTTAATTACTTTTAAATTACATTCGTTTTAAATTCATTAACAAAAATGTAGCCTCCATGATATTGTAAACAAATCCATAATTATACCCTTACCCTACATTTCCACCTATCATCTAGAAGCTTTGTTGACGCGGCACTCACTGTATTAGCCTCCAGTTCCACTACGATGCTAGTTAACTATTCCACGATGACGTTGCTTGATTAGAAATACCTAAATAAACAAGTAACTGTTTATTTAAAAACTAATAACCCAGCCTGACTGTGTCAGAAAATAACAAATTAACACGTAACTCTTGAAAACTGCTTAGGAAGCTTTAAGCTATACCAAGAACAAGGTACATATAAATAGACAGGAAAAAGCTTATCCCATTGTGTTTAATGGTTCTTAAAGTTAACTAGTAATCACTAATTCATTAATTCGATTCCCTTCGAAAGCTCTTTTCACTTCTACCTTTAGAATCATTTCACAGTTATTACAATAACTGTCGGAGAAAGCGTAGTTTTAGAGTTTTAAATATTTTGCGTAGATTAATTAAATGGGGCGCATTAAGAGTGACGGCCGATGGAAGTTTGCGAAGTCGGCGAGCCGGCTACGAATTCCAAATTGATTGACTACAGTTACTATTCAGCAACTTAAGGAATTAAATTCATATTGATATAATTCTCGTGAACTAGCTATAACTTAAAAACATTTCTTTAATCTATGCTTCTATACTATTATAATAAAGCGTAAACACACACTTCTTTGTTGCCTAAGATGTCAGCAATTACAGCATATTTTACATTAATTTTTTTTTTAATAAAAAGCTCTACACTTACGCCACGCTTTAGGCTATATATTTTCACGCCGTTAAACTTAGGGGGTAAACATTTTGGATAAAAACCCTAATGAGGGAAAGAGATCATAAGTTGTTGCCAACATCAAGGAAGCAAGATTGTCATAGTTATTTTGACATTTACAATTGAGAATTTGATAAATGTAAACAATAAAATAGAATTTTCATAATTTTATGCAGATGAAGTCGCAAGGGAACAGCTAGTACCTAATATATGGACTAAAATTGTTCTTAAAGGTGGTTATTAAGACTCAAATCTTAAAATGTTTAATTAATAAGCTTCCTAAATACAACTTTTAAGTTAGTGTCAATATAAAACAAATAGTAAAGAAAGATAAATAAGTTAATTAACACCTTTCAGGGTCCAAGAGTTTCAAAATGACGGCTTAAAGTCTGTTTGCATTGTCCGCGGCCGGACGCGCGTCGCGGCGCTACAAGCCCGCCCCGATACAGTTTAACCCAATTTCATTCTCCTCTGTTCTCAAGGCTTCAACGGTTTAGGTCACAGTCTTTGTGCTCAAGTGGAACAAGGCTGATGTTTTGATATATCATGACCAACTTTATAAATAAAAAAAATGATCTTAAGTTTTATTTTTTAAAATTGGTATGTGAACTGCCATTCCGTCAATAAAATCTTATAGTTTTAACTTTTGTAAGACAATTTAAAAATGTTTGTGCTATTTCTGTGCCCTTTTTACTGTGCGGTTTAAATTGAAATTTATATTTTTACCTCAAAAGGTATTCTCAACATCTTAGCAGAGGCCGAGGTCAATTTGTAGAGTTGACCTCGAACACTCGCTGGAGAGCCGAGCTTGCTGCCAACTGATGCACGACAAGTATTTCTCGAATAAACCCACATTTGCACTCTAAACACACAAAATAATATGAAATTGTAATGCAAAAACATTCTATGTTCTATTCTATGGGTAAGAAACCCGTGTCTTACGAACAGTATATTGGTAAAAACCACGACAGTTTAAAGTTATATATCATTCTATGTTCCTCTAATTTTATTTTTCAGATTGGCTAAGACACTTAGGGCCCACCACTGGCTGATAGAGGCTCAGATAGCTTAAAAATGACGTCACTGTCAGATAAGGGAACAAAATCCGATATTTCAATCACATATTTTACATGTTCGATTGTTATCAGATATTTTACAATTTGTATGACAATTAAAATTTCATCAAAATCTATCTAGTAGTTTAAGTACGTATAAAACGTGAACGTGTGAAGAAGGTAATAAATTAAAGTCAGAGTAAGTTGTACGCCTCTCGCCAGTTACTTTACCTACATTTTTAACATGCCCTATCTTAAGTTAAAATTCAATTACAAAATAACGTTGATAAATCTCTTAATATAAACTCCGTAATCCGATTATCCCCAATCTAATAATCAGCAATGTCAATACAATGAATTTCCAATACCGGAGTAAATTCACAAAAACGTCTAGTCGACATTTCTTACGCGTTGATATTAAATAAAGGGTAGCGTAGCGCCCCTGTTCCGCCACCCTGCCTATTATGTATTCCGAACTAAAGATCAAATACATTTGAATATATTTACTTTGTAAGTCACAGAAATAATACTATTTATTTATCTTATATTGTTATTCTGTTAAAAAATTACGTAAGTCCGTAGAGTCGTTAGAAAAGCCTTTATCGACAAAGGCCTTTTATTAAAAAAATTACAGGTCTAAATTAGTACATAATTCTGTTACCTCAATATATGACACTAATTTGATTCATTATTATTTTCATAGTTAATATTAATATCGAAGTTATGAAGGAAGCTTATTTTTCCCTTATTCTGTTTTTACATCGGTTAATCTGCGCTCGCTAATCCGCCGCACGCCGCGAGATGGCGCTCTCCGCCGCCATCTTACATTAATTAAAATAACGAATGTGGTTAAGCTCGAAAACGGCTTATGGAAACTTCGTCGCTATAACTTATTAAATATTTTTCTTGCTGTAAACGTTTTTATGTTACAAAATAATAACGCGTTAAACGCAATTAGTTTTGTAAAACGGTGTTTACTTTATCTTATACATGTTTTGCAAATAAGTACTTAATTTTGGTCTGTGGTTAAAATTGAGGCACGCTGAGGGAGAGCCATGAGCAAGAAATACTCAATGCACATTTTAACCATAAATGCACCCATTTTAATAAAATCACAAAGTTAGCATTTACTTAAATACATTTTAGTATCTTAAATACTACAGAAATATTCATATTACACGTTAGTAAAAGCAAAATTTTCCTTGACAAACAAAAATGAATATTTCAAACGACATTTATATATTGACTTAGAAGAAAGGATTATCTACCCCTGACTCAAAGGGTTGTTGCGATTCTTAAAATATCGAGGAAACAGCTCGAGGTATTTACACACGTTCGAAATAAATATTTCGACGTACTACATATTACGGTATCTTACATAAAAATAACTTTGAATAACATTGATAAATTCGTATTAAGTACTAGCTGTTGCCCGCGACTTCGTCCACGTAATATTAAGATAAAAAAGTAGCCTATAATATGCCCATGTCAGCAACCCTTCAGTGAAAGTCCGGTCGAAATCGGCCAGCGGTTTCGGAGATTACCCGGAACAAACGCGGCTTGCGTACAGACAGACAGACAAAAAAAAATTAATGCGATTTTCGTTATCAGCAACCCAAATACATCTTCTTCCCGAAATCTGTAATTTTTCTTTTGATATTATAGTATTATACAAACAGACACTTTTATTATATGTATAGATAGATAGACCAGCAGTATAGTCAGAACAAAGAACTAAGTAACAGTTAAAAAATAATTTCACATTTAAAGCTGTTTAATTTATGAAAATGAAAAAAACAAAAGCAAAGCCTAATATATGTGTTATAAAATTTTTATTTGTATGTATTATATTATATATCTTTTTTACAATGCAATAGATAATGTGTTAAATAAAAGTATTGGTAACATAACAATGGTACAACACTTTCGTTCATTACATAATACTGCAGTTGTTTACCAGGTACTCGTGCATTATGTAGACTTATGAAGGTCAAACCTGTCTAAAATGTTTAACCCCGAACAGTCAAACTAAATCGGTTGATCTTTATATAACTACTAGCTTTCTACCGCGACTCCGTCCGCGTGGAATTAGAAAAAAAAACACAGAAGTAGACTATGTGTTCTTCCAGACTATCCTCTACATCTATACCAAATTTCATCGAAATCCGTGCTACCGTTTAGGATACAAACTCTAACAAACATCCATCCATCTATCCAGCTATCTATTCGCATTTGTAATATTAGTATTATATGTAGTATGATTATTGAATATTTTTTTATAAAACAAAAGTGAATATACACTAAAATTGAAAGAAGAAATATGTACATAGTTAGCTATTTATATAGACAACATACATATGTACGAATTTTCTCTATTTATAATACATTTTATTTAAATGATTACTACAGAATATGGTATTTAGTAGAGCTTGGAAAAGTTTTGTATAACGCGCAGAGTTTCACTTGCGAATACATGAATATTTACTTGACGCACACACAGTTGCTTCTAAAAAGTAAGTAATATTTGATTACTAAAATGACAATTATAAATTAGAAATCTTAACACGTGTTGATGAATTTTTTTCATGGAATAATACACGTAATAAGTGCTTTATACGAGTATCAGTTTCCTTTAATAGAAACTTCAATAATGCTAAATCTCACATATCTTCCTAATGATCTTCCAAATTTTATCAATTCAAATATTAATGTTGACTTAGATTATTTCTGTTCTTTCGCAATCCTATAATCATGTACTAAATTATGAACACGACAACCGCAATAAAGGCTGTTAATTATCCTATTGGTGTGTACAGGCGATGGTAAGTCCCGCGTACATTTGATACGAGTCAGGGTAAGGGGTAGGGGGAAGGGGGAGAGACAACTCCCCTTCGGAATTAGGTCGCGGGAGGATGAAAGGGAGCAACTCTCTGTGCGTTTTTATATCGTATCCATCCAACGATAGCGCCGGTTGCTCTAAACTAAGGCTACTATATCCTACTTAACGTAATTTCGATATAAAATATATGGTTACTTACATTTTGTATTTGGTTCATCTTTGTGAAATGTCTGCCGAACTCCCATAAGTCCACGCCGAACTTTAAAGCCCAATTCTTGACTCTGTAACAAATAATTTTTAATCATTATCAAAGTACGTTGAAGGAAAACATCGTGATGCAACCTGCACATATCGGTGAAGAAATACAAAGATATGTGTGAAGTCAACCAACCCGTAGTGGGCCAGCGTGGTTGACTATGGCCTAGTCACCCCTTACTTAGGGTAGGCTTCGAGCCCTTCAGTGGTGACATATAGTGAGCTGGTGATGATGATTATCAAAGTTTACTCAATCATAACGCTTTAATATTTGTTATTTATTAAACAGAATATATGTCGTATTTTTACTAAAATTCATCCTCGATCATTCTAGATACTCATAATAAAAATTTCATTTTATTACCGAACGGGTTCGTAATTAAATTGATATACTCGTGCAGCTAGACCCGAATCCATTGTAAAGGGAAACATTTTATACCCTAAGGACTAACATTGTTGGGAAACGGGATTTCAACGTTTATCCGACTTGAAGGACCGTAAACATCCAAACATTATAAAGAATCAAGATGTAGTAGTATACGTTTAAATTAAATTGAATATTATTTAATGTAAACTAAACTCTATACATATGTCAATATTTATCTTCAGTTTGTCACTCATGTACAAAGGAAATGTATATAAGCATTGTTGTGATGGGAAGAGACCGATTTAATTAACGACCCGGGCGATACCTGGCCGGGTCGCCGCGCCGCTCGCTGGGTCACGATTGGAAATGTTTCCCCATTAATTTTCATTTCCCTCTAACGTTCAAGTGCTTTTAAAAGTGGACATTTTATTGATGTAAAATGAAGTAACGCCGAGTGTGCACTCGCATTAAGTAATAAAGCTTTTAAATTTATATTAACCTTCTTATAAGCTTTTAATAATGTCTGACCATTACATATTACAGCTTAAGTGCATCTCTGGATAAAATTATATGACTCATGCAATCTGTCAGATAATAAGATTATCTAGAGTATGTGATTTTAATTTAATTTATAATCAAAGGTTTTTTTAAAGTGGCTCAAATATCACAAAATGAATAATTTTGTCGCAATTCCCAATACGATAAAAAATATTAACATAAGTGACAGTTCTGTTTTATATATTTTTACTGTATACAATCTATAAAATAAAGGCATATATCAGGTTTTCGATCAGTTTGTGTAGAGTGTTGACAAATAAAATGTAAAGGAGGCTGAGCAAACATTGAAGCAATCGGAAGCGCTCCAGTGAGGGCCAAATATTTACGGAATCAACAGCTTTACAGCGCAGCCTCACTCCAACAATATTGAACTTATTACACCCTTATAAACCGTGAACCTCTTTTCATAATTAATCCAATACATCTCAACCTGTTTCTTTGAATAAAAACAGACATGATAGGCTAAAATAATTTTAGACACGACAATTAACAATCAATTATAATAATTATGTTAAATATTAATTATGTTCTATTTTTGAATTGTTCGCTTCTGTAACTATTTTTAATTCTTTCGTTTGATTCTATTTCAAATTGCTTTTTCAATTCGTACTAACTTTACCTTTTATTTAGGTCATCTATTTTCAACTCCACTATCGCTACGAGTATCGTAGACCTTTGTAGACTTTTGTATCGTAGACCTTTGTAACACCTGACCTGTCTGACCCTTATTCATTTCAAACGTTAACATTTTATATTAAGCGAATACTGAGCTAAATATATGCATGTAGAAGTGACGAGCGGCTTGCACAATTTAATTTCGAAGGTAGGTCATACACACGGTAACTCCTCCATTGTGGGCTTGCGTATATCGGAGATAATGAAATATCTTTAGTGAAAACTACATAACAGTATCTAAATGGATTGCAAACATTTACAGAGATTAACCAATTGACTTTAAACGTTCGCACAACCAAAGTGCATAATTCCACCATTTATTGACAACTGTCATCTGTTATTTAATTGTTTGTCATCTTGACACAACCAATTTCAAATATTGCCAGCACTTAAAATTATTATATCACCGTAACTTTAATCGTTCAAACATTAACAATAATTTCGCGTCGTTATGCATTTAAAATATGTAAGCTATGTTACTGCTTTACATAGATATAAAAATGTTTGTAATCTTGGAATTAGTAACCTATTCAATGTCCTTCGGATGAAAAATATTTTATCGCATATTACGTCAGTTCCATTCATCAGCGGCTAATGAAATTCTATTTATAAAAAACAAAGCAGCTCTTCCCTACGAATACTCCTTGTTAGGCACCGTCACTGAAAAGCTATTTCCTTATTCCGTTTCGTTTAATTCAAGTTGTTTCACAATGTGCTCATTAGCAATCAGGGAATGTTTAGCCGCCATTGTTGGCGGGATTTCGGCCGTCATCGGCAGAAGTTTGGAATTTAAAATGATTTAAAATGCTCGTCGGTCGACGTCAGGTGTTTTCAAATGTCTACTCGAAGCTCCCGACTTCAAGATATTGTAAAGTATGTAAGTTATTCTTGCCTATTCTTCTATCCAGACCTAGTAAGAAAGAATTATTAGACACTAAGTTCAAAGAAGGATATTTGAACTAAATTAGCTATTTATTAATCTATTTAAAGGCAGAATCATTGACGACTGTATTAGAGAACCCCGACAAAGAACAATATAAGAAGTTATTTCGGAATTTAACAAAGATGTCACGTTATTTTACGAGGCCGTGATCGCTTTAAGAAAAAAACACAAGAAAAGCGAATTGAAACGAGAATCTGGGAAGATCTTGTTACGGTAATCGGTTTAACCCTAAAGCAGCGAGCGTCGCCACCGCCCTCTGCCGGCTGCCGACTCTCACTAACATTTACCTCTCATCTGAATTTGTAATGTTCGCTATCTTTCAGAAATCTTTACTTTTCTTTGATCAAGGTTTAGTTTTAAAAATTAACATAGGTTATAGAAAACAAACACAAAAAGCTATAGTGTTTTGGGAAAACATTATCCTCTGAGATGTTTATTCATTTTTTTTTAATTTAAATCAAAATTCCATTAATAAGCATCACTCAATAAATAATTTTCTATCAAAATTTAAAAATAAAGCATTCTAACACTAATGTCTTTCCCGTTTGAATTTTTTTCTAAGAAGCCTGCGCGATGGTTACTCCTAACTTTCCGCGTCAAAACTTTTTGTGGGTATTTAATTCTTTATTTTGCTAAAGCTTTCCCTCGCTTTTACTGAAAACTGTTTGTTCTTACAACCGCTGTAATACTTTGGAAAACCTCATCTGCGACCAAAAAACATTGTTACTTTAATAAAGGATTGAACTTTAAGGGCAGTGATGAAAAAGTCTTTTAATATTTGTCAAACATTTTATTTTATCCCAAGATAGTGAGAACTCTTTTTTCTTACTTAGATAACACGATGTTCTCTGTGAGCTGTTATTTGTAAGTGTCTTTCGGGTCACTTTAGTCTCTACATATATGAAAACTAAATAATCAATCGATGAAAAGATTTCTATATACTTACATCTTAGTGAAATATCCTTACAATACAATAATTCTATCTTTATTAGTTTGGTTAAGAAATGAAGCGAGTAGTGTCAATGTAAGAAGATGTCAGTTATATGAACTTTGCATTCGAGATCACCACATCTGGAGAGATTAAGACTAACTAGAAAACAAAGTCTTCCAGCCATTACCCAAGTTATAACTGATTGAGCGTCGAACGAGGGAGATGCGGCGATCTGTGTAAGATAGCCAGGAGAGGCGAGGCGAGGGTGTGCTTAAACGAAGTTCATTAGAGATGAGAGCGGCGATATCTCGCGGTGAGCTGCACCAGCCTCCGATATGCCGCTTGTTTTATTAATCAGCGTCGTCGAGCGCCGGCAGACGGGGTGTCAGACGATCCGCCCTTACGTAAGTCAGCCTCCGTAGTACGCAGCGGCGAGCCCCTCCTCTCTCCCGCATATCCCGCACGCCCCGCCCGCACCCCGCGCGCCCTCTCCAGATCAATACTCCGGCCGGCGCCTTTGACATGTGCCCCGCGTGCCGCCTCGCAAATATTTACGTAGTGGAAGCAGATCATAACTAGTTAGTTCCATTTGGCTATTTGCACGGGCCAAGGACCGCTGACCGCCGCGCCGGCCGCGGCTGGACCAATAAAAACGGCCTCAATTTGCTTCTGGACGACTTACGGCTTAATTCACGCGGAAATCTTTTTACACAGCCTATTTATAAGAACTTAATACAATTTTATATTGCAGTGTATCGCGCTAATATTTAGATTAAAAAAGAACTAAAAACAAGTGAGAAAAAGAATATGTCAATAAAATAAATGTTTTATCAAAAAGCGCGCCAACTCGCGAAGTTCTAAAAGAAAATGTCGAAGTTCTGAAGACGACGTTTTTAATTATAAGCAACAATATTTAAAAAAACATATTCAGTATAATAGAATTAGAACTTGAACATATGTTCCAGATTACTTGACATGTTAGGGTATTAAAGTATTCTTTAATACAAATGTAGCAAGAAAACTGCCGGTAAGGTTTTCCAAACGTAAGGAGAAATCTTTACCTCGAAGGACATCCCAGTAATCCTATCAGAGTATTTGCTCCGATATTAAAGTAACTTGAATGGGTCTTACATGTCCATATATGGTTTTTTTTATTAAATATTTTATTACATGTTACAACTATCATTTTTAACACATAAGTAACAAAATATTTGTTATATACTGCCGTATCAATTTACAGCCCATTTAGGTAAATGTTTTACTTAGGTTTTTACCTAAAAATCCAATAGAGACAGCTAACATTACGTATTAAATTTATCTAATTTAAGACTGTAATTTTTCAATTAAAACAGACAATCACAGAATTTTTTTGTTAAATAAAATCACTACGGAAATGTAACAAAATTGTTGCGTCTTAAATGAATTTATATGAAAAAAATTGGTAAATAAATTGAATTTTAAATAGAAAGCAAGTGCTTTGATGTTGACAAATTATATTTCACGGTCCGTTGTGTGCGGGAATTATGGGGAAGCTCGCTCCTCCTGCATTATGGTAAATTCAAACGGATTCATTAAAATTTAATAACGGGCTTTTAAAAACTTAAGCTTCCTCATTCGTAATAATTTTTTACATTAAAATGTATTTAATCAAATGGAATAAAAGAACGTATATATAAAAGTATATCTTTGTTCCATTGTTTTATTATTTATTAATTACACTAAAGCCAGAGCTACCTTCTTAACTCGAAATGTACAGTTAAAACTACAACAAACAACACAGTACAGTTTAACTGATAGTTAAATTTGTACAGATTGATTGTTCAGTTCAAACAGTGCAAAACTATACAGGGGGTTTTGGGACTAATTTCCACTTGGCCGTGCGATTCTATCCGAGCGTCGTATTTCCACTGGCACGGACGAGACTGCTGTATAAGATGTCGGACGGAGCGACTAGAGACTAGTGCCTGCAGGCACTTAATTGGTACAAAGTAATCGAATAATTAAATCCGATGCGGACAAAGTTGCCAGCAACAGTTGTTTTTAATAAGAGTTATGCATTTAGGCGGGTTAAAATGCGCTCCCAATGATATTTCCACCAAGGCGTGGCAGGTCTTTTTAGACCCACTAGCACTAGGATAGATTAAATTGCTTTAAGTTTGTGGAAACATAATGTATACATTTTATGTAATTTAATGTATACACCTAAAAAACCGTTTCGCACTAACGAAAGGGACATAGTTTTCTTCGTCCGCACCAGCTTAAATACCGCGTCAGGCCGATATCGGCCTGTTAATATTAATCATATAGTGTAAGTTACTATACAACAAAATAACACACACTTAGAAGTGTTGGATTTTAAAGTTATTTTTAAAGCAATCAATAGCAAAGTTTCGACGAAATATCATCATTAACAATTCATAAGTATGTTTTGTTTGGTTGTGTTCGTATTCTATGAAAGCCGGCTGAAATAACCTTTTGATATTCCATCAATTATCAAGAATCTTTCTTCATTATACAGAGTTCTTGGTTTTCTAATGGAAAACACCTTTGTGACATTTGATCCTCGCCATAATAAGGTTGGTTTAAGCGTGCGCACACATTTGACTAAAAGATCGCGCAACTGTTTAGTGCGCTTTGATTCCTATGAGCTTAAATGGAGGTGCGCACGCTACTCGATTTTTAATTGTGCAACTAAACAGTTAAATGAGCTGGGAAACAACAATCGTATAACAATTGTGCGATAGTTTAGTCATAGGTGTACGCCCGCTCTTAACTAATGAAACATGTGTTTTTTGATCGGAATTTTGTGACTTAAAAATGCGAGTCCATTTTATGATTATACTAGCTTTCGCCCGCGACTCCGTCCGCGTGAAATTAAAAAAAACAAAAGCAAGTAGCCTGTGTGTTCTTCCAGACTATGCCCTACATCTGTACCAAATAACATCGAGATCGGTTAAGCCGTTTAGGCTACAAACTCTAACAAACATGCATCCATCCATCCATCTATCCATCCATCCATCTAAACTTTCACATTTATAATGTAGATAGGATTATGATAGCGACTGTGCCGTCAGAAATTCTATTGAAAAAACTATTTTATTGAAAAGAAAATTCCAACTTATTTTTCTCTAAACTCAGCGATTAACATTTCACTATAAGTGTTTGTAAGATTTTGTAGTAAATATCACTTCTACGAATCGGTTCAAAAATCTTACATTTCACACAATTATTTTGCAATAAACAATGAAAAGACACAAAAAACTCGAATAAACGATAAACTTACAAATGTATTTTCATTTCATACAACGAAATAAAATTTTAAACAACCTTAAAGTATTTTTTGGCAACAATCCAACAATAAAAATTTAATCAAACCAAAAATCAATTCAATTTTTTTTTCACTCACGGTTTTCAGAACAGATTGTTGTATGTTATGAAAAACGAAAGGTCAGTCAACTTCGATTTGAGACTCCCACTCACTTCACATACTGCGGTCGTTTACCGCCCACAGACTACCCACGGCAATACCAACTAAACAACATTATCCTTTCCAGTTAGAGATACGGTGCACATTTGACATTTCACTGATTTCCAATTAATGATTCAGTTGGAGCGTAGGAGTGTAGTCCAATTAATGATTCACTCCTACGTACTTTAATTAGAGACACGAATATGATGGGAAATGTATAGAGATGAGAATCATAGGCAACTGGAACAAGTAACAATTCTGACATAAGTATAAAGTCACAGAGCACCGAAGTACAGAATTGATGCGTCAACTGAATTAAAGTTAGCTGAAATATACTAAAAGGGCCGGTGTCGTGCCTTATTTAGCTCTATGCCATTTTATGCGCGATCTAATCGAATCATTTATCACGAATTGATCAATCTCTGAACTCCGGACTGTCACTTGTGAACTTTTTCGTTTAGCAAATGGCGACTCTTTCGGTAGCCATTACGGCAACTCCTCTAGCCTCGTCTAATAGCATTAAAAGATACTGCTTCTTTATCTAAATAACTCGGCAAGACGTCTGTTATCTATTGGAAACCTTTTTTCAGATAGCGGAGTTTGCCTTTCTTTTAGTATATTACCCTTCTTTATTATATTAATTCCGATTGTCGTAAACCGAGTATAAAACATAACTCGGTTTGTTCAAAGAGGATGTGTAATGAAAATATTTCTTTTTACAAGTATTTTATAGTCGCACTCCTTAGTTATTTAATTCATTTTATAAATGATTTAGTAACAATTGAATTGTGTGTGAATGTTTAATCTAATGTAAGAATATTCTTTTATAAATAAGGAACTCAATGGTATGGAGTTAATGTCATAGTTACTTTCCATTGTGGCATACCATTAGTATCCTATTAATTATATAGCATAATCAAAGAGCAGATCATTCTGATATCTGACGTAAATTCATTCATTCATTCTGAATGTACGATAATGTTGAACAAAGCTAATTATGCTTTTGTTTATTGTGACATTTACAAGTATAGAAGTGTAATAGTTTTGTTGATTATGATAGTTATGTAGTGAATGGGTAAAAATGTGTAATTTAAAGCCCGATAATAGATCTCTACAGCCAGCAACCCATCTGCAATTCCTCGGGTATTGCGGATGTCCTTGTGCCTGGATGAACAGCTCTATGCTCTATACCGCTCGTATGCACCTTCTTTTGTAAAGAATTGTTGTATAATTGAATATTCATCTCATTTGCATATAAACCTAGAATGTTATGTACGAGTATGTTATATAAAAATCGCACAACAATTGTTTCTCGAGTCTAATGTATGTGATGAAATATTAGTTTAACTTCATTAATATTTCAAAATTTATATTGTTTGTACGAAACTAACGTCTTTCGTTTTAAAGTAAACAAGAGATATGCACAAGTCAACCTTTCAGACAAAAAAAAGCTCAACAATTTAGAATCTGGCTTTTCACACAATAAGGCATTTAACAATGGACGTAAAATATCTCCCCTTACCGTACATCTTTAAACCCAGAAATTACAAAATAATCATATAAAAAGAACTACCATAGATAATCGCTCAAAAAAAAATCCGTAGTTAAAATGTATTTTTAAAAATCAAAACCGATTTATCCATCCACAGACACTAGAAACAGCCTCATTATACAACAAAAGCATTTTTAAGGTTTCGTGGACACCTAAGGCTAAAATATTACAATCAAATTACGTCATTTGTTTCTAATTTCTTCTATTTAACTTGCTACGTCTCTTTGTCGTGTATCATTCTGTAACATTTTAGTCCAAATTCAGATCAAATGCTAGCTTTTGCCCGCGACATCCAGCGGGGGATTAAAAAAACTATGTAAATATCCTATGTGTTCTGACAAACTATGTTTTATATTTAGGCTTAAGTCCATCAAGATTCGTTAAGCCGTATATATGTCACGGTAAGAGTGAATAATTGAAAATTCTATCTGCCGTCATATCTGAATATACTCCCTTCTTAAGCATATCCTCTATCACACAATCCATCCATAAAGTAGAATATTTAACAACTAGCTGTTCGCGTGCGGATTCATCCGCGTGAAATTAAAAAAACTTTATTTTATTGTTTACATTTGTCAAATTATCAATAGCAAATGTCAAAATGACATGACGTGACATGACAAACCTCAGCAATCTTTCTTTCTTGATGTTGGCAGCAACTTATGGTCTCTTTCCCACATTAGGGTTTTTATCCAAAATATTTACCCCCTAAGTTTAATGGCGTGAAAATATATAGTCTAAAGCGTGACGTAAGTGTAAGGATTTTTATTTAAAAAAAATACATTCAAAAATGTGTTGTAAATGCTGACATCTTAGGCAACAAAGAAGTGTGTGTTTACGCTTTATTATAATAGTATAGATTATAATGTTTTCGCTATTGAAATCTATAACATATTTTAGAAAGCTAATTCTAAACGCTTGAACGGTAGTTTGAGCAAAATAAAGGTGTAGTAGGAGTTTTTAATTACTACGCTTGACGCGTGTATCGCTTACTAGCGCGTCGCCGACGTGACGCCGACGCCACGACTTTTCAAAGAAATGAGGGAATACTCGTTATTTACACGGCCATCGGCGTACTCGTATACAACCTACTGTTTATCACAATGTTAAGGGTACTGTAAAAACAAGACATAGTTTAGAACTATCGATTTATGAAGCATATATTCCATATAAGTTTATATGTACATCCTTTAGTTCATGTGCAATAAAGGACTAAATACAGTGAATAATAAAAACTTAGTGACTTTGTGTATTGTACAAGGTTACATTTATAACTTACTAGCTTACGCTCGCGACTCCGTCCGCGTGGAATAAAAAAAACAAAAGTGAGTAGTCTATGTGTTCTTCCAGACTATCCTCTACATCTATACCAAATTTCAACGAAATCTGTTCAGCCGTTTAGGCTAAAAACTCTAACGAACATCGATCTATCCATCCATCTAAACTTTCGCATTTATAATATTAGTATCATGTTGCACTTTTAATCTAAAATTATCGTTATGCAACTCGATAAATTTTAAGATATTTAAATGTACACAAATATTGTAGATGTTTGACTATATGCGAGTACATAAAATAATATTTATTATCCATTCTATGTTAATGATTCGTATTTAAAATAATCATATTCAATAGGCGACCTCGGTTTTGCATAATTCTATTCAAAATTATTTTTATAAAATTCTAATCATACTCGGTTGAAATAATGATAAACACTTATTCATATGTTTTGTTGTTTGTAATTATATTTATGTACACTTGAACTGCAATAAACTAGGATCTATGCCACATTAAATTCTTAAAATTAATAGTATCATACTATGTAAGTACTATAAGCAATTCATCTACAGAGAATCCTAATCTATCTATGTACGAGTACAGACTTATGAACACACATGCATTCATATAACATTGTTATTTCAACGTCATCTATATAAGACTTTTAACAGCAACTTTAGGCATGTCACAAACTTTAACGTAGTGCTTTTGATGCTTCCACTTAAAGCTTTATATAACGTGAAATGAAAGCACAGAATTCAGTAATTTTGTTAAGGAAATGAAACGTTTGTGGAAATAAATTCACTTTGTATTAAAATTTTCATTTAAAAATCGATCTTCTGTGATCTACTGTGTGCTAACTCGAGTAGGTAAAGTTGTCTTACTCATTGTGAGGTATATCCTCGATCTGGTTGGCGTGGAGGAGCGCGGCAGCCAGCAGCGGCAGCAGCAGCGCGAGAGGCGACATGCTGCCTTCACCAGCGCACCGGACACATGACACGCGGCTCGTCCGCACACACCGCGCCTCACATGCACACACCCACTGCACTGAGCACCGAGCACTGACACTCTCAAGGCTCTATTGTGCGAGGAGCATCTGCTTTAGAGGACGGACGCCGAGCGGGCCGCAGGGCGAGGACAGAGTGGCGCGGAGGACAGCGTCGCGCCGCCGCACGCCGCTCGCCCCGCTCCCCCGCACCCTGCGCCCGCAGGCCGCACTGCCGCTGCGCAAATCATACGCCCAATAACGCAGCGCTACTATACTTAATATTGAGATTTATTTGATAATGCATCGAATTCAAGACACACTAAACCTTTGTATCAATCTTAAATGGATAAGGATTACAGTCTTATTTAATTACCGGTAAATTTTAATTTCTAAATTTGAAATATGAATTCAGGTGATTTTTTTTGAACAACTATTGTTGGTTCCACCTGTCCAAGTCCATGAGAGCAGTGTTGTTGGCATGAGTCACCAATGAACACGACGCACATGCGTGGGCATGACGCCAGGAAATCCTTTATTGATTCCCGCGCTCCCGCTTTCTAAGGAATGTCGCAAGCGTTGTTGCCGCCAAAATTACATCCCTCCCTTTTTATAATTCGAATTAAAGAATTTGTAAAATGACTTTGATACAATTGCATAATACGTGGAATCGTAATTAAAATGAATTAGAACTCATTGAGCTTTCTATTATATTGGCTATAGCAGAATGAAGTTTTTCGAATATCAGCAACATGTTAAAAGTGTAATTGTTAGATGCAGTAGCGGATCACATCGGGGAACATAAAGGAATGTCGGTACGTCCTGCTTTCGGAAGCCGCGGCTCCGGGATTCCGACCTACTTCTAAAGCGAGCAATATCTCTCTCAACGTAAGAAAATAATTGCATTTCCACTGCAATTTTTATTTACTTTTATCGCAATTGTATTTATTTCAAAACATCTTCGAGTTCCTTTGTTATATTTTTGGTAACTTTTAGACTACTACTAATTGACAAGAAAGCTACACAGGATCTGGAAAGTCCTCTCAAGGCTGTTAAGATATTCTAATAAGAGCATTTAAGCAGGTGTTGGCTCCAGCTTGTCTTCATCGATATACAGCTACCTAGTAAAATATAATATGAAGGTTTGCAAGATAGTTGATCCCAAGCTGGAGGCCGTAGCAGTGAAGCAGTTAAGCTAAACGTTAATCAGCATAGGCATTGCTACACGCGAAGTGTTGATAAGCAGCTAAATTCTTGAATAAAGCCATACATAACCTTACAATGTTACACTCGATAGATGGAGTTTATCGAGTAATTCATCAACTTGCCCTTATCCCTTATGAAGGGTCGGCACAGTATGTGCTGCTCTTCCATACATTTCTACATATAATCATATCGAGAAATTAACAAGAAAAAAATTAATTTAGATTCCAATTAGCGTTTAATTTTTTTTTAATAATAATACCTAACAATGAATTACGTAAATAATAGCAGTTTGAACAAAATGTGGTAAAAACTATTAAAAAGTAATCGCCCAACGTGGGGCTCGAACCCACGACCCTGAGATTAAGAGTCTCATGCTCTACCGACTGAGCTAGCCGGGCCTTACAAAGTAGCCTGAAAAACCTATTTCTATTCCTCATTTTAATATTTTTTCTAAGAATGTTTATCGATTTTTCTACAGTTGAATCGAATTGTCTTTGAGTTCGTATCATCCATAAAGTTAGAGAGATACCGTAGTTTCTTTTTTAAATTTGGTTAGTGTTTTTGTAATCCAATTTTGGCGATTTGGTGTTCCTTTCATAAAAGATTATTTAAGTTTCTCGATGTTAAAGGTAGAAAATAAAAGATTCACTTAGGATTTTAAAAATATTTAATTCTCTCAATACAGTCCGACAGTTTAACACGAAGTTTTAACAATACCTTGTGCGTAAGGAAACTATTAAAAATATATTTTCTTAATAAACAATTGCGGTGGTTCACAATATCTGCATTCATTACATGGGAAAAATTTATTACAAAATCATTTAAAAAAAATAAAAAGAAATCATTGGAATTGGAAACTTGACATTTTTTTTGCAAATATAAAATCTGTTAAACAATTTTTTATGGATTAAAAATAAATTGTGCGTAATTTGTGCATTTACCATTAATAATTTTATTCAGCGCAAGCATTCGCTCATTAACATTAAAAATTATATTTACAATACAAATAAGTAATAAACGTATAAATTAATATATCCTAAATAAGTACTTTGCACAAAATGTCACAACGCTCGTCAATCACCTACTGAGGTCAGAGTTACGTCAAATAATTCAGATCCTTGCGTCAATTTATCTGACAAAAATCAATTAATTCGCTAAATTGTACTTTGTTTACTATTTCCTTCATATTTTGATCGCTAAATGCAGTCTTACCTGATCTTATCTAAAAAAAATCACAACAATACAAGAATATACGTATACTAATTAATCTCATAAATAAATGCCTTATTTTTTAAAACTTAACTAAATAATTTGTACAATACATTCGAGTCTTCCTGAATGTGGCGAAATATAGACACAAATAATAAATATGATAAATTAATATTCGACCACAGTCTTGAAACACACAAATGTAAAATGTATGGAGACAAAATGGAATTGTCTTTAAATAGGAACACACAATAAACGTTATTTAAAATCAACACGAATCGTTATTTGGTCTGTACAGTTACAACAATAAGTTGGAATGATATCGGTAAACGTCGATATATCGATAAGTTGTAGCCTCCCTCACTAGCATATGGAGTTAACTTAAAATTACATTCCTCATAATACTGTCTTAAGGCTGGGTTAAATTAAAACAATATTGCTGAACCTTAAAACATGCCGTACACTAATCTCAATTACAAAGAGATTTATCATCATAACTTTAGGTAAAGATGTCATTATTCGCCGTATTAAATACACGAACTGTTAACACTAATGTCTATTTTAATCACTTTGTTCATAAAACTTCAATGACGAGAGGAATCACTTTCGTGGCCCGAATCTCGTCCGTTTTCTCGCGGGGACGCGCGATGCTCCCTTTCGTCTCTGTACCGGTCTCTTCTATCTCTTTCCCTAGACCTCTCTCTGTCTCTGTCTCGCTCACGGTCATCTCTATCTCTGTTCCTGTCGCGGTCTCTATCCCTGTCTCTGTCGCGGTCGTCGTCGCGGTCCCTGCGCCGGTCGTAGTAGTGATACGATCGCCTCGACTTTCTGTCACTAGGCGTCACTACTTCTACTTTTATATTAGCTGTTGCAGTCACCTGGAAAAGAAATTTTACATTTAAATATAATATGAAACATACTAATATTGCGAATGCGAATGTTTTTATGAATGGATGGATGGATGGATGTTTATTACCACGTATCTCCAAAACAGCTTAGAATATCAATGATGGATGTAGAATATAGTTTGGGAAAGTACATAGCCTTACAAAATAAAATCTGTGCGGATAATGTCGCGGAAAAAGCATATTTTCTCACCTTAGTAGTAATAGCACCAGAGTGCGTGGTCTTCGAAGTGGGAGTAGACCGTCCGGAGGCGGAGTCGCTGCCGTTATAAGTGGTGGTCTCCACCACCACCTCGGGCTGGACGACTATGGACTGCATGGAGGACTGCACGGAGGGCGCGGAGCTGTGCCAGCTGGGCGGCTCCTCCGTGATGGTGGTGAGGGAGGGCGCGCTCGGCCGCGGCGCGGACTTGGCGCGGCCGGCCTTGTCGCTGGAGCTCGTCTTACGCTGGTGAACCGGTGATGACTTCGGTGATGGAGTTGATAATCGCTCTGGATGTTCTAATGGACGTACCTGTTAAATAATTTTGTTATAGTAAGAAGTTTCAAATAAAAAATATAATACGAAAGTTTAAATGGATGGATGGATGTTTGTTAGAGTTTGTAGCCTAAACGGCTGAACGGATCTCGATGAAATTTCCTATAGATGTAGAGGATAGTCTGGAAGAACACATAGGCTACTCACGTTTGTTTTTTTTTAATTCCACGCAAACGGAGTCGCGGGCGAAAATTATAAATATCACAGAAATATATGTTCACATACCTCAGCAGCGGGTCCCAGTATCGACAATACAATGGGGAAGAACAGCAGTCCGTCCACCAAGCCCAGTATAACTAGAGCCAGCAGCAGGCGCAGGAACAGCCTGGCGACGAATCCAAACTCGCTGGTGGCCAGCATTGAGGCGGCGAGGGCAGCGGCCAGCGCGCCGTGCACCACTGGCGCCAGCACTGACTCCAGCGCCAGCGCCGCGCGGCGACGTCTGCAGCCGATCGATGTTACGAAGCCCTGGATGGATAGATAATATTGTAGAATCCAACATTTCATTCATATCTTAAATTAATAGTTAAAATAAATACCAAAATTGTAAAGTAAAGAAGACTGACGACCAAATACTGAAACGAATTTTAAACGCTTCGCTTTAGAGCGGGCGCATAACTTTGACTAAACTATCGCATAACTGTTGTGCGATTGTCGATTGTTTCGCAGCCATTTCAACTGTTTAGTTGCACAATTAAAAATCGAGTAGTGTACACCTTCCTATAAGCACATAGGAATCAAAGCGAGACTATGCTGTTGTGCGAGTTTAGTCAAAGGTGTGCGCACACCTTTGACTAAAGCGGCGCCAACAATCGGAAAACATCAGTTTTAATGGAATTTAAAGTTTAAGCAAGTTTATTTGAGTTGGTGTTACATATTCTGTCGTTTCAATATTCGGCTGTGGAGTTTTTATTTGTAGTGTGTGATATTGAGTACTGCACTTACGAGGCAGAGATGGAGTGTGAAGTGCACGCCGCGGCCGATGGCCAGCACGAGCAGCACGGCGGGCACGGCAGACAGCTTCACGCCCAGCGCCGCCATCACGCCCAGCAGCTGCAGCACCAGCGTCGCCAGCGACAGCGTCACCAGCAACGCCGCGCACGCGTTCAACAACAGCACCATTACCACCTAGACAAAGAAAAAAATTAATTCTATTTTAATAGAAAACATTTTTTATTTTAATTGCGTTACATGAATAATGAAGAGAAACAATCATACTTATAATATTATAAATGCGAAAGTTTAGATGGATGGATGTTTGTTAGAGTTTGTAGCTTTAATGGCTGAACGGATTTCGATGAAATTTGGTATTTGGTAATATAGTCTTGAAGAACACATCGCCACACATGGAACAACACTTTTGTTTTTTTTTATTCCACACGGACAGAGTTGCGGGCGAAAGCTAGTATATAATACACCAAACCCATTTGAAACTTTTGGAGAATTAAGCCTTATAAGTAGCAAAGTACAATTTGATACACTCAAGTTTTTTAAAAACTTTAAAAATTTATATTAAAATGAAATACAAATAATATAAT